>JAEQBH010000019.1:0-1200000 GCA_016808115.1 Tetrastigma voinierianum
GCAGCGGATCTCTAAGATAATTTATTTAGGTTCCATGAAGCATTGTTCCTATCACTCTCCGCTGTGTAGGCACACACAACTCTGAGAATCAAATAAGGTCTTTATAAGCTAGTAATGCAGGCTTGGGTAAGAGGTAGTTGAGTAGTCATTTTAGGCTAAAACTTGCAAACATACATATTCCACACGCATTGGCGGCTCATTCCATCTGGTTTTTTACCATCGGCGCTAGTGACACTCTCAGGCTTACCCAATCTTGTTTAGGTGCATCGCGATTCTCCTCATATCCTTTTACGCACAAATTCTGCATTCTTTCAACAAACACCAAGCCTTTTCTTTAAGACAAAGTTATTGGTGTTTAATGTCAAAAACCTTAAGCTTTCTATCAACCCATGTGAGCTTTAAATCAATAGCTCTTAGACGATCGGCGCTTAGGGTACTAGGTGTTAGAGACACCCGCAGGATTTACTTGCTCGCAGGGAAGGAAGGCTCACGAGGCTAGACTCCTCCTCCCTTGACTTTTTATTGTATTTTTGCTTCTTTTACACTTGAAAATTTTCTTTTCTTCTTCTTTTTTTTTTTTTTTTTTTTTCAACTTTACTCATTTCAACCAATTTGGAGTAATTTTTCCTATGGAAAAATAACTCCCCCAAACTGCTCCTCATACGTTTCTCAATTATGTTCAAATCTCCATGTTATGGGTGAGTTTGGTTCTTTATTGAGAGGATAGTGATGTATGGAAGGTTATTGGCTGAAACTTGGTTTTTTTATAAACAGAATTTTTGGCTCTTTGGAAACCAACATCTTGGTACTAGAGGAATATGCATATGCATATTAATAGGGTTAACGAAAGGCACAATCTTTCCAAGGTGTTATATCATTCTCCATTAATTGTGTTTGCTAGGATTTCGCCTCAGCGATAATAGAACAAGTTCTAGAACCTATGGAATCAAATTAGATGGATTCTCATAAACCTTCTCTACTAAGCAAAAGCGCTTGAGGTATGGCGGAAGCCCACGTGCGTAGTTTTGAAACCAATGACTAAATAGCCCTATTAAAAAGATAATATTAAGCATTAAGTCCCTATTATCTCTAATATTGTCCATATGCCGAGTTTGCATTATGGTCCTTATTGACATCCTGACAACTCCAACAAGAGCACAATTAACTCAATAAACTCTAACTGTAAAAAAATACAAACTAAGATGCGAGTTAGGAGAAGCATCAACAAAGTCATTATCCCGAGAAAGAACCGGGGAAGAAGGAACAAAACCCTCCAAAGGATTTGTCATTTGCAACATATGGGATTCATTGACATGATAAACTAACAAAAAATAAACTACCCCCCGAACTTTGAGATGAACATTGTACAAATGTACATAATGAAGCGAAGCAATAAAGTAAAAGGGTAATAAAAGAGTTAAGGAAAAGTGAACTCCTTTGTAGTCATAGCCACTTTAGACCGGAACCTTGATGATTTTAGACATTGACATTCTAGTGTACTACCCCATGATACTCTTTTCTTCTTTGGAGTGTGAGTGGCTTTGGCATTTTCTCGACAACTGGTGTGCACAACTTCCTTCACCTCAAATGGTGAGTTTTGATTATTCAAAACCTCCTTCAATACATGCAAATTATACAATCAACAATGAGTCTAAGGCAGAAACAACAACCAAGCAAAAAAGTGCTCTCCATTGTAACTCCTCTTTGATGCTTGGAATGGATGGAAAATTGGGGGTTAAACAAGGTAAGTTTGTGGGTTTGTGATGGGTTTTGAAGCTTGAAGATGATGGAGATGGATTTGGGAGAATGTGATTTAGGATTACAGTGGATGGGGAGATGAATTTGAAAGTGGTTGGAAGTTACCCAGGAGTTGGGAGGAAGAAGTATGTGAATAAGTATAAAGTAGGAAGAAGAAAAATAGGTTTAAAGGGTTAAAGCCTCTGTTTTCGTGGTATGGTCTTGGATCACCTCGTGGTCCTTCTTTCAGCACCCACTGTTTTTATCCAACTTGTTATACTCATATCTCCTTCATTTTAGTTCGAATTGAATTATTATGAGACTCGTTGGAAAGCTCTTTCAATGTAGAATGTGCTCATGGGCTGAGTGAACCATTTTGAGCCTCAATCAATACAGAAAAATCAGAATGTCCAATACTGTCCAATGTGATGATTTCTTGACTCCTTAGGTTCTCCTTGCTTTGTCTCTTGCCCATATCACTTGCTATCCTTCATACTTATATATTCTCTCAAAATTCCTCTAATATAAACCCTTAATGCTTTCATTGTGCCATGAACATCATCTCTTGTCTTTAATTCTTAAGCATGATCCTTGAACCTTCCCGACTTTATATTCCCCGGTTCAGATTTGGTTCTTTTCATCTCAAGCGGTGATGAACATCTCCCACTCCATTTTTTCACACTTCAAGCACTATAATTACATCAACCGCGCCAACTTCTTGCCTTTGCTCTTGCAAACTAGTCATAACAACATGTTGAGTTTTCAAACTTATCTTGATACGAAAACAACCAGCAGTTAAAACAACTGCTTCAGACTTTTTCATCCAGCGGTAAAAAAATCAACAAATAAAATAACTAAAAAATAGAAAAAGAAAAGAATGGATAGAATCCTTATTACTTAAGCAGGTTGCCTCCCAAAAGGCACTCCATTTTAGGTCAGCTAGACTCATAGGAAAAGTACTAGTGCTTCCATTTGACCAATCATTCATCTTGGAAAGCACTTCTTCTTCATAACCATTCAGCTCAAGGATGTTTTCTTTCAAATTTTGAATAGGAGAAATAAACTCAAAATCCCCTTTAATTATGGTTGGTGGTTCAGCCACAATTTCTTCAAAACAATCCCCTCTATGTGAAGTAGATGTAAACACATTTATGCTTAAGGGTTGTTCAAACATGAGCCCTTTTGATTGAAACAGGCTGCGGAATTTTTTACACATAAACCACTTCTTGCTCCATCATAGGTAATGGTTGAGTGAAGATTGAACTTTGCTTTCTCCTCACCTACAAGCAAGGTAGGCTCCCCTTGTTGATGTCAATCCATGTAGCTTGAGGAAAGAAGTGGTCTTCTTATATGAGAATTTTGTAGATCCCCTTCAATGCCCCAGTCACAAAATATGGGAAGGTAAATGTGTAAATCTTCACCAAATGTTTTCAATAGCCATTACTTGACTTACTTCTTCAAATTTCAGTTTATCCAATAATCTAAGTTGTTTAGGAGTGCCTTGTTCTCAATTTCCAGCTCATTTTCACCTTCTTCCACAGATTTCAGGATAGGAAATTTCTGCACACTGCTCAAAGGTGTATCAATGCATTCATTAGGATTTGGCAAAGTGTTACTAGGAGAGGTCCTAGAGAATTTTTCATTGAAGGCTTGGACCAAGTGTCCTATTTGAGCTTCTACATTTTTCAATCTAACACTAGTGTTGACTTGGAAGGCATCTAGATCTGGAAATTTCTGCTCATGAAGATTAATCATCTTCTTGTTCCCTTCCATGTAGATAAAAATCTGCTCCTTAGCAGGGAACTTAACTCTTCTTCCTCTCACAGGAAATGTGGGATTTGAACTCCCTTGATAAGGCAATACTCCTTGTTCATGATGAGTCAATTCTGAATTCTTTGGTCCAATTTATGAAGAAGTAGTTTCAAGCTTGGCTTCTATGGAGAGCAAATCTATCTTCTATTGAATGTTCCTCCATAAAGTACCAACAAATAAGAAGAAAACAAAAATAAAATAAGTACAAAATACTAATAAAAAAAATTAACTGAAACAAATCACAACCAAAAAAGATAAAAATAAAAATAAAAGTGCCTCATTAGCAAATTACCTGTTCTTCAAAATGTCAACTTCCGAGAGAAAGTGAACCGCGCTATCCACAGGCAACGGCCTTCGAAAACTTGTTTTGAGTGACCAAATGATATATGTGAAAATATGGTCAAAGGGAGTGAATGTGGTAAATACTTAAAAACTAATTTGAAACAAAAGTAAGTGTACTCAAGCGAAATGAAAAGTATTACCAACCTCAGCCCCTTTCCATAAGTCTGCAGGTCATACAAGTAATAAAGTGGACTCTAAATTAGGATATAAATACGAGGATTGGAGGTTCTTTCTGGTGAATTTGATCACTTCGATTACAAGGGCTCTTCACTGTTTAGGCGATCAAATAGGATGTGGAGATAAAATGGAATTTAATTGAAACAAAACTGATTTAAAACTAATCCTAAAAATCTGCAAATAAGCAACTACTTAATTCTAAAGAGTATGAAGAGAAGTCATGGGATGGGATAATTATTTACAAAACAGTTTGCATTTCCTTGAAGTGCAACATTTTTGAGTTGAATACTTGATTTGTCCAGTATTATGTATAAGCTTGGATTTCTCCTTACACCATACATTTCACTATCTAACACACCATATTCCTTTTCGGGACAAATGGGTCTAAATAGCTACTTATTAAATCGGCACTCTTTAAGATTTGATTGTTTTTCTTTTTCAATACTTCACAATCATTTCTCAGGAATGAAGAATTCTTACCCCCATAGATAGGAAAATGCAAGCCTTCTCAATGTAATTGGTATCTAGATCCTTCAAATCTAATAAATTTTCTATCTCCTTGATTAGATCTTTGCTAACACGGGATCAAGACCCTTTTATCGGACTAAGGAAAACCTCGATCCAGCCCAGGAATTGATACATCATCTAATTAATCCTCACACCATGAGTAAATTAGTGATCTATCAAAGTAATTTTTCAAAGTTCATTAGTTCCAAGATATTAGTCTAACATACCCCTAAGTTACCGCTCTTTACTCTAAGGAATCTCCATCTCTGTGTCACTCAGAGGGCCTCCTGGAAATCGAGCAAAGATCTGACTCTTTTAAGTATAAACTACTATGTCCCGAGCTTGATTAATTATATGAACAATACCAATTATATAAATTCAGTTTTCAAACCCACAAAATAAGCGAAGAAAGCGCAAATGCGAGATATTCAACAATTAATCCCCCACCTCTAGAGGTGTTTAATAATTTCCATTCTTGATTCGATCATCACCCGATCAAACAAAACGTAAGAAAATGAAGAAAGAAATCAAGAGACAAGAAGAGAAAAATCCAGATCTGAGCTTAAATCTTCGCCTCACTTGATCAAATGAAATTGAATGTCTGATGCGACACGAAATCCCGAAGAAATAAAAATGCGCTTAAAACTACTCCTGAATCAGCCAAAATAAAAATGCAGCAAAAACTAAGAAAATGGCGAGTTTAGAGAGAAAACCCATGAGAGAGAGAAAATCCAGTTTTTAGCTTCAATCTTTAATACGAACCTTAGTAAAATCTGAATCTACGTTTCTGACACAGAAATCTCTTCAATAGAAATAAAAAATATGCTATAAAACTACTAAAATCTAAACAAATCAAAATCTATAGAAAAAGCTGGAAAAAATCAATGATCTAGAGAGAGAAACCCCATGAGAGAGGCTCTCCAATCTTCCCTGCCTCTTTACCTAAAAAACGAGTATATATATGGTCCTAGGGTGAAATGGGCTTGAAATTAGGTCAAAATATCACTTTTCGGCCTTTTGGAACCTGCTGACATTTTGAATTCGCGACACCACCTGTGTCGCGACACCGTTTCTAATGCGACAAATTTTACGGGTGACAAGCTGGTTTTTCTTCTCTAACTTGTCAGGGCCATAACTTCTTCGTTTTAACTCGGATTTGGGCGTGTGAGTACTCGTTGGAAAGCTCTTTGAATGTAGAATGCAGCATGAGGGAATTTGAACCATTTTTTATTCCATATGGTACATAAAAATTCATCTTTCCAGTGGTGCGCTATGAGACTCTCGGTTGACTCTTCTTTGGAAATATATTGCTCATTTCTTGTCAAATCTTGTTTTTCATCAATAATCCTACAAAACCAAGTTTAAGGAAATTTTATGAGTTTTACATGAATATGGATATAAAATGCACAAAATAGCATGTGAAATGAACTCAGAAACATAGATGAGTTTGCGCTCATCTGCTTCACGCTTCCGTTGCGCAACTTTGATACGTACAACCCGACCTGCAGCCTACGGCCTATACGTGTTCTTCGGAGATTCTTGTATAGCACCCAGGCGAAACTAGTTCCTCGGCCCGTACTAGGGTATAGAGGAATAAATGTGCTCTCTCACCGTTACGGCTAGCCCGGGGCTGCGGCTGTCCCAAGCCACAGGATCCTGTCTCTAGGGCAAATCCCATCTCACATGCCCAATCCGGCCCTAGTCACACGAAACTCGTGTGGCTTGAAATCTTACGCCTCTTCCCCTGAACTAGAAGAAGGTTGATCCTCCCTCTCGCTACCAACACCGCATCTGAGTGCTTCGAGCATCTCACATCTCTCTCTACATGGTCGGGGCCGTCCCAGCCATGAGTCCATGTCCGTAGTCGAAATCCTACGATCACTTGAATGGACAACCTTGGTGATTCGTCTCGTGTGCCTGGCCGGTCCCGGGGCTGCCAATATCAAAGTGGCTGTCCCAGCCTCTGCTGCTCATCGCGGTCTCAACCTTCTGCAGGTCCCGGCCGACACGCGATCTGGGCCACGTGTCCCCAAAAATCTCACCTCGGTAAGCCAAAACTGCATGCCCGAACAGCATCTGGTGATGGTCTCTCAACAGGCGTAAACGATCCTCAGTGATACTCATGCTCCCACTACATTTGGGAGTAGATCAGATCTCATCTGAAGACTCGACAAGCGATCTAGATAGAGGTTGGAATACCCTATGCATGAGATCTATGAATCTTTGTGATGCATTCGTCAATCTAAAAGGAGCATCACCCAGTAAACTCAAAGTGCCCATAGCAGCGTCTAAGCATTGTCTTAGGAATCTTGTCTCCTAACCCTTAGCGATGGTAACCGGTGTGAAGGTGCATCGTGGAGTAGACTGCAGCTCCTCTCAGCCCGATCAAACAAAATTATCAATCCTCGGTAATGGGTACCGATTCTTGATGCCTTCTGTTCAAGCGTACGTAATCAATACGGTCGAAGGGTCTGTCGCTTCTTCTTTGCAAACGAGCGGACGCACCATGGTGAAGTGCTCGATTACAATGAACCCCTTGTCCGATAACTCCACATGGCTGGGCTGCGAGTTCTTGCAACTCAACTTGTGCCATCCTATGCGGAGTCATAGAGATGGGTGAAGCTACCCGGGGTGTATGGCTTCGATACGAAGTCTACGACCTCTACGGAGGCGATCCGGGTAGCTCATGCGGAAGAACACATCCACATACTCGCACCTTTACTCGGGAGTGAATCCCCGGTCACGGTCTCTCCTCGTCCTCTAGGGTAAGGCTCGCTAGCCAACCGCTAACTGTCCTTGACACTTGGACTCATATACTATATGGGGAAAAATATCATGCTTGTCGCCCTGAAACACCACTGCAGTCTGCGAGTCACGCGTGGCAGCGATAACCCTCCTACGCTCACAATGAATCGCGACCACCATGTTTGTCGGCTGATCATCCACTAGGATGACGCAGAACTCGACATGTCCATGATCCTCGGGTCCAGCGTGAGTAGAGTCCTCGAGATCTCAACTACGTAACCACGACATATCATCCTATTCTCGCCCCTAATCCCACAGGGAGAACTCACATGCAAAGGCTCCTCTAAGGTCACTAGAGGTCCTTGCCCCTTCCTATATTTGGGCCCCTCGTTCTACAGGCTGGGCGTGGCTAGTCTAATCTGAGTCGTATCGAGGTAATCCATAGCCTCCTAACACCTTCTCAATTTGCATGAACCAATGGTGCGCCACCATCGGATCTCCTCCCCAAATGCCGGAGGATGATGCGCTAAACCTTTGGTTACTAGGACCTCCTGACTACGCTATCTTGCTTTGTGCGATAGTGGCGTACTGCGACACTGCAGCCCTCAGCGAGGCACAACTAATCAAATCTGCGGCTAGCCAAATGTCGATGGTGCGGTGAGATCGATGGATGTCTTGTAAATCTGCAGTTTAGATGACGGGTTTCGATCTGATCGCGATATTTCTCTGACTCGAAACCACGACCAGATACTATTCATACATAAATCGGTGTATACACATTATCCTTGCATTTACAAGTAATGCAAGGCAATTAATTATACATTTAAAACATTTTTTTTTTAACATAAAATTTCATTTTTGAAAATTTTATTTTTCGAAAATTTTGTTTAATTTTATTTGATTTTTATTTGATTTTAATTTAATTTAATTATTTTTTTTTTCCGAAAAATTTTGTGATGAACAGTGTCTGTAACACCCCAAATTATACCATAACGGTTTGATAACATGTTTAGGGTATAATAAAAGTAATAGTGTAATTGTCCGGAATAAAATAAAGATAAAAAAATAATAAAAGTAGGAATATGAATAAGTTAAATTACAAATAATAAAGAAGAATTGAGGTTATTGTAAAAATATCATAAATTGATTTGCAAATATTAGAAGAGTTGGAGGACCAAAGTGAAATAAAAAGCGGAAAATATCAAATAAGGATAAGACCAAAAGAAATATCTCATTTTTGGTCTTGGAGAAAGGGAGAGCAAATACGGATAAGAGAGAAGAGCGAAGAAAGGAAGAAGAAGAAGAAGAAGATCACAGGTACGGATACATGTCTTGGGTTGTATGGAACTATGAGTATGTGTATATGAGATTACGGGTGTATGGAAATCTAGTTTTTGGTCTAGAGCGTTTAGATACATGGTTTGGAACCCCTTTGTTTTGTGTATGGTTTGGGTTTGGAAACTCCCAGGCTCATTTACGAGTTAGGGTTGAGTTGAGAAGAGTTCTAAGGCTCCTATAGGTGTGTTTTGGGAAGGGTCTAGTTGCAAGTTGAACCAAGAAATTTCCCTATTTTTGATCATATGCAGTAGCCAGACCTTAGAACGTGTTTTCAGGTCAGAAATAAAGGGAATTTGGTAGTAAGTCCTTCTAGTAAATTTAGCCACATCAATGAACTTGATGTTAGGATTTTGAATTTCTCGATTTGGACCTCTGTAGACCAAGTTATGGTCTTTTTACCGAGGTGAACTCAGCTAGATCTAGTCGGTCGATTCGATGGGTTCGTCAGCTAGCCGGACCTTAGAGTTGATTTTTGGGTAAGAAATAAAGGGAATTTGGAATTGAGTCCTTCTAGTAAATTTTAACCACATCAATGAAATTGATGTTAGGCTTTTGAATTTCTCAATTCGAACCCCTGTAGACCAAGTTATGGTCTTTCTACTACGAAACAATCAAATGGCGAGAATTGACAATAGAGTCGTCGGTGAGGTCCACCGAACCTCATCGCGGCAAACCTCATGCAGCGAGGTCGAAAGTAGGCCTCATGCCGGCGAGAGAGTCGGGAAGACCTCAAATGCGGCCCGGTGTCGATGGGCCTCATGCGAGAGGTCGGCGGACCTCATGCGGCGGTCGACGGACCTCATGCGGCCGGAGGTCAGCGAGACCTCATGCGGCCCGGTCGACATACCTCATGCAGCAGAGGTCAGCATACCTCATGCAACGGAGGTCAGCGAGCCTCGTCTATAGAGTCGGCCGGCTCGTCGCTTTAGAAACTGGCTCGTCGATTCGAATCAGCCCGTCGAGTTGATACGATATGACCTCCAACGAGGTCATAACTCCTTACGTCCGAACTCGATTTGGTGGACTCTATGGAAGCCCATTAGTCAGAATCGAATAATATACTGAAGAAGATAGAATGTCAAACCGGGGTGTCGGTAAACTCACGAGTTCAGGTCGGCCTAGTCGAGTTCGGGGTGCTCGTCTAAATTGACTACGTGTGACTCAGCCCGAAGGTCCTGCTTCTTACGTCGAGACTCGGTCGGGTGTTCTTGGACTCTATGGAAATCCCATTGAGTCAAGAATCCATTCATATGCCTGAGGAAGATAGAATATGTCAGACCGAGGTGTTAGACCTAGCTCACCGAGGTCAGGTCAGCTCGTCCAATTCGGTTGACTCACGTGCCGACCTCCAACTTCGGAAGGTCTGCTCCTTTGTCGAACTCCGTTTGGGGTGGTTTTGGACTCTATAAAAAAGCCCATTGAGTCAGAATTCATCTATAGACAGCTTGATAAAATTGGAACTCATGGATTTCAGAAAACACGAAAAAATAGTAGGCACTACAGGTAACCATAGTTATTTATAATATGAATGCCTATTAGGGAAAAACAAGTCTGCAGCATACAGATATAGATATCGAGGCCCCGTTTGGGTCGATGACATAGATCCCGTTTGGATCACGGTGGCCCCGAAAGGGTCACCACCGGCGCCTAGGCCTCGTGGACCCTTTGTTTAGATACGGGTGAGTATAGCGCCAGTACATCATGGACCCACTTGTTTATGCGATTAGATATAGCGCCGGGCCACGCGGACCTTGTTTGATACGGTGAGTATAAGCCTTCGGGCCCTCATGGTTTCTGTATCCCGCTAAGGTTTATGCAGACATGAAACATAAAACAAAATGACAGGTATATGCAAAGAAAGTATAGAGAATATATGACATGATATGAGAAGCATAGCACTGCTATGCGATGATGATAGTATATAGTTACAAGAACAAGAAGTAAGTACAAGATGACATGAAAGTATATATGGAACATGGTAAGAAATGGCGGTTATGAAAGTATTATATATATATATATATGAGAAATGATAAGAATCTATAAATGTTATATGTGTTATATGTATTTGTATAGAAGTGTGGTGACTCTTAATAGAAGTCATATTCCCCGCTAAGCGTAAAAACAGCACGGGTGTTCAATGTGTAGGTACGAGAAGGAAACCGAAGACGAGGCGAATCCCATCAGCGGTCAAGGCCACACATCAATGATTGCCTTGGAAGACCTTTAGGTCTATTTTGTATATGAAATTTTGTAAACCCATGTAAATATTGTAGATGTTGAACACTTCCATATATGGAGCTTGTATATATATTTTGTAATCCGCTGCTACAGAATATAATACAAGTTAATTGTTTAACATTATATGAATGAACTAGCTTAAAGTTTATAAGTGAAGAAAAAAATGGCCTAAAGCCCGACACCTTTATCTTAGGAGGTTGGGGCGTCACGCAGACTAGTGGAATCAGAGCCTAGGTTTAGGCGTTTATGGAAAAACCTAGGTTTAGGAGGCTCTGGAAGATAGTGTATGATAGAAAAGCCTGTGTTTAGTAATGTGTTGGCCTGATGTGGATCCTTGTGTGTTTTGTATGGATGGATCGTCGAAGAAGGCTCTTGAGTGTTAACCCAAGGGAACAAGGGTTATCAGCTTATGAGGCTTCGGAAAGTAATGTACCTAATGAGCCCACAGAAGCCTTGCTGAGAATATCGCAAGACATGGCTCGGGTTTTGGATAGATTGACCTCTCCACAAAGCTCGATGGGCTGATGAAGACATGGACGGAATTCCATGGGTCGAGCATGGAAGAGTCAGAGAAAGCCGAATTTTGGTTAGAAAAGTTAGAAAGGGTATTAGAAAAGGTTAGATGTCCTCCCGATCAGAGAGTATCATGTGCAGTCTCATTATTACAGAGTGAGGCATATGATTAGTGGAAACTAGCTTTGAGAAGTCCAAGGATTCCAAATCCTATGACTTGGGAGTTCTTTGTCCAAGAGTTCAAGGCAAAGTATGTTACCGAGATGTATAAAGTTCCAAGTGGAAACGAGTTCACGAATTTGAAGCAAAGGAGCTTATCGGTGGTGAATGAAAAAAGAATTTAGCCGTCTTAGAAAATATGCACGAAATTGGTCTGTAGGGGCGTTAGTGTGGAAACAGTGAGGATGAATTTGCATGATTCCATTAAGAGGTGTTTGCTTTGTGACTTCTCTCCAAACAGTTGATTTCTATCAGTTGGTCCAGTTTGCAATGAAAGTAGAGAGACTAGAAACGGCGACAAAGAAAGATTTCGGAAAGAAGAAGTTGTCTAGAGGAGCTTAGTCCTCCCTCGGGGAAAAGAATAGAAGAATCTCAACTCAATCGGAATATAGTTCTCGAGAGTGAAGGCGAAAGGTCGATGCTTGTACGCGTGGTACGGGTAGAGTGCCGGTTGGACGGGGAGAAAATTCGAATGCCCTATTGCGCAAAGGCATTTTAGGAGTTTGCGGGATAGTGGCGTGAGGGCGTTCGGTGTGAAGCGCCCAGGCATTGATAGCCGCAGTGTCCCGAAATTAGGGATAATAGAAGCCAACAAGGAAGTGGAAGATCTGTGCACCACTTTCGGCATTCGCGATCGAGGTGGGGGTCGTAGTGGCCCATCTCGGCATAGGACGGAGGCATAGTTTGAGACGGTAGATCGTCAGCCTGCGATTACCGTACGAGCATATGTTATGAAGGCTCGTGAGGATCAGAATGCTCTTGAGGTTATAGCGGGTATATTTTCTTTATATGATACTGAGATGCATGCATTGATTGACCCTGGATCTACTCATTCATATGTGTGCATGGATCATGTATTTGACAAAGTACCAGCAATGGAGAAATTAGCATATGACATGCATGTAACTAGTCCGTTGGGGCATAGCGTTAGTGTGAATAACATATATAGAAATTGCCCCATTGTTATACAAACAAGAGAGTTTCTCGCTGATTTGATAACCTTACCATTCCGAGAGTTTGACTTGATTCTAAGCATGGATTGGTTGTCTAAGCACCAGTATCGTTGATTGTGGACAAAGGCATTAGTGTTGAAGTGCTCACGACCCAGTTGAGGTAATAGTACAAGGCATTGGATCAAGTGTAATGTCTAATGTCATCTCCACTATGCAAGCTAAGAGATTTATGAGGAAAGGATGTGAGACATTCTTGGGTGATAACGAAACTCAGAGAGGTCAAGTTGATGTAGAAAAGATCCAGTAGTAAGGGAATTTCGGATGTATTTCTGAAGGTTACGGAGTATTCCACTTGAGAGAGGGTGGACTTAGCTATAGAAATTGTACCGAGAAACTGATCCCTATGTCTAGGGCACCGTACGAGGATGGCTCAGCCAATTTGAAAGAGTTAAGAAAGTCGATTCTGCGAGAACTTTTGGATAAAGGATTTGTCGACCAGTGTGTCCCCTTAGGGTGCTTTTTGTTTTATTTGTGAAAAAGAAAGATGGCACTCTACGGATGTGCATCGATTATCGGCGAGATCAATAAGGTGACCAGTGAAAAGCGGTACCCGTTCCAGGAGTCGAAGATCTTTTGATCGGTTAAAGGAGCGGGTGTCTTTCGAAGATAGACACAACGATCGGGGTATTATCGATTGAGTAAAGGAGGTAGATGTGCGAAGGCGCATTTAGAACCCGATATAGCCATTATGAGTTTTGGTCATGCCATTTGGGTTGACTAATGCAAACTGACATTCATGGATTTGATGAATAGGTTTCGGAGCCTTATGTGGATCAATTTGTTGTGGTTTTTATTGATGACATCTGGTGTATTCTAAGGATGCGGGGAACATGAAACGGCTTTGAATAGTCTTGGATACATTAAGAAAAGAAGTTATATGCTAAGCTCGACAAATGTGATTTTTGGCTAAGGAAGTTTCATTCCTAGGCCATATTGTGTCTGCTGAGGGTATAAGAGTTGATCCTGCTAAGATTGAAGCAGTTGTGAATTGGAAATCACCTCGAAATGTGACCGAGGTAAGAAGTTTCTTGGGCCTAGCAGGTTATTATAGAAGATTTGTGAGAGGCTTTTCGGTTATAGCTTCTCCGCTCACCAAGTTACTCGAAAGGGAATATAAAGTTTGGTGCAGACGAGACAAATGTCAAAATGGTTGACGGTTAGAAAAGGAATCTTTGGTTGAAGCAGTATTGGCAAGGCCTGCCCGGGGAAAGTATAAGTATACCTTGTATAGTGATGCTTAGGCATTGGTTTAGGATGCGTGTTAATGCGAGATGGGAAAGTAGTGGCTTATGCGTCAGACGAGTTGAAGCCCATGAGACAAAGTATCCACTCATGACCTAGAGTTAGGCTGCGGTAGTGTTTGCTTTAAAAATATGGCGACACTACTTATCACGGGGAAAAGTGTAAATTTACCCAGATCATAGAGTCGATTATTTCTTAGCTAGAAGAAGTTAAATTTGAGGCAACGGAGGTAGTTAGAGTTATTTAAGGATTATGGCTGCATCATAGATTACCACCCCGAAAAGGCTAATATAGTAGCCGATGCTTTAAGTCGAAAAACAGTGATAGCAATGTCACTACAGTACAATGATTGGAGACTAGCAGATGATGGAGCTATGTTAGCTCAACTAGAAGCGCAAACCGTTTTAAAGCAAATGATTATAGATGCGCAGAAAAATGATGAAGGGATTACGAAAAATTCTGGATAGTTAAGTGGTGACGCGGTAAGTTTTTTTAGAAAAGAAGATTTGGAAGTTTGTATTTCGAGAATAGATTATGTGTGCCATATGATAAAGGCTAAAAGCGAAAGTTGTTATTTGAGGCTCATAATACGGTATTTATCATGCATCCTGGAGAATAAGATGTACCAGGACTTGAAACAGTTTTATTGGTGGAAAGGAATGAAAAGAGATGTGACTGAGTATGTGTCTAAGTGTTTGACGTGTCAACAAGTCAAAGCTGAACACCAAGTGCCAACAGGTTTGTTAAATCCCCTTCCAATTCCTCAATGGAAGTGGGATAACATTACCATGGATTTTGTGTCGGGTTTTCCCCTTACACAACAAAAGCATGACTCTGTATGGGTGATTGTAGATAGGCTCACAAAGTCGGCCCATTTTATACCAGTCAGGATTGAAAATTCTATGGATTGACTAGCTGAGTTATATGTAGATGAGATTGTACGATTGCATGGTGTGGCGTTGTCTATTGTGTCGGATAGAGATCCGCGATTTATGAGTTGGAAGGAATTACGGTCGGCACAGGCCTTTAAGCTAAAGAGTTTAGTACAGCATTCCATCCGAAGCGGATGGACGGTCGGAGAGATTAATTCGAGTGCTCGAAAGATAGCCGAGGTTGTGTCATGGAATTTTCGGGAAGTTGGGATAGGTATATTCCATTGATGGAATTTGCCTATAACAATAGTTTTCAGTCAAGCATTGGTATGGCACCATATGAAGCTTTGTATGGTCGAAAATGTAGAACTCCTGTGTGTTGGACAGAATTGAATAAAGACGAAGCGGTAAGAGTCGAGACATAGTAAAAAATCTGAAGAGAAAGTACAAGTTATTCGACGGAGGTTAAAGGCGGCTAGTGATCGAAAATGAAACCGTATGCTAACACAAGAGGAGAGATATTGAATATGAAGTGGGAGACAAGGTCTTCTTAAAGGTATCACCATGGAGGAAAATTCTTAGGTTTGGTCAGAAAGGCAAGTTGAGTCCAAGGTTCATAAGGCCATATGAGATTTGGGAACGTATTGACCCTGTGGCTTATCGATTGGCACTCCCTACGGAGTTGACCAAATTACACGATGTGTTTTAAGTAGTAATCGTCTTGAAGATACCACTTTGATGAGTTGCACATACTACGGTGCAAGAGATACAAGTCTGAAGTTTGTCATATGATGAGGCCAAGACGATTACATTTCGAGAGGAATTGAAATAGTTCTTGGAACAAACAAGTACCGTTAGTGAAGTGCTTTTAAGCGACACCATGAGTAGAAGCTACTTGGGAGCCAGAAGCAACTATGAGAACACAGTATCCGCAACTCTTCGAATCAGGTATGAATTTCAAGGACGAAATTCTTTTTAAGGGGGGGAGAGTTGTAACACCCCAAATTATACCCTAACGGTTTGATAACATGTTTAGGGTATAATAAAAGTAATAGTGTAATTGTTCGGAATAAAATAAAGATAAAAAAATAATAAAAGTAGGAATATGCATAAGTTAAATTACAAATAATAAATAAGAATTGAGGTTATTGTAAAAATATCATAAATTGATTTGCAAATATTAGAAGAGTTGGAGGACCAAAGTGAAATAAAAAGCGGAAAATATCAAATAAGGATAAGACCAAAAGAAATATCTCATTTTTGGTCTTTGAGAAAGGGAGAGCAAATACGGATAAGAGAAGGCGAAGAAAGGAAAAAGAAGAGAGAAGAAGAAGATCACGGATTACGGATACATGTCTTGGAGTTGTATGGAACTATGAGTATGTGTATGTAAATTCTGGTACATGGAAGTAGTTTTGGTCTAGAGCGTTTTAGATATATGGTTTGGAACCCTTTGTTTTGTATGGTTTGGGTTTGGGAAACTCCCGATCTCATTCTAGTTAGGGTTGAGTTGAGAGAAGAGTTCTAAGGCTCCTATAGGTGTGTTTTGGGAAGGGTCTAGTTGCAAGTTGAACAAAGAAATTTCCCTATTTTTGATCATATGCAGTAGCCGGACCTTAGAACTGGTTTTCAGGTCAGAAATAAAGGGAATTTGGTAGTAAGTCCTTCTAGTAAATTGTAGCCACATCAATGAACTTGATGTTAAGGCATAATTTCTCGATTTGGACCTCTATGCCTTTTTCCGAGGTTAGCTCGGCTAGATCTAGTCGGTCGGTTCGGCCGATTCGGGTCCTTCATGGGACCTTGATTGATTTTTTTGGGTAAGAAATAAAGGTAATTTGGAAGCAAGTCAGCCACAGCAGAGTGTAACCACATCGATAGACTTGATGTTAGGCTTTTAATTCCCAATTCGAATCCATAGACGAGTTATGGTCTTTCTAATTTGAACAGTCAAATGGGCGAGAGGTCAGCCATAGAGGTCGTCCAGCAGAGGTCCCCAGACCTCATGCAGCAGAGAGAGGTCAACCCAGACCTCTGCAGTAGAAGGTCAGCGGAGACCTCATCACGTAGGAGTCAGCGGACCTCGTCTTGTAGGCTTCATTTCCGATCCAGGTTGGAGTCAGCGAGTCGAGGTTTGTGACGATATGGCCTCTCCGGCAGGAGGTCATAACTCCTTCGTCCGAACTCCGATTTGGGTGTTCTTAGACTCTATGAAAAGCCCATTGAGTCAAGAATCCATTAATATGCCTGAAGAAGATAGAATGTGTCAGACTGAGGTGTCAAACCGAGCTCACCAAGTTCAGGTCAGCTCGTCAGTTCAGGTCAGCTCGTCTAGGTTGACTACGTATGACCTCAACCGGAAGAGTCATAACTCCTTAAATGCGAACTTCCGGATTTGGGTGTTCTTGGACTCTATGGAAAGCCCATTGGAGTCAAAATCCGGTCTCATGGCCTCTGAAGAGAAGATAGAATGTGTCAGACCGAGGTGTCAGACCGAGCTCACCATGGTCAGGTCAGCTAGTCAGTTCAGGTCAGCTCGTCTAGATTGACTACGTATGACCTCCAACTTCGGAAGGTCATACTCCTTCGTCTGAACTCCGATTCGGGTGTTCTTGGACTCTATGGAAAGCCCATTGAGTCAAGAATCCATTCATATGCCTGAGGAAGATAGAATGTCAGACCGAGGGTGTTAGACCAGGAGCTCACGGAGTCGAGTCAATCAATCAGAGTCGGTTGACTACGTGTGACTTCCAACTTCCCGGAAGGTCATAACTCCCTTCGTCCGAACTCCGTTTGAAGTTGGTTTTGGACTCTGAAAAGCCCATTGAGTCAAGAATTCATCCATAGACAACAGTAAAATTGGAACTCATATTAGTTCCATAAAGCATGAAAAATAGTAGGCACTACGGGTGGCCATAGTTATTTATAATATGAATGCCTATTAGGGAAAAACAAGAATTCTGCGGCATACGAGGATATAGATATCGAGGCCCGTTTGGGTCGATGACGCCGTCCCGTTTGGATCACGGTGGCCCCGAAGGGTCACCACGAAGCGCCTCGGGCCCTCCTTGGACCCTTTGTTTAAATGCAGTGAGTATAGCGCCTTCGGGCCCTCATGGACCACTGTTTGTACAGTGAATATAGCGCCTTCGGGCCCTCATGGACCCTTTGTTTCGTACGAGTGAGTATAGCGCCTTGGGGCCCCTCATGAACTCTTGTAATCCACTTGGAGTTTATGCGGACATGAAACATAAAAGAAAATGATAGGTATATGCAAAGGAAATGTAGAGAATATATGACATGATATGAAATAGCCCCTTTGCTATACGATGATAGTATACAATTACGAAACGAGTAAAGTACAAGATGACATGAAAGTATATGAACATGGTAAGAAATGGCGGATTTATGAAAAGTATATACCTTGAAATGATAAGAATCTATAAATGTTATATGTGTTATATGTATTTGTATAGAAGTGTGGTGACTCTTAATAAAATTAATGTACCTACCAGCATAAAGCTTATACGGGTGTTCAATACGTGTAGGTACGGAAAGAGGAAACCGGAGGCAGGGCAATCCACATCAGCGATCAGGCCACACATCGTAGGTGCCCACTGGAAGACCTTTAGGTATATTTTGTATATGAAATTTTGTAAACCCCATGTAAATGGTGTAGATGTTGAACACTTCCATATATAGACTTGTATATATATTTTGTAATCCGCTGCTATAGAATATAATACAAGTTAATTGTTTAACATTATATGAATGAACTAGCTTAAAGTTTATACGTGAAGAAAAAAAAAAAATGACCCCTCACTTGACACCCTATGCCGAGTTGGGGGCATCACAGTGTCCATGAACCGGGTTCATGAACAGTGTCCAAAAGTTGACTTAGGAACAGTACTGAGTCAAAACTGGGTCAAAACAGGCTGAGTGCACCAAGTGCACAGCCTGCTGGCCCAGCAGCACGCCCAGGCCGCGCCCCGCGCCTCGTGCGCGTGCGGCGCTCGTGCGCGTGCGATTACGCTCCTACCGCGCGCTCACGCCTCGGCGTTCTGCCCGTGACTGCCTTGGCGCCCGGCCCAGCGGCTGCTACGCACACCCACTTGCGCCCGAGCTCCGTGGCGTGCCCGGTGTCGCGTGCCTGCACTGCGCGGCGCTGCGCCTCGCGCGCCCCCCTGCGCCCCGGCGCCCACGCCCGAGCCACGCCATTTGCGTGCGTGCGGCGCCCGACCCCCGACCTCACCTTTCCGAATGGCGTGCCCATTTCGGGTTACGCACACCCTTTTTTTTTTTCATTCTTTTTTCTATGCTATTGGAAAATCACCCAAAAAAAAAAAAAAAAAAAATATATATATATATATATATATATATATATATATATATATATATATATATATATATATATATATATATATATATATATATATATATACCTCTTTTTTTTTTTTTTTTTTTTTTTTCATTCTCAGTACACCCAAATAATTTATAAAGATTTATTTTTCTTTTCTAGTTTAATAAATATTTTCTGGAACACCCCGAATATATCCTTTTTTTTTTTTTACTCTTTGTAAAACCTTGAAAGTAATTTTCTTTATCATTTTTTTCTTCCCATCAGTAGCCTTCCTTGCTACTCCTTATATGCAGTGGCTTGAACCCTGCAATTCCTACACTCTGTTCTTGTCCAAAGCTGGAGCAACTGTCCATAAATTTTCTGGACCATTTTTTTTTTTTCAAAGTTTTCTCCACCTTGTTCTTTGCTAAATCTAGTGTTAAACATCGTCACTATGCTTTTTACCAAGCATACCAATCATTTCAATCACATAACACATTACAATTTATGTTATGCACAACCAAGCATGCAAGCACACTTCACAAAAATCAAATCTGTAGAAACACTCCGAACACGTGCATGCGGTGTCCTAGTTTTGTCGAAGTGATTTTCTAGAATAATCTCATACCTAAACTCAACATCGAACCACACCTAGTGGTGATGGATACCCAAACCCGAGCTCCCTAGGTATTCGAATACCTTAGCTCTGATACCAAGCTGTGACGCCCCAAAACTCGGGGGTCCGTTGACTACCTGTTAACTCGTGGAAACACTCATGAATGTCGGGTGACCAGAGCATTTCTCCACCGAAAAAATCGGGCGAGGAGTCTCAGCACAGCACGGGAGCTCTACCCAAATACAATACCTGTATAAACCTGTCCCAAACAGTCCAATATATCATCACATGAGTAAAACGGCCACTTGGGCCCATGTGATCTCATAACAATATCACCTTAAAACATACCCTGACTATGTCAAATGGATTAAGAGTTAATAATTTACTCTTATACAACACATATATCAAAATTAGAGAATTCTAATACATATATAAAATCATCAAAGCCACAACTCGGCTTTCTTCACAGCCTCGATCTCTAGGACCCTTGCGTCCCCTCACCACGCTCCACAGTGCACATGAAATAATATCTCAGCGGGGTGTTTAATGCTCGAGTAGTGGAATCGCCTTTAAGTAGAGCACCTCTACCCAAGTGCGGAGTGCAATGTTAAAATAAACACCACGATTCGAACCGTCACATGATCCTGCTTGAATGTCTAACTCATCATCTCGTACCAGTCTTCCGACTCCCCTCCGCACTCCTGGCCTCGTATATAGGAATTATTATTTTGTTTGTTTGTAAGGAACAGCCCTCCGATGTGTATATCGATTGGTGAGTCTCCAACGATTGATATTTTAGTTTGGACTTCTAGATAATTAACATTTTGGACAACCCTCCAAACCATTTTCTCTAGACTCATCTCATGCACTCACCTCCTATAGTCCTAGGGTGTTCAGTGCATATGGAATGCATGTATCTCAAATTCAATCTGATGCAATTCACATGTAAATATATAAACATGCATATATTTACAAAACATTCAATTCACACAATCATATCATGTAAATTCTCATTTCATACATCAAAATTAGCTCACTTGGGCTAATGATCAAACACGAGCAATTCAACTTGAATCACTCGATCAAACATTCACACAAAACATATTTTTTTAGAACAGCATTTCGGGGAATAGTGAAACCCTCGGTTACTATTCTCGAAAAATCACAATTCATCGGTTCACTTTGTGAACCCGCATTTCACGCCCATTCCCGAGCCTCATCCAAACCAATACATGATTTAATACAATATTTCCAAATTTAACAACCCAATCAGCCGTGGCAATCACGATTGCTCAATCAGGTGTTCAAAAATTCACATCAATTCGATCCACCAGGTTTGGGACGTCCAAGCGACCCTCACGGCCTCGTCGAGCTCAAACATTCGCAAAGTACTTAAAGAATGAATAAAACACAGTAAGGAGAAAGCCTCTTCTCGGAGTTTAAGAAACTAAATCCGGTACCTGCGAGGCTGCTGCCCGCGTAAAAGCGACTTTCCTTCTTGTCAGAATCTTGGCGGCCCAGGTCGGATTTCTTGAAAACTTAGAAGAAGTGAGACTCTCTCTCTAAAACCACCATTTTCGAACTCACTGTCACTCCTCCAACAAATTCATGTTTTTTTCTCTTTTAACATTTGGAGAAGACAAGTCCTAATTACAATTTTGTCTTTTTGTGACTTAACTTTTCCAAAAATGACCATTTTGTCCTTCTTTTCCCAGTTTTGACATTCGGCTCTATCTCGGCCATCCATTTTCATCATTTCTCTACTCATAACACTTATGGCACATGAGTACTTGTTATATGTGACTTTCGTAGCATCGAATGCTACGGCGCGAGAAACACGATGCCTCGGCTTGATGTCAACTCTGCATTGTCTGGAATTTAATGAAATTTTGCGTGCTAGAAATTTAGATTTCGCGAGGCGATTCGATAGTGAAATCCGTTTCATCATCAGGATCCTAGAGAATAAATTCGGATTTTTAACATTACAACTTTGTGCTTAGAGTGCGATTTTGCCCTTTTTCCATAAATTGGAATTTCTCGGTCTTGTTGTATTTGGGTAGAGCTCCGTACAAAAGGAGACTATGCAGATTTTCTTGAGTGGTGTCGAGTTATAGAGGCATCCACAGTATTAAAGTGAGTTGACGAGGTTGTCAGCGGATCCCGGGTTTTACAGGGCGTCAAACTGGTATCAGAGCCTAGGTAAACGATTACCTAGGGAGCTCGGGTTTGGGTATCCATAAGTTTAGTCTTAATACCAACTTCACAGCTTGGTATCAGAGCTTAGGTATACGAATACCTAGGGCTTGAGGGACTTGGGTTTAGACCATGGTCATAAGGGGTAAGAACATCACAGCTTGGTACAGCTCGATGTTAGAGTTTAAGTTTAATATGGTACACAGGAAATCACGGGACAGGATTAGAACACTGCATGCACTGTGTTTTATATGTGATTGGGTGTATAACATGTTGATTGTTGTGAATGTTGTGTGATTGTGTGCTTAGTGATTAGCACGTAGAAAAAAAAATGTAGAGGAAAATTTTTCTAGGTTTTACAGTGTGTAAAACTGGAAAAAAATGGATAAAATAAATTTTAATAAATTTATTTGGTTTACTGGAAAGTGGAAAAAAAAATATAATATATTTTTTTGAGTAGTTTTCTAGTAGCCGGGAATGAAAAAAAAAAAAAAGGATTGCGAGGAGCAGGCTGTTGGGCTACCCAATTGAGTCACTTGATCTGATGGAGATTGTATCGTGACATGTGTACGATCCTAGGCAAGTGGCTGGGTACAGGGAGCGTGTCGTGATACAATAGATTGTATCGTGACGGAGGGCGGCAGATAGGTTGCAGGGATGGGTCACGATACAGTGTTGTATTGTGACGGGGGAGAGAAGCGATCTGGCCGCTGAGGTGTGTCACGATACAATCATTTGTGTCGTGACAGGAGCGTGGACTTGCCGTTGGGGGTTGTGTCACGATATAGTCTTTGTATCGTGACAAGCGGGCAGTCTGGCTAGCGGGCGTGTCGTGTCGGTTGTCATTGTGAGCGACTAGCGGTATTTGTGGCCTTGATACAATGTTGTGAGACGGCCCGACCCGCAGTGTTGCGTCGTGCATGGCCTTAGTCTTTGGGAGAGTCGCGATACAAATTGTATTCTTGGTACGGGGAGAAGCGACCTTGTCGGTGCTGTGACGCTGTAGCCTTGGCTTGGCGTACCCCAGTGATCATCATGAGACAAGAAGCCCGCAGTGGCCGGGCGTGTCGCGAGACAGGTGTGCGACACGGCGTGACACGCTGTGATACGGCAAAAGTGGCGGAAACCTCGGGCTGCGGCACGCTGCGGCGGGGACACGGCCGCGGTGCGCCCGGTGATCTGGGCGCGATGCGCCCGGCCCCCAAGCGCACCATCGCAGCGCAACCAAGGTCAGTTGGGTGTGCACCAATGCACCCAAGCCAGTTTGGACTCGATTACCTTTATTTTGATCCTTTGTTTGGGACCTTGTTCATGAACAACTGCTCCGCAGATTTTTCAAAAATAAATAAAATCAAAATCCGTCGAATAAAAATCTTTTAAAAATGAAATTTTCTAAAATGAAATTATTTTGTTGATTTTGATTTATCTATAAGTATGACGCCCCATTGCGATAAATGCATAGACATTGTGTATGGAAATGTTTTTGTATGTGAATAGTGTCTCGAAGTTTGTCGCTACGCCTTAGAATCTTGCATTAAATTAACTTTTCATTTGACATGTAGATGGCTAGTAGAGGCGAGGGCGTAGAATCGTCCACGGGGTACTAGTAAAGCACCTGATAATGTTAAACTTGTGACTTTGTTGCGGGGCTGCGATGATATAACTCTTATGTACATTTGCGATGTCGAAGTGATGGCGTTGGAGTAACCTCAGTTGGCTATCATCTGGCGACCTGGAGGTGATGATGTGGGCATTGATATGGGTGAAGTGTTGAGACCGGAGTGCCTCTAACACGACCGAATAGGTAGCTGCATTCTAGCTAGAGGTGAGGCCCAAGTATGGTGGGCTGGGCAAAGACCTCTAGAGACCTAGAGCGATGACATGGGCGAGTTCGGGGCGTTCATGGGTAAGTATTTTCCCGGATGCTGCGAGACATGCGAGCTCGGAGTTCCTAGGCTGAAGCGGGGGGCGATGACCGTGATGGATCGTGTGGATAGATTCACGGGTAGCGAATTTGATGATGACTACGTGGCCACGGACATGGCCAAAGTCAGGAGATTCAAGAATAGGCTGAAGTTACCCATTCGGGGCAGGATTGTAGGACTTCGCCTACAGGACATGGACTCCATGGTTGGGACAGCCCTGACCATAGAGAGAGAGATAGAGGATGCACGGGGTATTCGAGTTGCGGATGCTAGTGAGAAGAGGGAGGATCAACCTTCTTCTAGTTCGGGAAGGCGGAAGATTTGCAGCCACCACGAGTTTTCTGACGGGGGCAGATGGGGCATTGTCGACGGCGGATATTGTATTATTTCTAAAGGTAGCCTGGCATGTGAGATGGGATTACCCTAGAGACGGGGATCAGGGGTTTTGAGGCGGCACGATCCTGAGTCGGTAGGACGGGGAAAGGACCGCGATTCCGTTATCGAGCCACTAGTATAGGTCGGAGGAACCCGATTTGATCTCGGGGGTGCTATACAAGCACCTTGGCCCGGCCTGAGATGGGCGGTGTGGTCGAGGAATCGATGCGGGACTCACGGGTCGGGACTTCTAGTCGAGCGAGGCGGAACGATATATTATTTACGCAGCAAACTTGGGCATATGAGACGAGATTGTCTAAGACGAGAGGTCGCCAGTGCTGATGAGAGCATACATAGCGGCCGGATATGCGAGTGCGTTTCTACTCTTGCACTTGTTGACTAAGAGTAGCGTTGAGTGGATGCATCGTATTCATTCCATTAATCGTCTTGTGTGTGAAGTGGGCTTAGAGGTTAAAGCCTTTAGTAAAGCCCGGTGTGGATGTTCTTCCTTTAGGATGTAGGGTGAGAGTTGACGATAGGTCGGGATTGTGGTGGGAATCCTCCGAGATCCTGCTCATGGTGGACCCACAGGAGATGCATCAGTGGGGTGTGAGTGCCACCCAGTATGGTCATTCACCACTCTTGGTAGGTGTGGGTTGAGTTGTCTTGGGACTAAATCGATGAGACTCATAGTTCGAACCTTCGGAAATGAAAGTATTAATGTGTGTTGGGCAAAGTAAGAAGGGGGTCGTTAATCCCCTAAGGTGAGAAGCCTGGAATTAGGGTAAATGAGACCCGCGGTAGAATCCGAAAGGTCCTGTGTGGGTGTAAGAGACCCGGGGAGATATCCCATATTTCTGTGTGGGTGTAAGAGACCCGGGGAGATATACCGAATTTCTGTGTGGGTGTAAGAGACCCAAGGAGCCATCTCGAATTTCTGTGTGGTTGTAAGAGACCTAGGGAGATATCCTAAATTTCTGTGTGGGTGTAAGAGGCGGGGAGATATCCCAAATTTCTATGTGGTGTAAGGGCAGGGAGATGTCAGAAATTTACGTATTGGGTGTAAGAGACCCATGGAGTGTCTGAAATTTACGTGTGGGTGTAAGAGACCCGTGGAGATATCCCGAAATTTCTGTGTGGATGTAAAAGGCTCGCGAGTAGGCTGAGTTCTGCTGCGGAGATGAAAACACGAGTTATGGTTATCATGTGAACAGAGGTTAAGTGATAGAATTCGGGAGTAGGCTAAGAGATTTGAGTACCCATTGGATTAGGTTAATGGAGTCCGATTCTAGATTGTTGTGATTGTGGCTTGGAAAGGTTAAGCGTTTACACACCAAGAAGGAGTTGTGTAGGGGTTGCATATGCACGTGGTTGGATCGCAGTATGGTGAGTAGTGGACCTTCGGCTCGGTGACACATTTCTGGTCGTGAGGATGGCCTTCATTGGAGATACTGCCGGGTTGTATATCAGGAGATGGTCAGGCTGCATGGATTACCGGTATCCATAGTGTGGATGAGACCAGGGTTCTGACTTTTACTTTTGAAAAAGTTTCAATTTTATTAAAAGTGCGGTTGACCCCGTGAGTACAGCTTTCCACCCCTGAGACGGATGGTCGATCGGCCAAGGGCCCATCACAGGTGTTAGAGGACATGCTACGAGCATGCGTCCTGGATCATACGGGTAGCTAGGAAGAGCAATTGTCCTTAGTGGAATTCACTACAACAACATTTATCAAGCGAGTGTACAGATGGCACCATATGAGGCATTGTATGGGAGGCCATGCAGATCACCGATATGTTGGACCGAGGTGGGAGAGAGCTCCATCACTAGTCACGATACGATTAAGAGACCCTCGAGAAGGGTGAAGCGATGCGACGGTGTCTTCTCACGACTCAAGCGGCCCGAAGAGTTATCTGCGAATGTATGACGTCGACCCTTAAAGTTCGAGGTTGGAGATCACATCTTCTTGAAGGTGATGCTGGGGAAAGTGGTCAGGTTCGGCAAAGCGCGGGGCTTCATCGCCTAGGTTCATTGGGCCCTTGAGATAAGAGAGGGTGAGCCTTGCTCAGTGTCAGGTTGGCTTTACAGCGAAGCATGTCGGTGTCCACGAGGGTATGTCACGTCTCATGCTCGTTACACTCGGATCCGGCTCATGTAGTGGATTGGGGAGAGATTGAGGTTGACACGGATGGGACCTTCGGAAGGACCGGTTGCATTGTGGATGCCGGGATCGGGTTTGTGAGCGCAAGACCGTGGGGCTGGTGAGGTGCTATGGCGGCACCGTGGAGGCGGAGGAGAGGAGTCAACGCGGGGAGCGTGAGGACGATGGGCCACCTATCCCTTCTTGTTTAGGGATGAAGGCACGGGTTTAATCGTTTAATGCTTAAATGACTAGTTTACACGCATGGTATATAACGTTGTATACAGACAGCGTGATTGTCCGTAATTCGAGACCAAATTCCTTTGGGGATGGGAGAATGTAAGACTCTAGAAAATTCTAATTTTCAGAAAAAGGGAAAAACGGTAATTTCGGTCAAAACCCAAAATTTTTCTAGATCTCGGATGATGAAATAGATTTACTCCTGAACTGCCTCGTGAAATCTATCCACCACATCGAATTTCATTGAATTCCCGAGACTTAATTTATGTTTTTCGAAGACCGGGTGCTGTGCCATAAACTGGCTCGAGAGACAATGATGTAACAAAAGTCACATACTACACGTAATCTATACGACACATGCTTTCATGAAGGTATGATGAAATGGATGGCCTAGATTGCGCTGCTCGGCCAAAATCAAGAAAAAAGGACATGATGGGAATTTTGGAATTGTTAATTGAATAAGACAAACTTGGAATAGTTGTCTTCTCAAATGGAAAAGGCCAAAACGTGCAGGAAGGAGCAGAAACGGACAGTGGGCTGGGATTTTTGAAATCTAGATAGAGAAAGTGTGCCTTCTCTCTAGATTTCCGACCATTCGGACCGTCGGTTCTCGACGGAGCAAGAAGTAAAGTTGTTCTACGCGGTGAGGGCTACGCGTGAGCACCTATTTGGTGGAGTTCCACAACCCAAGTATAGGATCTTTTCCTACTTGCGTTAATCTTTGGCTAAGAGTCATGTAAATGGTTAGGAACGTTCTGAGGCTTGTTTTAGCCGTAAACTCGATCTCAAAAGCTTTGAACCGAGTGGAGAAAATTCCTATTTGTGTGGTCTTGAACAGTAACCCGAGGGTTTCATTGTTCATGTGAATAGTGACACGAAATTTTTGTGTGATTTTATGATGTTGAGTGATTCAAAATGAATTGTTTGCCTTGTTAATTAGCCCATGTGAGCTAATTTCGTGTGTGATTGATTGTGAATTCGCATAACATGATTTATGTGATTTAATTATGTTAATATATATCCATGTGAATATATAGCATGAGATTGTTGAATTGGCATCATGCATTCCATATGTAATCGGGCACCTAGAATATTAGGGAGTAAGTGCATGACATGAAATAAAATAAAAACGAAAAATGTTTGTAAAAGGAATTTCGACAAAAGATTTTCTCTCAAGAATTGCCTTGAGGGACGCCCAACGTATCACTGACGAGGACCGTGGGATCGTTAGGAGAGTTATCCGAAGAATTCGCCGGAGGTAGTTCCAATATTTTACCAATTAGTAGTGAGTTTCGAACAAAAGATTTTGTTTGAAACCTGATATTTTACCGCATTCTGGGCGAGGTATATAAGGAGCCAGAGACCGACATGGGATCGGGTCATGTAGACATTCGAGTAGGTTCATGTAATTGCTCGATGTGATTGTTTGTTTTGCCATGACATGTGCACTTAGGTGGGGAGTAACCCATGTAGGAAATTATCTCTACTAGGCTTTGTTCACCCTGTCGAGGAATCACCATTTCAGGTACAGAGAGTGTGCACGAGGACGGTGCTCACTAGAGGCCGTATTTAGAAGAAAGTCGGTCAGGGCTTTGGCATTTTATTTTGTAGCAACATGTATTAGAATTGTAAATTTTAATATATGTTGAGTCGAGAGTAATGTAAAAAACTTCAACCATGTAATATATATTGGTTAGGATATATTTTGTGAGTATTGATGCAAATCTAAGTGGCCATTATTTTACTCGCATGTGGACCCCGTGCTGGCCATATCAATCGTTTGGGATAGGTTTTAGATCAGTAGAGCCCTTGTACAAAGGAGACTGTGCCCGATTTTCGTGAGTGGTGTCGAGTTATCCAAGATCCACGAGCATTCCTGCCGACAAGTTGTCAAACTTAATTCCCTAAGCCAAAGGCCATAATTCTAGTCCTAAAATTTTAGGACGAATATTGGAAATTTTTTAGATCGGTTCTAGCGCCATGGACTCAAGATAAGCTTGCTTTGATCCCGGATTGATGTCTTCGATTTGTTGAGCTTTTTGGTATCATAGTAATTTGTTGAGGATTGGAACCAAAAATGGTTCATGACTGTGAAGGGACCGAGAGGTGCCCTGTTTATGTGGGTCCTAGATTTGGGTCATTTTGTGTGTTATTGCTGGAAAATAAATAAATAACTTGTTGTTGTGTGTAAAAAGCATGTTATTATATACTTTGTGTATTAACATGGAAATTGTGATGAATGAAAATTATACGTAGGAAATATAATTATCCGAAATTTATAAATGTTGCATGCAACTCTTATTGTGCATGTAGCATGAAATGGCTTACTGTGATTTCTATATGCACGATCATCATCAAGTCGGTGTGATATGGTATTGTTATTCACCATTCTTGGTAAGAATGTGGTGATCTCAAAATGGACGCCCAAAAATCAGCACTCACGGTTGTATAAAACTATAATAATAATAAATTCTCAAGTTTGGGTGAAGTAAGATGGGGTAGATAATTTCCACGGTGAAATACCCAAATTTTATTCTCGTCACATATGTATCCAACGATGAAAGTTCTCACGTAAAGTGTCGAAAGGCGTGAAGCCTACGTGAGACTCCTAAATTGCAAGAACCCAAATAAACACACGGGATTTGATAAAGAAAATTCAAGTGAATATTGAGGGTTGTCCATGAGTTTAAGTCATTGCGAAACACCAATGATTGGTTTTCTTTACTGCTGCAGGTGTGAGAGAGTCACAGGAACTCGTGGTTCAGCATGAGGCGCTCCCATCTCATGCATTTACTAATGAATATTCCATATGGGGATCGCATTATTTATATGAAATGATTGACTTTTTCATATTGTCATTGCATGTGCATTTTAGGTGGGGAGTAGCCCTTGTAAGAGAATTTTTCTACTTGGTATTGCTTACCCCGTTGTGGAACCCCCCCCTTTTAGGTACAATGGGTGTATTGAGAGATGACACTTTGACGAGGCCGTGATTATGAAGAAGGTCGATGTGTGGCCTTGATATTACCTTTAAGTAACATTTTTGTAAAAAATATTTTGTATAAAAGAATTGTAACTAAATTCTTTTGGGACTATTGTCTAAATAGCCTGCATGTACTCATGATAAGAGGGTTGGTCACCTGTGACTTACGCACTGTAATTAAGCGTTTTATTTTCAGATTTTATATGTAAATGTGAATGAATGGGTCCTGATAAAGGGATGTATATTAGGGATATGAACAGATGGACCTTGTGGGATTCATTACTTATTCGTTGAGACCTTGATGGTTATGATTATATTGTTATACAAAATAGTGTTAAGTAGAGCTCCCCGAACGCAGACTCTAATTGATTTCTGTGGAAAATATGATCCCGGAGCAAATATGATACAACAGTGTGGTATCGAGTCACCTGAAATCCACAGGAATTCTGTGGGTTGACGTGTTGTCAACGGGACCCTCGGATTGAGGTGTCACATTTATTATATTGAAGGTTAAAATATTTACTAGAATTAGTGGGGGAAAAACATGGTGGTAGATATGGCCAAAACATTTAAAGAGGTTAAAATTTTCTTTTTTTTTTTTAATGTTCTTTATTTATTTGCTTTTAACCACCAACAAAATTTTATGGAATTTCGGAGATCTCCGATCCTTGGGCCAAGTTTAAACTTTTTTTCCTTTTTTTTTTTCCTTTTTTTTTTTCTTTTTATAAATATTGTAGACTTATCCAAGGCCTTATTTTATAAGAATTATTGAATTTAAAAATAAATATTTTATTCAACCATGTATATTTTGGTTTTGGAAAGCCAAAGTCAAATTGATTACATAGCATGACTAAATCAATTAAAGAGGTTTATATATATATAGATAATTCAATTTATTTGCTTTTAATTATCCCAAAATTTTATAGAATTCGGAGATTTTCAATCCCTGGTCCAAGTTTAAACCCATTTTTTTCTTTTTTCTTTTTTCGTTTTATAAATATTGTAGGCGTATCTAGGACCTTATATTTGAAATGAATTATTGAATTTAGAAAGAAATATTGCATTCAACCATGCATTTTTTGGTTTTGGCAAGCCAAAGTCAAATTACTTTATCATATATAACATGATTGTAATTAGTAAAATATATATTATCGTTTATAAACCGACCTTTCTCTTCCTCAATTTGACACTCTTAGCTACTCTAAAATATGATGTACATAGTAGTGGTGCCTAGGGTGATTCAAACTCAAGTTCTACACTTTGCCATCCTGAAATTTGTAAGTATTAAATCATTAAGTCACGACACCTATATTACTTAAGTTCGCCCCATAATCTTGGTTCTGTGATTGTTGGTAGAGACTCGGAATAGTCACTACAATTTGTGTTTTTTAGTGCAAACTCTGTTGGCAAAGGTGGAACACTATAGGACTTTGGTCTTTATAATGATAATAATAACACTCATGGAAACCTGACTAACAATTACACAGGATATATTGCAGTTAGAAGTGGCAAGCGGTAGCGCATATCTCGTTGTGAACCGCACGAGAATATCTTTGAAAGTGGCTCTTCATTCAAAATTATGGCTTTCTAATTTGTATGTTTTGGATTGTTGATTTGATTGATATTTATTTAATTTGTATTTCTTTTAAATTTTTTTAATCAGAGGACAACTTATTAGAACATATAAGTTAAGTCTAATTAATTAAATGTAATTGTGTTTATATAATAAGTTATATTGTAAGAAATTAAATACACTAAGAATTTAAAAAAAAATTAATTGAAAGTTAAACAGACAGTGAAGATTTCGAAAATAGGTTAGTGATAATGTTAAGATAGGTCTCATAATGATAATAACATGACTAGAATGATGTTGATAGGTTATCCATACCAATATTACGATAATTCAACTTAATCCGCTGATTAATAAGATTTGAACCAATGATATGTTATCTATGTGATTAACAAGCTCATATTATATCAATTTATTTTTATGTTGATTAGTCAAATGATTCATATTTTAGTAGAATTTTTTAATATTTTTAAAATGATTAAATACTTGAACCATATAGAGTTGTTATGATATTAGATCTAGTCAAGTCATTTGAATAGGTTAGTTTTTTTTTCATTTTATGATTTATTTTAACATTCGCTTAATTATTTTGAAATTTTTCGTCCATAAACCTAACTCATATTATAGAGCTGCTCAACGTTTAAATATGAATAGAGGGGTCTCAAGTTTGTGTTCTAATAGGGACACGATAACATTAAGTGGTTAATTGTTAAAAAAATTATCCCAAAATTTTAAATTTGAATATCCTTGATCATTAAGCTATCTAAAAATTAGGAATCCTTAATTAATTCCATTTCTCTTAAAACCCTAATGGAAGAAAAGTTAAAGAAGTAGATGGTAGTTAGTTTCTTGAAAACTCTAATCATTGGAAAAACTATCAAAAATAGAAATTTTCAAAATATATATTTTACATTGGTTTTTGAATTATTTTCTCTATATATATATATATATGTCATGGCATGTAGTTCATATTGTTAAACAATTCAATCTGTAAACATTTCTAGAAATAAATTTATATATATATATATATATATATATATATATATATATATATATATGTAGATAGATATATATATATATATATATATATATATATATATAATTAAAATATTAAAGTATTTTTCTTCAAAACATTTTTTTTAAAAAGTTAATAAAATGGATTTGAAATCCCATCCTGTTCATCTGTCTCATTCTTTGGCCATCTTTTTTTTCTCTTATTTTTTTACGACAACTGCCTATCTTTATTTATTTATTTAATTTAAATAAACCGTATGCAAGTTAATGTGACTTACTCTCCTCAATTCATCTTTAAGATATTTTCATAAGATATATCATAATCCTAAAATCATTTTCATCATTAATTTATGTCCAATAATACTTTTTAAGTGTGTAAACCCATTTTCCCTTTTAATTAATCACTCTTAAATTCCATCCAACCCCTTAAATTCGTGAATTAAGGCCGCATCCTTTACGAAACGTATTTACCTAAATCTGCAGAAACCACGTCACCCTAAAGATTGTCAACCATTGGGACCCACACGTGACAGTAAACATAATATTGACGAACGCGTGAACTCATTTGCCACCTCATCATACATGTGCTTCACAACATTCAATTCTCCTTTTTTTTTGGTTTTAGTTATCTTTATCTTCCTGAGTTTATATATTAAATAAATAAATAAATCATAAATCATTTCAAATCTATTCCAAACTTTGCTATTAAAATTAGAAATATTATTTTTTATAAAACTAATTATAAAAAAATAAAAATAGTTTATTATATTTATCCCTTTATTTTTTCCTGCATTGTTCCTTTCCAGTATTAAAAATGTAAGACATCTAAAAAAATCCTAAATTCAAGTCGAAATTGGGACACTCACATATTCAACAATATTAGCAATAAGAAAATTAATTATATTTTATCCACTTAATTTTGTCATTTAATTTCTTGTATTAAAAAAATTCATAAATATTTTTAAATTTGTCAAATAGATTAACTCTTCCATATTGATTAAATATATTTACATATTAGCTTGGGTACCAACAAAGCATCTTTTGGATGAATGAGAATGAAACCATTTATAATAAAATTTAAAAAATAAAAGAAAAATATCTGGAAGAAATTTCAAGTTGATTAAGATTAGATATATTTAGTCAAAACTTTTGAAAACTAAATAAATTTAATCCGTTATTTCTCAAATTTATTAAATTTTTACATTTTATGCTTTCCCAATAATATTTATTTTTATATATTAGATAATACGAGGGGCTAAAAAAATAATAAATTTCATTTTGAAAGAATAATTATTAAATTTGGTCCAACCATTCATTTGGGAGTCCTCATCCTGTCACATGTCACTCTCTCATTAGCTCTCTTTGATTTCACCTCATCCTCTTATCCAAATCTTTGGATTTCCATCCTCTTAAATTGTGACACATATCCCATACATGTCTCACTTACTTTGCTCGACTTATTTCCTCCTTTCGACATACGACGATCGCTGGGAACATCCAATTGCTGTCATATGTCACTTGGTTACACTACAGCGAGACTCGCAGACTTAAAAAACATAAATTTTTGACTGTTTCAAAATTCGATGAAATTCGACGAGAACTGTATTTCTCACGAGACATTTCCACGAGAAGTCCTGCCATCATCCGAGATCTAGAAAAATTCCACGTTTTTCAATCGAAATTACTATTTTACCATTTTTAGAAAAATTAGATTTTTTCCCCTCGATTTACAATCTTATTTATTTATTTAATTTAAATAAACCGTGGTGGGACTAATGACTCAACTCTCAATTCTCTTTAAGTATTTGTTCCATATGATATATTGATAATCCTAAAAACTATTTTCATCATTTATGTCTAATAATACTTCTAAGTGTAAAACCTACTTTTCCATGTTCAACTTCACTATAGAAAATATAAATAAAATCATATATAACAAAAAAATCCTTAATTTTTTTTAAAATTCATTAGTTCTTAATATAATTTTAAATTTTTGTATTCCTTGAAATTTTTTTCTATTTTCTCTGCTTTTCTTTTCTATTTTCTTTTTTAATACCTGTTCTATCTTTAATTTGCACACCAACTGCTGATTTTGTGCTTGTTATGAACGTTTGGGTTTTTTAACTCTTCGAGGTCAAAGGTTAAGAGTCAAAATATTTAGAACAATCAAAAGGAAATCGAACTTGAATTCCACATTATTCCATATGAAAATAAAGATATTTGTTACCAGACCAATAGCCTATTTTAAATGATAATTTTATTCTGCCAAATTCCCCTTCCTTTTCCTCTTTCCTCCCATTTTCTTGGGAACCAAACAGAGCATTTAAGTCTAATGACCTCATTGCTGCACTTATACCCATCTTAAACCTTGGGTTTTTAATATAATATATCTCTTCAATAGTAATACTCTACATATCATGTTCGGATGGTCCAACTTTCTATTAACCTAATCAATATGATATATATATATATATATATATATATATATATATATATATATGAAATATTTGGTTAAAAAACATAGAACACCCGATTTATGAATCTAACTCTTCCATGTTTCTTTTTTTGATAAATAACTCATTTTGGAATAATCCAATCTCATCAATCTTTTCATGATAGGTCGATCTAACCGGCGGCTACTACGACGCCGACGACAATGTGAAGTTCAACTTTCCGATGGCCTACACCACCACCATGCCGGGCCATAGGAACCCTAGAATACGGGAAGCGAATGGGGCCCGAGATACAAAATGCCCGGGCCGCCATCCGCTGGGCTACAGACTACTTCATTAAGTGTGCGATCGCAACTCCCAACACTCTCTACGTCGGGGTCGGGGATCTGACCACCGATCATAAGTGTTGGGAGCGGTCGAGACATGGGACACCCGACGCTTTACTTCGGTGTCTGAGTAAACCGCCCTGACGTGGCTTGAGAGACGCAGCCCGCATTGGCAAATACAGCCCATGGTATTCCGAAAGGTTGATCCGAAGTATTCAAGGTTGTTGTTGGCGACTGCAAAGAAGGTGATGCAGTTTGCAATGCAGTACAAAGGGGCTTATAGTGACTCTCTCGCTCCTGGCTTATGTGCCCGCTCTAACGCTTCATTCCGGGTATAAGGTAGTGCTTACATACGATATTTAGGACGCAATGGGTCAATAAGTTTTTTTATGTATTTGTTTCGATCGTAATAAAAAGTATCAGATATAGTTAAACTAGTTTTTGGGTTTGATTTTTTTTTTTTTTTCTAATCTCAAGACAAGGATCGTATTGTCTATTCAAGTCATGCTACTCGTGAGCTACTTTGTTGAGTCGAAGCTATATCACAATACTGAGTTGTTTGCTAGTTTAATCGAAATATCAAGTCAAACTGGAGTTGATTTCGAGTCCCGAATTTAAGTATAATTATTTATTAATATTTAGGTTTATTCGAGCTTTGTCGGGTCGAGTTCGAATAACTTGACTATTTTTCGAATTGAGTTTTGAACATATGAAAAAAGATCGATCGAATTTGAGCTATGAGTTTTTTAATCGACTTTACTTGATTCTATACCGACTTGACTCAATTACACCCCTAGACGAAGATGGGAATTGATTTAAATATATGGGGAGGGCAGGGATGGGCCCCCATTGCCATCCCTGCTCTCTATTGATTAGTGCAAAGGGATATTTGATTGTAAAATGAAAATATTTCAAACTTTATTTACAAAAGAAAAACAATGTGGACATGAACTAAATGAGCTGATTTTGCAATCACGAATACGGGTCAGAAAAAGTCGGGCTAACAAAATCAAGCATAAATTTGTAATCGCCCAACCCACAAAAACGTGGGAAGCCAAATTTATTTACAAGTAATTTATATATATATATTATATTATGTGAAATTAATAAAGAATAATTTCCAATATATATGGTTTTTGTTTAGGATGAGTTATTATGGGGAGCAGCATGGCTATGGAGAGCAACAAACGATGCTTCATACCTCAATTTCTTACAAACCCTAGGAGCCAACGATGCCACAGACATCTTCAGCTGGGACAACAAGCTCGCCGGCGCCAGAGTTCTGCTAGCACGGGTATAAAATTAATATATAATTAAATACATTAGAAATTACCAAAATATAATAATAATTAAGAAAAAAAATTATTATTATTATTATTAGAAAAATGTTGATAGAAAAATGAGCTTTGAATTGCAGAGAACTTTGTTGATAATGATAAAGCGTTTTGAGTCATCTAAGCAATAAGTCGAGACTTCCATGTGTAGAATTATCCCTAATTCCTCCTTCTTTCCAAGACTAGTTACACACAAGGTATAATCCTCTCATATTCTCTATTTTTATAGAAGCACTTGTTGTATGAAAACACTTTTTAGAACTTTTATATAATTGGTTTCAAAAAAGTTTTTTAATTTTTTTTGTTTTGGGTTAGACATTACAAGAAAAATAGAAAATATGAGGGCTTTGTCTTGTTCCCTGTATTTTTAAAAATGTTTGCTTTAAAAACAATAAGAACAAGAAAAACAAAAACCATTGGTTTCTTATTGTTTTATGTTTTGAAAACACAAAAACAATAAGTTCAAGTAATAAGAGTTTTCAAAGGACACCGAAAAGTGTTCTTTGTGTTTTCAAAATATGTTCTCAAGAAAAATAAGCCCTAAGGCCTGTTTAGTTCATGTTTTTTAAATTTGTTTTTTATTTTCAAAAGCAAGGAAAACAAACAAAACACATTTGATTCTGAGATTTTTTTTTTTTTTTGAAAACATAGAAAACACTAAATTAAAATAACAAAAACAGTTTTTAAAAAACACTAAATTATGTTCGTGTTTTCAATAAATGTTCTCATAAACGCTTTCTTAAAAAACAAAAACCAAAAATGGTAGTAGAATTGTGCATTATTTCATTTTAGTAAAGAAAAATTTTAAAACTGGCTCAATACCACAGAGCTTAAAACCTCATTGAAAACAAACTACATCCAATGGCAAATATTGAATTTATTTTTATTTTTTAAATTATTTAAGACAATATTTTATTTTTTATTTTTAATTTAAATAATAGAACTGATTTTGATGGTGCTGAAAATGCAGAGGGTTGATGTTCAAGCTGGCTGAGAGTAATTTACAGTATGTGACATCACTAATAACATTCTTACTCACCACATATGCCAAGTACATGTCACTAAAATACACATTCAATTGTGGAAACGTTAGAGTCAGCTCTTCCACCTTATATGAACCTTGCAAAGCAACAGGTATTTGCTTTTTATTTTTATTTTATCATCATGTCTAAATTCCTCAAGTGTTTATTTTGCATTTGATGTTTTATTTTTCATTTGTTAAATTAATAATATATAAAATGTTATTACAACCTCGAGGGGTGTTAAATTGGTCTAACCTTGGTTACTTTATGATTATCAATTCAAGTTATCTTAGGATCCGATTAAATCCTGGAAAGTACTAAGGAGGAAAGGAAAGAAAATAATGAGGAAAGAAAATTTGAAAGGAAATAAAAAATAGATTTAAATTTAAAATATTAATTCTATATGTTTAGTCAAACTCGTTTTATTTGTTTTTTTCTATTATATAAAGATCAATAAATTTTAAAATATTTAAAATTTTGATGAATTTTAACTATATTTCATTTTCTTTTATATTTTCCACGGTGAAACAAAACATAAGAAATCCATTTTCCTTAGTAAATTTATTTCCTTTTTCTAGTACTTTCTCTAGGTTCCAAACGGTCTTATGACCACAGGAGGTTTAACCAAGATAACTTTAAGGTCACATGAATTAGTCGAGATATGATCAATGTGACCATATATATATATATATATATATATATAATTTTATGGTATCTACTAATTTTTAATATATTATAGAAGATAGGATTAATTAACATGACAAAAAGACAATACAAGGTATCCGAAAAAATTTGTATTCAATCATGTCCAAATTTAACAATATATTTATTTATTTATTTGTGTTTAACATTTTTATTGGATTTATTATATATAATTTTATAATATCTAATCAGACGCCTCAAACTCCGGGTGTCCTGCTGATCAATTCACAACTGCTGAAATCTATACGTCTCATGTCACGCAGACGATACCCGAAAGAAAATGCTCTTGGGCTAATAAACCAATACTCATAAAACAAAATAATCCATTATATTCTCATAGTTTCCATGACTGTTTTACAAAAAGATTTATACATATTTTCAAAATAGTTTCTTAAAGCCACATTTCGGCTTTCTTCTCAAAAGCTACCTCTACGGAGTGCCGCTCCCCGATAACCTTCAGACTGGGCAAATCCACCACTGGCAGGAGCAGCCCGCAGAAAGTCTTCCTACAAGGGTTACTTCCCCACCTAAATGATGCAATGGCATATATAAACAAGCAATCACATTCCATACAATTATTTTCTATATGAAATGTCTATATCATGCATGAGATGCAACCCCTCATGCTCACAACCTGAGTCCCAACCGACTCCCTCACACCTGTAATGCCAAATGTGAAATAAAACTAATCACACACCCTGACTAAACCATTGGAAAACCCTCCAATTCAATTATCAAAAAACTGATTTTGATTCTTTTTCCTTTATTTTGTGGGCCAAAGATTTCCGGGTTTACACCGCAGGACGCCGCACGCCTTTTCAACATTTTCACGAACTTACATCGTCGGGATTCATGTCTAACCGTGAATAAATTGTGGACTTTCACCCTGTGGGGGGATCTACCCCAACTTGCTCCTGCCCAAAACATGTAATTTATCATTTTGATCATTTACACTTCGTGAATTTACCTGACTTTGTCCCATTTTTTTCAGTTCACGACCCACTCACCAATACCGATGAATAAACTCACTCTGACCCACACCCGAACTGACGCGATGTGACCGTGCAATGAAATGCATGATGCCAATGCATTTTCCTCATGTTACATGCATGAATGAGCACTACATGAAACATTTACAATCCATGGAAAATTATAATTAATACATATATTCTACCTCCATGCAAAACATATTAATACATCTTAAAGCATGCATCAATATAACATTTCTACACTTAGCATGTTATTCAAGCAAGCCATAACCCACAATAGGGTCACCAACTTGGGACCATTCCACAGGGTACCTCACGGCCCCTTAGCAAATATGAACCATTTTGGTTCCAATCCTTATCATCACATCAAACAACCATGATACCTAGAAACTTTCAGTTTCAAATCAAAACCCTAACTTCCACAGTCCGTGCAACCGGTCATGAATTCATACCCCTTAGTCCCAAGGCTTGGAACTAATTTACATGGCCTCTCATGGCCTCCCACAAGCAACCCCTACCATTATAAAGCCTTTAGGCTAAAAAAAAACCGGTAGGAAATATCCTACCTCTTGGAGTTTGTCAACTCCACTCTTTTCGTGTCCACATCGTAGATCCTAATCACAGGCACTAACTTAGTACTCGAACTTTCGAACGCCGATCGCCTCTCGAAACCCGGAAAATCCTCCTTTTCCCCTTTTCCTTCCTTCCTTTTCTCCTTTTCTCTCACGATTCTTTCCCCTTCTTTCTTTTCTTTCCTTTCCTTTCTTTCTTTTGCTTTTCTTTCCTTTCATTTTCTCCTCATTTCTCTCCATTTTCTCTTTTCTTTCCCCTTCTCCTCCTTTGAGAAAGCAATCATCCTAAGCCAATGGATTTCCTCCTCTCCTTCCTCAAACCAATTGTGTGGCCTTCCTTTTTCCATTCTTTTTCTTATTTCATAAATCCCTCTTTTATGACATCATCCACCACATGGCTCAATGTGAGCCATGGGATCCCTTTCTCACACATGGCTTAATTGTGAGCCACTCCTTTTTGATGCCAAGTGTCACACACTTGTGGTGTCATATGGCATCCCCTTATCTTGCCATGTGTCGTGGGCCGCGTACTCAGCGTGAAATTCCGACCACACCGGAATCGACGAGAATCGGCGTGGTAGCTAAGTAAGTGATACGATTTCAACGAGGAGAGAGTCGTTTAGGTCATCCGAGATCTAGATATTCAGTTTTTATCGAAATTACGATTTTGCCACTTTTAGAAAATTGAAATTTTCTGGATCTTCTACTAATACTAATTTTTTAATATATTATAGAAGATAGGATTAATAAACATGACAAAAAAAGACAATATAAGGTATCGGGAAAAAAAATTGTACTCAACTGTTGTCCAAATTTAACAATATATTTATTTATTTATTTGTATTTAACATTTTTATTGGATTTTATTGAAACCTGGCAATATATTTTTTTTTCAGGTGGACTACATTTTGGGGGAGAATCCATTGAAGATGTCTTACATGGTAGGGTTTGGGGCAAACTTCCCAAAGAGAATCCACCACAGAGGTTCCTCTATTCCATCCAAGGCCAGTCATCCTCAGGCCTTTGGTTGTGACAATGGATTCCAGTCTTTCTTCTACACCTCAAACCCTAACCCTAACACCCTCACCGGAGCCATTGTTGGAGGCCCGAACCAGAACGATGGATTCCCAGACGACCGGACGGATTACAGCCATTCAGAGCCTGCAACTTATATCAATGCTGCCATTGTAGGACCTCTAGCTTACTTGGCTGGGAGCTACTCTAGTTGATGATATGATATGCCTAGAAATATTAGGAACTCAAATGTAATATATATGTTTGTGATTTCATCTTATAACATGCAATCAGCAAGAAGAAAGATTGGTGGAGTCAAAGGTATATCAAAACTATTTCTCATGAAAATTATTTTTCACGAGTGCAACACCATCAAAATTTGGGATAAGGTGCACAAATAACTCGGAATATCTCAATTTGTCCATGAACTTTTTTTTAATCATAAGATACCCTTGACGTTTACTTCCGTAGTTAACTCATGCCCATCATGTTAAAAAAAGTCACAATCAAGTTAGAAACTCACTCTTGTAAGGTGTTTAATGAGGTTTAATGGGTGTTTTCGCAGTATTTTCATTTGTGATCTTTTTTAATGGCATGGACATGACTAAGCTATAAGAGTAAACGTTAGAAATATATTGGGACCGGAAAAAAGTTTAGGAGCAAAATAGACATACACTCAAAACTCGAGGGCATTTGTGCACCTTATCCCTTCAAATTTCCAAATGGCAAACCAATTGAATTGAGAGAAGGGGGTTTTCCAAACATATTTATTCTCCTATTCTAGTACTTTTTGTGCTTCAAATGGAGACTCTAGATAGACCTCAGAAAGGATCAAGGACATTGGGTTTTAAGTAGGGAAGGATCAAGGGAATTAGTATTCAAGTAGGGAAGCCATGCTAAAGACCAAGAGCCCTTTATTATATACTAGTCAAAAGAAAAAAAATGTACAAGCAGAAAAATTTTAAGTGAAATCTTATACAATCTTAAAAAGTTGCCAACAATAGCATATGATGTATAAGAAGGGGATAAGGTGCACAAATGCCCCGAGGTTTTTGTGTATGTCCCACTGTACCCCGCAACTATTTTTATCCTAAGATACCCTTAAAATTTACTATCATAGCTCACTCATCCCCTCCCATTAGAAAAGGACATATATAGAAAATTGTTCATTTAAACGCCCAATAAATCCTCACATTCCTAAACGATGTGTGATCCCCTCAAACAAAGTACTATCAAGCCTCCCCTCAAACAAAGATTTTTCTTGTCTTCATTGCGTTTGCGCACACACACTTTACATGAAGCACCACCTGCTAAGGGCTCATTACATCATTTTATACGGTATCCACCAAGACGATTAAGACTAAAATCGACTCTAATACCATTTTGTTGGATGAGAAGCCTAAAAACAAAACTATGAGGGTCTTATGCCCAAAGTGGAAAATATCATACCAATATAAAGGGAAGGGTCCATGAGGTTTCCCAATAGTAAGAAGTGAGGAATACCCGTCCAAAGATGATTCAACTACCCTTGGATTTTTCAACATTGACGGATAAGAACACATGATTTGAAATCTAAGAAACAACGGTGGTAGAAGCCTGGAAAGAGGCCAATCCAACACTAAACACTTCAAATTCGAGTAGTTAGATTCAAGAAAACAGAGGAATTATAGGGTGATACGCCCACGGATATAACGAAGAAACAGAGAAATCTGAAGAGGAGAATCCCCAACATTGAAGGATAAGAAAACATGGCCTGACTTCGTGGGCCAAGCCAACACTAACATTTCAAATTCCCAGTAGTTAGATTGAAGAAAATAGAAGGAAAATGGACATTCTTCTTGTCATGCAATGTAGAGCATTAATTACATTACCAGTTTTCATAATCATTTATTTAGTTTAGCATAACTTATATAACATAATTATAACTCGACCTCTGACATCAAGTTGAGATAGTAGTTCAATCAGCGGGATGGCGATAGGCGAATCGAAATGATTGGGACAATTTACCCCATTGCCATATAAGATGTACCAGATCGAATGAGAGAATCACGATGGTTTGTAGTGGCATGAGTTAACATAAGGAAACCAATTTGTAAGGAAGTTGAATAAGGGCCTTTTTGGTTGTTCCTGTTTTTGAAAACTCCTCTTGAGAAATGGTGTTATTTGAAAACTCTTCCTGTTCTTTGAATTTTGTGTTCTTTGTGTTTTTCAGAACAAAAAGACATTGAAAACCAAACATGTTCTCCCTATTTTTCTTGTTCTCCTAGTTTTAGAGAACTAAAACAGTTTTAAAAAACAATAAACAAACAAGCCTTAAGATTTAGACAGAAAAAGAGAAAAGTGGAAGGAAGACTACTTTGTTCCTTACCCCAGATTATATCATGAAGAAATGGTACAATGTTGTAGTGGCATGAGTTTAACATAAGGAAACCAATTTCTTAGGAAGTTGAATAAGATTCAGACAGAAAAGGAGAAAAGTGGAAGGAAGACTATTTAGGGCTTGTTTGGTTTTTGTTTTTGAAACCTATTTTCTGTTCTCAAAAACAAGGAGAACAGGGAAAACACATTTGGTCTTCAGTTGTTTTTGGTTATGAAAAAACACAATAAACACAAATAACAAGAAGAGTTTTCAGAGAACACCATTTCTCTTGGTGTTCTCCTCAGAGCCAAGAATATGAAAAACGTAAAACCAAACAAGTTCTAACTATCATCCCCAAATTATATCGTGACAGATCGAGGTACAATGGTGGTAATGGCATGAGTTAACATACAAACCAATTTTTGTTAGAAGTCAATAAGATCTTAAAGAAAACGAGAAAAGTGGAAGAGCACCATTTAGTTTCATCCCCCAAATTATCAAAATGATCTATTTAAACAACCTAATTTTGGTAAACTAAGTACTAAAAATCAACTCGAGCAAATGACCTAGTACGTAGCCTAATGCAAACCAAAGCCATATATGATCATCAACTTGGAATCAAGTGTACATTCAAAGACTTAACCTGAGGATCTTGTTTCCTAGAGTAGAGTAGGTCCAACATTTAAAAACAAAATACTCTTAGATAGTTCAATGACAAGAATTATATGCCATCCCTATCTGGGTAACTCAAGGTTGAAACAAGTTTTTTCCTCGAATAAAAAAACAAGGAAAAACACACATATTTGACAATCAATAAGTAGAAAATAGATTTTTGCCATTAAAAACAAGAAGCACAATATTTTTAGTTAACTTTTTTAGTTGTTTTCACTATTTTTCACTCCGATTTCCTATGATTATCTTAAAAGTAATTATCAAATATAAAAAAATTGATTAAAAAAAATAAAGTAATCGAATAACAAATGTTTTCAAACATACTTAAACATTAAATATATATTAAAGATATTTCCGCTTAAAATGTACTTTTTCTATATACAATTAGGGAATAGTTTTCAAACTTTTGTTCTCGTATATCGAGAACTTTTAAAATATTGTTCTAAAACCTATCTTTAGAATTGTTTTGCGTAACTTCCCAAACAAAGTCTTCATTTCCTTTGTTTGTCAAAATATAATTCAAACAAATTAATTAAATTTTTTATCTTATTTTTAAATTCCTTCTAATTTGTTATTAAAATATGGAAATCAAAAGTATTGCATGGTAATTAAATACCAGAAATTATTAATATTTTTAAACAAAAAGTAATTACATGTATAATTCTTCTGAGACAAAGTAACACTGTACACATATATTTTCAAACTATACATAATTTTAATATCACACACACATACAAGCACAAATTTTTTCAACAAAACAATGTATGTATTATTATTTTTCAATACAAGTTTTATGTTTTAATATTTTTATAATTTTTTATCCATTTTCATCCAGCTTTATGTATTCTTTAAAATTTATGTTGATATTTCCAATACATCACAATTCATAGAAATCAAGTATTGATACATCCACAAAACCAATATTTTTGTCTCTAACTGAGAGTAGCTACATGAGGAATGTGTAGGGTTCTTTTCAGACACAACCACTCATAAAATAGATACATCCATAATACAAAAAGTGAACATAATACAAAAAAGATTTTAAGATATGGAAGGCTTCACATTTCAAATAAGTAAAATACGAAAATTGGTCTAAAAGTCTAACCATGCTGGCATAGTACAATAACAAAACATGAACACCTAATTAGCATGATTAACTACATGCAAAAACTAATGGCTAGTCATTTTTCTATGTAACAAGCATGTTACTTGAATCGCTCTATTGTATAAAAGATCATAGTAGAGAGTTCCTCCCTAATCAATATGAGATAGTTAGTAAGAGGGATAAGTTATTGGGTTACTTGAATCATGGTGTATCTTGACCAGAGCCACAATGCTATCCAATGTTGGCCCCAAAACTCTTTCGACCGTAGTCATAATCATATATCAAGTTGTGAACTATACTTCCATAGGTTGGTGTAGTATCAGAGGATGTTGGCACCGACAAAATAACAGGAAGTTCAGCATTGTGTGAGTAAAAGATCCAACATTGTGAGTGGCTCACAAAGAAAGGACAGGGTGACATACAAAGTAAAATAAAAATAAAGAAGGATACATCATCTGTGCAAAAATTTACTGAGTGAGTTAATTCAAAAGGCGTTTTAACCCCTGGAGTGTTGAGAATTTTTCCATTTTGTTAAATGGTACAGGATGAGGTATTGGGTTCAAGGATGAATTTGATGGGAGTGATTGCTGCTGACTCCAGGGCTTATCTTGCCCAGAAATCTGTTTCTAAGAGTCATTTGTCATTATCTAGATCCTCATGTAGGAGATTATTGGGCCAGCGCTTCTAAAATTTGGACTCCCAACACTCATAAACTAAGAAATCTTACAGAAAATAATGTAAAATAGCACTAACCTTTTCAGGCCTCTTACCATGTATGTACTGTGATTTAAAATAAATAAATAAACATAAGAACCTAGTCCTACATAAAATAGAAGCCAATGATAACTAGGTAAATTCTTCCTAGCACACAATGCATTTACCAAAAAAGCAATAAAACTAGGGACTATAGATAGGGAAGTAGGCGCATAGATAACAGGGTCTCACCCTAAATTTCAGCGTCTGGTTGTACAGTGTCACAGTGCCAGAGAATAGCCTGACAGCATAGTTTGCAATTTCCTCAGTCTCATATTCAGCAAAGGCAAAACCTTTGGGTCGGTCAGTTTCTTTGTCACGAGGAATGTACAAGTCGACCACCCTCCCTGCCTGAATCAGAATATCATACAAAACCCTGTCGCTTACCCTCTCATCCAACCACTAATAAAATAAAAATCAAGATCAAAATCATATTAAAACAAGATATCCTTTCACGGCATGAAAACAGTACATTAATATGGACAATTACAAGAACTTGAACATACAAAAAAAAAAAAAAAAAAAATCCTAATTGACATTATGCAAAGAAAAGACAATATGCAACAATAAGCATCAAGCAGCTCAGCGGAGACAAAAGCTGAAGCAAGAATGAAAAAGATTGTAAAAAGTAGTAGTGGAAAATAAGAGAACACCCAAAGAGGTAAATTATTAGAAAGGAATGTATGAGTGTGCAAGTCAATGTGTTTAGGAAGTCCATGCATACAGCAGTTTCATTTCTCAGAAACGTGTGTGTGTGTAAAAGATGTGTGTGTGTGAACATGTACATATTAGTTTGCAAGTTCAAGAGAGACGGATTATAAAAAGAAGTAGCAAAAGCAATCAGTTAGGCCCGTTTGGGAACCCAAAGTACTAAGGAAATAAAATAGTGAGAAATAAAAGAGGAAAAAGTGGAAAGAAAGAAAATTTGGAAGAAAATAAAAAATAGTTTTAAACTTAAGATATTAATTCTATATTTGTATTCAAACTCATTTTATTTGTTCCTTTACATTATATTAGGACCAAGAAATATATAAATATGTAAAATTTTGAGGAATTTTGACTATATTTGATTTTCTTATATATATTCCATGGTGAAACCAAACATGAGAAATCATTTTCCTTAGTAAATTTTTTCCTTTCCCTAGTACTTTCTGGGTTCTAAAATGAACCTTAGAGACTAAGGGGAAAAAATTGTCCCACCATAGTAGAAAAGAAAAAGGAGAAGAAGAAGAATATAAAAATACTAGATTGACCTTTAGCAACCATAACACTCATGCAAGCAGGTCATCCAATATAATCAATCTTAGTACATAGGAACCATCTTAATCCTCCCATCACAAAATTTGTTGCTTTTGAATGATGTCAATTCAAACTTTTCTAGGCAAATCCACTTGTTCTCCTAACATTCAACACTTCATGTAAGAATCTTCTCAAGCTCATTGACAATGTCTATTTCCTTAAAATTGTAGTGGTAAAACTATATCAATTCTAAGTATTTCTATGGTCCCCTCATCGTTTTCATTCCTATTAAGAGCCTGATGTTCATCTTCCAAATATAGGGTGTGCACATCCCCATGTCAACAATTCTGCCCACCACACGTCCAAAAATCTTCATGCAATCCAGAGCCCGACAGTTATCAAACAAAGCTAAATTTGAGTTCTGCATACTTGGACAAATACCTTTCCAGATATTCGCATGACGTATGAGAAATGAGTCTCCCCATCAATTGTTTAATATGTATGTAATTCCAGAAAGAAACACTATGCAAGTTGCAACAAGTTTTATAGAGTGCCTCCGAAGATGCATATACATCACCTAGTTGATGGCCCACAACTGCATCAATATGCAAGGATATATAAATGAAAAAAAATGAAAAGATAAAAATTGAGAAAAATGCAATATCACCTACACCTAAAAGAAACCACCAAAACACCAAATCAAGTCAACTTTTCTTCTAGTAAGCAAGTTTGTTTCAAGAAAACACGAAGATTGAGTTTTCATAAATTTCTAGATTAGGGAAAACTTGTGTGTTTCACATTGATTTGAATACCAGAAGATGGTGTGGTCAAAAACACATATTCCTCAATACGCTTCATAAGGGTCACCTGTGTTTTAGGTATCATAGTACCTAGATACTACTTTAATAAACTGTAGGTTCTACTTGACACTATTCATTATAGTAGTACCTACTACTATTAAGGTAGTAACTAGGTACTACTATTAAGGTAGTACCTAGGTACTACCATACCTAGAACACAATTATTTTTCTTGAATCCGTAAACCATGTATTTTACATTCTTTATGTCAGCTTTACATATATGATCCAAAAGATAAAATCATCTGATGTGATACTAAGTTTCATTTGATTTGATACTAACAAGTTTTTTTTTACTCCATTTAAATATAAAACAAAGCATATATGATATAGAGAAAAAATGAATTCCTTAAAGTAAATAAAGGGTAACAATAGCGACATGAAACAACAAAATCAACAAATATGAATAATTCATAATTAGAAAACTGTAATTTTCTCCAAACAAGACAATAACTAAATCAACCATCTTCTCCAAAAGTCCTATTTTTCCAACTGAACTAACCTGTGAGAATAACATTCTCGAAAATCTTCTCCGTCGAAAGTGACACTTAAAATCCAATTTCGCATCCAAAAAAAAAAAGGATGAATCAGGAGAAGAATATAGAAACTCACTAATGTAAACAGAGGAACCAGATCTTGCGCATGATCACTGGGAGACAAATCGGAACCCTAGAAGAAGAGCAAAAATCGTGACCGTAATCCCAAGATCGATCCCGCCTCAGTCACTAATTTGGATTTGGACTTTGAATGGTTTCTATTTAAAGAGAGATACGATCTCATCACCGTTTCAGTTTCGTGGCTTCATCGATTTCCTTACAACTGTAAGCCGATGACATGCCCAATCATATGAATCCACGTCATCATCGAGGTCGCATATTTTAACGTTTATTGTAAAAATAAAAACACAATTAAATAAATATTTAACTTATTTTTATTTAAAAGAATAGATATTTAACTTATATTCAAAGGTTTAATTAGAATATTGGTAATTGGATCGTTAGTAAAGTTTCTTATCGTGCTCATTTTGTACTTGATTTCTAACATAATGTTTGAAAAAAAAATTAGACAATCTACAATCCTAGAAAACTATCGTTGAATCTAATGTGATTAGAACATTATTATTATTATTATTATTATTATTATTATTATTATTAGCCCAAGGATACCTCTCGTTGAGATTTTGATGATAACAAACTAAGGTTATTAGTTACTAATGGTTAAATTGAGTCGAAAGTGACAAAGTTGAAATTTGATCACATCAAATGAAGATAATACAAGCTAAAGATGGCAATGATGAAGTTGATCAAGCACTTGGAAATGAAGTTCACTCAAATCAAAGAACCAAGATGACAAAATCAAGATCTCCAAGCTCAAGTATTAGTGAAGATTTTGATAGTTTAGGAATCTATGGGTGAATGCAGTACTTTAGATATCATCATTAATCATGCGCATTACTTACAAACTCGGGTTTTCAAATCCAAAATTACATATCTTTTGAAACATGGTTTAGGCATAAAACTTTAGATTAAATAAATCTAAAGGAACATTTAAAGAAAAACTTGTCGTATGGAATATACCAGATATGTGAACAAAGATCAGATACATGAACAATGTCAGATATGTGAACAAAGAATCCTCACAACCTGCTTAGCATCATACAACGCCAGTAAAACAGTACCAATGGCTAGTGAACAGTAAAACGGCTAGTGAACAGTAAAACGGCTAGTGAACAGTGTCGTGAATAGTATCCAAAATCCCACTCTATAAATAGAGTGTGGGGGATCATTTGAAAAATAACAGACTTGCTCTCAACCATCTTTTCTCTTGAGTATTAGTTTTCAAACTAAGTTTGTGAGTGCATCCATTACATTTGCATATTTTAGAGCCCACCCTTGTGTTCATCAAAGCTTGAGTTATTTGAAAGATCTTGAAAAGCTTGAGAGTGTCTCAGCCTAAGTGAGAAAGCTTCAAGTGTAGAGCTTGAAGAAATTGCTGGGAGCCCACTGAGCCAAAACTATGTAATCAAGCTCGAATTGGAGCTTAACTCAAGTGTGCATAGCTTGAAGAGGTGCCCATTGACATAATCCAAGTGTAAAGAAAGAAGCTCTAAGCCGTGGGAGCTTGACACTGGGGTGGAACCTCAATGTTGAAGTTGAGGAGGAAGTGACGAGGCAAGGTCAGGCCGAACCACTATAAATTCTAAGTTTCGCTTATCCTTATCTCTTTAATTTATTGTTATCATTTAAATTAAAAGATTTATTGTTATCAGGCGAAAAAGTTTGAGAAAACCAATTCACTTCCTTCGTTAGGTTGCTTAGTCATATTGAATCTTCAATTGCACGTAGTTGAAGGCTCTTATTTTGTTTCTTAAGATTTAATCGCCTAAGAGAAAATGACTAGCAATTCAAAACTAGCACAAGTCTTTTCATGCCGAAGTTTTCCCATCAATAAACCACCCTCTTTTTGCCGAACGATTATCAATTTTGGAAAACAAAATGACTTGGTATTTAGAATCTCTGATTTGGAAGTATGGAAAATAATCTTATTTGCCACACCTTTCCTACAAAAAGATGTTGATGAGGAAAAATAAGAAAACCTCGACGAATATAACGAAGAAGAAAGTAGAAAATTCACTAAATTCTAGAGCCATTTATACTTGTATGTGCTATGGATAGAAATGAGTATAATAGAATTAGTCAATGTAAAACTGGCCATGAGATTCGAGTATACTAGAAATTACTCATGAAGGAATCCACTCAAGTCAAAGATTCTAAAGTTAGAATTTTGAAAATGATTATGAATGTTCAAATGAAAACCCAATGAATCTATTGTTGAGATGTTTACTAGGTTTACAGATGCTGTAATGGTCTCATGAAGTGCTAGAAAGAGGGTGTTTAACAAGACAAGGTATCTAAAATTCTAAGATGCCTACCTCCCAAATGGAATTCCAAACGAAGCTATTGAGGCAAAGAATCTGGAAAGAGCTACCTCTCGAGGAACTTATAGGTTATTTGATGATTCTATGAAATGAAGATTGCAAGACAAGAGAAAGAAACGCAAGAGGAAAGCAAAAGAAAAAAAGCATTGTGCCTGGAAGCTCAAGAAGAAAAAGTCGTTGAGGAAGCAAAGCTCAACAACATGGAAGATGATATCGCCCTCATCACAAAGAGAATGTAAAATTACGATGAAAATAAGTTTGGTGGAAAACTTATAATAAAAAGAAGCAACTACAAGAAAGGTCTTTCAAAAGAAGAAAAAGAAATAGAAGGAGCCAAAGAAGTAATCTCATTTAAGAAAATGCAGCAGAAACTGTGTCATCAAATATGATTGTCCTCTCTACAAAGCCAAGAAAGAAAAGAGAAGAGCTATGATGGCAACATGGAGTCAAAGTGAAGACTCATCCGATGATGAAAGCGAGAATGAATTTGCCAACATGTGCTTCATGGCTTTCGAAGATCAAGATAAGGTAAGTTCGATTCGACTCGATGATGATGAAGTTAGTTTTCAATATGATGAATTACTTATAGTTTCTTATAAGTTTGGTGAAAACAACACCACTTAAGAAGAAAATTTTGAGCTTCAAAGAACTTGATGTGAAATCAAAGAAAATTTTTCAAAAGTCAGTTTCAAAATTTCTGGAAAAGGTAAATGAGGAACTACTCAAAGAATGAATGGTTGTTATCCTCACTCTCAAAAAATTCTCAGACAAAGTTTTTGAAATGATTCTAGCTAGCTAAAAATGTGTTTTTTGATAAAAGGGGGCTAGATACAAAACTTCAAAGAATGAAAATATTTCAAAAAACTACTTTGTCAAAGAATCCACAAGTGAAAGTTCATCAACCATATGCAATTTTTTTGTAGAGAGGACACATTAGTAGTACTTGTCCTCTTGTGAAATGGATCCCAAAAGGAATCAACTCTAAGTCAAAGAAGACTCGTTGAAAATCCATGTCACTAACCACCAAGGACCCAAAAGATTTGGGTACCTAAATCGTTTTGATTTTTTGTGGATCAAAGAAGAGCTGGTTTTGATGCATGTCAAGACATGATCAGATGATCAAGTTTACTCACAAGTGAGGTAAGAGACGACTTTGAGATACAGTAGAAATCATTGGACATGGTTCATAGGTAAATAAATCCTTCATCTCTTATTGAAAATGTTTTGCTTCAGTCAGATGGTTTTAAACATAATCTTTAAGCATTAGTCAACTTTGTAAAGGTTTTAAAGTGATTTGAATCTTTCTCATTGTATCATCAAGGATTCTCAAAATGATAAAATCATCTTCATGGGCCATAGAAATGAAAATGTTTATACTATTGATATTTCAAAATATGAAGGCCATAATAGATGTTTTTCTAGCATGCATGATGAGAGTTGGTTGAAACTCAAAAAGGCACTTTATGGCTTGAAACAAGCACCTAGAGCTTGGTATGAAAGGCTAAGCAAATTTCTTATATCTAGTGGTTTCAAAATGGGCAAAATTGATACAACTCTATTCATTAAGCTAAGAGAAAATGACATTCTTATTGTTCAAATCTATGTTGATGATATAATATTTGGTGCTACTAATGTTTCTTCACTTTAGAAGAATTTGCCAGTCTATGATAGTGAATTTGAGATGAGCATGATGGGAGAGCTCAACTTCTTTCTGGTCTTCAAATCAAACAACCTAAGGAGGGAACATCATAAATCACAAAGTACATAAGTATCTCCTCAAGAAGTTCAATTTGAAGAAGTAAAGGCCAAGAACACACCTATGGGCTCATCCATCGTTAGACATGGATGAAAAAGGTAAGTCCGTTGGACCAAACCAAATATAGAGGTATGATTGTTCTTTTGTTGTACTTAATCTACTTAGTAGACCCGATATCATGTATACAGATGCTTATGTGCTAAATTTCAAGCATGTCTCAAAGAATTCCCATTTGAATGCGGTTAAAGAATATTTAGGTATTTGAAAGGCACTATTGATATTGGTCTTTGGTATCCAAAATGTGATAATTTTGAATTCGATATGCTATTCCTCGGATGGATTTCGTGGTTGCAAAATTGATAGAAAAAGCACTAGTGAACGTGTCATTTTCAGTCACTCACTTCAGGTTCGGGCATAGCAAGAAACAAAATTGCCAGCCTTGTCAACTGCCGTGGAAGCCGACTATTACTGTCACAGGTTGTATGTGCACAAGTACTTTGGATGAAACAAACACTTAGTGATTTTGATTGACATATTCTCATGTTCCCATTAAATGTGGCAACACAAGTGCCACGCATATCAAAGAATCCCGTACAATAGCTTCTGGCACTGCTCACTCAGCCGCTGGCACTGCTCACTGTAGCCAGAAGTTACCGTCACACATAATGGCCAACGCTCATGGCACGGTACTATTCACACATACCTGCATTGGTCCATACGACCAGTTATTTTCTTTAAATGTTCCTTTTTAGATTTATTTGATCAACTTCATCATTGTCATCTTTAGCTTGTATTATCTTCATTTGATGCTTGAACAATTTCAACCTGTCACTCAACTCAATTTAACCATTAGTAACTAATAACCTTGGTTTGTTATCATCAAAATCTCAACGAGATATCCTACAATAATCTCCTCTGATGATGACAACCTAGTTATCTAGGAGGAGTAAATCTCTCAAAACCATAGTTCAAAAATAATTGCATAATATAAATTTTAACCAATTCAAACACATGCAATTTACATTCAACACATAAGACAAGTATCATGAATGATATAATGGCATTCTTTTAGCACTTGATGTATATCTTTCTCCCCTTTGATACATATCATTTCTCACTTAATTTTTAGCACTTGATGCATATCACTTGATGCATATCTTTCTCCTCTTTGATACATATCATTTCTCATTTAACTCCTAGATACGTATTTTTCTCCCCCTATGGCAACATCAAAAAGGAGCAAGAGACTTTAGACATAAAGGTATCTCCCCATTTGAAATTGCCAATTGCTGGTTAAGCGTTTAAGGCACAATATTTTTTAAGCAATATTGACACTTGAGTCATTCAAACAATTTTTCACAAAGAGATGACTCCTAATTGTCTTCTAATATTGACAAATTGATTCTCATTTAGGGGCTTTGTGAAAATATCCGCAAGTTGATCCTCGATTCTAACAAAATCAAGTGTAATATCCTTTGCGGTACGATCTCTAAGGAAATGATGCTCCACCCTATATGCTTGGTCTTGGTGTTGCACGACTTTGGATATGCTGATGGCACTTGTGTTGCCACATTTAATGGGAACATGAGAATATGTCAATCCAAAATCACTAAGTGTTTGTTTCATCCAGTACTTAGACATCCTCACCCCTCATGCAATATATTCCGCCTCGGGCCACGACAGCAACCGGGACTTTTATTTCTTGCTATGCCAAGACACAAGTGAGTGACCTTAGAAAAATGACACGCTCCACTAGTGCTTTTCTATCAATTTTGCAAACCACCGAACCGCATCCTCGAATAGCATATCAATTCAAAATTATCACATTGATACCAAAGACCATTATCAATAGTGCTCTTTCAAATACCTAAATATTCTCTTTTTAACCCAAGATTCAAATGAGATTTTAGACATGCTTGTACCCAGCACACATAAGCATACACTATACATGATATCGGGTCTATTAGTCGTTATACAACAAAGAACCAATCACGCCTATATTTAGTCATCAACTGATTATTCTTTTTCATCCATGTCTAACTGATGATGAGCCCATAGGTGTTCTTCGCTTCTTTACTTTTCCAAATTGAACTTTGAAAGAGACTTACGCTTCAAGCTTATTTATGAATGTTCCTCCCTATTGTTTGATTTGAAGACCGTATGTTAGTTGAGCCTCCCATCATGCTCATCTCAAATTCACTATGCATAGACTTGGCAACTTGTTCACAAAGTGAAACATTAGTAGCACCAAATATTATATCATCAACATAGATTTGAACAATAAGAATGTCATTTTCTCTTAGCTTAATGAATATTGTAATTAACGCTCCATTTTGAAACCACTATGATATAAGAAATTTGCTTGAGTTTTCATACCAAGCTCTAGTGCTGTCGCCATAAAGTGCCTTTTTTGAGTTTCAACCAACTCTCATCATGCATACAGAAAACATCTATTATGGCCTTCATATTTTGAAATACTAAGAGTATAAATATCACTTCTATGGCTCCATGAAGATTTGTACTACTGAGAATCCTGATGATACAATGAGAAGATTCAAAATCACTTTAAACCTTTTGTCACAAAGTTGACTAATGCTTAAAAGATTATGTTTCAAACCATCAACAAGCAAAACATTTCACTAAGACAGAGTTGTTAACATATATCCATGTCCAATGATCTACCTTCCCATGATCTCCAAAAGTCACGTGATCCCTCCTTTTCTCCTTGTAAGGAAGGCAAACTTTGACTCATCTCTCGGTCATATGTCTTGAACAACCACTGTCCAAGAACCATTCCCTTCTTGATCCCAAAAAATCAAGACGTATTTAGGTACCCAAATCTTGGGTCCTTGGTGGTTAGTGACCTTGATTTTTCAACCCAAGTCTTCTTTGACTTTAGAAGTTGATTCCTTTGGGATCCATTTAAGAGACAAACACTACTAATGTGTCCTCCTCTAACAAAATTGTATATGGTTGATGAACTTCACTTGTGGATTATTTGGACAAAGTAGTTTTTGAAATATTTTTCATTCTTTTGCTTTATCCAGCCTCTCATCAAAACATTTTTTAGCTAGCTAGAATCATTTCAAAGTTTTGTCCAATAAAGAGAATGAGAGTGAGGATAAACAACCATTCATTCTTTTTTATGAATTCTCATTGCTCTTTCAAAAGAAATTTTTTGAAGCTTCAACTTTTAAAAATTTCTTTATTTCACTGCCTTTTGAAGCCTGTAATTTTCTTCTGCAGATAGCTGGTTTTCACCAAACCAGAGAGGTAAGAGTTATGCGAATTCATCATATTCAAAACTCAACTTCATCATCAATGTAATCGACCGTAACTTACCTTATCTTGACTTTCAGCCATACATATGTCAAAATTCATTCCGTAGCTTTCATCACGATGAGTCTTCACTGACCTATGTTGCCATCATAGCTCTTCTTTTCTTTCTATTTGTAGAGAGGGACAATCATATTTGATATGACCTGGTTTCTTTTATTTGCAGCAAGTTACTTCTTTGGCTTTCTTCATTTTCTTCTTCTTCAAGACCTCTTTCTCGAGTTGCTTTTATTATGTTTTTCCACCAAAACTTATTTCAACATGAATCTACATTCCCCTGGCATTGAGGCACATCACTCCACATAAAGGCGCAATCCGGGCCTACCATCAGGGTGGAAGCCAGCAAGGTGCCGTCAGGTGAAGCACGCACCCTCCCCACATCAGAAGCCGTCTCAAGAGAAGGTCGTCCTCTCGCCCGCATCATTCTGACCAGGCGATCCAGGGAGCACAAAGAGTTCGGCTGGCAGTGAGGTGAAAGGTGCCTGCACGAGGCATGCAAGATATTGTGGGGGAGAATGTCAGGACTTATCAGGCGGGCGTCCAGACCAGTGAAGACTTAGTTGAAGACTCAACGCTGATATTTGCTTTACAGGGGGAGCGCCTATCAATGTCATGATGGGAGTGGGAGATCCTTGAGTTTAGGCATTCACCCGCGAGTCGGGAGCTGTCGGGTTCGACCACTATGAATAAGGTGGGCAGTCACCCCAGACAAACTGGCCGGGAGTCGGAGCCGCCGGCGAGCCACGCGTAATGCAAACCAGCCAAGATGAAGGAATTTGTGGCGCATGTACCGCCCCAACAAAGTGTTCATGAGACCGTCGTGAGGGTCGCTGCCGCGCGGAATCCAGCAGTTCAAAGACGCAGATCGCAGCAAGGACAGAAGTTCTCAACAAGAGGGTATGTCTTCGTCGATCCCGGGCGTCGAAGTCTTTCTCCCGCCGTTGTCAAGAATCGATGAAGCCGTGGTGCTCGGTTTTTCAAGGTTCTCCGCATCTACTGTGGTGCCTGGCTGGTTGGCTAGCAAGGCGTGAACGGGGGGCTCTCCTACTAGGCGGAGTCCACAATAGTCGCTTTGAGGAAGTGAGCTTCTGGCCCTCTTCCATGAGGTCAGGAAGTCATGGCTCAAGAGAAGTTATCAGCCCCTTCGCCCCAGACTGACCTTGTGATGATCTAGGAGCAAGAAGGTTCAAGGAAGGCGGAGGTGAAGGTGCCTGCACGAGCGGCAAGATATCAAGGGGAACACACATGCACTTACAGTAGCGTCTCGTGATCGAGGAAGACTTAGTTGAAGATCAATCTGCGTCATGTTTTAAGTTTAATGGTGGGAGCGCCGCATTGGGCAAGTGGATGAGTGGAGATCCGAGTTTAGGCATTCAATCTTTTTGAGTTTTGTATTGTCACTGTCTTGACCTGACGGTAGTAGTGTAGGTCACCTCAGATAAATCGTTTTGAGTTTGAGCTGCTTTCTTCCATGTAGCCCAAGGTATAAACTGAGTAATGAAGGAACATGTATGGTGGTAAATGTCTCAACAGTAATTATGGACTATTGTGACAGCACTACGTGAACGAAAGTAAGTTCGCGGGATGCTTATCGGTTTGAACCCTGCTGTGGTGCATAGCCGAAGAGTCATTGAGCCATAGTAATCCATAGCAGTAGCTTCTCGTCGAGCTCAAGACAGGGAATTTCAACGCTGGAAAGCCAGAGAAGTGGATTTGAAAGTATCGTGTCAACCAATTATAAATTCGGTTTTGCCTTTCTATCCTTATCTCTTAATTTATTGTTGTTTATTTAAATAAAGATTTATTGTTATTGTTAAAAGCTTTTGAGAAAACCAATTCACCCCCTCAGTTAGGCCTGCTGAATCACATTGAATCTTCAATTATATTATTAGTTTTTGCATTTACTCAATGATAAAGATTTATATCTAAATTTCTAATTAAATTATACAAAAGGATTTAAGAATTTCAAAAAAGTGATTTAAGAAAGTAACTCCACCTCACATATGTGCTATTATTGTCATTGTTTAATGTATTTGTCTGCTTTATATTTAATTTATCATCAACTTATTACAATGTGATACAATTCATCATCTTATCGTGACACTTATTTTTATGTGTAATTTGATAATATGTTAATAATGAGCTGGGATATTCAATATTATACACTAAATGAAGTTTTGTATCGATTTATTATATTATCCAGATATAGATTTTATTATTTATCTAAATTTATCCATCTATTACAATTTGAATCACCATATTTTCTTAAAAATACAAAACAGAAAGTAACTCAATTTTAAAGATAGTAAACCCACATCACATATTTTTATTTTTGAAGTTTATGAACTCTCATGAATTTACAACATTTCTTTATGGTTTCAACAAAGTTATATATATTCAGCTTATTTAACTTCCAAATAAAGATTCTGAGGTAATACATTTCGCAGATTGACAGCAGGACGCTGGTCACCATGGTTTTTCGGTTTATCCACGCTTCATCATCGTCACGCCTTCTCAATTCCCACACGCAATCTTTCTCCACCACGCTTCACCTTCTGGCTTCTCATCACCTCCAGCCTTCCAAACCCTTCATTCCATCACCAAACACTCCCTCCGCCGCCCATTCCACCAGCACCGCCGCCGCTTTCACGCAGCTGTCAGCTTTCTCCTCAAGCCAAAGCTCACCTGCTATGGTTTATGCAATCCCAACCCATTTGGTCCTCTTTGATCAATCATATTGTTAACATGTACGTGAAATGTGGGTCATTTGATTACGCCCCACTAACCATGACGAAATGCCTATGAAGATTGTTTCCGATTCATCATCAGGTGGCGCCAGCAACACTGTGGTCTGATAAGGCTTAAGGCCTTTATAAAATGTCAACAAGACCTACTACCTGAGTTTGCGCCATGGTGATTTAGTGTCATGGGGACGATCATACAGTACACGCGCTGCGTTGAAGACTCTTTTGATTCTTGTGTTTTTGTGGGGAATGGCCTTATTATGATGTACTGCGTGCTGTGGTGGCGCTATTGAGTGATCTGTATGAATCAATGGCTTCACTGGGTCTCTTGGAATTCTAAGACTATACTTCAGTCCGTGGATATGGAACGAGCCTTGCGCTTTATGCACTTTAGTGGAGTTCGTTTGGATCGCACACACCGGTCGCGCATTTCTTCAGCCAGAAATGGCGTATGGTCTTGAATATTGTTTCATCGCGTTGTCTTATATTATAAAAACCGCTCATCCCCGTAAATCAGCGGCCACCCCAAATGGTCAAGGTTTGATCCAAGCCTGGAGGAGTCGCGGATCAAGATAAGATCTCTGAATTGATTACCGCGAAGATGCCATTTCTTCGGATCGGATTACACATATGCAGAATCCAGACCCGTAAGGTTAACCTCCTTTTTCGCGCTTCGGTAGAGTGTTTGGCTCGTGATCGCCATACGCCCATGTCTGAAAGTCAGGTCGGCCTTGCAACCGAGTGGCATACCGCCGCCCACCATATACCTCAAAGCCTGATTCGAGGATGACACCGCACTTGCAAATGCCTCGATTCATGCCTGGTATAGGGCGTTGCCCATCAGCATTGTCGTGTGCCAAGCTTTTTACACAATGATATCCCGTGATACGGTTGAACTCAATGTTGAAAGCATATGCTATGTACGGCAAGATATGAGGCATTTCAAATTTTTCGCAAATGATGCTCCAACCTCGACGGTACACCTTTGTTGCCCTCCTCTCAGCTTGTAGCTGGCGCCGGAATGGTGGGTTAAGTGATCAAAATCTCGAGACAACGCTTCAACAATCATGGTATTGTTCCCTCAACTTGATCACGCCGCATGGCCAAGGCCCCGGGTCGAGTCGTCGGATTTCTCGAGGCTAAGGAGCTTTAGTAGACAAAATGCCAATGGAGCCTCGATTCGTTGGTCCGGGAGTGCCTTGCTTCGGAGGCTATAGCCACAGTGAAACCAAGTCGCTGCTACCGCAATGAAACTAAAAGGAGTCGGATCCCACACCATTAGGATATGTATTGATGTCGAACATATTTTCCACAGATGGTCGTTTTAATGAAGCCGGATTAATAAGAAAGGAGATGGAAGGGAAGACAGTGAGAAAGTGAACCAAGGTTTGTCGGATCAGATCGGAAATCATGTACACGAAGCTTGTCTCCTGAGGCCAACAAATACTTAAAGAGAGACATTATTTAGCGAGCTTGTCAGGTTAGGCGATTGAAGGATTTCTGCTTATGTCCCTCAAATAAGTCTGGCCTTGCATGACATAGAAGATGAACAGAAAGAGGAGCAAATCAGATACACAGTGAGAAGTCAAGCTTTGCTTTTTCGATGAATTTTAGTAATAGTATACAAAGTGGGAAACATTATAAAGATTATGAAGAATATCCTAATTTGTAGATTGTCATAACTTCATGAAGTCAGGTGTCGAACTTGTTGACATGGAGATTGTTGTGAGAGATCGCAAACCGCTTTCACCATTTTGAAGCAAAAGGTTCAAGTTTTGCACTGATTAGGTTGGTGACACCACCATCGGGGATGGGATCAAGATGAATCTATACCGCTTTTCGGTCAATTTGCGCTATTATTGGCGGGAATGATGCTTTATATCCCACGCGGGTTATCACATGGATGATCCAAGAGAACCGAATACCCGAACACAACCCGGGTTATACAAGCACATATCGGGCGAGCGGCTCATGAAGGTTGAACATCCTCCACCTTGATCACATCGGGCATCAATTCAACAGGATCAAATTACATGGACCAAGTCACTTCGGGCACTGAAGAAGCGGTCATACTTGAACATGTTAGTGGGACACATGGGCAATTGTGGAGTCCCTTGACACCCCGCTATGTATTATCCCACCATGATGAATGTCACGTTATGTACTACGAACCAATTCCAATTAGCCATGTGGCATCCCTAAATTAGTATAAATGTACATGCTTGTAACAAGTTCGGGAAGAGATTTTTCTTTGGGGTAATTAGAGAAGAAAATACAAATTCTTTTGGAAAATATAAATATCTTTGTGCAAAATCAGTCAAGATCTGAGTGAAGATCAGATTGTCCTGGTGCATGATGAATATTAAGACTTGCAGGATCTGCAAACCAGAAGTAAAGCTTTTGAGAAGACAATAATGGTTGAAATGGAAAGGCTTGCACATTCACTACAAGAAATATGAGGTATAGTAACATAGTTTTAGTAGGGGTTATCATATTTTCTTACTAAAAATTAATATAGTCACATATCAATTGATGCTACTAAAAGAAATTTTTATCAATCTTTAACCATGAAAATTAATTGACCTCACTATATACTTCCTTTAGGCACATAAAAATAAATCCCCTATTATACATTGGCCCAATTCTTGTATGTGTGGGCTCCCCATATTAGTCATATATCAATTCCCATTTCTTTAAAATCGATATGTCCTGCTTTCTGAGACTTTTTTTCTTTAGATAAATAAACTATTTTGGAAAATGTGGAATAGCTTTTGTGGCAAAAATAATTGAGATTTAATATCTTTAAAATTGTTATTCCAATTTAAATTTGGATTATTTTTGATTTTATTTGATACTTATATTATTATCTTTTGAAATATATTTCACTAAAAATATCAATAGTACAGAATAAAATTTATAAAAATAATATTTCTATTTTTTTAAAATTTTCTACCTAAAATAAAGATATTATGGATATATTATTAAAGAGATACTTTATTTTAAATATATCACTCTCTATTTTATTATGTTTAATTTATTCATCAAGCTTTCTAGTTGTTTTTAGTTGAACACCCGCATGTGACCTTATGTTATTGATAAATTATTTCCTCATATAATGCCTTTCTCCATCGAGCATAATGAAAATATTATAGTGTTTTCGTTTCATTGATTAAGGAATTTACTAACACTAGCCTTTAGGAAGTTCAATTTTATCCTTAATTTAAAAAAAAAATAAGATTTACCTTTTTCCCAACACGCGTCTACCTTTTTCCCATTCTTTCCGTCTGCATCTCCTCCTCACTTCCATTTCTAAACCCTTCCGCCAGATCTCCTCGCGTAATCATTTTTCGCCTTCATCTTGAGAAGAATCCAGATCATAATCAACACAAGAGTCTGAAGAGAACCGTAGCTTTGACCTCGCCTCTATCATGAGGTAATCTCCTGATTTGCTTTCGCTTAACCATTCTCACATTGCTCCCAGCTTTGCTCTCGCACGAAAGAGTCGGCGATTCATCATTTCGTAGGCAATGTTTTCTTCCTATCAACTTTTGTGGTCCCTAATTCCTCTCTAAAGCCCTTAATCTCATGATCCGTGACTGGGGTTTCTTCATCTAAGCACCGCGAAACAATCCACTCCAAACCTTGAACTCCGCCAATTCTAGGTAATTTTCTCCTTTCATCCGATTCCACATTATTCATGAGATTGTATGAAATCGAACATCATGATCCGATCTTTTATTTTTTGTTCTATCACACTTGCCACATCAGGGAATTTAAGGCATTTCAAGATATCGGGAAATTAATCATTATATACTTGCAGGGATTTTAAGCTTCTCGTGTTTTTTCTCGCTCTACATTGTTGATTTCTCTGTTTAATTTACTCCTTACTATCATCGCTTCACGCAGGGTAGTGTTATTGTTGTTTTCAATGGCTTCTATGATATGTCATTACAAAGACTACATTCATGATATGATATTCAATATCCGATGTTAAAGCATTTTTACAATTTACAAATCAGAAGAATAAGGAACATCACCAAAGTTCTCACACATTATAGACAAATCAGGCAAAAGATTGATTGGTGATATTCTCATTAAATATTCAATTACGTCATCGCTTTCAAATTATTCACATTGTTATGATACCTGTGGCAAAGATTGATTGGTGTATATATTCAATCCTTGTTTTAGACCTAATCGCATAATTAGCAGTGTTCATGTAATCAAACATATGATTACCATATGCTTTTCACATCAATTAACTATAGTTGCTAGCCGCTTTTTCCTGAGACCAACACAATTGTACTTGCATGTGTATTAATTTTGTGAGTTCTTCTTGGCTTTTGAGTTGGGAAAACTTGATTGAATTAAATAGAAGTCTTGTCTCAGATCCAAATTCTCCTACCCTACCTCCTACCTACCCCTTCCGTAGACTTGTTTATCCTCGATAAAGATAGGAAACTAGCACAGCCTTGCGTGAAAGGTTCAAAAGGTGTCATTTCAGACAAAAGGTTTTCTTTTTCTTTTTTCCTTTCACTTTCGAATGCTGAGGGAGATTTGTGGATCTGGTAAGTTTTGAAAGGCAGTGAAATTAATGCAAATGCAAATGTACCATCATGTTAAAGTGCCCCCATCCCGCTACCGTGAGCAAAAATCAGCATCGTACCATTCCCTTAAAAATTGATTGATCTTGGTAACTTTGATAAACCATGTTTACAGGATTAGACAGTGGCTTAAAAATTGGATTCACTTAAGAATATCTTTTGTTATGAAATGCATAAAAATGGATCCACTTCATAATATTGTTACAAAATGAAGTCAAGTATCAAGCAGTTTTTCGTGTTAAAAAGCGTGAGTGCGGGGTTCTAGTTCACGGATATGTTAGAGGTGAAGACCGTTATTATTCGACCTTGAATTGATGAAGTCGCTGGGAGCAGGATATGTCCCGCCATGAAAGGGTGTTTACTACCGACACTCGCAAATGCAATAACAAATCTTGCTGTTTTTTTTTTTTCAATCTCTTCCATTTTGTACTCCAAATAAGTATAAGATTTCTGTTGATGGATGATAGAAGAAATCATAATATTTTGATATACTATGTGTCTGCAGATGCCAATGATACCAGAGGTTTGAAATGGTGGATACCTACTGTTAAAGTTCCCCCAAATGGTCTATCTGAGGTGATAAGGAAGTGGATACGTGTTCGTATGATTCTGTGAACCAAGTGCTATGCGTATATTATGGCAATAAATGTCAAATTTGATCAAAATGAAATACCGTAAGACTACATTGAATCTCTCTCCCAAAGGTGAAAACAAGAACGAGAAGAAGAACACCTTAATAGAGATGCTAGCTTACTATCTCCATCGACTTTCTTTTTCATTTTTTTATGTAGAAATGTTTCTTAATGACTGAGGATCAGTGACACAAATATTACATACAATTAGTCGCCTTACCACAAAACAAAGGGCAATGCTCGCCTTCAAGAAGAAATTCTTATCAGAACACCCACCGTTATTTCATGATTCTAGTTCATTCATAGCCGACAGACGTAGATTAATTTCTTCCCTAAATTATTGTATAATCGTCTCCTTCTTTTTCGGGTTTTACCCACCTACTCACAATTCTGTCTTCTAAAAGGTCTACAAAATACTGCAATATGTGGAAGCGTATCATAGAGAAAACAAGCTTAAGCCCATCCCCATTATCCTCTGTGGGTAAGTTTACTATAGAGATATAGATGGTTGATGTTTCACCAGAGGAGCTCCTCTAGAAAAAGAGATCCTATTCATACCCTTTTGTGTTTTGACTTCCCGCAAAGGATCGGAATGGGAGCAAGCGTGGCCATGTCTACAAATCTTTACGATCACAGGGGTTTATCATCCTATGATATCGCTTCATCATTACACCGATAGCGATGCGTATGCTCACAAGGTTTGTATCTTTTATATTACAATTACAATGCTTCAATGACTTGGTCACCGGATTATCGTGAATTTATAATAATTTCTAATCATGTTTTTTGTGTTTTTGGCTTCTATCTCTACATTGCCAATAGTCACCCAATCAATGGGGAAACATCTCAGGGTGTTGATTTCATATGGCTTCTTAATCCCAATAAGTTCCAAAAACCATTAAAGACTAGTTGGGCTGAGGCAGTGTTTGGCATTGTAAAGGTTAGTAATTTCGCCTTTTTTTAAAAAATATTCTTCCAGGCCATGTGCAAGTTCTAGAGGCAATTATTGATTTTTTTTAAGCTAAATTGAAATATGCAGGATATAGCAGAATATGTCAGTAGGTTAATTGTAAATGTAGCTATTTTTTTATGGATTGTGTTACATGAAAGTTGGGGACCATTTAAATATTGTATATAAATTATGCTTATGTTCGATACATCCTGCACAATTTCGATAAAGTGTCACCAGATATTCAGTTTTCTTTAAAAACTTTCTTATCCTTTTTTTTTTCAATTTACCTAAAAGATTGATCACTTAGAGAGTCAATAACCACATACAAACTTGGAGTAACTTGAAGCAATGATGTTGAGATGTGGGCTTCTTGCAGAAGATTTTGGAAATCGTGCTGCTAGAGGTTGTGTTATAATCACGCATAAGCATATGTTGTTCGCCCTTCACTATAGTGCAAGAAGGGAAAATAGCAATATATCGCCTAGCTGGCGTAAAACATGATTTGCTTAGTGTTGAGATTTGGATATAAGTCGGAATCGAGCTGTGCATCTTTACCAATTGTGCTAAGTATTGATGTCTATTTTTTATATTGCTATTCTACTTCATTGAATATTATTAGATAAATTTTAATAAAAGAATGATTTAAAGACAATAGCAGTATTATGAAAAACCAATATGTAAAACAAAGAGGGAATGAAATATATAATCAAGCCTAGGTAGTGAAGGTATGGTTTGTGTTTTCATATACAAGTTCGTGTATCTTCATGTGTGGGTCTCTCTTGGACTCCGTCTATTAGTATCCAGGTCTTTAGTCCGCCATTGACAATAGCCTTCGTAGGTAAACCTAATGAACATAAGCATAATTTTTTTATAGCAGAGTATGTCAGTAGGTATTTTGAGCGTGGGTGGATACGTCTGTATGCAGAGCTTGGGTTATCCCAAGATTTTGTATGGTGTTCAATTTCGTTCTGCTGTCATGTGAATGATGTCTTCTTAACGTTGTTTAGATGATTTATCAGGTTTGCTTACCGGGCTTTATATTACAAAGTTGACTTAATATTCGCACAGATATTTAATGGGAGATGAGCACCCTTTCCACGACCGGCCTCAACCTTTATGTGATACCTCGACAAGTGCGCGAAATGCCACCTCGTGATGTATATAACCCGTGTAATTGGGGCATAAAGTAAAGAATGTGTGTAATTTGACAAAGGTATCAAATTCCATCCCTTTGGGTCTCCGATAAGACTTCCAACACAAAGAATGTTGCAAAGATTACTTCCTCTACATTACTTTCTCTGCATTAATTTCTGCAGAAATTGATGAGATTATTTTGGTTGTTGGAAACTTTGATTTGTCTATGAATATAGTTTTTGTCTATGATTTGTCAACAGATTTTCTCATGCATTTTCCTTTTAGAATTTCTCAATGTTTTCCTTTTTCTGTAGGCCGAATGGATGTAAATATTCTGCTCATTTAATCCCTATGGCCGCTGGTCGTAACTGTCAGCTATTAACACATCCTATAGCCGCGCGAACAAAACCCACTATACCACCTTTAGAACATCCCTACGGCCGCTACGAAGAAAACCCGCTATAGAACATCCCATGGCTTCGGCCGAAGAAAACTCCGGCTATAGAACATCCCTATGGTCGCGGTCAGAACAAAACCCCGACTATACCACTTAGAACATCCCTATGGCCGCGGTCAGAAGAAAACCCCGGCTATAGAACATCCCTATGGTCGCGGCCAGAACAAAACCCCGACTATAACCTATATCCATGGTACCTATGGCCACGCCTAGCCGCGGTCCACTTTGTTTGCAGCTATAGGCTATAGCTGCATTATTTACCACCTTTAGCTGGGGTCAATGACCGCGGCCATAGACCCCACTTCTTGTAGTGATTGTAAGAAAACTTAGACATCAGGTAGCTCAGTTGGTTCAGCCTTAGATTTGTTCTCTAATGGTCATTAGTTCGAGTTTCTTTAGGGTCATGATTAACTTTATGGCTTTGGGATTAGTCAAGATACGTATAACTTTATGGCTTCATGGGATTAGTCAAGATACGTACAAACTAGTTCGAACATCCATTCACGGTTATTAAAAAAAACACATCATGTACTTGTTGGATATTGTCGGATGTGGGATCCATCTCATATTATGTACCTACTGTCATCTTTCGTTTATAAAACTCTACAATCATTTTAAATATCTATTTGGAGCTGATATTAAATAATATTGACGCACAAGCATAAACTTCTCCATCAATAAGAATATGCAAGGTCAAGATATAGAAAATTAATTAATATTTTAGGAAATGAAGTTTTTAAGTGTATCTATTGTATATGTCACAACAAAAGTTTTAAATAAATATGAGTAAAAATATTCAGCGACTTGTTATGCTTACATTTTTTTTTTATTTAACACAAAGCTTTGGTTGGTCTCTAATAAGTTATATGCTTTCTCTACTTTTGTTTTATTAAAGGTTAAAATATTTACTAGAATTAGTGGAAAAAAACAACTGGATAACTTTTAAAATATAAGAAGACGAGCACTCTCCACACCTACCATCCCTCTTTTTTTTTTTTCTTTTTCATGTTTATTTTGCATGCTACATTGTATTAATCTGTTTTTATAAAGACTCAATTCCGGTTTATCCCATATATTCATCCCACCCTTTATCAGTGGAGCTAGGCCTCAAGGGTCCTACCTTCCCACTTGAATATAACAAAAATCAATTTAGGACTACACTTTGTAGTTTTGACACCAAATTAATCAATCTGGTAATGGCTTCCACAAGCACTCAAATGACGTTTAATTCTTCTTCTTCTTCCATGCTAAGATGTCTTTATGATGTGTTTTTGAGCTTTAAAGGGGAAGACATTCACAACAACGATCACCTTTATACTGATCTGGTTCAAAAAGGTATTAGAACTTTCAGAGATGACCAAATAATTAAATCAGTATTATAAATACATTTCTTAGCTAAACAATTTGCTATGAACAATGCTTGACCCCACCCAAATAATAATAATAATATAAATAAATAAATAAGCAGGAGCACTAGTACAGTAGAAAATAAATAATTTGACCATGATGTTTTGCAGGCTTTTGATACTTGCTTTCCTCCATATAATCACCCAATGTCCATCCGGGCTTTTTAAAAAACTACCCTCACTATGACAAATTAATTCTTTTAATATAATATTTGACAAATTAATCCTTTTTTTGTTATATCTAAAACCGTTGTATAGTTGGAATTATTTTCAAAATTACGGTGTTTTGAAAATTATTATTATTATTATTTTGTGAACATACAAAAATCCAGGTCCCTCCCCCATGCAAGTTAGCATTGAGCTTCTGCAAGTTGTCTTCCAGAAACCCTGTCCAAAGATAGCTTCCTCAAGCACTCAAAAACCCTCTTCTTCTTCTTCTTCAGATCCAACCTCAAAAAGTAACTTCGACGTTTTCTTGAGCTTCAGAGGGGAAGACACCCGCTACAGTTTTACGGATCATCTATTCGTAGGTCTGGAAGAGAGGGGTATTCATACTTTCAGAGATCACAAACTTGAAAGGGGAGGAGAAATCCAGCAAGAACTTTTGGCTACTATCGAAGGATCAAGATTTTCCATAATTTTTTCTCATAAAGGTATGCTGATTCCAAATGGTGTTTGGGAGAGCTTACAAAGATCATAGAGTGCAAAAAAGAAAAGGACCAAATAGTCCTCGCGCTTACCATGTGATCCTTCGATGCGGAAACAGAGGGAGTTTTGGAAGGCATTTGTGAAGCATGAGACAAATATAGACGAGGAGAAGGTGAAAAGCTGGAGGGCTGCCATGATTGAAGCAACCAATATAGGAGGCTGGCATGTTATCAAGGATAATGGGTAATGTCAACTTCTTTTTTAGACTTTTGATTTTTATATTTTATGAGCATCTGAGATTGGATCAATTCTTAAATTCGCTACTAATAACAAATAATGTTGAGCTCTGGAAATTTTTTTATACAAACATACATACATATGTATATATTTACTTTCGTAACTGTCTTATGCCATCTTCCTTGATTGCATTACTCTCTTATGCCCTTGATTCAGTTGTATGGGAAAAATTAAGTATATCAAGGACCACTTGTTTCAGGGTGTTATATTTGGTAGGTACGAGTGAAAGCCTATCAAGGAAATTATTGACTTCATCTTCAAAAGATTGAAACCAAAACTTCTACCTATTGAGAAGCACATGGTTGGAATGAAGATTCCCTTAGAAAAACTAAAATCAATTCTAAATATTCATGTGGGTGACATTCGTTTGGTTGGGATATGTGGAATTGGTGGAATTGGCAAAACTACCATTGCTAAAATGGTTTATAATGATATCTTATGTCAATTTAATGGTGATAGTTTTCTTGAAGATGTAAAAAGTCGATCCAAATATCACAATGATAAACTTCAATTGCTGCAAGAGCTTCTTCGTGATATCCAAGGGGTTGCAAATTTAGAATTGAATAATATCAGTGATGGAGTAGATATGATAAAGGATAAACTTAAGTCACAAAAGTTTCTAATTGTTATTGATGATGTGGATCCACTACTAAAAATAACCAGATTACCAACCTAAAAAATTGGTTGGTAATTACTAACCAAATCACGACCATTTAGAGACCAAAAAGGGGTTTGGTCAAAAAAGAAAATTTCCGACCAAAGACCGACCATATTTACCGACCAAATAGTTTTGGTCTAAATTGTCTCAGAATCTAGGGTGGGAATTAGCGCCAAAAATTGGTCGACCAATTAACGACCGTTAACGATCTTCAAAAATAAATTACCATGAAAATGGTCAGAATAGGCTTAATCTAAAAAAATTTTTAACATGGTAATTACCGACCAAATTTTTGGTCGGTAAATGGTCGGTAATGAAGCGACCTTGATCAATTTGATCTGTTGATCAAAATTGAAGGGGGAGGACGCCATTTCAATAACGACAAAAACAACCTTCACCCTTCTCCTCAACGTATCCTCTCCTTCTCCTTCCCCCATGAACACCTTCCTCGCCTTTTAACTCCTACCGTTTTCTACCTTCTTTCTTCTCTTCCACCTGATCCACAATCTGACACACCCCACACCCCCATTTCTACCAAACCCCACTCATCTCTCGCTCTTCCGATTCAAGCACTCCTTCCCCAAATGATCTACTGGTTTTCATGGTTTTGATCACTAAAACCACAAACTACCCGCTGCTCTTGCTTTGGTTTCCCACCCTTTTGCCTCTTTGGCCTCCGGTATTGTTCTCGCTTTTTTCATGCATGTCTTCATGTTATTTTCAGGTTTTTCCTCGATATAAGTTCATAAAACTGCGGGTGCCCACTTGAGATTTTGCTGTGTCGCTTTTGCATCTTCGTGAATTGTTGAATTCCTCGCTCTGCCGATTGCTGAACAAAACGCCCCAAAATCCTCTACTTCTTCCCTGCCCAGTTCTTGTTCCACTCGGGTCTATTTTTGGTCTTCAAACTACTCTGAATGTGATCGCTCTGGGTAGTCAAGCAGAAAGAATGCTCATCTTTCGTATTGTTGTGACGTGATTTCATTCAATTTCGTCTGGGGATTGGGATCCAATCACTGGTCGGAATCGAATTTTTTATTATTATTTTTTATTTTTATCAATTATCATATCTCTCCATTTGTGTTAATGGCACCAATGGATGAAAGATCTTCGTCGGTCACCTCTTCGCCTCTCCAATTGTTCTCCATGATGTCGCCTTCTCCAAGCTTAGGATCACCATATCCATGGGTTCGAGAGCTAAAATCGGAGGAGCGGGGTCTGTTGCATCCTTCATTTAATCAATTTGATCCTTGATCTAACCAAATTCTTCTGACAATGATTTCCTGAGCTTTTTAATTTCATTGAGGGTAGATTCATTAACATCTTTCACACTAAGAAGAGTACTAGCATCGCAGGGTCAATATTGAATATCCTCTACCTTGATTTTTTCCTCCCAACTTATCAAGCAAGAATAAGTTAGTCCAATTTAGTTGATTATTTCCATGTCAAGACATTTCCAATACACAATTATATTATTGGGAGCTTACTCATTTCTAAAACCCAAATAATAATAAACCAAGAAAATTACATGTATTCTAATAATGGTAATGGTTTCTAATCATATTATTTCGATTTTGACTTGGAAGTTCTTGGTCTCACATGGTAATTGTTTTTGCATTTGCTTATTGAATATTTAACTCTCCAAACACACAATTTTTAGACTAAAAAAAATTCAGTTGACTTCATTTTTGCCTTCATCCTACCTTTTATTGTTGATTAGATAATAAGGCATGTTTGGGAGTAATTTGATTTCTTTTTTCTTGTTTTGATTTTTGAATAGACCTGAGGAATGCCATAGATTTATCAAAGATATACCTCACAAATTCGTGTTAGTTTATTTGGTTTCACATCCCCTTGAAAATTTCTGTTATCCTACTAGGTATCTTGTTTGGTTTCGAAAATGCCTGGCCACACTTTGATGCCGACTAAAAACAGCATGGACTTGTTTGTGGTCAAGTTTACATCTTGACATGATTTCAGGCTTCCTCAAATCTATTCATGCTTTACTTTCTCTATCACTATGAATAGGTAACCACCCAAGTGATTGTGAAGTTGAAAAATTAGTTAGTGATGCAGAGAACTACACTCTTGCAAACCATCTATTTTGGGGCTTATGAGGAATAATTTCGGGTTTAATTTATTCTAATAAACCATGGTTGAGTCAGCAGCTTGAGATTCATGCATGGATACAAATAGGAAAAGGACTATGGTGACACATAAAGTTAACTTCCTTCCTTTTGTTTCAGTAATGGTGGTCCAAGAAGTGATAGGTTCAGCTCTATTCACCTCCTTATGGACTCCGTCACGCCTCTTTCAAGCAGGTAGAGATTGGAAATAAAGTACTTAAGGTCAGAATCGCTAGAGAAGGAGAGGGTTTTTTTTCTATACTTAACACTAAAAAATTAAAAATAATTCATACAACTATGGTAGATCAATAATTTAGAACAGCAGAGTTGATTATGATTATCGAATGTGGGTTTTGTACTTCTTTCCTCCATCTTGGGTTCACTTGAGCTACTTTTGGTTTTTATTATTTTTCTTTGAGCTAGTTTTGGTTTGTACTGGGCCGCCGGGCCGCTACTATCACAGAAGTCAAGCCATTTTCTCTCTCGTGGATTGCAACTTGCATAACTCCTTCGTTAGGACTCGCTATAGGTGTTCTTAGACTCTATAGAAAAGCCCTGAGTCTAGAATCCACCCATATATATAAAGCTTGATAAAATTGAGTCATATCCTATTAGTTGAAAATGAAGAAAATCAGTGGGGTTCTACTAAGCTGCAATTACTGCAGTTGCTGATTTTCTTCATGATTTGAAACATGCATAACCTCTTCATTAGAATCTTGGATTTGGGTGTTCTTAGACTCATGGAAAGCCCTTTGAGTCTAGAATCCACCCATATATAGCTTGATAAAAATTGAGGTCATATCCTATCCAAAAATGAAGAAAATCAGTGGCCCTGCTGCTGCAATTACTGCAGTGTTCTGATTTTCTTCATGATTTGAAACATGCATAACTCCTTCATTAGAAGCCTGATTTGGGTGTTCTTAGACTCATGGAAGCCCTTGAGTCTAGAATCCACCCATATATAGCTTGATCAGAGTTGAACTCATATTAGATTCGAAAATGACGAAAAACAGTGGTTGCTGCTACTGCTGCTACTGCTACAAGTTGCTCATTTTCTTCAGGGATTGCAACTTGCATAACTCCTTTGTTAGGACTCTGTTATAGTTGTTCTTGAACTCTATGGAAAGCCCATTGAGTCTAGAATCCACTCATATAGCTTGACTGGTGAGCTGAACTCATATTAGATTCGAAAATGACGAAAACAGTTGTTGGTTATGCTGCTGCTGCAAGTTGCTCATTTTCTTCGTGGATTGCAACTTGCATAAATTCTTCGCAGGACTGTTATAGGGTGTTCTTGAACCTCTATGGAAAGCCCATTGAGTTTAGAATCTGACCATATGCTATTTAATAGCATTGGGTACCCATATATTTCTGAATTTAGATTAGAGTACCGAGTGTACTAATCACTTGAATGAAATTTATAGGAATATAAGTGAGTTGGATTACATGATATAGTATGAATTTATGAATGATATGGATATAAGAACATGTGATAGGATTAATTGAAGAAATCGCTTAACATATATAAACCAAATTTTTTTAATTATACGACGAAATCGCTGCATTCTCTTAGCAACGATTTGAAAATGCATCATCGTAAACGATTAAAGTCGGGGCTGCCTTGATTCATAGTTACCGTAGAATGGTCCGTCCGCTGTATTACAACGAAGTTTGAATACACCGGATTGTCCCAGCGACGCTTTACTTAAAGGACGTTAATTAAATGATCATGATGACTGCAATTGCATATATTATGTGTCATTTTGGTGCTCGTCGCTTTGTTCCGAAGTACATTAGGATATATAAAATAGTACAATTTTGCTAAATCAAGCAGATTATGTAATATTATTATATATCTTATTTAGTGTACTGGAGAACCACGCCGAGGCTGCCGAAATGCATACATAATGAACATGCACCGTGGATCTTTTTTTAACATAACTTTTGTAAATGGATTAGGACCAAACCTATTGAAGAGAAAAGAACTGTTGGACAGGTGGAGGTGGAGGTGGATGTGTAGTAGATTGCATATCACACGCGTATGTGGACATAACTTTTGTGACTAGTTATGGAAGACGATCGTGATGGATGTACAAGGGTCGAATAGTGAATGAAATGTTCTCTAATGAATGGGGGGATAAAGTTGATGGTTATGCTGGCTTCGAGACATCCTCGAGGTGTGAATGGTGGCACATCTATAAGGTGTCCTTGCACTTTAGTTAAATGTCAGAATAAGAAGTTTTTGAATGTTGAGACTGTGAAGGTGCATTTGTATATAAATGGTTTTGTGCCGGATTACTATGTTTGGATATACCATGGTGAGAAGCAAGTCCACCAGAGGTGTCTGGGTTCAAGACGTGTCGGCGAAGTGAAACCGGATCGGGATGGTCTCTGATAATATGAATCACACTACATACCATAGAATGGTTTGGTGATGTCGCGGGTCCTCGAATTCAACCCGATGAGGAACCCAATGTCGAGGGGCAAGGAATTTATATTATGACATGATTCGAGTCGGAGACAAACCTCGTATATGAGGGAAATTCTAAGCATACTCAACTATCTCGCACCGCGGAGGATGTTGTAGGCCAAAGTGCACACGTGTGTTCGCAGGCATGGTTTGATGATATGTCTAATTTCTATTCAAGAACCTACAAGATAATCTGATGCCATTGGATTTCTACAAAGACGAAGAAGTTAGTTAGAGGGCTGGGATTACCCGCATGTGTCATTCATTGTCAGGTGAACAACTCCATGATATACTGGGTGATGATAAAGGACCTTAACATTGTAAAAAATGTGGGCATGCTCGTACAAGAAAGGTTAGGGTTCCGAAATAGATTGTATATACGGAAGTTGAAGGTGCCGTATAAGAAGATGCACTATTTTCCAATAACACCTAGGCTGCGAGATCAGATGACTGACCGCAACAAATCTAATGAACGAGGTGGCATTCGTGAGCATCATATGGAGGACTGTAAGATGTGTCACCCTTCTCGATGCCCTCGCTGGGAAACATTTTGATGGGTGTTTCCGATTTTTCATCCGGACAAATGTTAGGGTCGGGTTTATTTGCCGATGGTTTTTAGCCGTCAATAATCCGACAGCAATACTTTAGGTCCGTGGGTGGTGACGCCAGATAACTTGCCTCCGTAATTTATGTATGAAGGAGGAATTTATGTTTTTGACTGCGGTTAGTGCTTCTGGGCCTACGAATCCAAAGGGAAGATAGATGTTTTCTGCAATTGAATGATAGCTAGTTGAAAAGTCTATAGGTGTTGTGTTCAAACTTATGATATTTCCAAACGGAAAATCTTTCAGACGCGCGCCGCCTCATGTGGACCAAGTAAACATCTTCCAGCCGTATTCTATGATGTCTAGGTGGAGCACCGCTGGTATGTTGGCATGTTCGCATTGCATGGAAGACTCGATGCTTTTAGGATTCAAGAGCTGGAAATGTAAATGTGGTTCACAACCATCGGAAGTTTTGCCCATGAATCATCCAATAGTATCGACGTAACACCAAAGACTTCATTAAGAATAGAAAGGTTACTAAACAATTCCCGGGGGTTAGATCTGGGGATGAAATTCTACAAGATTTGAATAACAGAGGGTTGAGGAAGGTGATAGATGTTGATGTTGAGGTTGTGAATGCAGCTATATCTAAGACTTGTGGGTGGAATAAAAGTATTTTAAGAGTTTGCCTCTTGGCATGAACACGCTCGAGCCTGATCTTGATGTTATGCATGTCGAGAAGAATGTGTTTGACAATATTTTCAATACAGTGTTTAACATTCAGGGAAAACTAAGGACAAATACAGTCGAGAGATGAAGGATGAATAAATATTGTCGTCGTCCTCGATTTGCACAGAAATCTGTCACGGTAAATACCCTGATGTGCCATTGTTACGAATAAATCACGGAAGAAGGATGTGTTGGAGTGGGTAAAAAGCGAGATTTCGGATGGTTTATGCTTCTAATGCGGGGAGATGTGTGGATGCGAACAAACTTAAGATGTGTTTGGCATGAAGAGTCATGATTGTCATGTAATTCATGCCGAGTTGCCTGATTGCTCTTCGAATTCTGCCGGAAATAGAATATGGGAGGCCAGATCGTGAGATTTCTTTATTCTTGGCAATGAGCTTCTTCTTCTTTATTTGATGAGGAGTTGAGGAATACGGATGAACAAATTCCTGTTATCTTATGCAATCTTGAGAAGATCTTCCCTCCGAGTTTTGACTGATGGAACATCTTCGATTAAACTTGGCTTCTGAAGCTGGATTGGCAAAGTGATCCGTTATCGTTGGATGTATCCTCAGGAAAGGTAATATTAATTCACTCAGCCAATTTTTCCACATATATACATATATATATATATATATATATATATATACACACATACATAACATATTATTCAACTAATCTTCTTGTAGATACTTGAGGAAAATAAAGCATAAAATCATGAATAAGGCTCGAGGTAGAGGGTTACATATCGATTGGGTATATTATGGATGAGGTTGCCCAGTCGAAAAGTCATTCTATTTCAAAGAAGGAGATCCGACTCTTCCTTGGGAAAAGCGGAATGGGGTTATCTTGATGACATTGTGGATGATAGAGTATGTATGAAATTTTCAAGCCTCGGGTAAAGCGTCGGTCTTTAGAAGGAAGTGGTATCTAGTGAGACCAGTAGATATCTGCGGCTAAATCTATATGTCACAATGAATTATCCCGGAGGTTCAGCCATTCATAGAGTAGAAGTAGTTGCTAAAATTCAAAATGAGATCTATTTGGCATATTAATTTACTATTACCTCTCGATGTCATTTTCTCTAATTTCATTTCTATTTTAGTGTATTCGTTCTGAAACGTAAACGGTTTCCCGAGCTTGAATGGCGAAAGTGTCAAATCACGAGTGGGCAAATTTCCATCAGTTTGAAAATCGTGTATTTTACTAAACATAGAAATCCTAAAACAATTGTATGTTGTCACAAATTTATAATTGTAATCTCAACTGACCTGCTTGATTTTCGATTCTGGAGTTCATAATGTCGATGCGAAATAAAATTTCCCGATCATTATACGAACTATATGCAGGTCCTAAAGAGGTTAGAACTTACAACGATTCATGTGAATGGTTTAAATTTCTGAATCGTATGGGAGTCTGAACAACAGACAATACGAGGGTATGCATTAAGGATCGTATATAATGGCTTAGAGATATGACTATTACGGGCTGCAATTAGTGATCGAGTTAAATTTGAAGCCCTCCGTTAAAGAGCGTGTTATTCAGAAATATGAATGGATTCGGCCTAACACCACATGTCGGTATAGTTGTCATGCCGATATAAACTTGTCGTGTGCCACGATAAAAAGCGATTCAAATAGTATGAACCTTTTGTCTTAGCGATCTGAAGCATCATAGGTTTATTATTATTGTGAATATCCGGTCGGACGGTCTAGAAAGGATTGAAAGGCTGTGTCTGAGATCATTTCAGGGCTCAAATTGACATCCCAGCATCTGCAATCGCGTGTCATAGAACCAGCATTTCAAAATGATGGCCAATGATGTTATAAGCCGAATTTGTGGTGGGGCGAAGGCGTCTTTTAGTTGCATCTTCTGAGATGGATCTGATGGGGATAGATGTTGATGAACATTTAATTGATCATGAGAAGAAGCAGTGATGAAGAGGAGTTTGAAAATGATGTTACTACATCACGAAGAAGGCGAACCAGTTGTTGATTATATGATGAGAATGAGTAGTTAGTGAGTTTTGATTTATTTCAATGCGTTAATCATGTTGCGAACATTTTCATTGCCTTATGTATTTTACTTGATGCTTACTAATCTGATAATGTGTTGTTTATTATTTTTAACGAGATATGGCACGTGGGCGAGGTAGAGGCGACATGTTGCGGTCGTACGAGTTACGGTAGAGGCGTGAGCCACCGGGTATGCGATCTTTGGTAGAGGTCGAAGTGGATGGGGACCCCACGACGAGAGGAGGTTGTGAATGTCTGCGGCCCAATGACATCGAATGGGGCCCAGGAATCCCGTCGTAGTCCACGAGATTATGATGAATGATCAAGAAGTTTATGGGAGGAGAGGAGGAGAGGGATGGAGATGTTGGAGAGTCTTCTCGGAGCACCTACGGGCAGAGACTACCCGCATTGCTTCCAGTTTGATCCCGGGCAGTTGATGTCAAGTAAGATATGAAATTTAACTAATGATTTATATTTCTTAATTTATTTCTTACTTCTTCCATGAAATTTTGGGTTACAGGACGAAGTTAGAGCCGTCTAGTTCAATTTCTAGGGTTCTGAGGACAATTTTCAGGAAGTCCTTTAAACCTCATGGACATAATTGGAAGTCATGGACATAATTGGAAGTCACTGACAGATAGAGACCAGTTGATGATTTGGAGAGAATTTAAAGTATATTGCTTACTTAACATTTTTTACATCTTTTTATTCTTTTGTTCGATGAAATATGTTTTAAGTATAATTGCGAAAGTTTATAGGTGGACCACGGTCGAGGAGGTGGTCGAGGGTGTTCTACAAACATCTTTGCCGGTCGTTATAAAGACAGGTGTACGAGGAGTCAAAAAGATAAATGGTTGAAGAAAGAAGCGAGGGTGGTGTCACCAGTCGTGTTTTTCGGGAGTGGCTGGAGAAGATGGGAAGATCTGATTAATAGGAAGGTGAAGCAGGCGACAGTAGTAAACTAGGCGAAATTTGGAGAGGAGTGATGATGTCTCATGCTTGTGAATAAACTCTATGCGTGAGCACGAAACGAGCATTAATTATTATTTCTAATTTTACGCTTCTTATGTTTATTACCTTTGTGAATTGTGTTCAATTATGCCTATTTTCATTTCTCGGAAAGGATTTTTTCCAATTGAATCGCATGTGTATTGTTTTGTAATTAAAGACATGCGAGGGAGGGTAAAGCGGTGCTCCTCGTATTCGGATACGCTGAAGGGTCATGATGAGTCGGACTTTTGTTGATTGGAGATCTCATCACGACAAATGTGGAGGATTTCATTAAAATAAAATTACTTTTTTTTTTGAAGATAAATTAAAATACTTATTTTACTCATTTTTATCAGTATGTGGACTAGGTGTAGTCGGTGTGGGGAAATGTTGGGACCAGAGGTTGCCATGTTATTACTGGGACATATTATGTTTGTTAGGCTCCATCTGAAAGGAGACTACGGGTTACCGTTAAATCCTAGTCTTGGAGAAAGGGAATCAATGAAGTGGTGTCAGTTGCAGACATCCCACGAATGTCCCTAACGAGTTGACGGGTTGTCAGCGGACCCTCGGAAACGAGTGTCGCGTGACCTCTCTACGCCATTGCTAGGCTTGACTATGGAAGTAAGACAATAGAGGAGGAAAATTACCTAGACCTTGAAAGCACATTATGAAAATAGACCCGAGCCCAGGCCAATCATATGACCGTCTATAGATTACAAAGCACAAGGAAGACCACGATAGAAAAACCACATAAGTTCCAAGGGTGGGGCCTTAGGCCCGAATACTAAATATAACATCTCACGATCCCACAAATTATGGAATATTATAATAGATGTAAGAAATATCAAATAAGCCAAGTATACGTGCGGAAAAATACACAGAAACAGACCTTTGAAACTATATGCAAAATATTTAAAAACCTTTTGGAAAATGCAAGGCATTATAGAATCATACAGACAAACCTATTAAGAAGAGTTAATAAGATTTTGTAAAAATATATTTACACCACGAGCATATGGAGTGAAGGAAAACAAAAAAAAAAAAAAAAATTATAAACCATATAAGAAATATAATAAAGATATTTCTTTAAAAAAAGATCTACTAGAAAGAAAACCTTATTTGAATCCCAAATAGACATGTCGAAAAATATAATCCAAAGATTTGGTTGTACTTCTCTCTTTATTTTTGAAGATTGAATTAAAATACTTATTTTATATTTATTCAGGAAATGAGATATGAAATGTTAGGCTAACGCGACTTCAGCGTATTCGATTTGTTGCATCAAGGTTTAATATGTTGAATTATTACGGGTTTATTAACATGAACCATGTAATATATATAGTTGATTGGATATATTTTTGTGAGTAGTACGATGTATGGGCCCAAGTGGCCATTTTTTACTTAGTTTTATCAGAGTATGGACCGGTGTGGTTGGTGTGAAATATTGGGAGGGACATGTTGTATTTGTTAGAGCTCCTGAATTACAAAGGAGACTCTGCGATTCTGTTCATCGATGAAGTGGTGTCGCGGGTTACGAGCATCCATGAATATTCGAGTTGACGGGTTGTCAACGGACCCCCGGGAAACATGTAAAAAAATATAATCCAAAGATTTGGTTTATACTTCTCTCTTTATTTTTTTTGAAGATAAATTAAAATACTTATTTTACATGTTTATTAGGCGAGATATGAGGAAATGTTAACTGCTGCGACTTAAGCGTATTCCCAGTCTACTTCAGGTTCATGTGATGGTCTGTGGTGGTTTTTCATTCACTCAGCTCCAGGTCAATCCACAATTGATTGGTATGAAATTTGTTGGTAAGCGAGAAGATGCCGATCTATGGCGTCGGTTCGTCGACATCATCATTACACTTTCGCATAGGCGACCAGATTATGAGCTCCATCTTGGGACCATTTTCGAATTTGTTCCTGGCGTGGAGGACTTTGGGCCAGCGATCTGAAATGCGTCTGATATCGGTTGGCGATCTGCGGCGATGCGTGATCAAGCCCATGAGGATGATGGGATGGAGTTGCGTCTGGCGTTTTAACCATAAAGAAGTGTCAGGAAGGTGGGCCGGTTCAACCACGATGATCTACCTCCCAGTTATTCGGCGTAATGCTCCAGTGCGGCATCTGCTCCATTTTCTGGCCCGGCCCTGCGGCCAGCGCGTCCCGGGGATTAGCGACGTGACAGCTCTACCCGGTGCAGACATCTCACCATACGGACCAGATACATCTCGATCAGAGTGATGACCGTTGGGATGGATGATTAGTGTATTACACACTTTACATGTCTTATACTTGGATTTGGGAATTCATGTTTTATTTTCTCTTGACTTATTTACTATATATCACGATATATATATTATAGTTGCTTATTTTAAATGTTTTCACTCTCTTTATAATATGCATACCTTTATTGTACTTTTCTTTTGTTTCGTAATCTTAATATATATATATATTTAAAATAGAATCTCTTGAGCTCAAAATGGCAAAAAAAAATTTAAAAATTAATTTCGAGCCAATTGCTGCAAGCTTAGGCCAATTTTTAATATCCATTGGTGCATCGTAGTCTCAAAATGGTCGGTAATTCGCCAGGCCATTTACTTGAGACCATTTCTACGACGATAATATTAAAAAATTTTAAATAATTACTGTTAATATTGATGGAAATGCAAACCATTTGGAGACGTTTACGACGATGATATTAAAAAATTTGGTCGGTTTTGAATATAATTTGGTCGGTATTGCGAACCATTTGGAGACCATTTATGGACCAAATTCTTCCGGTCGTCAATGTGGTCATTAAATAATCGGAAAATAATCGGGGAAATGATTTGTCGAGTAAATGGTGGTAATTTACCGACCAAGTGATCCACAGTGGGAGTGAAATAATTCTGGCCAAGGGAAAATTGCGACTAAATAATTTGGCCGGTAAATGGTCGAGTAATGGGTTTCTGGGCCAAAAAATCTTTTGACCGACCCGAAATTGGTTAGTAATTCGGTGATTTTAGTAGTGATCATTGGGACCCAATCTGAAACCGGTGATTAAGAGTTGTGTATGGTTTGCTCCAGGAAGTAGAATCATTATAACTACTAGAGATAAATGTTTGCTAGAAATGTGTCAAATGGATGGATCATCCGAAATTGAGGAAGTTATTATATGAGGTTGATGCATTATCTAATGAAGAAGCTATCAAACTATTTAGCCAGCATGCCTTTAAACAAGACGTGCCTGAAATAGATCACGTAAACCTCTCAGACTGCATGGTAAAATATGCTTAAGGCCATCCTTTGGCCCTTAAAGTTTTGGGTTCTTCTCTGTATGGTAAGACGATAGATGAATAGGAGAATGAATTGGATAAATTGAAAAATAGACTACAAGAAGGAAATCCAGCCTATTTGAATAAGCATTGACAAGCTCGACTATTTTGAAAAGGAGGTTTTTCTTGACATTGCTTGTTTTTTTAAAGAGGTAGACAAAGATTTTTTGTTGAGAATATTAGATAGTTGCGATTTATATGCAACGTGTGGCAAGTCAGTTCTTCTTGATAGATGTCTAATAACTTTTGTGTTCAATGAGGTACAAATGCATGACCTAATACAACAAACAGGTAGGGCAATTGTTCGTGAAGAATATCCTAAAGACCCAAGCAAATGGAGTAGATTGTGGGATCCAAATGATATTGACAATGCATTCTCAGAAAAAAAAAAGGAAATATCTAAATACGACTTAATTACATATCGCTACTTATGATTCATTTTTTGGCCGTTAGTTATTATTTTCTCTTATTCTTCATTCTTATTTTTCGGATGAAAAATATAGAAACCATATCTCCAAACTTATCTAGATAAAAAAAAAATACAATTCACTTCAGAAATGTTTGCCAAGATGAAGAAACTTAGATTGCTAAAAGTATATTACAATGATCATTATTGCCTAACAAGAAAGAAGGATAAAATTTGTCTTCCAATAGACTTTGAGTTCCACCCAAATTTAAGATATCTTAATTGGGAAGGTTTTGGAGTCATTGCCTTTGAACTTTGATGCAAAGAACCTTGTTGCAATCAACTTGAAGTGTAGTAATATAGAAAGACTTTGGAAAGGGAAGAAGGTATAACCATTATTGAGTTTATTATTATTATTTTTTATAGTAATTTCAATTAAGTTGACTGATTTTTTTAATTAAAAATAGATTGTTTTTTGTTACAGCATCATGAAAAATTGAAGTTCATTGATGTAAGTTACTCACTACAGCTCATGAAATTGCCAAATTTCTCAAGTATGCCAAACTTGGAGAGATTGAATATTGGAGGTTGTATAAGTCTTTGCAAATTGCATTCATCTATTGGTGCATTTTCTCATTTGAAATTTTTTAAGGAGCTTCATTTGAATGGGATTGGAATCAAGAAATTGCAGAGTAGCATCAGTACTTGACACTCTTAGAGTGTGATGTTTAATTCTTGGAAATTCAGAGTACTGATAGTTTTGCGAATAAGAGGCGCTTGAGGAGGCTTTATATGTGTGGGACTAGAATCAAAGAACTCCAAGTAGTATTGGATATTTGGAATCTCTTGACCTCTCATATTGCTCTAACTTTAAGAATTTTCTAGAGATGGTGAAGACGAAATGCTTGAAGGTGCTTCTTTTGGAAGAAAATGCTAATAAGGAACTCCCAAGCAGCATTGGATATTTGGAATCTCTGGAATATATTTCTTTGAGTAATTGTTCAAATTTTGAGAAATTTCCAGAGATCCAAGAAAATATGAAATGCTTGAGGAATCTAAATTTACAAAGTACTGCTATTAAGGAACTCCCAAATAACATTGGTTGCTTGGAGGCTCTTAAAATGCTTAATGTCAGTGGTTGCTCAAATCTTGAGAAGTTCCCTGAGATCCAAAGGAATATGGGGAGCCTATATTATCTTTCTATAAGAGGGATTGCTATTAAAGAATTACCTTACTCAATAGGTCATCTCACCAGACTTCAATTCTTAGGTTTGGAAAACTGCAAATAATTGAAGAGTCTTCCAAGTAGCATTTGTGGATTGAAGTCCCTTGAACAGTTCTATCTTGATGATTGTTCAAATCTAGATCTAGAGGGTTATTGGGAGGTCATTGAGGAGTTGGAACATTTGATACATATTTGTTTGGGTGGAATGGCATCTATAACAGAGGTGCCATCATCAATTGGACATCTAAAAGATCTTTAAACTTTGGAATTGAGCAATTGTGAGAACCTCATGACTCTTCCAAAGCTTTGCATTGTTGGTAATTTATTTGACACATCTTGGAATCCTTGGTCTTCGTAACTGTCCAAAGCTCAAAAATTGCCTAACAGCTTGAGAAGCCTACAATGTTGCTTACAATTACTAGATATGAGTGGTTGCAATCTGATGGAAGGAGAAATCCCCAGTGATTTATGGTGCCTACCCTCAATGACATATTTGGATGTGAGTGGAAACCATATTCGTCGCATACCTACTGGCATCATTCAACTTTCTAAGCTGGGAAGACTTTACATGAATCATTGCCCAATTCTTGAAGAAATCCGAGAGCTTTCGTCAAACTGGGTATCGACACATCACATTGTTCTTGCCTCAAGCTTTAACACCTGATCCGACACTTGAGATATACTGCGGTCTTCTCTCACCGAAACTCGCCCGAATGATATATAGAGGTACTGTGAATTGAAGTCTAATTCTACACTTGACTACCTTAAAAATTAATTTACAATTTGTATCATGAGATTATTAATTTACATGTTGCTGCTACTACTTTTATTTATGTAGAATCTTAGATGCAAAAAAGGCTGGTACATGGACTTCGAGGGGAATTCATCTTTGTTATTCTGAGGAGGCATGAGCGGATTAATCTGCAGGAGTGGGTGAGTGATAAGAGGATGGGATCTTTAAAGTAACAATAGGGCTCCGAAGAAATGGTATAAAGATGTGACTGTTGGGATTTGCTGTTCTTCCATTTGTTTGAGTTAGCTGTCTTCCATTTTGTTCATCTTCCTTCTGATGATGATCAGACTAGTTTTAATATTCCTCTTCGTTGCTATGAATTTAACATATCCCAAGGTGATCAATTTATACTGGTGAGTGGCTTCAGGTTGAATTTCAATATTATTAACTACTATAAAGAGGGTTTTGAATCATTGGGGGCCCTATAATTGGCATTCCCAATGAATATCGATCAAAGGGTGGAACTACTTCAAGGCTAGCTTTTATTACAAACCCTTTAATATGAAAAGTTGTGGGACGCATCTTATATACGCCCAAGCCCAAGATGATCGTAATTTGTAAGAAAAGATGAAGAAATGATAAGCCAGCAGCAGAAGAGGAGTCACAGTCGGTCACACCACAAAAGATCAAGACAACATGTCTTCTCTCTCTCTTTTCATTTACTATTTTATATTTGGGAGAACATGGAATAGTAGTTTAAACTTTAAACATAAGTTGAGTTTAAAATAACTTTAAATATTTTCGTTAATTATTTCAGTAACGGAAGCCTTGAGTCTGAAAACCTCATCAACTCCTCCCTACCAGCGGTAGGAGTTGCTTCTGCCTTTGATGCATCGTTAATTTCAGTAACGGAAGCATCAACAATTTGGATTGTTGATTTGATTTATGTCTTCAAATTTTTTATGTGTAGGACAACTTATTAGAACATATTCTCTTAAATAAACTCAGATTTTTTTTTTGTTATGTTTTCTACATATTCACTTGACATCATGACTAAAAATTTTACATGAATTTGTTAAGTCTAATTAATAAAATGTAACTGTGTTTTATATAGTAAATTATATTGTAATTGCTGTTAAATAAGTTAATTAAGAATTTAAAAATATTAATTGAAATAAATTATTGAATTTAGAAACAAAAGAGGCTAAAGTTTTTATTTCATTAATGTATTTATTTAGAGCTTCACAATTATTATATGTTTTTAAATTGCATACTACTTATCTTGAAAGTCTGAGTTGATATAAGCATGAATTAATATTTGTTAAGTCTTTGCTGCTTCATTTTAAATGTGAAGCAAATGGAGAATGTTTTGATGTTATAACTAAGCCTAGCTTGTGATTTCAACCCATATCATATTGCAATTTTCAGCCTCAAAACAGTTGAGAAGCAAGACTATTGATTAATTTTTTAGGAATTATCAGGGGTGAATATAGATTTTGAAAACTTACTTGACAAATTTTTGATAAAAATTGTTTTTTTTTGTGAGGAATCATGTTTTCTAATGATATATTTTGATTGAAACAACTTGCTCAAAGATTTTTCATTTATTTATTCTTCTCTGATGATATAAAATGATGAAGATGATAGGAAGATCAATACATTCAGCATCTTTTTTTTTTTTTATATTCATTTTGTATTACATCGTTGTAATATTATGTTCTTTAATTCAAACATGAGATTTCACGTAACTCATTCCACCTTTTTACCACTTAAGCGAGACCTCAAGCGCATGCATTTGGCATCTTTAAACATCTACATTTAATAAGAAATATATAATTGAATGGTTCCGTAAAACTAATCATTGACATAAAGATTAAAAAGATGATTTTCTTTGGATACCATTTAATACAAGTGAATGGATACAAAAGTTTGTTTTACGGCTTAGTTTAATTTATGGGAAGAAAGACAAGTATGTAATTTTGTTTATTTATTTAATTTGTTTCTGGCAGATGCATCCATTTGGGTTTAAATTATATGAATAAAGAAATGTACTAATCAATTTTAAATCTTATTTTTGGCAGAAGCACCCATTTTCAATATAATTTATGGGAAGGTGGATATGAGTGGAATGTGAAATGTGGATCCACCTAGACTATTCTCATTGTTAAATTTTACTTTTGGCATTTTCATTTGGGCTTTCTTAACACCTATTTTCAATGTAATTTATTAGAAGGCATGGACAAGGAAATCCAGCTAGACCATTCTTGGCATATACATAATACACCTCATTTTCCTTTAATTTATTGGAAGGTGAACATGTTGGATTTAAGGGGATTATTATTATTTTTTTAACCTTTATTATAATATTAGTATTTGACTTCTTTTTGAAAGAAGACTAAGAATAACGAATCCTACAAATTCGGTTAAATGATGATCCAAAAATCTTTAAAGACAAATTTTCTAATATCTCTAGGAAATTCTAACTCCAAAAATTTTGAATCATCATTGTAAATACATTTTTTAATTAAACAATTTATTGTTCTATTTGTTTTCCTACAAATATAACAACAATTGTCGATATTTAGATCAAGAAGGACACATATAGCCTCCAAATATCCCTTAGAATAATTGAACTAGTTAGTTATACTACTTTTTTTTTATTATAAGAATCAATAATTAATTTGGAGTCTTCTTCGATCTCCAAATTTGAAAAACCATTGTCTCTTGAAACTAAGTATACCATCTCTCAAAGTCATATATTTACAATAACTAAGCACATCAGTCCTGATGCACTTATATTTTTTAACCTTGAACCTTCAAAATTTAATTCATATCTTTCTTAAATCGAAGAATCCATCAAATCCATTTTTCAATTCTATGAGACATTATGTCCTTCATTGTTGAGATAAGAGTCACTCATAAATTCATTAATTTTACTTTACCATAGTAAGAAGGAAAAAAAGTATCATTTTATTTATATTTACAATTTAAAATTTTTGATGAAATAAAAATAGATAGAAATTTACACCATGTAAACAAAAAAACACTGAACCATGATAAACTCTCCTGATAATTAAAATATAACTTGAACTAATCAAAGGTTCTCTCTATGTATGAAAATGAAAAATATATTTGCAATTCTACATCATGATCAATGGAAGAAAAATATATTTGCAATTCTAAATCATGATCAAAGGATCTTAAAATTGGATGACCCCTTGAAAATAACTAACTAGTTTTGACACCCCTCAATTTGTTTTCTAGCTCAGTGGATAGGGATGAGTGTTATTTTTTTTTTAACCCTTAGGCGGCCAGCTGTGTCCAAAGGAATACGAGCAGTCTCCACCCTTTTATATATATATAACAAAAATTAATATGGTAGGGACTATCTAAATGGCATCTGATTCTTCTTCTTCCAGGCTTAGATGTCTTTATGATGTGTTCTTGAGCTTTAGAGGGAAAGATACCCGCAACAATTTCACCGATCACCTCTATACTAAGTTAATTCAAAGAGGCATTACAACTTTCAGAGACGATCAATTTAGAAGAAGAGATGAGATTCGACCCGAGCTTCTAAAAGCTATTGAAAAATCGAAATCTTCCATTGTTGTTTTCTCAAAAACTTAAGCTAATTCAAGTTGATGTTAAGCCAAGCTTGCAAAGATAGTGGAGAGGAGACGGAAATATGGGCAAATAGTATTGCCAACCATATGGATCCTTCGGATGTCCGTAACCAAATAGGGAGGCTAAGTATTATTATGAAGAATATTTCTGGATGGCATGTAAACGAGGGGTAATTCTCATAACTTTTTATTTTTAGCTTTTGTTCATTGTTATTAGCTTTCATTTATAAGTATATTTAAATATGAGTCTTGTGATTATAATCATGAATAAAAGAAACACATCTAGCTGTTAAGAAAATTTTGTAGGAATTCATGTAATTTTTATTTTAAGATTAATTAGCTCATAACTTCATGGGCAATTACTAATATCTTAGCATCAGAAGTATCTCTTACTACACTCTTTTTATGTTGTAGAAATTGAGCTTTCACAACCATACAAACACATTGAGGATTAATTGTGAGAATTCATACGCATGTGGGAATTCATATGAGAAACTCAATTTTCTTATTTATGAATTTGTTTATTTAAAAATGCCTAACAATTTTTTTATCGAAGACCTTCTAAGTTTTAGATTTCCAGAGGGGCATATAATTCCCCACCATATGTTTGTACCATTTAGGCTTTTATGGACAGATTTTTAGAAATTTGTTTTATGAATTATTGGCCTTTTTTTTTCTCTCAAGTAAATAAAATCTCAGAATTTTGAAAGGACTTATTGAAAGAGATGGTCTTATGGTATTTACGTTACTGGATTTTAAATTTTGAGGTTATCAAACATGAAGCACAAACAATTATAGTTCATGTTCTGATTTTTTTTTTCATTGTCATATATGGATACATAAATGAAAATTTATTTTTCTTATCCTTTACTATTGTTCTCGTCATGTGTTTTTCTCTAGCATATTTCACAATTACCAGGTATGAGTCAAAGCATATCAAGAAAATTATCACCAACATCGCTAATAGAATATTGAATTGTAGACTCTCATTTATTCAGGAGAATTTAGTTGGAATGAATTACCATCTAAAACATATAAGTTTGAGGTTGAATATGGAGTCAAATGATGTTCGTATGATTATGATATGTGGGATTGGCGGAATAGGTAAGACAACCATTTCTAAATATGTGTGTAATCAAATTTCTTGGGGATTTGAATGTAGTAGCTTCATTGAAGATGTTTGAGGGAAAAAACTACTTGTTTTACAAAATCAACTTCTCAAGGATACCATAGCTATAGCTGGAGGAAATAAAAAAAATGAGCAATATTCACCAAGCAGTCTTATGTGATGGAAAACAGTCTTCACTTTCGAAAGACTCTTACTGTTTTCGATGATGTTGATGATGATATAGACAAACTAGAATTATTAGTAGGAACAAATAATCGGTTTGGTAAAAGAAGTAGAATCATCATCACAACTAGAGACGAACATTTGCTAAATAGACTCAAAATTGATCATCTATATGAGGCTCAAGGACTAAAGCCCAATGATGCACTTAAGCTCTTTAGTCATTATGCCTTTTAATCAGATCTTCCAAAAGAGGATTTTAAGGACCTCATAGATCATGTGATACATTATTGTTAAGGTCTTCCCTTGGCTTTGAAAGTTTTGGGTCCTCTTTTATGTGGTAAGACAATATGTGAATGAGAATAGAATCTATATGCATGATTTGATACAGCAAATGGGCGGGAAAATTGTTAGTGAAGAACATCTTGAAGAACCTAGCAAATGGAGTAGATTGTGGAATGTTGATGATATATATCAAGCATTTATAAGTGAAGAGGTGAGAATCAAATTAAATTTAATAGCTTATATAAACTCTCTTATGTTTTTGTTTTTTAGTTTTTTTTTATGCTTTTAATTTTTTTTATCTTTTAATGATTCTTTATTCTTATTGTCCAGGGGATGCAAAATGTCGAAACCATATCTCTTCGAAAGAAATATGGTTCACTACAAAAATATTTTCCCAGATAAAGAAAGTGTTTCTCAAGATGAAGAAACTTAGATTACTCAAAGTCTATTCTAGTTATGGGGATTAATCTAAAATGGCTCTTCCTAATGACTTTGAATTTCCTCCTAATTTAAGGTATCTTCACTAGGAAGGTTTGGAGTCTTTACCGTTGAACTTCAATGAAGAGAACCTTATTTGTCGAAGTATATAACATATGAAAGAACTTTGGCAAGCCAAATATAATAGTTTTTTGATTTCTAATTTTTCTTTGCCTAATATTTTCTAGTCATGAATTGTATTTTAATAGAAAAAAGTTTCTTTTTTATTTAGTATGTGCAGAGTAAGTTCCTTGACTCCTATTCGAATCATCTTGAAGGTTATCCTGAGATTTTGCAATCTTCAGTTATCTGTCGGCGCTTTCCATGAAATGAGTTCTTTGACAAAGCTTAATCTTGGAAGGACTGGAATCAAAGAACTACCAAGCGTCATTGGGTCCTTGTCATCTCTTGAAATTCTTAAGCTTTCAAGATGTTCAAACTTGGAGAAATTCCCAGAGATCCAAGGGAATATGAAATGCTTAAAGTTTCTTTATTTAGATCCTTACTTGCTATCGAAATTCCCTGAATAGCATTAAGTACTTGGAGGCTCTTGGGGCCCTTTATCTAGGTTGTTGTTCTAAATTTGAAGTTCCTGAGATCCCAAAGGACTTTAGAGTACTTTAGATAGGCTTTATCTGAAATGGACTGCTATTAGAACTACGAAATCAATAGGTCATCTCACCAAACTAAAATCCTTAAATTTGGAAAATTGCAAAAACTTGAATGGTATTCCAAGCAGCATTTGTGGGTTGAAAAACCTTGCTCTGCTCTCTCTCAATGGTTGTTTAGATGTAGAGGCATTTCCAGAGATCTTGGTTGATATGGAAGAGTTAGGACACCTTTATGCAAGTGGAATGACTATAGCAGAGTTGCCATCATCAATCGGACGTCCAAAAAACCTTGTAAAGTTGGAATTGATCAATTGTGAGAACCTTGTGATCCTTCCAGACAGAATTGGTAATTTGACATATCTTAGTTGTCTCCATCTTCGTAACTGTCCAAAGCTTCACAAATTTCCTTACAATCTCAGAAGCCTACAATGTTGCTTAGAAGAACTTGATCTAGCTGGTTGCAATATGATGGAAGGAACAATTCCTAGTGATTTATGGTGTCTATCCTCGTTGCCCTCTTTTGATGTAAGCGAAAACAACATTCGTTGCGTACCTTCGGGCATCTTTCAACTTCCAATGCTATGGGAACTTCGGGTCAATCATTGCATGATGCTTGAAGAAATTTTAGAACTTCCATCAAGACTAAAAAGGATAGAAGCACATGGTTGTCCATGCTTGGAAACATTATCAAGTCATGTACTCTGGTCTTCTTTCCTCGATAACTTCAAATTAGATACTGAGGTATGAATTAATTAATTATATATATATATATATATATATATATATATATCTACACTTTTGATATATATATATATATATATATATATATATATATATATTGTTGAGGAAATTACCTGATTCCACATCTGCAGTTTATGAGAGAATTATGAATAAGTAAATCAGCGACACACAATATTTCACGTGGTTCGCACAAACTTTACCTACTCCGCGAGTACATTATGATCTTTCATTAAAAGGAAAAAAATTATAGATGTTTCTGGCGCTCCCGAGAAAGTACTCTCCAATTTTCTCTCTGCATCGGCTTCTCTTCCATTCCACCACTACTCCCTCTCTCTATTTCCATTTTAGGAGTATGTAGGATGATCTTCCTCTACACGACATCTACATTATAGCAAAAATAAGAGGGATCTTAATAAAAAGATAAGTACACTAGCAAGGGAAAGAAAAAAATGGAGGTTGGTGGCCCAGGTGGCTGACAATTTAAGCCTCACATATTTGAAGAGTTTGCATCTTTGTCGTGGAGCCTCCGTCTTTGTGATTGGGGCTTGTCTTTGTGTCTCACGTGAAGGCTGGGCTCTGTTTGTCTTCCTGCACCTTGATCAATGCGGCGGGTCCTCCACAGATCTTGATCTTATTTGAGACTGACTGAAGCTGAACACAACTTTAGTTTATCAATGGTCACGGTCTTTGTTAACATGTCCGCCGGATTTTGAGCTCCACTGATCTTCTCAAGTTTCAAAATCCCATCTTCCAGAAGTGATTGGATAAAGTGATACTGCAACTGTATGTGCTTCGTTCTGGAATGAAAAGATGGATTCTTTGCCAGATGGATAGCACTCTGACTGTCGCAATATAAGACATGGTCTTCTTGTTTCTTGCCTAATTCTTCCAAGAAACTTTGGAGCCAAAACCATTTCTTTACCTTGGCCGCATGTGCGACATAATGCAACCCGATTGTGGAGAGAAGAGAGCAACTATCTTCTCGCACGCAGAACCCCAACTCACTCGCACTTAGAGAGTAGACATCTCGTGCTCCTTCTGATGTCAACATTTCCTGCTAAATTAGCATCTACATAGCTTGTTAGCATCGTATCTCCACCTTTGAAACAAAGTGTTAAGACGCAAGCATTCCCCTCAAGCAGTATTCATTGAGAGTCCATTTCGACCGCCTCCCGTAATCCCGCTGATTATCATGTACCTCGCTAACACCCCCACCGTTGTAATATACCGTCTTCTTCTTCTCGAACGTTAAAAGGGTAGTCAGCATGAATGGTGTCACCGCGCTCCCATGTAGTCCACTACTTGAAAAGGCTCCAGCGACCTTAGTGCTCCCTCAACCTCACAGTAACCAGCTGGGAACAACGGGGATAATATGAGGGAAGGGGCTACCGCACAAGTCACGCAGGTTCCTCGCCGTCGACAAAAGCTCGTGATTGTGCCATGCCTTTGTTATCTCTAGCAATCGCCTGATGTTCTCCAAGCTAGCCTTCTCAATCCAGTTTACTAGCCAGCCTCGCCTGCGCTTGTCTAGATGACATCAGGAAAACAGAGGTACATCAATATACAATCCACCTAGCAAAACATGAGCTGTACTAAACTAAAAACAAACCTAGAAGCAATCCAAGTATGACTGATTCAGTCGCCGGAAGCCCCGTGAGAACCTCGGGTGTCTCATACCATGGGCCCCCGACGTGGACAACCCCCTTTTGCTCTCCGCTTCGTGGAAAATCAGAAGCCGGCTATTAGCCTGAAGTCATGACCGTGGACAAACATAGACAAATCCGCCCCAACTCAAGCTTCAACATATGATGAAAAAAAAATCTCCACCCAATGAGATATCCACGGAATAACAAAGTCGAAAGCACGCACAACCCATTAAAAACCAAATTACATTCGGTGAACAAAGCACCCGCAGGAGCCCCGTGACGTGTAAGAATCGTTTCACTGGGGCGATGACACGTGGTGCCGAAGTCCGCCAGAACTCCGGCCCGTGAGTGAAGTAAACGGTGTTATTCGCCTGTCCTATAGTAAAGCAAGCATGCCCGTCTGACCTTTCTAAACTAATGGCGTCAAGGACCTGGCAGAAGGACCTCAATTCTTCCATGGACATAGAAAACACAAGGTTGCTTCAAGTAGCAGCGACTCCTGGCTGACCCTTCCGCACCCAACCCGACCGTGGAAGCCCCCGACCTCTCACTTTACTGTGCAAACAAAGAATGATGATCAACTCAAGGATCTCTTGACAAAACGATAATCAAGACCAACACCCCACTTGGGGGAGGTTCCCCAAAATCGCCGGATGCACCTAGAATAGGTATGTCCCAAAACCTGTAGGCCGCTTCCGTCCCTCGACCTTACCAATGACTAAAATAAGATTCAAAACAATCTTTACTACAAACTAATCAAAATAAATAAATAAATAAAACCATTGGCATAGAGATTGAAAGTGGTCTGAAATCTTCATTTACCTTTCACCAAAATTCCGGGAGGATAGCAAACAATAGAAGGATATTCGCTTAAAAGTTTCTACGGTAAAGAACGACGCCAATCTCCTCCCACTATATGTGGAAAGCATGAACAAGCACATTAAATGCACTGACAGGTCAGCTGCAATATCGGGAGACGTGCTCCTCTCCTCCTATGTTTGGTATTCACAAGGCGTTTCACCTGCTAAGGCACCTAGAAAACAAATAAGCTCACTGGTGTTAAACACCTAGCCCTTTGGATCCATAAGGCCTTCAACCCTATGGGCCTCTGTCCGTCTGGCTGTTAGGCCCCTGGGTTTGCCTCTAGAAATGACCCATGGATCATTAATCGTGTAGGACCTAAAGAGCAATCCCAGCCAGGAAAATTAAAACCCATCCCCGAAAGCTAATAGAGGATTCTCAGACGCCAACCTCAAGTTATGAGCTCCTCTAGTTGGCATACGAAGAAAGAGTAAAAAATAGAAAGCTTGACGTGCGGGTATGTCGAAAGCAAAATCTTATTAAAATATGACAAATTGCATCAAAAGTTACATAAAACAAAGACAAACGTATCTAAGCAACCTAGTTAGATCCATTACAATGATGTCTAAGTAGCTGAACCAGGCTAATTGCCAAAAAACCAAGGAGGAAAAAGTGGAAGAAAAAAAATAGACTGAGACGCTTTGCTTGAAGGCTCTCCAGGAACGCTCTGCTTGATGGCTCCCCAGAGACGCTTTGCCTGAAGGCTCTCCTTGTCTCTGCCTTACACCTTGACTGCTGCACCTCCAGAGGGTGCCAACATAGGGGGTCACCTAGCCCCATCATAGAACTTTAAAAGAAGTCCAGCCGCATAATCAAGCCCCCTTGTCAATGACCTCAGGCCTATCTGCGCAAGGCCCAGTAAAGAGACTTGAAAAGGTGATGTTGGCATAGTTAGGCCTCCCATCTTGGACACCTGATAGGTCAACACAAACATCACCTTCAAACACACAATATCCATTAACAACGAATAGTTGTAGAGACCTTTAAAAGCCTCCCTCCATAACTTATCCACCTTCATCGGCCTATGGACGCAAGCAAGGAAAGAAATCACAATAGTGAAGAAAGGCTTTATGTAACAGAAGAGGAATCCACTTGCGACTCCATAGACCTCTGAGATTCAAAACCCTATATATAGAGGTGGAACCTCAGAAGATGCATTGAATGCACCATCGGGACATCACATGTCACTGATGCATTGGAACATATGCGCATTGATAATCAACAATTCTCCATACTTAGGTCCTGAAACATAGTATTTTTCCTTGGCTAACGAAGCGTAATCCTTTAGTCCAAGAAAAAGGGGGGCATTGTGGGTACTATGGCCTTTGGGCCCATATCCACTACTCAACAGCCCAAGCAGCTCGCTCCACACGCGGGAGGGGCCCAAGGCGGCCCACCATATTAAACCACACGTAGTCCAAACTGCATCTACACAAGCCTTCTAGGAACCCGTCTGGGGTCCCGAGTCCCCCAGTCGGCCGTCCTACCGCACATGGGAGGTTTGTCAAAAATATTAATCTCAACAAAGGAGAATCTGGCCTTTTGATAAGAAAGAGAGACCATCATGAGATTATCTTTTCAAAAATCAAGGAGAATTAGTCTTTGATAAGGAAAGAGAGATCTTATCACCATAATCAAGAGATTATCTTTCCTTAAATCAAGGACAAATTCGAGTATAAAATAAAAACCCTCCCACGAGGGAAAGGTACGCAACCCTAACCGTCGTACTTATTTTTTCTCTCCATTCTTTCGCTGACTTAAGCATCGAGAGGCACACGCAAGACACCGCCGGCCAGACCCCCTTTCAGATAAGCTATTATTGCATCGCCGATGCCCCTGAGATCGACGACTGTGTAACAACAACGAGAGTTGCTTACAAAGATGACCCAACCATCATGGCATGGGAACTGATAAACGAACCGTGTTGCCAAGTTGATTTCTGAAAACCCTTAATGTGAGCCTTATTACACACATCCTTAACAGCAAGTTGGTAAAGCTGGGTGCATTTCGTTTATAATTATCAAGGAGAGCTTTCAATCACAATTTTCTATAGATGAAGAAATGGCAAGCTTTGTAAAAATCTATTGACCAAAGAACCTCTGTTGACAATAAAGTAATGGAAGGATTCTATGGGGTTTCAATGCCAGAAAAGAAAGCAATAAACCCTGGCTACCAAGTTGGCACAGATTTTATTAACAATCGTCTTATTAAGGAGATTGATTTCACAACCATACATGAATATCCTGATATTTGGTAAGTAACACATTCTAATTACTTCTCTCTTACATTTTTCATTACTAGTTTAATTATTAAGTATATGTTGAAGCTAACAACTTGTATGCCTAATTTCCAATAGGCTGTTTAGGAAGGACGAAGGCACACAGATGGCTTTCATGCAAAGATGGATGACTCCAGCCATTTGATGCACTCCCGTAGACAATAATCAAGAAGCCAATGGTTTTTTATGAATTCGTAAAATCGAAAGCAAAGACCCGTGATAGGCTCCAAGCGCAGTGACACCATTCTGAATGGCGTTTTCACACCAACATCTACAACTTTTCAAGAAGTGGAGGAATTCGTGTGTTTGGCTCGCGCGGCGATGGGATACCATACGATGATGGATATGAGATTGTTCTTTTTCGTGTCCTTCAACAACCACATCATTACTCAGCAATCAAATAAAATTATAGCCCTTGATCATGTATGAGTAGTTCAAGACTAGTGGAATATTATATATTGAAGCAAATGCCAACAAAGAAGCAGCTAGTTGAAACACCAAGATTGAACCCTAGCATTATAATTTAGTATTTAGGCGATATTGTTTTCAAACATTGATCTATTGATAATTTTTTCTCATCAATTTTATGAAAGGAATTTGTTATCAATTTTATTAGTACCTTTTGATTAGCTGAAGTTTCTAGATGTGTTTATAATCATAAGTTATGAATGAGAAAATGGTATTACTTTATTTCTTCCTGGCTTTGTAATGGAAAAGCAGACCCCACAATATGCATGAATTAATTGAAATCATCATTCTCTAAAGCTTGGTAATTTCTTTGAAATAGTTGTCGATGTTTGGAACTGTGGTCTAATAATTAAATGAATGACATGAAAAATAGAAAAAAGAAAAAAAGAACGCAATTAATTAAACTATTAAGAATAATGGGTTAGGGTAAAAACACAAAAAGGGCTGCATTAGTTTTCAAATAAAATTTATTCAACCAACTACAGAAAAGTAAGTTAAACAAACCAATGAGTCAATGAAAACAGAGATGACTTAATACTCTTTGAAATTTCATGCCAACCTTACCAAAAATACTTCCTGCCCAAATTGCAGGTACCTGAAAGTGGAAGGTAAAACAATAATGTTTATGTCCATGGTTAAAAAAGAAAGATAGATGGCGTGATGCACCACATGACTTTGACGTTTTGGTCACGAGCGGTGGGAAAAGAACAACTGTTTTTTGATACGTACTTCCATTTTAGCAAACTGATAAAGATGATCAACAAATGAAATCACATTTATTAAAGGACATATATAAACTTTAAATATGATTACGTTTCTGCGCTTTTTCACTTTGAATTAGTCTCGGGAGAATTTAATCATCAAGATCTCAATGTTAGACTAATTATATGAAAAAATGGTGGAAAATATTGTCATATCCTAAGTTCTATTCCAAGTCCGTGACAATCATATATATCACACTTTAAACTTAACCAAATAATTGTCTACTAATTGCTATTAATCATATACTCTTAGCAATAAATTGGAATTATGGTCTTATAATAGTTACAAACTAATTGATATGGTATTACTATATCAGGTCCCAAGACCCTCTCTAAGGTTCAAGGCATGGCTTAATCCAAGGGTGGATATATCTACGTGTTGTTATGGGGTGTCAACTGACACCCATAAAAACCAAAAAAAAAAAAACATTTATAAGTCTTTTTTTTCCTTTAAAAAAATTATAATGCTGGCATCAAAAAAAATTCTTGTATACTATATTAGTCTATCATAATAGTGACACCCCAAATATAAAATCCTGGATGCGCCCCTACTTAATCAAACAATTCTCTAGCAATAAGTATTTATCCAATTACAATACAATTCTTTGATGAAGTCACACTTTCAAAAAATTTTATTTGAGAAATGAAATAATTGTTGTCTTTATAGTGGGTATTGGGGTGTTATATGGTAGAGGTCAATGTTTAGATCAAACCTCACTTTAATGCTTCTAACTCATCGCTTGAGTGTGTGAATAACCTTTACAATTTTGATTGAGACGTGACAAATATGATTTGCACTTTACTCGAGATTTTTTCTCTGAGGTTTTATTTAGCTTCTTGCATCTATTCTTGAAATTTGCATTGATGAATATTACAATTTTAGTACTAGTTTCTTTTATTGGCTAAATTAACTATCCTAATTAATTGTTATTGCAGTTTATCGTCAAATAGTTGAGAAAGTATGGAAAAAAAATCACTAGAAGATTCATAGTAATAAAACCAAATACTTAATTTCATTCCATAACATCAAGAATTATGGAATGTAAAATACATTGGGTTTCTTACTAACTAATTAAAATCTAGCTTCTAAACATTAATTAAACTGATAATACTAAGACTTTCTCTCCATCTTTAACCTCTTCTTGAAGGTAGCCGTACATGAGCTTCAAACCTACTAGCCATGGCCTGCTCACTTATGATCAAGGGCTGTCATTCTTCTAGATTGTTGAGTAATGACACTGGTTGTTGATGCATCTTTGGAGAGAACAATCTCGTATCCATCATAATATGATTCCATTCCTTCAGCCATGATCTGCCAAACCAAGCCGCCACTCATTCCTCCACTTCTCGCAGTGTTATATATGTCCAAATAAACGGAATTCAAGAACGAATCCCTGGCATTGATGCTATATCCTGAATCCTTGCTTGATTTTCCGAATTCAGTGAAAATCAAAGGCTTTATTGTTCTGAATCGCCAAGTGGCTTATCGTCCATGTTTGCAAGAAAGCCGCCAGTGCTATCATCCTTCCTATTCAGCCTGAAAATTAAATATCCAAATGATTAGGCTTCAATTTTTCTTCAATAATTAGTAATAATTAAAAGAAAAGAGGACTAATATTTAAAATGTAGTACTCACCAAATATCCGGATATGCATGGATGGTTGTGAAATCAATCTCTCTAATAAGATGATTGCTTATAAAATCAGTGCCAACTTGGTAGCCGGGGTTGACTGTCTTCCTTTCTGGCAGTGTATCTCCATAGAAGCCTTCCATACCTACTGTCAATAAGTGGGTTTTGCTTTCTGTCAAGAGATTTCAATAAAGCTTGCCATTTCTTGAATCCATCCTGTCATATAAAAATCTGTGATTAGTTTAATTAAGGAAACACTTTGATAATTATAAGAATGGTATGAGTATGTTAAGGCTCACATTTAGGGTTTCCTCGAGTAGTCACTGGCAACGAGGTCTGTCATAAGTTCCCATGCCAAGATTGTTGGATCATCTGTAAGCAACCTGATTGTATTAACCTCATATCACTCTCTGAACAATAGTGAAAAATAAATAAATTAGTAAAAAAAAAAGTGAAAATTCTGCAAGGTTCAATACTTATACTTTTAAAATTTGTACATAAATTTTACCTTGACATGGTTCTTATAGTAACCTTTTATGACTGGATTAATGTAAAAGTCATCGTCATTGTTAACTTGACACCAAAGATTTCTAAATTTCAATTACATACTGAGGCCTCCTCCAAAATCTTGGTAGTTGTTATCAAAGTCAAGACCAAGCGAATTCCATTCTCTGCCTCCGATATCACAAACTGTCCCTAAGCAAAATAAAAGTATGACAAAAAGAATATAAGAATTTCATGTTCATGTACATTAATAGCAACATTATAGGTCACAGGCCAACTACTTAAGGCATGGGAAATTAACCTGTAAGACACGTTCATCGTAAACTCCGGGAGATATCTGCAGAGCTTGGTAGCCTCCATCGCTGAATGCCCATGTCCTACAGACACTAAGCCCTGCAGATCCGAAGCTCCGTCAAACACATTGGAGACCTTATTCCTCTGCTCGCTCACCCGAGATGCATCAACCAAGATGAATCAATCCATCAAGAAGAAAGGAACCATTCAGACGAACCTGTTTCGGTTTGACAAAGCCTGAACTTTGATGAACCCTAGCTTCACTAGCTAGAGCTGCAAGAAGAAAAACCTCCCAAAAGAAGCAGGTTCTACTTAAGCAAACCATTGTTTTCGTAAGATTGATTGATGAATTCCCAATGAAAAAATGCAGGTATTTATAGGGAAGCTATTAGGAGAGAAAAAAACTTAATCCTTAATCACATGTGAAACGGAGAAGAAATTAAGTTAATTACGATACTCACAACCCTAATGGATGATCGTAGAGTTTAATGAGAGGAAGAAGAAGAAGATGAAGAAGTTGGAAGGTGTTGGTTAAGTGTTGTTTGAATTGATGAATATGGAATTTTCGAGGCAAAATAAAGATTCGTACATGCCTTAAGATAAGGCATAAATATGCGTTACTAAATATAGTAAATGTTTATGGCAAGATACATGTGAGCTGCTAGGACATTCAAGAATCTAAACAAGGCCTCCCGGAGTTGTGTCGGGAAATTTCAAGAAGAGAGAAAATAATTTGCACCTCACCCACGTAACACACTTCACCCTCTTTTTATTAAATGTAAATGCCTTTTAAATAGACTACAAGAGTAACTCTACTACTTCGTTAAAGGCTAAAATCATGGAAATGAAAACAAAAAAACTAACAACCCACTAGATAATAATAAAATAAAATAAATAAATATTTAAAACTCCTACCAAGTAGGAACCTATGTGATTCAACTTTGAATCATTCTCCAACAAAAGACCTACAACTTTCCCATATAAAGTATTCTTACTTTATCCATCTCATATCCTCAAATAGTATGAAAGCAACCTAGTACCTTGACCATGACCAACTTGACACATGAAAAGACTCCCATGCTTCGCATGAACTTCATTATATATACGACTTTTCCTTTCATATAATGTAACTCATTTTCAGGATTAGAGTTTATTATATATATATATATATATATATATATATATATATATATATATATATATATATATATATATTTGGCATCTATTCACTTTGATTACATCATAGTATTATGTTCTATTTCTCACAAATTTGTCTCCATTGAGACTTGTATCCTAAACCTCTCTCATCCTTATGCCTGACTAAGCTCTTAAGTCTTAACCACTTAAGCTAGACCATAAATAAGGAACTATGGATGACTATGATCATTATTTCATGGTAAATAACTCTTGTAATGTTCAAAAAACATAAAAAATTTTGGAAGTAAAATAAAATAATACATTCATAAAATTAATAAGATAAAAATATTTTTATTTTGTTTATATAAGATTAACAAATTTAATGAATATTTTATTAAGGGCAATCTTTGACTAATATAAATGTCAAAATTCTCGACTATGAAAAAAATATATATCTTAAATCACCAAAAAAAATGTCTTATTTGTAGAATAGTGTTTTCATTTTTATTTCTTTAATTTTATATCAATGTTATATTTAATTTATTTAATTTCTTATAGTATAATGTGTATATTAATTATATATCACATATACCAAATGTATTAATTTATTTGATTATCTATTATATATACTTTTGTCAAATAACAGCATGTTAACATCATTCTCACTCAGACGTATAAGAAAATTGGGATTATTAAAAGTTACATATTTTGTTTCAAATCAGAGTAGTGTAGCATCATCTCCCTAATTAGTATTCTTACTTTATACATGTCACACCACATGGTGCGAGCAATCTGAAGAACATCGCCATGAATGAACCATTAATGCAGAAAAAGACTCACATGTTTTGTGACCTTTTAAAACAATCTACAAACCATGGCAGGTCCAATTTATGAAATGAAAGTGTAGCTGTACTGCCATTTTCTCCTTTACTTAGTTTTTTTTTCTAATCTACCAAAAACAATCCTGCCATTTGTCCAACAATTAATTTTTCTAAAAATGCAACTTCTATTTATGAGATAAATTGGTGCAAGAAAAACATCCACCAAAGGATAAGTTATTATGAGACGTCATGATTAGGCTTGCTTCTACAAGATGCCTATACCTCCTTCTGAAACCTACATTTAAGGTTATGACATATTTATTTGGGTATATTATATAAATCCAAGTGGCACTGAGATATGCTGCATGGTTAAAGGTCGAGGGTATAGTGTGACGCCCCCCAACCCGGGGTCCGCTTGACTACTCACAACTCGCTGGAAACACTCAGTGGAATGTCGGGTGATCCGACACGAAAAATCTAGTTAGTCTCCTTGGCACGGGGAGCTCTACCCATATACAAAACCTGCATATACTTGTCCCAAACAGTGCAATATATCCAATACATCCAATATATCCAATCATCACATAGTAATAATGCACCACTTGCATCCACAACGATACTCATACTACATACTAACTATGAATCAAACTATATACCAAATAGTTACAAGAGTAACAATATTTTCACTCTTATACAATACATATATTAAAATTAGGCATTTCAATACATGTATATAATCATTAAAGCCACAACCCGACTTTCTTCACAACCTCAGTCTCTAGGACGAGCCGTCCCCTCGCACGCCCTGCACTGTGAAATAATACATCCCTCGACAGGCGAGCTAATGCTCGCAGGGAATCGCCCTGGGCCGGGCTACTCTCTACCTAAGTGCAGTGCAATGTTCCAAAATAAACACACATTCAAGCAAATTCGTGATCCTACTTGAATGTCTACATGCCATCCCTATGTCTCGAGTCCTCACCGACTCCCTCACACTTGCCTAAGCCATGTATGAGAAAATAATCATTTTCAAAACAAAACTTGTTGTTCTTGAAAATATATTACCGAAATATTCTTAAAAATATGGACTACCCTGCTGCGAATTATTGGTGAGCTTTCCAAACGTTTCATGGTCCTCATCCGAAATGATCTGTTGGCCCATCTCTCAACCCAATTCTCCGGAATATCATCCTGTGAAATTCCTTTCGCAACCATGTCCGTTGTTTTTTTTTACAAAAACCATGTCATGCACTCACACCTAACTTCTAGGTTACTCAGTGCATATGAAATGCATTTGTGATGCCATTTCACAACTCATAACACATACAAATATATCACCATGCATATATTTACAAACAATCAATTCACACAATCATGTCATGTAAATTCATTTCATACATCAAAATTAGCTCACTTGGGCTAATGATCAAACACGAGCAATTTAACTTAAATCACTCGACCAAACACATATTTTCACAAAAATTATTTTGTGATCACTGTTTCGGGAATAGTGAAACCCTCGGTTACTATTCCCAAAAAAATCATAATTCATCGGTTCACTTAGTGAACTCGAAATTCCCGGCCATTCCCGGCCTTTTTCATATCAAGCATACATTTTAATGCATAATGTCATCACAAGCAGCCCACTAATTTCTGGACTGTCACGACTAGTTAAAAAATCTCAAAAAAAATTTCAACAATTCGGTCCCAAGTTTTGGGACCGATCAAACGGCCCCTCACGGCCTCATTCAGCTCAAACATCGATAAAGTACTTAAACCAAGAATAAAACAAGTAGGATGAAACCCCTACCTCACGGAGTTTGTCGAAACTCCCTAAAACCGGAGTCCACGCATTGTCCTCTCCGTGTAGAACGACTTTCCTTCTTGGCTCGAAGGAATCCGACGGTTGGATCACCCGTGATTTTAGAGAGAAGGCACATATTCTCACTCTAAAAAATATCAAAACCTAGCCTCTGCAATTCGTTTTTGCCCTCTGCACGTTTGGCCTCTTTTTGTCTTCAAATTTGAGAAGACAACACTATTGGCTCTTTTGTCTTTTTCAATTTAATAAATTCTAAAATTCCCCTTATATCCCTTCTCTTGGAATTTGACTTTTCAACCCAATGGCATCATGCCATGTGTCATCATGGGTCCCACCTTGAGCTCAAGTTGACTGAACTGGAGCTTGACACGTGGCACCATGTGTGCCACTCAAAATGCGCCAAGTGTCCCGCCCGATGCTCGTTTCCTCGAAAAACGTGCAAATTCCGAATGTCTCAGAATTCGACGAAAATCGACGTGATAGCTAGATTTCGCAAGACGATTCTAACGGTGAAATCCGTTTCGTCATCCGAGATCTAGAAAAATTTCAGATTTTTACCGAAATTACGATTTTGCTCTTTTTGAGAAAATTGGATTTTCTCGGGGTTTCACATATAGGGAAAGGAATAGGTTTGAGTGCCTCTCTCAAAAAATATTTACCTGTCAACAAAAAAAAAAATCCACATTATTGATGCATATGCACCGCATGTTAACCGATGAGATATCAGTGCCAGCCAACCAGGCCAACTTGTTTAAAAGTCTTACATATAATGCATTCTAGGCAATTCTATTGTATACTCATCGCTGTGCTTCATTCAATAGATTAAGAAGTTCTATGGAAAACTTCCTCTCCAAGTTTTGTTTTCTCTTTAGCATTTTATCAAACATCAACATGGTATTAGAGCATGGATGATACATTCATGGCGATCTCCTAGGGTTTGTGATGGCCTCGCTTGAGAGTTCTTCCTGCACCATCTCGTCTTCTTCACAGTCTATAATACTAATGGCTATTCCTTCCACTTTACCATCTATCTCCATCAAATTGGATCGATCCAACTACATGTTCTGGAAATCTCAGATTCTTCCTACGACACGAGAACATGATCTGGAAGTGTTTCTTCTCAGCACAAAACCTAAACTAGATGAGTTTATTGTTGATTCTGCAAACTCAAATATTCTTCTTACTAATCCTGATTATAGATCTTGGATAAGACTTGATCAGTTTGTTATGAGTTGGCTTCTCTCATCAATCTCAGAACAAATGTTGAGTCACGTTGTTCATTTGCCAATCTGCAGCAGAAGTATGGATTGTGTGAACATTTATTCTCCACTTATCGAAAACACGACACTTTAATTCTGTCTCGTTTGCAAACTCTGAAGAAAGGAAACAGTTCAATTGAGGATTATGTCTTAAAAATGAAGTCTCTGGCTACCTCCCTCATTGTTGCTGGACAACAAATCTCAGATGATGAATTGATTCTATATATCCTTAGAGGCCTAGGGCTTGAATTTGAATCCGTGATTGTGAATTTAATCTCAAGAGAATCAGTTACTCTTCAAGAAGTTCAATATATGCTTCAAACTCATGAGATGAGACTTGGCTTGAACACTGGCGTGGTAGAACTCTCACACTCAACCGCTCATTTTGTTCACAAACAATTTTCTCCAACATCGCATTTTCGAGGCTCTCAGAGAGGTCAATATAACAGAGGAGGTGGAGGTCATTTCTCTTAACAATGGTGGACGTAGCTACAATATAACAAATACCTCAAATAAACCTATGTGTCAAATTTGTGGAAAAATAGGCCACACGGCTCTAAAATGTTTTTTACAGATTTGATCTTCAGGATCAAAATAAGACTCGACTTCAGAACCTTTCATCTCCTATTCCTGAAGAAGAATATTCAATACCAGTCCAGTACTGAGGTAGAATACAGGGCTTTATTTAGTGCAACTACTGACTTGGTTTGGAATAAAAATATCTTGACTAAAATTGGTGTTAATCTTTCTCAGACACCTGTTCTTTGGAGTGACAATCTTGGGGCTCAAGCTTTAGCATGTAATCCTGTCTATCATGCCAGAACAAAACATATAGAGATAGATGTGAATTTTATTCAAAATTTAGTTTCTGATCACAAGCTTGAGGTGCGCTATGTTCCCACTGAATCTCAACCTGCAAATTTACTCACCAAGGAATTACCTATGGAACGATTCAGGATGTTGTGTCACAAGCTTACCATGAATGATTCTTTGCTAAGCTTGAGGAGGCCTGTTGATGCATATGCACCACATGTTAACTTCAGTGAGATGTCCAGTGCTTCAGCAAAATAGATTGCTTCAGCAAAACAGAGACAACATGTTTCTGAAGTCTTCTGTATCTAATATGTTCTAGAACAATCCTATTGTGTATAAATACGATGTGCTTCATTCCATAGATTAAGAAGTTCTCTAAAAAACTTCCTCTCCAAGTTTTGTTTTCTCTTTAGCATTTTATCAAACATCAACACAAATAATTCAAAATAGATTGAAGTCACCTCCTTCTGCACATCTTGGTTTTCCTATCCAAATCATTTTCGATCTACTTTGGAGTTTTAGGAAACAAGAAAATTAAAAGAAAAAAAAGTCAGACTTTATTTTCAATAGAAAAATCTATATACTTTTGTAAGGAAATTTTGTAAACCTTTATTTGAAAGAATAAAGGTGGTTTGCAACTCTTGATCGAATTTTATTTTTCATAACTTGAAAGAATATTTAGAACGGTATGTCCTAGTCTATGAGTGGAAATGTTTAAGATAATAGTATTGGTTCTAATAGGAATATATTCGCAATAATCTCCAATGTAAAAAATAAATATTAGAAATAATAACATTAGAAAATTACTTGGTTTTATTTATAGTTAGTACCCTATGAATAAATATCTAATAGGATAAAGCAAGCATTTATTTTTCTATTTTTTAAAATTTTATTAAAAAAATTAGTAAATTAAAAAATTAAAATATTTAGCTTTTTATTTTTTTTTACTTTTTAATACTTAATAAAAACAAAACATTACAAAAACAATGTAATACTTCATACTATTAAACATTATATAATTTTTAAGATATGTTTAGAACTAAGTAAGAAAATGAATAAACAGCATCTAAACCAAAATATGTAAAAAAAATCAATTGAAGAATAATAATCTAAATTCAATTAGGCCTGACTCAATGGTAAAAGGGTTGGTCGTAGCATAGGGTCACCATAAAAACAGAAAACAATAATGTTGTAATTTCCTTGTGAACAGATGTGAAAAAAAGAAAAAAGAATAGTAATCTAAAAATGGTAAGAAGAAATAAAACCTAATCAATTAATAGATGGGCCACATGCTAAGTGAAATAAATCTAGCAACTTCTTGTAGGATAGATAGAGGTGGTGCTGTAAAGCAAGTGGAGAAATGGATTAGAAAAGGAAAGATGATTGGTTGAAACTGCAAATTAATATTCCACTGGATTGGTGATCTAATATACTGAAATTCAGGACATTTCCAGTATAGAAAGTAAAAAGGGCTAAACATCAAGGCAAGAAACAAGGAAAAAATTGATGGGGCATGGAGTAGGCTCATATCTAAGCCTAAATGAGATAGAAAGCTCAAATTCAATTATGATTTTTATTATTATTAGTCATTTATTTAATCGTACTTTTTAGGATTTATCTGTTAGGGTTTTTAAGATTTATCTATTAGGGTTTTTAGGATTTATCTATTAGGGTTTTTATGATTTGCTCATTTTGAGATTTTGGATTATCGGTTGGATTGGGTTATCACATTAAGTTTTAGTAGTGCCTATAAATAGCATTTTATGTTATTGTTTTTGGAAGACTTGATATAATATTGAAAAGCTAGAGAACTTCATTCTATTTATTTGTTCGCTTTATTTTCAATTTTATTATTTTTCGTAGCCGAGCTACATCAAAAATAGTAAGAAGTCATATATATATATATATATATATCTTAAATTAATAGATGGACCACATGTCGAGAGAACCGACAATGAAATCTAGGGGCTTCTAGTGGGAAAAAGAGGTGTAACTACAAAGGAAAAAAAGTGAAGGACCTATGTGAGAGGGGATGAGAGCAGGAAAGAAGAAAAGGTAGAGAAAGGTATATTTGCAACATTCCATTGGGTGATGATCTACAAGGGAAAATTAAGAAAGAAAGGATACCAGACACATGTGTGGCGTAGACGAGTTGCACAATGGGGCCCATTACTCAAAGATTTAGTATCCAGCTATAACAAAAGTAATGTTTTAAAAATCAGATCGGTCGATTCAATCATCGATTGACCATATTTCCAGTTTGGTTGAAACTTGAGTCTGGAGATGTTGATTGAACCGCCCTTAGACATGGGCCGCCAGATGAGACAGTTTATGAGTTCGGGCGAAAGGTTGAAACATCCCACTCTAATAAGCCAAGTGGACATTTGATTATTAACCATTGATATATCATTGCATTATCACCATGATTAATAGAAGAAAACGCGGCACCCAAATCCACGAGGTTTTTGCCGCAAAGTCTGTGCGCGAGTTCCTGCATCGAGCGCGGGTCTCTATCATGCGGGTATCTTGGCGTGTACCGTGTGCACTCGAGGCTAACGTGCGCTTAGCTGATGCATCGCAGCGCGCGGCCTCTGCAGCCGTGGCGCTTAACCACGGCACCGCTCGCCGTGGCCATGGCTTGCATACTTGGCTCTGTCATGGCGTAAGGCTTTTTATCGTAGTTACCTTGATCGTGACATAAAATCCTGTCGCGACCAGGCTTCCACACGGCGGTATGCCATGCATGAAATTCCATAAAGCAAAACCTCTCCATTTGGCCACACTACGCCATGACATGGCCCTCTCTGTGCTAAATTCTTTCTAGCACTAAAACATTCTATCGTGACAAAGAAAACTCCGGCTTTGTGAAACTCACATCAAACTACAAAAAGTGTTTGTGTGACATAGAAATCCACATCCTAGGCTAAACTTTGTATGACCTAGAAATATTACAGCCGTGACACTTAAATCTTACCTTGGCCAAAATTAAATCCCACGACACAAAATCTGTCATAACTTACAAGGCCCTTGGTCTTGGCCACACTTTGTCGCGACATAAAATGCCTTGTCGCAACACAATTCCATGAAATCCTATCGCGACACTACAAATTTCTGTCGCGACACGAAATCTCCTGGACTTAACTAGGCTCTATCGCAACCCTGACCTCTTGTTGTGACCGTCTTGGTTGCGGCGAGGCAGAAACCTCGCCTTATTGTCCTGACGGAGAACGGAGCCTAGCCCAACGCGAAGCCATGTTGACAGGTTCCATTATAAAACCCGAGAACCATGTCGCGACACGGGGAATTCTGTCGCGACCTGAGACGAGCGAACTCACGTACGTGACTAGGAATCCCCCTGTCGCGACCGAACCAGTGTAACTGTCTTGGCATATCCACACTCGACGCGAGCAGGGAATCCACATCGCGACCGCTCATCGTGCTTTGTCTTGGCATGTATCCACGCACCACGGCGCGACTAAAATCCCACATCGCGACCAAACATGCAGTAGCCATGTTTTTTGCATTTTCTGCACCTCCAACTCTCTCCCAATGCATTTAATTCAACACTATTGCCTCTATACATATTATGCAGGCAGTATAAAATCTAGGAAAACTTTCCAACACTATACTAAACAAGTCAAAAGTAAGTTTTTATTACAAACTTCTCATTTACATATACAAAATCGGATATTCTATCCAGAATATTACAAAATACATGAGTAAGCCATAATCTGGCCTTTTTCACAACTAAGTTCTTGGATGTGTTTCATCTCCCGGTGTACCTCCAGTACCTAAAAATATTTTCCCATGACGGGGTGAGCAATGCCCAGTATAGGAATTCTCCAAGGGCTACTCCCCACCTAAGTGCACATGCAATGGGAAACACACACACATTCAAGTAAAAATATGCACATTCCTACTTGAATGTCTACATGTTGTGACGGCCCCAACCCGGCACCCGAAGTGGGTGTCGTGCGAGGGTGTCACTCTTCGTGACTGGGACTCTTTAACATTTTCTTTCTCATAGCTGACACTTGTCCCTGTTTTCTCATTCATATGCACAATTTCTTTAATAACAAATTTTTTTTTTCATATACATTAAACATACCACCATAGTGGCATTCATTATATTCTATACACATATACTAGAGTCCCTTTACTTCTACTATTACAATTCACTATTACAAAACTATACATATAAAATCAGAGATTACGGAACAGTGCGGTGAGCACTATCTGAGATGGGTATCTTTGCGATGTGGGATGTCTGTCCTCTATCATTGTCTTCGGCTTAATGCCTACACGGTTAAAAACCCGTGCTAAACTGCAGCTTAATTGGGAAATAAGCATGGACAACCGCAGTAGTGACCCGTCACAAGCTTATACATATGCGTTTCATATATCTATAAATATTCATATAACTTTTATTACTTATCATCTTTACATTCCTATAGCATGTCAATCTTTTCCGTTACATGTTCTATGTCTTTGGCATAGCTCTTATCTATACTTTTCCTATACTTTGCATATTCCATATTCATTCTATAACTTATTATTCTATGTCTTTAACATATCTTCTATCTATACTTTTACTATATTCCTGTTTATCACATATACTTTGCCTATTTCTTGTCATTTGCTTATATCTTATACTTGATCTATTTCATATTATTTCTTATATCATATTCTTTGCAAGTTTTCTATACTTTCATGTTCCTTTCCTTTCATATTCGTATACTGTGCATGTATCATATACTTTCATATCTCGTATACTTTCATATAACCTATCTTATATTGTTCTGTACTTTTATCTACATTCTTATACTTTCATATACTAAGCACTCTTTGTATGCTTTCATTTGATATTTCATGTAATCAGACTCATATGTCTTTTACATGTTTCTAGTCTTTTTCATTTTTCAGTTCTACGACTTATTACATTCTATGTACTATTACTTATATCTTTTCTTAGACTGTGTATATATCATGTCTTATTTCTACACGCCCATGCTATACTTTTCATTCTTCATTTTCATACTTGTACTATCGTATACTTTCATTTTATATGCTTATCTTGTACTTTCATATACTGTCATCCTGTACTATTCATATGCTTCATATACATTTGTACGTTCTTATTCTATCATATACTTTATGCTTTGATACTTTCAGACTTTTCTTTGTATTGGTTTAAAAGCCAATACTTTCATATCAGCACTTATTATTTTTCGTATTACGTGAATTTCTATCTCATCTTTCATATCTCCCGTAGGAGTATAAGACTTATACTTTTACTATCATATCATATACTATCATATGTTTTCATATATGTTTTCATGTGTTTTCATATACTATACTTTTCATATACCTTTATATTTTCTCTACTTTATGTACTTTACTTGTTCATATCCTTTTCGTGTACTACATTTTGTACTTTCTATATACTGTATTCATGTACTGTTCATGTACTATTTTCATATACCTATATTCATGTACTGTTCATGTACTATTTTTATATACCTATATTCATGTACTGTTCATTTCATATACTGTTTTCCTGTTATACTTTTCATATGATAGTCATATACTGTGCTTTTCTTATCCGACATCATTATATACTATACTTTCTGATAAGATATCTATGGTATCAGGTTTTCTATATGCTTTTCATATACTTTATCTGTCATATACATTTTGTGTCATTGACTGTGACGCCCCAAAACCCAAACCGCTGACTACCCGCCAACCTGAATACTAAAAAAGGAATGCCTGCACCCGACATTTTCACAAAAACGGCAGAGTCCCTTTGTACGGAGCTCTAACAAATACAATAATTCGCATATACCTCATCCCAAACAGCCCACAGGTCATCACATGAGTAAACGGCTATTCGGGGCCCATAAATGACTCATAACAATATCTCGTGAAACATACCAACTATGTCCAATAGTCTCTAAGAGTTAATAATTTACTCTTATACAACACATATATCAAAATTAGAGAATTCTAATACATGTATAAAATCATCAAAGCCACAACCCTACTTTCTTGAAAACCTAGTTCCTCAGACGAGCCATCCCCGGCACGCTCCCCGTACCTATAAAATAATATCCCCAGACGGTGAGCTAAATGCTCAAGAGTGGTGAATCGCCCTAAGTGGGCTACTTTCACCTAAGTGCAAAGGCAATGTTCCATAATAAACACACACCAAGCAAATGCATGATCCTATTTGAACGCCTAACTCATCATCTCGCACCGAGTCCTCGATCGATTCCCCTTTCATACTCGCCTGCTTCCCCGTATGAGAATTATTATTTTGTTTGTTTGTGGACAACCCTCCGATGTGTATATATCAATTGGGCTGTCTCCGACGATTGATATTATTTGTGGACTACCTCCTCCATGTATCAATCTGACCGCCTTCGACGACATTGATATTTTTGGTTTGACTACCCTCCGATCACTAACATTTTAGACAACCCGCTCGAACCGTTTCTAGACTCATCTCATGCACTCACCCTATAATCCTAGGGTGTTCCAAGGCATATGGAATGCATGTATGCCAATTCAATACAACACTTTACATGTAAATATATAAACATGCATATATTTACAAAACAATCAATTCACACAATCATGTCATGTAAATTCCCATTTCATAAGAACAAAATTAGCTCACTCAAGCAATGATTCACGAGCAATTCAACTTGAATCACCATCATACACATTTTCACACAAAATATATTTTGAGAACACTGCGGTTTCAGAATAGTGAAACCCCCTGCTACTATTCTAAAATTGAAATCATCGGCTCACTTAGTGAACTCCGTTTCACTCGCCATTCACCGGCCCTATACATACCAAAGCACCATTTAATACATAAATCAACACACACAATTAACCCAAATGTACCTCTATCCACCTGACCGTGCGTAAACGCTCTAAAAATAATTACACACCTTGGCCCCAAGTTTAGGACCGATCAAACGACAGTTCAAGGTCTCAATCCAACTAATACATGATTTAATACAATATTTCCAAATTTAACAACCCAATCAGCCGTAAGTAGTCACTACGCCCAATGGGTGTTCAAAATTCATATCAATTTTGGCCCCAAGGCTGGGATCGACCAAACGGTCCTCACGGCCACCGACCAAACATCCGTAGCAATTTCTAAAGAAGGAATAAAACCCAAAGAGTGAGAAACCCCTACCTCGCTGAGCTCGGCTCTAAACTCCTTAAATCCAGCACCCACGCCGGGGCTCCTCCTCAGCGTAGGAGCAACTTCCCTTCGTCCCGAAGATCGCCGACTCGCCTGATCAGCCCGACATTCTGTGAGAGAAGTCATATGCTCTCTCTCCAAAAACCTCCATTTTCGTTTCTTCAGCAGCTACTCCCCTTTTTCACGTTTTTGCTTCTTTTGAATTTGAGAAGGTGAGCACTATACAATATCTTGTCTTTTTCTAACTTAAATCAATTTCCAAATGACCTTTGGCCCTCTTTCCCGCTTTACATTCCCAAGACTATCTCTGTCAAGTCCATTTTCATTGCTACCATGCCACTTATGAACATAGAGAGTACGTGTTATATATGAGACTTTCGTCGAATCGAAAATCGATTTACGGCACCTGAACCGCGATGCTCCTTAAAAACGGTAAATTCCGATAGTCTCTGAATCTGCAATTAAAGTTTACGTACTAGCTAGATTTTGCGAGACGATTCCAACGGTGAAATCCATTTCGTCATCCGAGATCTAGAGAATAAATTCCAGATTTTTAACCTAAATTAAAATTTTGTAACCAAAATTACGATTTTGCCCTTTTTCCAGAAATTGGAATTTCTCGGGTCTTACATTCTCCCCTCCTTAAAAGGAATTTCATCCCAAAATTTAGGACAATCACAATCACTCACATGCATATGCAACGTGCACTCTACCATGCATGTAAACAAATTCATTTAAATCTAAACAATCCAAACCACGTACCCTTGTAATCCCTAAACAAGAAGGGAACGCAGACGTCCTCCGCCTCCCACGTCGACCCTCCACCATGCGACGCCATAGCACCAACACTACCTCACGGTCCAAGCAAGGTAAAACCTGATCACGACTATCCAAAATACATATTGGTCCCTCCTCAAAGGTCCCATCCGTGTCAACCTCAATTTGTCCCCAATCCACCACATGAGCTGGATCTGGAGTATACTTCCGGAGCATGGAGACTCGGAACACCTCGCGGACACCGACAGCCGGGCTAAGGCACGCCAACCGGGTATGCAATAGTGCCTATCCTCTCGAGTATCTCGAAGGTCCAATAAACTCCTGGGCTGATAAATTTTCTTCCAAGGCCAGCGAACCCGACCACTCTTAGCATCACCTTCAAGAAGACGTGATCCCCAACCTCGAACTCTAAGGGTCGACGCGCCGCACATCCAAGATACTTTTCCGTCTACCCGAGTCGTGAGAAGACGCCTTGTCAGATCAAAGCTCACCCTCTGGAGGTGTTCTAGACCTGTGACCGTGACCAGCTGGGACGGGAGCTCTCCCACCCTGGTCCAACAACATAACTTGATCCATGGCCTCCCATACAAAGTGCTCTCATACTGGCACATCCGTATAATTCGCCCCTCGGAGGAACCGCTTGTCAGAGGGTGAATTCCACTAAGGGCGTGCCTTCCTAGCTACTCCTTATGATCCGTGACGCATGCCTCGCAAAGACGCCCTCTAACACCGTATAGTCCTCCTCGCACCGACCATCTTCTCTCAGGGTGGAAAGTCAGACTCATCGTCACCTATAGTTCCCAGCCTTTGGAAACTCTTCCAAAGTGCGTCAGAAACTGTGTCCCTATCCACTATGGATACCGGTACTCCATGTGGAATGACTTACTCGAATGCACAAACTCGCGTAATCTCTCTCCAAGGCGAAGGTCATCCGCACGGCGAAATGTGCCGCCTCAGTGGAGCCTGGCCCACCATTACCCGATACGCGGGCCATGCCCTCTCGCTTGCGTCCATGGCAAGTGGGTCATTACAAAATCCATCGTGACGTGCTCTAATTCCACTTAGCCACCTCTAATGGCCAAGTAGTCTCCTGGCCGACTTCCGTACTCACTTAACCGACACGTGACACATCGTCGAACAAAGTCCCCACGTGTCTCTTCATCCCACTCCAATAGTAATCGCGACTTAAGATCCCGTACATCTTCGTGCCACCGGATGCACCTGCAGAAATCGAGAGTAGTGAAACTCCCCGAGGCCTCTCTCAAACCGCTTCAACCGGGAACCACTACCCGTCTCCCATCGAAGACTACCATTCATGGAACTGGCCCAGCCTCGCCACCCGTGAGCCCGATCAGACTTGGCCTCGGGGGATGGACACTATCTCTCGCGCCCCGCCACTCCAGTTCCGATCACCGCCACCGTAGACTCAGCCACTAAACTCTAAGGTACCTGCAGTCTGCCGTATCAGAAATTTCAAACTGTCCCACGCCTCGAGCATCTGCCACTCCTAAGAAGCTATACTGCTAGCCAACGCCTGCGTGGACTTTCGACCGAGTGCATCGGGCCCACTACATTTGCCTCATCGATGGTAATGCAAAGTGAACATCCTCTAGGAACTCCATCCATTTGCATTGCCTCATAACAGTCCCGTCACAAGTGAAAATATACTTCAAACTTTTGATGGTCCGAGTACACCCGAACTCCGCCGTAGCAAGGGCGCCAACTTTCAAGGTAAGACTATGGACTAACTCCATGTTGTGTGGGTAAATCTTTCTACTCGTGATTCTTCAATCACGTAGAACTATAAGTTACTACCCTTCCTAACGCATCAAAACACATCCTAATCCTAGCCTCGAGGCATCACACAATACACTCAGGTAACCCCCCGTCCCCGTCCGGAATCCCACATCAAGATGGCTGGAAGCAAGTCTCCTTCAACTCCCGGAATGTCTCCTCGCACGCCATCCCGAATCAAACTTGACCTCCTTCCGGTCAACCTAGTCATAAAGCCGCTATCCCGCTGAGAAACTCAATGAATCTCCTCAGAATACCCAGCGCTCCCAAGAAACCACGTATCTCGAAGACCGACTTCTACCTCTCCTAACTCATCACCGCCTCAACCTTCTCTCGGGTCGACCGACTCTCGATGTCGGACATCACGTGTCTTAAAATCTCACCTCGAGAAGCCGAACTCGTGACTCATCGAACTTGGCGCATAACCGATGGTCTTTCAACAATCAGAAACGATCCGCGATACTATGCTCCCATCACGATCGGGAAGCAGACTTCAAGATGTCATCCATGAAGACTACGACAAACTCCGACGGGGTTTAGTCAGTCGATCCCATACATGAGATCCATGACGCCGCCGCGATTCGTCAATCCAAAGGGCATCACCGTGAAACCGAAAAGTGCCCATAACGCTACAAACGCTGTCTTAGGATATTCGTATCCCTAACCTCGCCTGATGGTAACCAAGCAAGAAGGTCTATCTGAGGACTCGCTTCTCCTCTCAACTGATCAAACAAATCGCCAATCCTCGATAATGGGTACCGATTCTGATCGTGAATCCTGGCTCAATCGGTTTAATCACGTACGGCGGGTCTCTGGCTCTTCTTCTTCGCAAATAACCGAAGCACCCCATGGTGAAGTGCTCACCACGAACCCTTTGTCCAATAGCTCCTATAGCTGGACTCTGAGTTCCTGCAACTCAACTGGTGCCATCCTATGTGGAGTCATAGAGATGGGTGGTATACCAGGTGTGGCTGACATCAAGTCTACTACCCTTTCAGAGGTAAACGTAGCTCATCCGAAAACATCCAAATACTGCATACTACCGAGGTAGACGGTCTCGGTCTCTTCCTTCGTCCCTCCAGTAAGGCTCGCTAGCCAACCCGCTAACTGTCCCTAACACCTGGATTCATATATTGTCTGGGGCAAAATGTCATGCTTGTCTCCTTGAAACACCACACGAGTACCCGTCCCAAGGCGTAAAGTGTGAACCCTCATACGTCACAATCGAGAACTGACTTCGTAGTTGTCACCAATCCATCCTCAGGATGACATCGAACTCGACATGTCCATGATCCTCGTGTCCACCGAAGTAGAGTCTCGAGATCTCTAGCTCTAACCCGACATCATCCCTATTCTCTCCTAATCCCTAGGAGAACTCACATACAAATGCTCCTCTAAGGTCTCAACCTCTAAGCCCAACTCGACAATCGATGCAACAATGAATGAATGTACACCAGGAATCAAATAACACTCTAGCCCATAAGCGTAGATAGCAAAACGTAATCCGCATAACCCGTCGATCCGCCGACTCGCCCTGCGTAGACGGTGCACGCCCTGACCCCTCGATGCCCCCGCCCGCGGCCTCGCCCTCCGCTCTACCCATACTCCGCCTCTCAAATTTTCCTGCAGTCGTGGGGTGCCCAGCTCCCCGAATCGGAGACTGCTCCTTAGCTCGCACTCGCGGCTGGGCGGAGGGAACGCATCAGACTCTCTCGTCTCGCTACTGACCGATCAGGCTGCCCTAAAACCTTAAATCTCGTTTCGGGGCAATCTCAGCCTCATGTGTCTGGGGGCCGCTGACAATGAAGACACCACTGGCTCCCGCCTAACCGCAACTTCATCCGTCCCTCGCCCGAATGGCTCGACTCGAACCTCGTGAACTAGCTTCTTCGCCTCTTTCCCCAACCGAAGAAGACTCCACCGCCCTTCCCTTACCACTAACACTCGTGATCCCGAGTGCTCCGAGCATCCTCCATCTCTCTCTATGGTCACGTCCCAACCATGGAATCCATATCCCTGTGAGGCGAGTCTCATATCCCGGGTCGACTTGACAATTTCAGTCCATTCTCGAATCTCTCACCTCACAAAGCCTGCGCTATGTAATCATCAGTAATCTGGTTAACTCGTGAATCTAGCCACGTAGAGTCCATCACAAATTTCATCAGCTCTCGTCAAATGAACCATGAGCCTCAGATCTCCTAAAGTACTACTCCATGAATAGCCCCGAAACTCGCCCATGTCATCGCCGATCTCTGGGGGAGGTCCTCGGGCCGCCCACCATATCGGGCTCACCCTCTACCGAACGCAGCCTCTGTCTACATCCCGCTGCGCGAGGTAATCTCCATAGCCTCTAACACTTTCTCGATTCGCATTTAACCAATGGTTCGCCACCATTGATCTCCTCCTCGCACGTCGAGGATGATGCGCCCCAAACTCCTGTAGGTTACTAGGATCTTCCCGCTCTACCCGCTTATATCAGCCTGCGGCGATAGCAAAACAGAATACCTACAAAGACGCAAAGCCCGTCGATCAAACACCGGTGGTGCCCGACCACACTTCGTGGACGCCCCCACGCCCTCGTCTCGACTGGGCCATCTATGGGCGCCTAATGGCAAATTAAATCTCAATACAGTATCTCTAAGGCATAAACACAACCCCAAGACACTATTCATACACATAAATCAAGATACATTTGTCCTTGCATTTACTGTGCAATGGCACCCACTTCAGATTTAAAATATCGTTTTCAAAATAAGACTTATTTTCAAAATTTCATTTTTGAAACTTTATTTTTCGAAAATTTTGTTCCTTAATTCTACTATTTTAATTAAATTTAAAATAATTTTTTCGAAATTTTTTGTAATGAATGTTCATTTAGTGACTCGGGAACAATATCGGGAATTAAATCGGGTCAAATGCTCGAAAGTGCACCGAGTGCACACTCGCTGGGCCCGAAGAAGACGCCTGCATGTCGCGCCAGCCCGTGTCGCGCCCGCGCCTACCGTCGCCAAACGCCCCGCGTGCTCGCGCCCACGCCGGCCCTGGGCGCCCGCGCCCAGGCCTTGCTCAAACGGGCAAAGAGCTCATTTCGGGGCTAGTTCCGGTCATTTTTTTTTCTTGGCTTGGCCACTGAAAACACCCAAAATTTATATTCATCCTTTTTTTTCCATTACACCCAAAATAAATTTATAAAAATTTATTTTATTCAGCTCTTTTTCTTTAACTTTACAATAATCGTAAAACTTTTAGAAAAATATTTTTCTCATTAGTAATAATTTTTTCACTTTTCATTTCCTTACACTCAGAGAACCTTAGAAAATAATTTTCTTCATCTTTGAACCAAATAAATTTATAAAATTTATTTAATTTAATTTTCGTTTTCCAGTTTTACTCACTGTAAAACTAAGCTATTTTCTAACACATCAATGTGCTAATCACCAAGCACACATAACAATCTCAACACATAACAATTAACATGTTATACACACCATTCAAACAACCAATGTATCAAAGCACACACAAAACACACATGCAATGTCCTAGTTTTGTTTCATGCCTTCCTAGGTAATTTCATACCTAAACCGAACATCAAACCACCCAAGTGGTGATGGATACCCAAACCCGAGCTCCCTAGGTATTCGTATACCTAAGCTCGATACTGTCGACGCCTAAAACTCAGGTCCGCTGACTACATCTGGCCAACCTACGGAATACTAGCAGAATGCTCCGTGACTCGACATTTTCTGACGAAAATTCCAGTAGAGTCTCCTTTGTATGGGGAGCTCTACCCAAATACAATACCTGCACATACCTGTTCCAAACAGTCCAATATATCATCACATGAGTTAAACGGCCACTTGGGCCCATAAACAGTACTCATAGCAATATCTATAAAACATACCAACTATGTCCAATAGTTCTAAGAGTTTATAATTTACTCTTATACAACACATATATCAAAATTGAGAATTTAATACATGTATAAATCATCAAAGCAACCCGACTTTCTTCAATACTTCGCCCCTAGGATTACTGCCCCTCGCACGCCTCAGACCAGAAATAATATCCTCGATTGTAGCTAATGCTCGCAGGAACCGTTTCATGGCTTACTTCTACCTAAGTGCGTGAATAGAAGGTTCTGGGAAAATAAAGTCACATCTCAAGCAAATGTATTGATCCTATTTTGAATGTGTGTAGAACAACTTCCCTTCGTCTCCGAAGACTCCGCGACGGTCGACGCCCGATATTCCCAGAGAGAGAAGTCATGTTCTCTCTCCTAAAACACGTCATATAGCCTACTCCCTTTTTCACGTTTTTGCTTCTTTTTAATTTGAGAAGATGAGCACTATACATTATCTTGTCTTTTTCTAACTTAAATCAATTTCCAAAATGACCCTTTCGCTCTCTTCAAGCTCTTTAGCTTTACATCCAGACTATCTCTAAGTGAACATCATCATTTCTCTACTCATGCTACTTATACATGAGTATTGTTATATATGACTTTCAAGCCGCAGATCGAAAATCTGGGATTTATGGCACCCGAACCGCGATGCTCGAACGTGTGAATTCGACCGTCTCTAATTCGACGAAATTTTACGCAAGCAGCTAGATTTTTGCGAGACGATTCCAACTAGGAAATCCGCTTTAACATTCGAGATCTAGAGAATAAATTCCGCATTTCTAAATGAAATAAAATTTTATAAACAAAATTACGGTATTTACATTTTAGAAATTGGAATTTCTGGTCTTACATTGACACTTATTTCTTAAAATTTGTATACTTGTCATATACTTTTCATATACTGTACTGTTCATATACTTTTCATGTACTGTACTTTTCATATACTATACTTTCATATACTGTATTTTCATATACTGCACTTTCATATACTGTACTTTCATATACTGTATTTTCACATACTGTCTGTCATCTTGTACTTTACTTATTGTTCTTGTAACTGTATACTTTCATCGCATAGTAGTGCTATGCTTCTCATATCATTGCTATGCTTCTCATATCATGTATTCTATACATGTGATTTCCTTTTAGGTTTCATGTCTGCAAATACCTTAGAAGCGGATACGGGAAACTATAAGGGTCCGATACGTCAGATCACCGTACGAAACAAGGCTATAAGGGCCCGAGGCGCGCACACAGACGAGACAATGATCTCTATCTGTATGACCCAAACGGGGCCACTATAATGATCTAAACGGATCTTATATCATCGACCAACCCAAATTTCAATATTTGTAAACTCGTATGCCGCAAAGAATCGTATCCCTATAGGCATGCCTATCTATCCCTCTACCGTGCTCTGCTGCATAATCATGTGTGTATTTTATTCAAGAATATCTTCATATTCACGAATAATTATTATTATTCTAAGAATCATATGCGATATTACTATGATTACTTTAATCCGAATTCATTCTCATTTGTAGCTTCATATCACTATTCTCATATTTCTTTCTTCACAACATATGAATACTTCGATATATGTCTATTCTATATCGCATTTCATTCATGTTTTAGCTATTCATATTCCATTTATTCACTCTTGTATTCATATCATGTTCTATCATATATTCATCTCATATATTAGCATATAACATTTGCATATAACCAATCATATCATATTTTTGTCATCTACTTGTAACATCTTATATTTTGTTAACTTATATATTCCTGTACTCTATCATACTATCGTATTTTTGCATTTTTCATACATATTTTGTCTCACTTACAATATTCGATTTCTTTATCATACATGTAACTATTTTCCTATCATTCAGATATCTATGATGTCAGTTTCAATCGATACTTCCTATTTTCATGTATTTCTATCATATATTCCTATATTCATATTATTCATATCATTTATTCATTATTCATTTGCGTATTTACTATTTATTATACTATTCATTTACGTATTTTACTATTCATTTACGTATTCACTATTCGCTATTCGCTATTCGCTATTTACTATTTACTATTTACCATTTACTATTCAATATTTATTATTTACTATTTACTATTAACTATTAACTGTTTACTATTCATATACGTATTCATTTACGTATTTACTATTCATATATGTATTTATTTACGTATTTAGATGAAAATCCATACCTCATGGAGTTTGACGAAACTCTAAGATTTTGATACCCACGCGTAGCTCGCGATGCGTGGATCAACTTTGCTCTTCGGGCCCGATCACCCCGACTCGCTTAAAGCCAGATCCGAGAAAACGAAACATAGGATTTTTCAATTTTTAATTGAAAACTCTGAAATCTCGTGGTTTTTGGTACTCACGCAGCTCCCTATCGAGTAGAAAGCACTTTGCTTTCTCAGGCTCGATCAATTCCGGGTGATCCGATTTCCATATATCAAGAGAGAAGCGAGAGAAGAAAAATAAAATAATCTCTCTCGACGCACGTCGCTTCGCCTCCGTCTCGCTTCTTTTGTTTTGTTTGCTTACTGCTTGTTTTTTTTTTTTAAATTTTAAAGTGACTATATGTCCTCTTTTCTTTCACTTAGTCTGCTTTTAAACCGGAAACAAATCATTTCGTCTACTTTCACTCATTTATCATAATTGAATATTCTTTAAATATTTACCATTTTTCGAGATTTTCTAAAATTGCTGTGCTCTCTCAATTTCACACCCGCCACCTAGAAAGTTCGTGAAATATTCTACGCCTCGACTGATGAAATTGATTGCGGTAGCTAGATTTCTCGCGAGAGAATTCAACGACATCGCTTTCATCCGAGATCTAGAAATTTTCCAGAATTTTTCAAAGTGGCAAAATTACAGCTTTGCCCTTTTTCATAAAAATTTCATTTTTTTCGAACGTATAAAATTTTAACTTATTTTATACCCTAAACATGTTATAAAATTGTTAGGGTATATTTTAGGGTGTTACACATATCATGGATGAGAATGTAACTCACCCTGTCCCATGTCCCGAGTCCTCACTTCCTCACACATGCAAATGCCAATTGTGAAAGCCTGTCATTAGTGTTTCACCCAATGACCATTATTTTCCAAAACAAAAGTTTTTTGTTTTTAAAACTCAACCCATTGGACAAACATCCAATGTTCATTTGACTTGATCAAATCCCATGTGTTTATGTACCAAGGGGCCACGGATTTTCGTGTTTATACCGCGTAATCAAGGCTACTTCTTTCCAACATTTTTACGCCTCTCACCGCCGATGATCATGTCTAACCGTGAATGAATTGCGTCTTTCACCCTTGGTGGGGGATCTACCCCCATCTTGCTCCGCCCGACACACGAATTTTTTTTCCTTTCCAAGCTATGCAACTGTGAGACTCATTTTCTTAGACGTTGTCCCATTACTGAGCTCACCACCTATTCACCAAGAATGGTGAATGACCACAACCCTGCACTGATTCGTGCCACAGTAGGCTGAGCTAAAATCAACAAAATTTATATACACTGGTGTTCTACTACTCGGGCTGTAGTCAAGCTATCAAGTAAAGATAGTGGTCTAGGGTCGAACACTGGATGGGTTTTCATCCTAAGAATGATACGAGTGTAATAAGGCTTTCTCGTTTGGACTTTGGATTTGCTTCAAAACAAGGAAGTAGGTTGAAACCTGAGAAATTGTAAAAACCGAAAGTAAAGTGTGAAAAACCAATCTTGAAGATTTAGGTCAATAACTTGGTGTCAGGCAAACAAAGTTGTCCCCAAGTTTTATCCTCAAGTATGACAAGCAACCTATACCCCCGCATAACCGGATCTATGTTTAACTAGCAAACCTCACCCTAAAAACAACTCCTATTTGAGTTAACTCAGGTAGCATGCATCTATGGCCCCTTTTACAGTTTGAAACCCTAACATTAAATATCATCTCAGAGGCTCGTAAAGACCATCTAAAAAACCACAGTGCATCTAGCAACAAGTATGCACTCGTATCCCAAAGCATGGAGAGTAGCTGGGCCAAATCAACAACATTTAATGCTATTCAACCCTAATTTGAGAATATGAGGACCATAAATACAGCATCCAGACTTTCAAAAGACAAGAGATAACATGCATATGCCCCACAAACTGCTTAGCTTCCTTCCTCTTCAAAGGAAATAGGCTTAGCCAAGCATCTCTTGAGTTGTCATCCTCAAGATGGGTGTTTGGTAGCCTAGAAAGTAAGGGAAAGAGGAGAGAGAAGAGAGGAAAATAAAACCCTAACTAAAATACGAGACTTTATTTACAAAAATGAAACTTACAAAAATTCTTCTCTCCCCCAAATTGTTGCTTAGGGTTACAAAATGGGAGGGGCTTATATAGGCCACCTCAATATATGAAAATACCAAAAAGCCTAACAATTTGGCTGAAATTAAAGGACAAAGGAATGTACCACAGAGGTGAAGTCGGTTGGCATTAAATACAAAAACATGACGAGGCGGTGAGAGCCGCTGGGGGAGGCGAAGGAAATTTAGCTAGGTGGCGAAATCACAAAGGCATAGCGAAGTACAAAATTTGGCTAGGCGGGTGGTGATTTTAGCTGGCCCATATTGTGCTTTTTCATGAAATTGTTAATAAATGAACGCAAAATTTCGCTAGGAATAGTGCTTTCGTAATTTTGGTCTGCGAAAGTGCCCGATTTCGTTGAATTTCTTGAAATTTCGCTAAACTGAAATTTCGCCAATCCCAGTGAAATTTCGCGAGGCTTAGCGAATTCACAGGATCTTGTCCTCCATTGCATTGCCTCCTATCCTCCCATTTGCATCGATTTTCTTCGCTGCCTTAGTTACTCATTATTCATGGGTTGATTGATGGCTGAAAATTGGGGTCGATCTTCATGATTCATCACTTGTCTCGAAATTGAACTCCAATTATCTGAGAAACCTGTAAAAAACAATCCAAAAAGCCACCCTCTACTTGGCATAAGTGCTACTAAAGAGACTTGAACCACTTCAGATTGGGTATAAATGACCTTGGATTAATGCAAAAGCACTCAAACCTATAAATATGGGGTTAAAGTGCACTTTTTGAGCCATAATCCACCCAATGAAAGCGTTGCTAGTCTCTTAGCGATACCATATGAACTATGATGCATGTGGTGATTTTCAAGAAGGTTATAATTCAAGGGTATATGTACATATAAGCAGCTGGCACGAAAATAATGAAAAATTGGGAAATCAAGTTTGAACATCGATGAAATAACCAAAAGCCATCACTATTTGTTTTAGGTCCAATGTTGTGGATCCTGACTCGACACCAGATTTCCACCTAAGTCTAACGATTGTTTTATATAACGAGTTAAGCGATAAATTGCAAGAGATTGTCCCTCCCCAACCTATGCCGGCACTGGCCTTAGGATTGTTGAAACGGCACGGATAGGGCTAGTTGCATATTCTTCTTTATTCAACTAAAATGCTTGAGGCTGCGATGCTTAAAAAATGAAACACCAAAGTCGTTGGCAACGAGGTCCACCCAGATGACTCAGCCCGGTGGAGCTTAGGGCGCCAGCCCGGGATCAATGACCACTAACTAAAGGCTTGGCAGGACTCAGAATGACTTGAAGAATCAAGCACCTACAGGTCGTTTAGACTCTGCTATCCACCCATGTGCTTGAACTAAATCGATGACTCCAGCCAATGAGGCATAGGGCCTTGGAGGCAGGCTCGCCGCCCACACGAATGGGTGCTCGGGTTTCAAGGCAAAACTTCACGATTTTATTTTTATTTTTTTTTTCTTTTCTTTTTCGTTTTCGTTTTCTTTTCTTTTCCTTTTTGGAAGACTTCATTGGTCTTCAACTGTGGGTAACACAAACCTATCCTAGGTTGTGACATACTGGCCGGCTATGCAGCGAAAGAGATATGAGTGACTGATGAAATAATCTGGGTGCGGTGTGTGAATCGGCATAAGGGAGAAATTTTCCAGTTGAGCATCAGAGATTCATGACCAGAAAAGCCAAAGGATCAAACATAGATTTGTTCTAACATAAGTGATAACGTTGATTCAATTTTGACATAAAACGAGTCAATTGTCCGATTGGAGAAGCAATTCCAATTGTCCCGGTTAGGCAAATTCAATTATTCGGTGAAAAGAAAATCCTGCAATGGAAATACAAAGTACTTACACAGATAAAGATGGGCATACTTACATAAATGCTCTTGTTACTACCCTTGAGAAATCAATCATTAGGCTCTGGCGAGTATCACCATTTTTAAACAAACGGCAGTTAAGTAACTAAAAAAAAAATGAAAACGTGTTTCTTTGGAATAAGCGACCACCTGAGAAGTACAAAGCATTAGGATTAGGAGGGTCCCGCCCGAGTTTGAGCTTGCACAGAGCAAATGGAGTTTGGAGTCATATAGAGGACTTGGTCTCCTCGCAGAAACGCTCTTCCGGTTATCATTTGGTCATGCCATTTCTTTGATCTTTCTTTTTACAATCTTAGTATTCAAGTAGGAAGCTTTGTGATAGGTATTTCTTCCAAAGATTCATTAAGATGAAATCTCTTCTCTCAGCTCCATAGGTCCGTATTTAACTTCTTGATCATCACTTGTACTTTGTATAATCTCATTGGAAGGTGACATGCTCTATATGAATAATAGATGGGGACATTCTAGGATTGTCTTGAAAGGCATTCTATGGGCTATACTTGAGGAATCAGAAGTTTAGTGGACCAGTCTTTCCTGTTGGTATTAACCACCTTCTCCGGTATGGTCTTAATTTCCCTGTTGGCGAGTTTCCACTGGCCGCTTGTTTGAGATGGTAGGGGTAGCCACTTTGTGTTTCACACCATATTTAGCCATGAGGTTTCAAATGGTTTATTCACGAAATACGAACCTGCATCGCTAATAATGGCTTTCGATTTTGAACACGGAAAAGATATTGGCTTTTAAGAATTTGAGTACCACCACATGGTCATTGGTCTTGTAGAGTTGCTTGACCCATTTGGAGACATAGTCCCTCCACATAAGATGTACGTATGACCATATGACGTGGAAGGTCCGTAAAATCGATACCCTTACATGAGCAGTTCGACCACCAAAATTGGGTTGATGGCATCGTATGACGGCGAGACAGTTTCGAGTCTTCGGCATCACATCACACACACGGCACATTTGGTATGTTTCCTTGAGCGATGAAGGCGATAGAAACATTGCGACACCTTCATTCTTTGTCTTTTCAGGAAACAAAATGACCGCCCCTGAAGCACTCTCATATGATGGGTTTAGAATTCCTTCTTTGTTCCTCTCAGTCACGCATTTCACGATCGATTTGATCGCACGGTGTTGAATAGGAAAGGCTCTTCCCGATAATAGGAATGGATTTTATGAAGAAATATTTCCTATCACGTCCTTTCGCTCAATTTGGGATTTCTCTTTGTGTGGTGAGAAAATTGGCGATGTGAGCATACCCGGGAGCCTTCTCAGTGCATTAGGGATTCTTGATTCATCATTAATAGATTGAATTTTGTGAATTAATGGGTAGACTATAGTTAACCTTGACGAGATATATGCCGCCCACATTTTCCACCCCTTTCTTATCTTTAATTTGCAAGTTGGAACTCAAATGAGAACCCGACGGATGAGTCTTGCTTTGCATTTGTTTGGTTAGGAGATATTTAGCGAGAATGATCGAAGTAAAAATGATATATCGACTGACCAAGTATGCTTTCGGGAATTTATCTAGGCATATACCCACTTTGCTAGCATTCTTTCTGCGTAGTGGTATAGTTCTCTGTGTTTCATTTAGGGTGGTCGCTGCGTAATACCACATGAGTTTGTCTTCTCTTTGGCGAAAGTCTGAGCTCCACATCGCGGATCACTCGCATCACACATCACCTCGAAACGTGGCACGAAATTCGATTTTCAGCTATTAGAGCGAGTGATCAGTAAATTTCAGTTCTTAAGCTCTTGTGATCTTCCTCAAGCAATTTGGCATCCTTCTCGAAGCATGCAGTGGTTTATGATCTTGGAAAAGTCTTTAATGAGCAGAGTCGGTAGAAGCACATGACAAGGAATTGTCTAATTGTTTTCACATTTGTTAGGGCGGCAATTTGGAAATAATGTTATCTTGGCTATCAACTTCCAATTCCTTGCTATAATGTACTAATACAATTCCTTGGTTTACCATAAAATGGCATTTCTCAGTTCGCACCAAATTCTTCTCTATGCACCTCGCAAAATGGCTTAAATTGGTTAAGCATTCTTCAAAATCACCCCATATCTTTGTATTATCATCCATATATACCTCCATTATACGCTACCATGTCAACTGAACATCTGCGAGCATACATCATTGAAAAGTCATTTGAGGCGTTGCAAAACAGGCATCCTCACATAAGCATACGTGCCAAAATGGACCAGAAGTGAAGAAAGTGGTCATGACCCCATCTTGCTCGCCCAGACACACGAATTTTTTCCTTCCAAGCTATACATTATGAGACTCATTTTCTTGAGCGTTGTCCCATTCTTGAGCTCACCGCATTCTGAGTGTGAATGACCCACGACTCCCTATGACAATGCTATGCGGTGCCCACCGTGCATATGAAATGCGAATGAACTTATTGCCGAGTTCATGTTACATCATGATGGTGCTATCGACATTAATATCATTATATTATATTCCATATGTTATCCTCATCATAATCCATGTTAATACATCAAGTAAGAATATATCAACATGATTTTCACACACTTGCATGTTATTCAATTACCAAGCAATAACACATAAAAGATCCTTGATTTAGAACCTCAATTCAACTAGGCATCATACGACCTCAATACCCCCTGAACCAGTCCCGATTCATTTCATTTGCAGTCCATCTTGAGTACTTGACCCCGAACACGAAATACACCATGCCGAAGACATCAATCCCAAGACCAAAACCACCTCAACACAACTTCTAGGGTCGCTTCGAAAAATAGTCCCAATATTCTGAACATCTGGCCCCAAAATTTTGGGACTGAACCACATGGCCACTCACGGCCCCAAAGCAACCCATGCCATTAAATGTCTCTTAAACCAAGAATAACCAAAGTAGAAGAGAACCCCTACCTCTTGAGCCATAGAAGAAACTCTAGAAAGTCCCGTGGGCACTTCCTAAACCCGAAACCTTCTACTTCCCGAAAATCCAAAATCTAGAACTGCGTTGAAACTCCTTGATTTTGGTGTCCACGCGTAGCTCTCGTCGCGTAGATGAACTTTGCCTTTTGCTCCGATGAAAACCGACGGCCCGATCTCCATAGATCTTAGAGAGAAGGTAGAGCTTCTCACTCATCTTTCCCTCTCTCTCTTTCTCGTGTGAAGAACTAGGAAAATGTCCTGTTTTTCCTCCCAAATCCTCTTTTTGACTTTTCCTTACTTAATCTTTAAGTTTGGATACATGACCCACATTGCCCAATGTGTCCATCACTCATTCGGGTCCGTTTATGTCTCGAACACTTTATTTCTTTTCATTTCAATTTATTTTAAATGAACTTAACTCGCCATTTCTCGACTCGAGATTTTAAAAATCTCGCCCCCGAGTCATCAAGCATCACCACCTAGAAAATCGTAAAATTCACCGTCTTGTAATATCTAAACTTTTCTCGGTCACTAGATTTCCTCATGACAAACACAAACATACTCGTTTCATCATCCAGATCTAGAGAATTTCCTAGGCTTCCTACACCATTCTGCAATTTATTATTTTGCCATGCCGGTAGAATTTCAATGGTTTTACGTAATTAGTCTTATAAAGGCTTGTACATCTTTATTTTTGTCCGATGGGGGACAAGATAGGATGTTTAAACCTACTGGATCCACTAGGCTAACTCACAACTTGTTTAATGCTATAACAAGAACAAAATTTATTATTTTGAAAAATACTTATTTTATCTTTTCAATTTAATAAATGGGAAAATAGCATAATAAACCCCGATTCTTTGGAGTGATTTTACATTAAGCATGAATCCACAGATAAAGAACGGCGAATCTCAATTCTTATTGCAAATGGAGGCTAGATTTAAGAATGAGACTCATTTGCAATAAAATCAAAGTTCTGTTTTATGTTATTTTTTTAGTTCGTTTAATATGAAAATCTTCAAATTTCGTGGTTTTAGTGCTATTTCCCTAAAAAAAACTATTATGTTTAATATTATACATATTATGTTAATATATTTCATAGAAATTAAATTATGAATAAATAATATTATAAGTATTAAATTATATATTTTTCAATTGTAAAATTTAGTTTAATTTTTTTAAAAATATAAATTATATATTTATGATGTCGATCTAACCTGGGGCTTCGGCTGACCGGCTCGACTAAAGGGAACCATGAACCGGTAACTTTTTAGGTTCAATTACTGGTCCGATTTTTAAAACATTGCGAAAAAGTACTAAGAAGATGAAATAGAGGAAAATAGTGAAGAAAAATGGAATGAAAGAAAATAAAAAGTTGGTTTAAACTTAATAAATTAATTATATATGTTTATTCAAACACATTTTATTTGTTTCTCCCTATTATATAAGAAAATTTTAAATTATATAAAATTTTGAGGAATTTTGATTATATTTGATTTTCTTTTATATTTTCTACAGTAAAACCAGTATTTTTTTTTCTATTCTTAGTACTTTCTTCTTTCCAAATGAAGCCTTACCTTTTTTTTTTTCACTTTCCAGTTTCCAAACTATTAAAAAGAAGGGTTTTGCATGGAGTGAATTGAGTGAAAAGACCGATCGAGGGGGAGTTTCCAATGGTGTGTTGAATGTCCCACATCGGTTGCACATAATTCAATTGAAGTGAATATATATGGAAGAACCTTTTTCCTGCTATAAGGCCTTCTAGTGGGAGATTAAAGCCGTTCTTAAATATATATTAATATGGTATCAGAGTTGGTCAAGTGTCTAGATCACAGTGGAGGAGGCTTCTTACTTATCATCCTCTAGAAGGACTGGAAAAAAAAAAAAAAAAAAAACCAATCTCCATTTGAGGGGAGTGTTGAAAGTCCCACATCAACTGAATATGGTCAAATTGATGTGAATATAAATGGAGGAACCTTCCTCCTGCTATAAGGCCTTTTAGTAGGGAGATGAAAGGGTTCTTAAAAATTGATAGTGTGAAAGGGAACGGATAAGGGTATCGTGGGTTCATCTCATGCCCACTGGAATTGAGGAGAAGTTGTGGAGAAGCCTAAGGGTGTGACCATGGACGTCTGCATTGCATGTGAAGTTAATTTAAATGACATATTATTTATGGCGCCCACTGTTTCTTTCAGTTTGGCCAAGTGGATTGTCCTTGTTTCACACGGTTTTTTGGATCACAAATTTAGCCTTTTTCAACCAACTCTTTGATAATTTGTCCATCTTGTTAATATAACCTCCTCTCTCTTCTTAATGTCTTATGTGTGTGAGTACCATGATCTTTAGACCCACTACTCAATGGGCCCAGGACCCACTTGGCTACTCAATGGGCCTAAGACTCGCTTGGCCCTCGTTGAGAAACGGTCCAAGCCCACTAATCGTATTAAAACCAGGCGGGCATTATCCGGACAGGAGAGTCTTAAAACCCGTCCAAGAAAGCTAGGACGTCGTCTCAAAGACATGCTTCAGGGTGGCCCATCCAGGATTTCAAGTCCCCCAGCCGGCCATCCTACCACATATGGGAACTTCGTTAAGGATAAGCATATGAAAGTGGAAAATACGCGAAAGAGATATTTATCAACGGATTTCCAAGTCTCCAAATCCCTTATTCCTTGGAAGATTAATCCTTGATAGGGAAAAAGAGATTTTATCCCTGAAACGAGGATTGTGAATCGCGCCCATAAATCGGGAGGATCCCCACGCAGCGATGCGGTAATGCAATTCCAATTGAGTGAACTGCTTTCTTTCCTCCATCTCAGGTCACAATTTGAGATATGGCCGCGACCTCACACGAATCACGCTGCGTTCACTTCAGGTGGTTCGATGTTCGGGAGGTTCGGCGATCAAGGTTACAACAATTGGCGCCGTCTGTGGAAATTGAATAGAAAGTCTTGTCTACAGGCCACAAGGACTTGGCTTAAACGATTGTCCAGTAGCCCTTCATCACCTAGAATTCTGTCAGTTCCCCCTTCCACATGTGATTCATTCGAGGCAGTCGCAATGTCAAGCAATCCAATGAACTAATTGCTAGAATATCAATTCCTCCATTGGCGTCAGGAGATGGAGAAAACATGAGGAACAAGTAAGATAGATGAAGGAGTTGCAAGGTCATGCTGAGTGCTTGCAGCGTGAGAATGACCAGTTGCGGGCCCAGATAGAAAAAGTCGTGATCTTAAAAAAGATGTACAAGATAGCGATCGAGTTGTGCATCCAATCGATGACACCAATGCCGCTTGTACATCCTACCTTTGGTACATGGCCAACATTCTATATGCCGCTAGTAGGCTGCACTGGAGACCATGACATCTCTCTCTTCGCCCCTGGGGGCAACACATTTTGACACAGCCACCTCGTAGTTTTCTTATACCAACTTTTGCCACGTTTGATGGCTCTACTGACCCTTACGCTCATATGCTCCATTATAATCAGGTGATGATACTAAATATCGGCAATGACCGATTGTTCTGTAAAGTATTCTCGGCTAGTATGCGGGGACCTACGTTAACTTGGTTTCACAGTATAATTCAATAAATTTGTTCAATGAACTATGGGCTGCATTCATATCGCAGTATCTTTGTTCGGTTCGACAAAAAAATGAACATTAACTCTTTACAAACTATTCTCAAAAAGGAAGGGGAGTCTATCCGAGACTTCACAAGGAGGTTTGGGTAAGCCGTTCAGTAGGTAGAATCATATAGCATGGATGCGGTCCTCCAAAACTTTAGGGAGAAGCTTTCGACCATCTACTCCTTTCTTCCAATTACTATCTTTAGACCCACCAGCGACAATGGAAGAATTATACAGACGAGCTAATAAGTACTCAATGCTGGACGACAACATCCGTGCAACAACCTAGATTGTCATGACTACAAACTAACCCACTGAGAGAAATAAGCCGTGTGGGAAGAAGCCATCCAAGTCAAAGGAAGGTCAGAACATAGATCGAAAGCGGTTTTGTGATCAGTCAAGGAAAAAGAGAGAGCTCTTGTAATTCACCCCCCTGAACGTCTCATACGAGAGGCTATATTGCCCATCATTTGCGACTTGCTAGAGTTTAAATGGCCTGCACCAATCCAGACAAATCCTTCCCAAAGCAACAAATCCTTGCGATGAGATTATCATAGAGACCTTGGGCATGAGACCAAAAGGTGTTAAAGCTTAAAGTTCTTGGTGGAAAAGCTAATCAAGGCTGGACACTTGTGGAGGTATGTCAAGGAAATTGACCGCGGAGAGGAATCAGGGCAAGCGACATATAGAATTACCGCCGGAGAATGTCCAATAAGTTTTCAAAAAACAAAAATCTTTGTTTTTAAACATTTTCATGCATTTATTAACGACAAGCGAGGAGCCTGAGGACTCGACATGGGGCATGGCATGTAGACATTTGTGTAGAAATATGCATATTTTTACTTGAATGTGTGTGGATGTGTGAACGTGGCATTGCATGTACACTTAGGTGGGGAGTAGTCCTTGTAGGAGATTTTCTCCACTGGGCATTGCTCACCCCGTCGTGGGAAAATATTTTCAGGTGCTGGAGGTACACCCGGAGGTGGAGATATCTGAGGTCTTAGTGAGGAAAAGGCCAGATTTTGGCTTAATTCTCTGGTTTTGTAATATTCTGGAGAACATCAAGTTTTGATTATGTAAATGAGAAGTTTTGTAATAAAAATTGTTTTTGCACTTGTGTAGTGTAGTGTGATAGAGTTCCGAACTTAATCAAGCCAGAAAAATATGCTTGAGGCGCTGAAGATGGAATTAAATGCTTTGAAAGAAGTTTGGAATTACAAGAAAGGAAGAATGGGTGGGCTACTGCCCAATTCTAGGTTTGGGTCGCGACATAGTATTCTCCATCGTGAAAGGGTTTTTCAGACACTGTGTCGCGACATGGCTTCTCGTGGTCGCGATTATTGTCCTCAAAAGTTAGGCGCACGACTCTGGCTTTAGGTACGTTACAGCATGTGCGGTCGGGATGCGCGCACGACGATAGTGCGCCGCTGACATGTAGATTTTCGCTTCCATGTCACGCCATGATCTCCGTGTCGCGACATTGTTCCTAGGAGAGCTAGGTGGTTTAACACGAGCTGTGGCTTTCGCAATGCAGAGCGGATTTTGACCATGTTGCAACATAAATTCCTGCGGTCAATGGCTAGTGGTTTGGGCCGGGCCGTGCTCAACGCGACAAGGGTCACAATCGTCACTACGCAGTCGGATTAATGGGAGGAGGCTCACAAGACATGATAAGCCCGATCGCCGCCGCGACTATAGTGCCTTGGGCACGCACGACAAAGGTGTGTGTGCAACCGAGGAGTTTTGTTACGACAGAGAATTCTAAGCCTCAACCGTAGTTCTGGGGAAGGTTCTATCGCGATAGGATTTTCCTTCGCAACAAAGACTCCGCCAAGGATTGAATTTCGTCGCAACAAAGCCTTCTCATGTCGCGACGCAGAGCTGGCTGCTTAAGATTTTTCTCTGTCAGACAGATTGTTTTATGTCATGGCTACTGAAACCTATGTCGCACAGAGTCGCAAAGGAAAATTTATGTCGCCACGTAGCCGCCACGGCGAAATTCCTTGGCCCGACAAAGCCGGGGAGCCATGGCCGCCCAGAGGCGCACTACCGGGCGACGCGTCTACTACAGGCACCCAACGAAAAGCGTAGCGTGCATGACAAATTTCAACGCAAGAGGCAAAGCGCACGATACGTGCGCCCAACTGCCACAGAGGACTCGCCGCTCATGCCCCGCTCTACGGACACCGTTAAGACTAAAAACCCCTAGGATTTGGGGCGCCGCTTCGGTATCGTGTTTAGGTATATAAATACCGGTGGACCTATGGTTATGAGTTTGACCATCCATCTGCGTATACTTTGATAAAATGAACGGTGTGATTGCAAAGAGGAACCATGAATTATTATATACATACAGATCAGATATGGAACACTAGGGTTAGAAAACATAACCTTAGGGGTTCGGAAAGATAAACTGAGCATGATAATTTGTGAATTGAAATGAATTTTATTGGTGGTTGGCAATTTGCACCACTAAGGAAAAAGGGATGAACGGTGTAGGTCCTGGTGACATAGTCTATTAGTGGTTGGCATGTGCACTACTAGTTAAACTGAGATGGGAAATTAATAACTCTGTTTCCATTTAACATGTGTAGATGGTAAGTCGAGGATGAGGACGTAGAGGGCGTCCATAGGGCGATAGTCTACCGTTGCCCTTTTTTTATCAACAAGCCTCTATGGAGGCCATGGATGCCAAGATTTACTCGGGGCTTTGCACAGTGGCGCAACAAAGTCATGGAGTCTGAATAACTCCAAAGGTTTATAACACCATCCTCAAGTCTGGAAAAGGGGATCCACGAGTAGCTCGACCATTGGTTTCATAGGCTGAGAGGATTTAGAGGCCATGAGGTTACTCGATAACACGCTATCAGACTAGCTATGTTTAAGCTAGAGGGTGAATCCCAGATATGGTGGGATTGGATTAAAGTATCGAGAGACTTAGAGACCATGACTTGGGGAGAGTTCCGAGAGCTCTTCATGAGCAAGTTTTTCCAGACATCTACGAGGCATGCAAAAGCCCGGGAGTTCCTTGAGTTGAAACAAGGAAGTATGATCGTACTCGAATACGTAGCTAAGTTTACCAAATTAGCACGTTTCGGGGATGACTATGTGGCCACAGACATGGCCAAGGTGAGGAAGTTTGAGGATGGTCTAAAGCTGTCCATCCGGGGCAAGGTTGCGGGATTCCTCCTGTAGGATATGGACTCTATGGTCAGGACGACTATGGCCATAGAGAGAGAGATAGACAATGCACGAAGTATCCAAGATGGTACTGGGCAAGAGGAAGGGAGTACCCTGTTCTCTTCAAGTTCGGGTTAGTTTCGCATCTAGTTCATGAGGATTTTTAGGGGCAGGTCACAATTAGCCCCATGCCGCATCAGGTTTTAGATAATATCGATGACATGTTTCCATTGTCATAAGCCTGGACATATGAGACGAGATTGCCCACAGAGGCAAGGATCCCATGACCATGGGACACCTCAGTCCTAGTCATAAGTAGGACGTGCGCAGACGCCGTATGTTCCTTCTTACCCTAGTACGGGCGAGGGGAACAGGTATCATCCTCAAGGTGCGGCACAGGCACTTACCATGTCAAAGGCAAGCTAGAGAGGCCAGATTGTGGGTCGAGCCTGAGGATAAGGCCCACAAGCCATGACTTCAGGGACCCAGGGGTGTGTCTACACCATTACACTTCAGACTGAGATGGCAACCAGTCGGTTATCCAAGGTATGTTCTTACTCTTGCGCCTATGGGTAAGAGTATTGTTTGATTCTGGTGCGTCTCATTCATTTATTGCTACATCTTATGTGAATGTTTTGGGCTTAAAGGTTTAACCCTTGGGAAAGCCGTTACATGTGAGTTCACCCCTAGGGGTTAGGGTGAGGATTGATCAGATATGTCAGGATTATGAGTTAGAAATCACCGGGATTCTATTCAATGTGGACTTGAGAGCCAAGGACATGTCAGAATTTGATGTCATTCTTGGCATGGACTGGTTGACGGCACATCGAGTCATCATTGATTGTGATCGTAGGAGGATTACTGCCTATACATGGGATGGTGTTTGTGTTATATTTAAGTGGATAAGTGATGATAGTTGACCCATTCCGAGGTATGATATTATACAGGTTGGCTTGCAACTGATGCTAGCATGAGGTGAGGTCAATTGAGTCTGTTCTGTAGTTTGCGAATACAAGGATGTTTCGAACGAGTTAACGGGATTACCCTCCGTTAGAGGATGTAGGCTTCACGATCGAAAGCTGGTTAATCTCTAGTATGTCGCCCATTTTTAGTGACTCCGCATAGGTGGCGCCGTTGAGTTGCAGAACCAAGGTCTTGATACAGAGCCAAGTGGACAAAGGTTTATTGTGGATCGTAGCACTTCTGTTCATGGGGCGTCTTGCTTTGTTTGCAAAGAAAAAGGACAACAAATAATGGAATTCTGGACGAACAATTTCGTCCACAAATGTATAAATTTCGTCCATAAAGATAATTGTGGACGAAGAATAAAACGTCTCTAAAGGCTCGTCGGTAAAGATAATTGTGGACGAATTAATGAAACCGTCCCTAAATATTATATGATTGTAGACGAAAATAGTTTCTGGCCCATATTAGGTTATATATCCGATGACATTTTTTTATTCCTAAATTTAATAACTATTCGTCTAGAAAGAAATATTTGTCTATTAAAGATGGTAAGTTGAATGGACCGACGTAAGATTCAAAATTTTGGTCCATAATTCATCTATTAGAGTTAGGAGACGAAAAACTATTTCGCCCACAAAGGGTTGAATTACCACTGGAGGCGAAACTGTCCACAAAGGGCCGTGGATCGACCGCGACAATACCATTTGTCCACAAAGGGTTGAACGATCGTAATCGGGACAAATACCATTCTCGCCCATAAAGTGTTGTAATCAAATCGTGACAAATACCTACTGGCCCACAAAGGGTTGATTATTTGTTAATTGTGGATGAAATTTGTTTCGGGTCTAATAATTAGTATGGAAAAGAATTTTCACCACCTCAATTTTGTTTACTATTATATACAAATAAAATTTATATCTTATTATGTCATTGTATACAATTTTATTAATATCTAAAATAAAATTATATAAAAATAACATTGTCATAAAACATAATGTTGTGATTAAAAATAATCAGTGCATAGTAAATTTATGACATTAATAAATTACTATTTAACATAACAAGAACATAAAATATTATATTATAACATCTACTTAACATGTTCTATGTTAAATCTATATGCCAAAATCTAAAACTCAAAAAGTCTTAAACAATCAACTAGCTAGTGGAATCAGCATTCTTCTCTTCCTTGTACCACAATGGACAACAAAGAACATATCATTAATAATAAAAGCTAATTAGAAAGTAACTTTAGGGAGAGTAAGAAATGAATCATTTCTCTTACTCAAATCTTTCTAAGAAATATGAGTTGGTGGACGACCATTTGTAGCGAGGAAACATATCAAACATCTTCTCAAGGCTCAAAGCAAGCTCCAAATTTTTTCTTGATTTGCTGTTTATCATCCCAAACTCTCTTGATTTTCCAAATGGCTAGTCAAATAATCTACTATATCAACCAATTTAACTATCTCCACATCTTTTCTCTCAAGGTTTTCCTGCTTCGTATTTTGGCATTTGAGTTACGATTCCTTTTCCTTTTGGTTTCTGCCACATCCAAGACCTTGATGTAGCGTATCTAGTTCCAAGAACTCGATCACAAATTTCATCTGACTTAAAGTATTTCTTCTTAGATTTCTAACAAGCCTTCCATCATTTCCTTCTAAAATTTTAGGAATATTAAAATGAAGATTAATATGTAAATCATGACTAGAAAGAATATATAGAATAACAATTATACTTACATATTTTGAATTCCGCCACCCGGAGCTTTCCACCATCATTTTCCTTCTTTAAAATGTGTGTACTTGTAAAAAGAAACAATCACACTCTTCCCATCAAGTAATTCTCTTCTCCTCCTAATACATAAAATAACATGTCAAGACAAAGTCACAAGTCAATCAATTAAGAAACTAAAAGTTTTGTTAATTTCAAATATACACTTCATTTCTCACAACAACAAAAGCAACCGATCTCGACAGATATGTTTAGTTTGCTTCTATATGCGATTTTATAATATTTTGCCTACAATGATTAATTGCATTAATAATAATTCCAAAGTGATATCCATTAACTAATTAATAGATTAACATTTTGATAATATACCTTAACAATGATCATTCCAATATGTGCAAAAGAGTTTCCCACTTATCTTGACAATTCTCAAAGTTTGGTTTGTTTGCTTTGCATCCTCAACCGAATCAAACTTTATTAAAATGCTTATGCAAAGTATACCGTAATTCCGAGATCTGTTTCAAAATTTGTTGAATCTTATCAATTATGCCATCAGTTTTCTCCATCAACAATATCTAACTGCATCTGTAATTTTTTTTTAAGAACATTTATAAATATAGATAAGAAACATGTAAAGTAAATGAAATTGGTAAATTATGATAAAACAGATTGGAAGTGAAATTCCAAGGTTTACATACTCACTGAGTGAAAAGAAAGCAGAGAGAGCGTATTGCAATAAAACAACTAAGATTCTCAAAAATAAATATAACACGAGTTACTAGATATTTGGGAATTCCAACTAATTTGGTGCAATTTAAAATATTGACTACTTTGCTTTAGAAGTGAAAAGGTGAATATGCCATCATTCTAATACTGATCCTTTCTAATGACTTTACATGGGTCGGCAAATACTTGATATCAATGTCAATGATAAAATTTTGAGAGCATATACCTTACATGAATATTGTTAACTTGGCAATTATGAACCGTGAGAACAAATTAGTGATAACATTTGACATACAAAACATATACCCGCTAATAAATCTCACACTATACAAAATCAAACATTTGATTTGAAGAAAATTGTGTGGCATTCGACAACAAAAATTGCTACAAGCATAATAAGAAACAAAGTGTTGATGTTTCAAGTGTGAGTTTGAGGGAGGTGAAGATGAAGAACTCGCTTCTAGATGTCAATAATTTTAATCAATATGAATCACAACCTACATACAATTGGAACCTTTGGATTTCTAAATGATGTCAATTTCAAATATAGAGATATATTTTCACTTACTTCCAAATGATCCATTGCAAGATTAAAATCATCATCATCCATATCACACCATTTTGTTGGCACAGGTATGCACTCCCTAGATATGAATCCCAACTGATTTGAAAGCTTTTTCGATTGAACTATATTAATCGCCTTCCTTCTCGCATCGAGGTAATTTTCAGCTTTCGCCTGTTGTTTTGTTCATTTTTCAATCTTTACTTCTTGAAAAGACTGCTTGGCCTCTAGTTTCTGAAGCTATACACAAATTTAATGGATGTGTCAGTTTTGTTATAAATGATTTATGAAAAAATAGAATACATTTGATAAATTCAATGAATAGATTACTTCTACTCGCACTACTACTTTGATTATTAGGTTGATTGACTCTCATTGAAGTTCCACCAGATGGCCTAATTAGAGTGAGGGCCGGAGGAGCCGACTCAAGTGATTCAATTGATGGAATATTGCTGGACCAAGGTAAAGCTGCGAACTCGGATGCATTTGAAGGAGTACTACTTGTTCCTAGCGAGACTTCTTCGGCATGTACTGAAACCATTTTCTCTATTTATTCTGGTCCAGACAATAGAAAATGAGACTTAACTCTTTTGGCATATTAAACATAACTACAATTTTATGAAAAGGAAACAACATGAAAACACATACAAGAATTAAATTACATGAAATGGAAAGATTATTAATACCTAAACATCATATCTTCGCTCACCTAATAAGTTATGGCTTCTTCTTCTTCACTATAATGCTCTTCTAAGATGTCTTCTTCCTTATCATTAACAAATTCAGTTCTTATATTGTTCTCAATTATATTATTGTCTAAAATTTCAGGATCCATATCATCTCTTAGCAATAAATCCATTTCTTGAACCCCAACATAATGAACATTCCTTGCTCTTGTAATTCATCTTAGTACTTCATCATTGAAACCTCCATGGAATCATTTGCATTCTGGAACATCAAATATGTCTATCTTGAAACTTTTACTGTCGCCAATTCTTTCCCGGCTTTGTGTCATTGACATAAAATCTGTTTGGCTTGTGCGAGTACACTATAGATCATTTTCATACCAGTGCGACTAAATTGCGTAATAATAGCCATCTATATGTATCTTTGGATTTTCTACTCGAGATCAAACCACTCACATTTGAAAATAAACTATCTGTGTTAAATAATCTACTCAAAAATATCGATTACGATACGCAAAATCAATAACATTATCACCATGATTCCCCTCAACCATCAACCCACTATTTGGGTCTTACGTCAAACTATCACGATCATTGTTATGAAACCTTATGCCATTGACAATAAATGTTAATATTCTGCTTAATGTGAGTCCACTCACAAACATATAATGCTTGTAACCCAGTGAATAGTTATTTATATTATCAAGTATGTCTGAAAAATTTTGAATGTTTGTATCATTTGAATCTATATCTATGTGTGTATAAACATTGTGTTTTCAAATTACTTACTTTTCTTAACTCTGGAAACTATTTATGTTTATCTTCTACATTCAATGGATTGTCTTGCACAAGTTGTTCCATGTGTGCTCTAAAAATAACATTGTCATTAATCATATATTGGAAAAAACTATAAGTAATCATTAGAAATGTCAAGTAACACTTACTCCATATATGGTTCTACTTCACTTCAGTATAGAATATCTTGATGAGCTCTTTCCAATCCTCTTTCAGAGTCAACATATTTAGTAAGCTCCAACCTGGTCTAAGTTTGAAAATAGATAAATCATCCTCTGCTATATCATTATTCCTTTCTTCTCTATTAAATTGAGTTTCAATTCACATAAGTACACATTGAACAAAAAGCTAAAGCATTCATTTACAATATCTCTCGTGGTGGGCCCTCGGGACGAGCCTTGTTTTGAACATTAAGCTTATGATCACCTAACTCTCTACAAAAAACCTCTTCAAGAAAATTATAATCTTAAATTATTCTAAGTCATTACAAAAGAACACACTTTGTAAAATTAAATCTTACCGTTCGATGTGAAACATCCATCTATTTTACCTTTGGACCACCAAGCAACGCCTCATTAGGCAAATGGATTGCAAATGCCATTATCAATAAAAAAGGCAGGTGGAAGATCATTTCCGACTTGCAAATTACAACTATGTCGGACTTCATTTTCTCTAAACATACCTACTATAGAGTGCCACAACAAGTTGTTTGAAAAAATGTCCCAACTCTATGAAGGCATCGAGACACACTCCTTCTTTGGTATCCACGAATGCGATAGGGAGTAATCGTTGCAAAAGAACGCTGTAATCATGACTCTTCAACCTGATATCTTGCCATCATTTATCGATGCACACCTAGAGATGTTTAAAAGCATACCCATCGAGTAATACGGACTTTAAGAATTCTTACAAAACTACTACCTCTTAGCCTTAGATAAAGTATAACATGCTGCTGGCATTATATATTTACCATCACTTCTCTTTATCAAATGCAACTCCTTTCTTATGTTCATGTCTTCCAAATCTTACCTTGCTTTGAATGTGTCCTTTGTTTTACCCTCGATATTCAACAATGTTCCCAAAATGCTATCACAAATATTCTTTGAATATGCATTACATCCAAGTTATGCTCTAATTTTAATCTATACTAATAAGGCAAATAAAAATGCTTTTTTTTGGTCCAATTCAACTCCTTGGGGGACGTTCTTTTTTATACTAGATGCTTTCCAAACTTTACATCATTCAAACTTTTCTAGTCACAAAATATCACCGCATAACTCTATCAAGTACTCCATGTTCTGTCTTACCATTAAATTTCTTGCTTTTTCGCTAGCTATGATTTGAAGGTAAAAAGCGACGGTGTCCCATATAACAAATTTTGCTCCTTAATCCAAGGGAACATATATCTTTATTACAAGTAGGACAAGCCATGTATCCTTTAGTTGACCAACCAGACATCATGCCATAAGCTGGAAAATCATTTATGGTCCATAAAAGAGCCGCCGCATTTGAAAAAATTTCCCTTTGATGCATCATATGTCTCACACCAATTTCCCATAACTTTAACTCATCCACTAAAGGTCAGAGATATATACATCAATGTCCTTCTGCAGTGAAATAGGTCCTGAATACAATGACATCATAGAGAATTCATTTTCATACATTTCCAAGGAGGAGCTATACGGGTAAAGAATTACGTGCCACATAATTATAAGAATTACTTCTATATTCCCAAATGGGATTAAAACCATTAGTTGCTAGGCTGCCGAACATTACGAGATTCTGGGAAAACAATGGAAATTTTATCAAAAATCTTTCCATGATTACCACCGTGGATGCCTTAAAATTTTCATCATTAACTCTCTTTATCCTTATTCCATCTCATATCTCAGAGCTTTATTTAGACAAAATAGTCTTTGAAGCCTAGACTTTAAAGGAAAATAGCGCAATATCTTGTGTGGGATCTTCTTACCTTTACCATCATCAATTTTCCATCTAGAAGTACCACATGTGGGACATTGTTCACATTGCTCAAACTCTTTCCGCACAGTAGCCAATCATACTTGCAAGCATGAATAGATATATACCCCAATCCCAACCTCATTTAACACCTTCGAGCCTCATAATGAGATTTTGGGAGAGTCCCACCATTAGTAAACTTGGTCAAGCAAATCACAACATGTCAAAGACTTATTGCTCCATTTGTTATATACTTTAAGTGAAGTAATTTAACTATGAAAGACAATTTAGAGAATTTTGAATATCCTAAATATAAATTTGTTGAGCCTTCAACAATTCATCAAAACTTTTCTTATGTGTAGTTCTTGTGACATCATCTTTAATATTCCCTAAGCCATTACCTATGTAATTTTCATAGTCATCCAACATCTCTTGGATCCCATCATATTCTATCTCATCATTTGGTGGAACTCCATCATCAACAACCTCTGATTGATTATTAGAATGATGCATTGCTCTGACATTATAATTAGATTTTTCCCCATGAAATATCCAACGAGTGTAAAATCCATCAATGCCCTTGATTAAAAGATGATAAAAAACTACATCTTGGCTCCAAACAAATGAATTCAAACAATCTATGCATGGACATCTAACTCTACAATTTGCACCGAGATTATCTTTCACAAATTTCATAAAAGACTGAACTCCTTCCACATATCTAGGCGACCATTTTTTTTTCTGTCATCCAAGTTTTATCCATGTTTCTGTTGTGTAACAGAAATAAAAACAAAAATTTATGAGCAATAAATCGTAATTGAGACAAATATTCATATTCAATTTGCTACTTTAAGAGTGTACTTAAAGAGTGCTGATATAAACTAAAATGACATGAATATTATGAAAAATATAAAATTTTAGCTAAAAAATGAACATAGCAAAAAAAAACTATAAATTTTATAAAATAAACATTCAATACCTAATCCCGAGATGGATGGCTTTCTCAATGGCAGCAGCTAATTAATCACCTTTAGCAATGCCTCTGCAACCAACAATCAACAAAATAAATAAATAAGTAAAAGACGGTATATGAGCTTTTAAAAGCTAGCTAATAATGAGTAACCATGCACTAACATTGCACAAGGATTTAATTTACATTAATTGATTCACTTTACTATCCTTTTCAGATTCAGCTGCGAATTTCAGCAACTTAAATGAAGTTAAAAAAGGATTTTCCCTAGGAGAAAAGATACTCAAGGAAAAACACCAAATTAAAGGAAAATAAAGATGAAAAGCATAGTCCAGGGTCCATTGTTCATAATAAAAAATGATGATGGCCAAGCTTGCATCAACAAAATGAGTAGTTTGTTTAACACAAATCAATGGGAAGACCATGTATATCCATTCTTTTAAAATTCTTTTAAAATGAGTAGTTTATTTGGTGGTTACCTCAACGTCCATTTTGTGGGTTGTTTACAATAGCTTAAGGTCCTCATGGCCCAATTATCGTCTCGTCCGGTTTCCAAGGCACATAAATTAATAAACAATATTGACCATAAATGAATGTTTATAAACCTTTCCATTTCTCTAAATTATTTTAGATAGAATACATGATAATGACATTGATGGGTTAGAAATTAAATTATTTGGACGTTATGCCTAGTAAGGTTGAGCATTATTGTTTACAACATGATTAAAAAGACAAAAAAAAAGCAAGGAATTCTTGAGAGCTAATCATTTAGTTTCCCCAGCTTTGCTGGCAGCCAACACAAATCAAATGACCATGCTTAAATAAAAAAGCATCAACCCGACCAGCAAATCAAGAATAAAGTTCATAATGAGGATCGTAAGTCGATAAAACAAAACAAGTAATTCCTAAGAGGTGAGGAAACTGCAGCTTGTATTTCCAGAATTCTACTGTTTTAATAATTTGCATTAAATTAAATAAAATACAATAAGAAGAATAAAGAAAGAAATAGGAAAGATTAGAGGAAGCTCCGGTAGAGAGAGATGAATATTCAAATTAGCTCTCTTGTGAACTTGACACCAACAACCCAAAACTTTCTAAGCGCCTTGTAATTTTTGGACAAACGTCTTCTACTATGAATCCATCGGCAAGCTCAAGAACCGGTACTTGGAAATGTTAGAAAAAAAAATCCCATCATCCCTATTAAGTCCTCTGTTCTCAGAACATGCATGAAAAGATTTCATTATCTTTATTTCCTTTTTATTTTCTCAGCAAAAAAGCAAAAACTCAAGATGATCGTGTTTTTATGCAGAATTTGAAAAACCTAAAACCCATCATCCCGATTAAGTCCTCTGTTTCTAACATACAAAAGATTTCATTATTCTATTTCCTTTTATTTTCTAGGCAAAAGCAAAACTCAAGATGATCGTGTTTTTATGCGGTGACTTAGTCATCGGTTTAGTTAGATACCCACAAAGCTCGCCCGTACTTCCCGGGCCTCCCGGGCTCCTCTTAAAATTCAGCAATGTTTCTTTTATACCCAAAAAATTAGCCCTAAAAATCAAGACATTCATATTCTTCCACGTATTGTTCATCCAGTGAACTAAAAAAGAACTAAATTATAATAATAATAAAACAATATGAAATACAGGGCCTACTATTATATTCATACAAAATCATTAAAATTAGTTTCATTAGTACCAATAAATAAAATTAGTTTATTTATATTTAATTAAATAAAACTTATCAAGAGAAATTTTTTAAAAACTATTTTATAAACATTTATTCACTATTTTTAATATAATACTTTAAAAATTCTATATTTATTAATATTAACAAAATAGTTTTTTTAAACATATAAAATGGTACATAAATTTGTCATTAGTTTTTTGTTATCGGATATAAATAAAATCAAGCCTAATAATTTTTTTTTACTCATTAATATTGACTGCTGAATCAAAAACGCTTTACTCAAAATTTATTTCTTTATATGAATATAGATTAAAAATAAGTTGCATTAGTTTACTGAAAATTAAAGTAATCATAAATATAATTAAAATTATTAAATAAATATTGTGCTTCAAGTATGAAACCAGGTGATGGTCACTAATCTATAAGAATTACGAAGATGTTGTCAGCGTAACACCAGACGGTTTATATCGATTTAGATTTTGAAGGAAGGAATTAGATTTATCGATTTAAAAACACCAAGACTGGGCTTTATAGGGTTGTATGAGGAGTTTTGATATTTCTAAGTTAGCAGACAAAAAAAATGATGTTTGTTTAGTCCAGAATGAGGTTTATTTACAAGTTCAATTTTGTTCATATATGATAAGATTTCGTTCATAATAAGTTTGTAATTCTACTAAGACATGTAAAAATTGTCCCTAATGATTTTTGCCTTTGAGGACGAAAATATTGATATGCAAATCGTCCTAAAAAATTAAGTAACTTTAAATACAAAATAATTCGTCCACACAAAGAGTTAAAACATCCCGTAATATTTTCCCTGTGTGGCGCGACCTCAAAATTCTAAGGGAGGCCAAAAATACAGCGCTTCATTTTGCGTAGGTTTAAGTTTCATTCCACAAATATGTATATTTGTGGACGAAATCATTTTCGTACCAAAAAATTTCATAGCTAATTTTATAATTTGTTGTAGTGACCCTTCGATTGTGCATTGACTACCGATAGTTGAATAGAGTTACGATCAAGAATTGATATCCCTTACCGAGGATTGATTATTTGTTTGGTCAGTTGAGAAGGGCGCGGGTCTACTCCAAGATAGATCTCCGCACAGGTTACCATCAGCTGAGAGTTAGGGAGGCTAACATCCCTAAGACAATGTTTAGGACGTGATATGGGCATTTCGAGTTCACAGTGATGCCTTTCGAATTGACGAATGCACTGGCAGCATTCATGGATCTCATGTATAAGGTATTCCAACCCTATTTAGATCAGTTTGTTGTGGTCTTCATTGATGACATCTTGATATACTCCAAGTCTGAGGAGGAGCATGAGGATCATTTGAGGGTTGTTCTCTAGGTTTTGAGAGACCATCAGTTGTATGCCAAGTTCAATAAGTGTGAGTTTTGGCTTGTTGAGGTGAAATTCTTGGGACGCGTCGTGTCGGCTTCAGGTGTGTCAGTAGACCCTGAGAAGGTTGAGGTTGTTATGAGTTGGGAGAGGCCGAGGTCAGTCTTTAAGATATGCAGTTTCTTGGGATTGGCAGGGTATTACAGGCGGTTTATTGAGGATTTCTCCCGATTAGCATCACCCATGACCAAGTTGACCCGAAAGGAGGTCAAGTTTGAGTTGAATGACTTGTGTGAGAAGGCATTCCAGGAATTGAAAAGTAGGCTTACTTCAACTCCTATTCTGATAGTCCCGAAAAGGGGATCGATGTACCACGGTGTCTTGTGACATGAGACGGATGGGATGTTTGATGCATTCCGGGAGGGTTGTGGCTTATGGTTCTAGACATTTGAAGAACCACGAGCGAAATTACCCCACGCATGATATGGAGTTGGCGGCCATAGTCTTTGCCTTAAAGATTTGGTGCCAATATTTATACGGTGAGCAGTTGAGGTGTTTTCAGACCATAAAAGTCTTAAATACATCTTCACACAGTGGGACCTCAATATGAGGCAGCACATATGGATGGAGTATCTAGAGGATTATGACTTCACTTTGCATTACCATCCGAGTAAGGCAAATGTGGTGGCTATTCTACTAAGTCGAGAAGTCATGAGAGATCTTAGCTAGTATAGCTTCCAGGAGTGACGGATGCTCGAAACTATAAGGCGGTTGGGTGCATGAAATGCGGTGATCGAGGCTCGGGGTGATATATGGGTTGGTGGCTATACCTTCCCTAGGCCAGTGATTGAGTCTCGAGGATACGGCCCGTGGGATTGGTGTCCATCGGGACGGGGTATATCCGATACGAGGTGATGAGGGTTGAGCCTTCATCACGGATCGTGATCTTTGGTATAGGGGATGGGTTGCGGTTCCCCAGTTGACAGCTTTGAGAGAGGAGATCCTTAGGGAGTTCCACTGCTCTCGGTTTGCAGTGCATCCAGGTGGCACGAAGATGTACCGTGATCTTTGTCGCTAATATTATTGGAGCAGAATATAGAGACACGTTGGGGACTTTGTTCGACGGTGTCTCATGCGGTGCGAGCATCGAGGGCGGCCAGGTCTACTCCGGCCATTGGAGTAATGGGGTGGAAGTGGGGCATGTCACGATGGACTTTGTGACCCACTTGCCCGCAGTTCCCCGTGGAGGCATGTCTGATATAGGTGATAGTGGACCGACTCACCAAGTCGGCACATTTTACGCTCGTAAGCGGATGACCTTCTGGCGGAGGAATTCTACAAGTTATACGCGCGAGAGATTGTCTGGTTACATGGAGTACCAGTGTCCATAATATCGGACAGGGATCCTAGGTTTATGGCACACTTTTGGAAGAGTTTCCAACAGGCCATGGGGACACAGTTGATGATGAGCACCGCTTTTCATCCACAGGCAGATGGTTAGTCGGAGAGGACCATACAGGTTTAGAGGGACATCTTTACGGCGTGTGTCTGGATCTTAAGGGTAGTGGGAGGGCAGCACTTGCCCTTAGTGGAATCGCCTACAACAATAGTTGTCGAGTATAGAGTATACAGATGACACCTATGAAGCTTTTTGTGGAGAGGCCATGTCGATCTCAATTTTTGGACAAAGGTGGGAGAGATCACCTGGGTCGAGTGATTAGAGACACCTTGGAGAAGGTGGAACTGATCTGACTTCTCACGGCGGAGCTTACCCAAAAGAGTTATCTGGGCGAACAGCCGGCGACCTCTAGAGTTTGAGGTGGTGATGCGTCTTCTTGGGATAGTACTGGGAGGAGGTAGTTAAGTTCGTGACGGGAAAATCCCATCGTCGATGTTTGTGGAATGCCCGAGATACTCAAGGGTGGGTGCGGTTAAGTATCGATTAACATTCTTGGTCAGAGTTTATCGGGTTTCCATGAGGTATTCCATGTCTTCGTAGCGGGTATACGGATCGACTCGTGTGATGGATTAGGAGAGCTTGTTGTTGATCTCGGAGATGGGACCTTCGAGGGAGAGGACATGCGTATTTTGGATAAGCCGAGATCGGGTTGCGATCTTGGCGTGAGATTAGTGAGAGTGTTGGCGGCCCTTGGGGTTGAGGAAGCTGACATGAGACACTGAGGCACGATGTGCCAAATATCCTTTCCTCTTTGAGGACGGAGGTACATGGTTTTAGTCATTAAATGTTAATTGAATGTTGCATATGCATATGATAGTGTGTGAATTTCGGGACAAAATTCTTTCAAGGGGGGAAGAATGTGAAAACCTAGGTAATGTGAAATGATAGGTTACCATTAAATCCTGGTATAAGTTCGGAGAAATTCTCTATATCTTGGATGGCCGGCGGATCCATATTTGTTGAGTTCATCTCCGCGAAATCTAGGTACACGATCGAGAATTTCGGTTGAATTCGGAGCAGTCGGAATTTCACGTGTTTGAATTGAATAGGCGAATCACGTAGGTGACATAGCATCGGTGTGGTTCCATGTGGCACTAGAGGAGAGGACACTTGGCACATGAGTGGAACCAAGTGTCATGCTCTTAATTCATGCATGAAATTAGTGGAAGACACTAAGGCATAGAGAACACATGGCATGGGGATTGCCATGTGTTAGAGTGGTTTGAGTGGGAATTCTCTGGAGACAAATCGATTAGGTGGAATAGGAAGAGAAAAGGGGAGAGGAGGAGAAAGAGAGAGAAGGAAGGGAGAGAAGAGGAAAGGTAGGAAGAAAAAAGGGAAAAAGATAGAAAGGAAAGGAGAAAGAAAAGAAAGGAAAAGAGAAGAGAAGGGGAAGTCCAGTTTTTTACTAGTTTTCCAGCACTCTAGCAAGGAGAGTCCACGTCAGGAAAGAGGCTGAATGCAGACTCAGTAGGAGTTCTTCTCCTGCAGTTGCCTCTTGTCTAGACATTCGATGGCCATGGGGTTCCAACAGCACGGTGAAGTACAGTTGTGGTTTGAACTAAAGCGTGATCGTTTTTACTTGTATTACGGTTTGAAGCTACGGTTTGTAACAGTTTAGAATTTTACTTGTATTGTGGGGTTTGAACATGAAGAACTTAGACTGTGTGTATGATGTTTTCCTATGCTGGAAACTGGAAAAAATCGCAGTTTGCATGTTGATTGCTTAGTTCGGATAACATGCAGTTTTTGGTGAAAATGATGTTGAGATATGCATGCTGAATATATATTAACATGGATTATGTATGGGTAGGAATTACATGTTGTAGATGTAGTTACCCATGATGCTTGGTATGAAGCATGATTCTGAAATATTGCATGTAGTTCTCAGTTTGCATGTGATATGTAGTGGCATTAGCATTGCATGTTCACGGGGACATCACGTGAATCGGGTGTGAGTGCATGACATGGATTTTGAACAAAGCGGTTTTATCGGAGGGTTGTCCAACAATATTATCAGAGTATGTCCAAATAAACTGTATTGGAGGGTTGTCCAATAAATTTTAATATCGGAGATGTCAATGGTTTTTCAAGCAAAATCTTTTGTTTGAAAACGATTTCGCCCATGGCAAATGCATGTGTGAGGGAGTCGGCGAGGACTTTAGACATGGGGCATGGCCTATAGACATTCGTGTAGAAATATGCATATTTTTACTTGAATGTGTGTGGATGTGTGAACGTGGCATTGCCTGTGCACTTAAGTGGGGAGTAGCCCTTGTGGGAGATTTTCTCTACTGGGCATTGCTCACCCCGTCGTGGAAAAATATTTTCAGGTTCTGGAGGTACACCCGGAGGTGGAGATATCTGAGGTCTTGGTGAGAAAGGCGGGGTGCAACATTACTTTGGTTTTTGTAATGATACATTTGAGTATCGGTTTGACTATGTAAATAAGAAGTTTTTTAATAAAAACTATTTTTGCACTTGTGTAGTGTAATGTGATAGAGTTCCCATAACTTAACTGCTTGTAAAATATGTTTTGAGGCAGTAGCATGGAATTAAATTCTTTGAAAGAAGTTTGGAAGTGCAGGAAAGGAAGAATGGGTGGGCTGCCCTGATTCGTTTGGGTTGCGATAAGTATTTCTCGTCGACGGGGTTCTCCCACTGCTTGCGACAGTGGTCTCGGTCGGGCGCATAACTTCGACTAAATGCAGCGTGACGAGCATAGCGTGTGTTTGGGTTCGCCTGCAGCAGCCTGGCCTTCGTACCGCCATTTCTTCCTCATCTCCATATGAGGATCTTAGTGTCGACCATTGTTCCTAAATGAAGTGGTCAAGTTTAGTTATTGTGGGGCTTTTTACCACACATGTCGCGTGAAGTTCGTAATACGATGAGTATCTTAAATACTCATTTTATCCACCTGTCTTTAGTTATTTTTTTCTAGTGTTTATGTTAAATAAGTGCCCACTAATGCTCTAAAAGTTCACACTTATGATCGGGTCATCCATTTGGTGGAATTGTGCAAATTGGTGGAAAAGCGCTACGAAGCGGTAGGAGAGGCTCTTTGCATTTTGATGTTTTAAGATATCTTATGAGCTCCTATTGCATCAATCCATATATTTATGGATTCTATATGAATTTCGAGGATACCCGAGAACGCAAAAATTGGAGTTCGAACAAAAGAAAGTTATGCAAGTTCAAAGCAGAGAAAATCGGCAAACATTGCAGCACCTTCAGCAGGAGAGGCTACTGTATTTTGACTTTTTTCAGACATCATATGAGCTCATATTGCATCAGACATATATGGATGGATTTTACACTTGAGAGCTTTCAGCGGTACGAGAACACGAATCAAAGTTCATCGCCGACGAGTTATGGATATACGAGAGTTAGGTAAGCGGGTGCTGCAGCAGCGTCGCGATGTTGAAGCCAAGGCGTTAAACAGCTCCGGCGTCCTGCGCCGCATTATTACTGGCTGTTAGACATTTAAGGGGTTAGTTTTGGGTGGATTTTAGCCCATTTGAGCTATAATGGAGGTTTCTAGCTCAAGCCCAGGAAGGGATCGAAAGGAGGAGGATTGGTAATGAGATTGGAGCTTTTGAAGGGGATAAGCCCTCTCTTAGGGTTGGAAACACTTACTAGGGCACACATCTTGAAGGGAAAAGCTGAAGAAGGAGATTGAAGAAAAGGAGGATGTGACTTTCCTGAAATCGTTTATTCTCATACAGATTTTTCTTTGTTTCTCTCTTTTTTGATTCTTTTCTTTGACTTAGAGATGTTCTAGATTTATTTCTAGGTTTTTGTTGTAGCCTTGCTACTTTCGAATGGATTAATGGTTAATTATGTTTTCATTCATTATGGACTATTATCTCAGGCTTGCTCTATCTACGTATTTTATTTACATGGTAGTGTTTGGCGACATTGTTGTGTTTTCTTTAGGAGTGCGAGATGCGAGAGATGATGACCCAGGGGATATGAATAGAGCAACACTTGGTGTCGGGTGAATAGAATATCAGGGTTCCAAGTGTGGCGTGGGGTTTAAACATTTAAAATTTAGTCCGGGGTTGGGGCGGAGGTGCAATACCCTCACGGCTAGATAAGCGATATCTTGGAGAGGCTATCATGTGCGAACCACGATCAGCCGTCGGCGTAAATCAGTGTCATGGATGAATAATATAGTGCCAGTTAAAATTCATCGAGTGGCGGTGAAAGGCAAACCACTAGTTTTCATAATTAATTAGGATCCCAGCAAATAATATAGGGTAGTTTTCTTTTTATTAATTGGAATAATTCATGAGTTTTAGGTCGAATATTTAAAGGCGTGAAGTCAGGTGCCGACACACTTCTCGAGTGGATCGATATCTAGGTGCCGTCGCTATATTATAAGGCGCGCTACGCTGCGGCTCATGGCGTACACATTGCACTACGCATCGCGTGCCACCGACCTCGGTGTAATAGGGTTTGGGCTGGGCCAGGATTGGGTCGCTACAAGGGTCTCCTTATGTCGCGATAGAGCTTGGCCATGGGAGGAGACTTGCGCAGCGACAAGCTGGCGCCAGCGCCTGACGGTGCTTGGCACTTCTGACAGAGGGCGTACGCCTCAACGAGGATTTATCGCGTAGAATTCTGTCTTAACAAAGTTCAGCACTTGGGGAAAGGTTTTGTGTTACCAGCGAGGCTTTTCATCGCTAACCTGAGGCGAGCGAGGCTATGAATTCTATCGTGACAAAGCTTTCATGTCGGATAGAGGGTGGCGAGGAAGGATTTTTCCGTCGACGGATTGTTTTTATGTACTTGGCGGTGTTTTGGTCGAACTGGGGCATTTGTCGCAGACAGGAGAGAAAATCTATGTCGCGATAGAGGAGTTGGCTAGGAAAGGGAGAATTTACGTAAGTGACAGAGGATCTTCGATTCTGTGAGCATTTTGACGGAATTGCGGGTCATGATAGAGTTGGGCGTCTGGGAGACCAGCGTGCTGATAGCACTTTCCTGTCGGTGCATAAGACACCAAACAGGCGCCCGATGCGTGTGGTAGCACTTTTGAGGTGGCGCCAATGTCTTGCCCAAGCAAGGATGACACAGGCATTATGTGGGCATTGTTGTAGGAGGCCACTATTCACAATTGGAAAAAAAAAAGACACCAGGATTTGGGGCATCACCAACATGGGGAGTCCTTGTAAGCGATCCAGGCTAAGGTAAGATATTTGATCCTGAGAGTCATGACTATGTTCGAAACTAATCTGGGACCCTTGGAGCCCAAGTTGGAATGAAGAAACTGAAGAGGTTTAGGATTTCTATGGATCCTATGGATTATTTTAAAGGTAAGAAAATCCACTTAGGAGATAATCTCTTGGATGTAGTTGGAACAAGGAGTCTACTTAGTCTAGGACTGTGCCACATGGTTTAGTCGACAGAATCATGTCAGGAAGGTTCTTCTTGGAATAGGACTTAGTTCATGGACCGATTTCGGCCCCGGAGTAGAAGCCCAGCGTATGACTACACTTTCGAGATGACTTCTATGATCTCTCGACTACTGGGAAGAAGCATCAAGATAAACTAGGATTTATCACTACAGATAATGGAAAGCCCTCCAATCTAATCATCCAAACTATCAAACTAGATTTGGAACCTATTAGGTTTGATATCTTTGTCCAGTATTCTACAAGAAGATGGCTACTTCGAAGATGAAGTTTGATGAAAATTTGATGGGTTAAATATCACATCCCTGGGAGAACTAATTAGTGCTCAAAAAGTGCTATTTTGAACCACATTTGGGTTTTATTATTTTATTATGTAATATCGGCGTAATTAACCCGATTTGCACATTAAAGGTCCTGTTATTCTCTTGATCATTTTGGCTAATTTTGTAGTTTTTGCAAGATAATCGGGCATTAATTATCGAGTCGATTCAAACACGAAGAACTCGAGTTGAACTCATCGTTCTTGGTCCGTCCCGGGAAAAGGAAGCGAAATTGAAGAAAAATGAACGCTACGAATGCATTTTCCTCTTTGCCCAGCATTCATCCTCGATCTTTGTTCCTTTGCCGTTTTGCTTTGACTCTTATGGTTTCTTACTTTTTAATATAATAGTATTTTTATATCTTATTTTTAATTTGGTAAGGGTTTGGCTATAAAAGCCCCAGACAACCTTGTGAAGTTCTCCTCCATTAATAAGCGGCTGGGTGGGAGTTTTCCATTGCTTCATTTTCTCTCATTTCTCTCCATTTCTTGAACATGAGCACCCTTCAAGGATGACAACTTGGGATGGCAATTTTATAACCCCTTTCCTCCTTGAAGTGGAAGGTTGTTGAATTACGGATCTTAAAAATTTGAAGGGTTCCTGTTCTTGCAGTACTCATGAGTTTTATTATTCCAACATAACTTTAGGTTTTTATCCCTTTGAATCCCCTTTAATGGCTATTATTTGGTAAGCTTTTAGGGTTTAGTGGATGCTTCTTGTGAATCACTTGAGATTCATTGCTACCTCATGACCCGTTGGAAGGTGAGTGGGAGACACTATTTTTCATTGTCGGTGATACTTTATTTGCTCATTGAACACCATTTTTCAAAGGATAATTATTTTTGGGTTAGGTTTATAGCTAAATGAAGATCGGGTTCGGAAATGGCCCTGGAGTCATCCTTCCCAGCGAGAAATGACCACAGATACTCGGTTGCCATAGGATCCTAGCCGGTATCCACGATACTTGAGGGGTTTTATTTTGCATTTTTTCTTATTTTATTTTCGACACACCAAACAACCAATTCTCCTTTGTTTTATAAATTCCTTAAATCAGTGAAAGTGCATTTTGAACTCCTTTGCCAAATCATTTGTATGCAACCCGTCTGAGTTAGACCTAGAGCCTTTATGCACTACGGTAGCTTTGCTGTAAGCGTTAGGACTTTTAGGATATAAATTTTGTTGATTCGAACACCTCTTGTAGCACGAATCAAATGAGCGCGTTAGGGGATGGTGCCTAAGTGCAATTGATGAGTAGTTGAACACTTGTGATCCTCGTCGCATAAGATGCGGTGAATTTTCTTTTATTTTTACGTTTACCGGTTTCTGCCGGTTGCGATTTTGCTTCTCTGTTTAATTTTTTTTTTAGTTAACATTACCCCTTTTGGGTTTGTTTGTCTTCTTTTCCTTGTTTTGTGTTTTCTCGTGCAGGAGTACATTTTCCAATGGATTAGAAATCGAGTAGGGTTGATCAAGTCGATTTTCCACGAGCCGGGCCTGAGATTTGAATATTCACTTTGTCGCTGTAGTATGAATGGTGAGTATTCCTTTGTCACACGGGTGACCGGGTTCGATCCCGACAACGGCGCCATTTGATTCGTGCCATTAGGCCATTCAGGAATCGATAAAATTTATATCTGCAAAGTTCTTTGTAGTATGGCTATTCTAACGTTATGGTAATCTAGAGGTCGAACTAGGATGGGTTTTTCTTTTGTACAAATTATTTGAAGTGGAGTTCAAAATGGTGAATTTCACTTTGGATTTAAGGAATTTATAAAAACAGTGAGAATTGGTTATTTGCAGGCTGAAAATAAAATAAGAAAAAAAATTGTAAAATAGAATTCCTTGTAGTGTTAGATCAAGGGTTGGTGTCTAGAGCATTGAGAGTCTCAGGTCATTTCCTCGCGTTGGAGGATGACTGATCATATCATAGGTTCTTCATTGCCATAGCCGGAAGCCTAAATAATATCTTTGAAAATTAGTAGTTACCTCCCCATTGATGGTCTCGGACGGTGAATAACATCACCTTGACTCACTTTGATAGCTAATAAATGATAACTAATGAATGTCCTTGTATCTAACAATAAGCATATAATGAGCCTAAGTTTCCCAAATGCAGCCATTCTGATGAAGGCAAGAGGATCATACAAAAATTTGGAGAAAATAAAAATATCCTTGAATCGCCTTTCAATAACCCATAGATGATAACTAACGGATGTCAATGGATCTAGAAATAAGCATCAATGGGCAGCTGCCAAATACTAAATACATTAAAAAGCAATAAAAGGATTAAAGCCTACGATTTGACTGAAACCATAAATGGTAGAGCCTCCCTAGTTAAAACATGGAAAAACCCTCCGATTGCCTTCGATCCCTACCGAGTATCCTTCCACTCCAAGGAAAAAGGGTTTTGAGTAAACAAAGTATCGAGTTGTGCATCCTGAAGGGTGTTTGGCTAGTGAGAAAGTGGAAAGAAAATGAAAGAAAAGGAGAGAAAGTCAAGCATAAGAGAAGAAGCCAAGCGGGAAAGCTGAAAGCTTCTCGTCAATTTTTATTGATTGATTGATCAATTACAGGGCTTGACTGAGGCTTATATACGCTCAGAGCCAAGGGAAATTACAAAAGAAACCAAAACCAAAAGCTATCACAATTACAAGTGATAATATGGGAAGAAACAAAAATTGAAACAAACATGGCACAACGTCAAAAAGCAGGACAGGTGAATAGTGGCTGAATTGTGAATAGTGCTACAGGATGAACAATTACTCCCATAAGACGAATTTCGCTGAGTACTCGATTTCAGCAACATTTTCTGCTCTTCTTTCCTTATGGTGCAATACGCAATCGCGGGTTTGACTTGAATTCTTCATGCTTTGATCGACTCATGATTTTGGCAAAATAGCTTGCAAAACTGGTAGATGTGCAAAATCACGATCGATGCAGAATAACAGGGACCTTAATGAGTGGGTTAATTCACGATTAATTACCATGAAAAAGTGCTGACAACAATATGAGTTAAAATAGCACTTTTGGGCACTAATGCACTAACCTACATTTATGGTCATAACAGTACTGAAGAAGAATGACGAATAACAAAAATATGGTAGTTGAGTTGTGAAAATGAGACAACATGATGAGAATCAGAAACTTAGCGATAACTATCTCAGAGAATGAGAACGCCATGAGGTTGAATATCAAAAGAGTTTTTCTTAAGTGACTCAACCAAGACTTCCACCAAAATCAGTGTTGTTTGATTAGCTCTCATGATAAGCGCTTGGCCACGCTCCCCCTGCAGTCTCCACTGCTCATATTGTTGTTCTGCCGTCGCATGCGGTTGATAAGTGATCTCTAAGTCGCTGGCGGGTCCGATGTGTGTGACGGGCAGTCTGGAGTTCGTTCGTCGATTCTGATCGTTTGTTCGCCGCGACGCGCGTAACCAATGTGCGCAAATCGACATCAACCGTGTTAGTCTGTGCGAAACTCGTACCTGTTGTCTTCGGTTAAGTCACGATTATTCTTTGCCTCTTGACGCGCTGTTACGGATCCACTGCTGTGAGATCTCGCGTCGGGTAGTTTATGTACGTGATCAAGTGATTTTCATTGTGACCAGTATTGCACAGTGTGTGGTTAAGCCAGAGTGGAAGAAAAGTGGTAAAGCAGCAAAAGTTCAGTGATGTCCTCAAGCAGGCATTAAGCAATCTAACATCAGTAGAAATTGGACGGTGTTTCAATTTTCAAGCTGCAAGCTTAGAAGCGGCTGCAAAAAAAAAAAAAAAAAGGTCTAAAATGGTCTGAAGTTTTGAATTAGAAAAAAGTAAGATTTGTATAGTATAACGACTACATAAAAGGAAAATCAGCAATCGAACATCACAAATGGGCTTGCTCAGGCATTAACAAAACATAAATAAATGCCACTTCAGCACACTGCTCTCCCTGACCAAATGCATTATTAAAGCGTGGGGCTCTCGGATTGGAAAGTTAGAAGGAATGCTACCTCACTGAGTAAATTCTTTTTTTTGGATAGGATATTTTTACAAACTTATCAGTATATATTCACTCATTTGGGCTTTAATAAACAGTTAAGGGAGAAGAAAGAGGAAAAAAGTGACCAGTTGGAGCATTTTGAAAATTACACATTCATAATAATTTCAAAAGTGTTATTTCATATATATTTGGATTCTACACTCTCTAAGCTTTCCAACATTTTAAAAACCTTCAAGCAGTTGGGATGAAAAATTCATGGATTAAAACTAACAGAATTATTATAGCTGGAGGGAGGTTCATGAAGATTATATCAAATTTTTTAACATTATCATATATAAATCATAAAAGTCAAAATAATGCGATCTGGGAGAAAATAAAACAAAACGTTAATAGTGGAGAATTGAGAATTTATGGGTTATGAAAACTAGCGAATAGTGACTGTGAAAGAATTAGCAAATTCTGTGAAATTTGAGTTGTAATACAATATTTATATGCTCCAAAAATTAGCAAAACATAAAGTAAATAAAAAAATTATAAAATTGAAATTATTAGAATAAGATTTAATTAAAAATTGAGAAAATAAGAAGAAAAATTAAGAAATCAAAATAAAATAAAATAAAATAAAATAAAAATAAGAAAGATGAAAACAAAAAGTGGGGAGACCTTATACCCGAATAATTCTCGACCTTTGGAGGCTCTTTGGGCTGGTGGAGCTTGAAATGCTGCCAGAAGAGGTTGGGTGCTTGAATCCCGGAACCGACACCAGAACCACATTTATGCCATCTGGTGTGGGCAAATTTGCTAGTGTCTTTGATGTAGTAGCGGAACGACAGTGGCCACTGTTTTCCTGATGTTTGCGGGGTGGGTAGTGCGGGGTTGACCTTAACTTTATTGTAAGGGAGTTTTAGATGTGGATTATGTTCTTGGGTGACGGGATATACATTGGTTAAGGAGAGGATGCTGCTGGTAGTAGGCTATTTTTGGGTTAGGCAATGGAACTAGGATCCAATTTATAGAGTTGGTTTGAAGGATAGGCTCCACAGGTCCACTGTAATTTCACTCTTCCCTCCTCGATCCCGTATTGGAAATTATTCATCTTCTGTTTATATTGCTCTGCTGTGAGTATCAATCCCAGGTACCTCTTTTACCCAGTTCTCCTCCTCTTGATGAATATTTGATTGGTGAGCTGAGGATTGATTCATGAGATATTAATTTATCAGTTCTTTCTGGGACTCATCAGACCTTGTTAAGGGCTCCTCAAATACTTGATTTCACGATTTGGCTGGACATCTTGCCCTCTATTCCTCTGTGAAATTGTCACTAGTTTGCCAGTTCAGTATTTACTTTTCTTTCATTTGAAGTCATCTGTTGTAATTGGTTGTAGTGAGCTGAGGAGTTGAGGCACAATATGGAGAAAGCGGGAGGATTACATGGGTGAGGCTTCTTCTGAGAGAATGCGGCTCATCATTAGTTCTATCAATCCTCCTTGGACTATGTATGAGTTTGGATTTACCTCCTCGAGGTTGTTGATTACGCCATAAGGAAGGTTTCATAGTCCCTCTCTGGGTGGCATTGTATCACTTTCCCAGGTTTCTCTCATGAATCTCCTTGTATTGTTTCTCCCCTTCATTTTGTCGATATTCAAATTTAGTGGGTTCTGGAAGTGACTTGATCAGCACCCTCACAGTTTCTAATGTGGAAAATGTATACACTTTTGAAGCTGAAAACGAGGGAAAAGAAGACAAACAATTCTACCAAAAAAATTAATGTTGGCTTCAAAAATTAGCAGAAGTAAATTGTGGCGCGGGAAGCGAAGTAAGCGAAAAATAAAAAATTCACTGAATCAACATGATGGGGATCAGTGTTAAGCTGCTCATCAATTGCACTTGGAGACCATCCAGCAACGAGCCATTTGAGATTTATGCCACGGTAGGTGTTAGGAATCATGAAATTTATATCTGAAGTCCCTCTTTAACGGCGAAACTCTGTGATATATTAACTACAGAGATTAGAACTTCGGATGAGTTATCTTTGTATAAATGATTTGCAGTGGAGTTCAAAATGGTGAATTCTTTGGGATTAAGAATTATAAACGACAGAAAATTGATTGTTTAAATTTGAAAATAAAAATAAGAAAAAAATTATAAATAAAATTCTTGTGTAAGTGTTAGATTATTTAGGGTTAGGGTCTGAGGCAGCGAGGTTGGGTCATTTCTCGTTGAAGATGACTATGAGTATCTCTAAGTGGTTCTTCATTTAACGCCAAGCGTACCCAAATAATTATCTTTAGAAAAATTAGTATTGCTTGATGGTGGTCATAGAGATTAGGCATTACTCATTCCATGACCACTTTTTACATGAACATCATTTTTGTTATCGTTTTTGTATGCTCTTTCTTTCTTTCTTTCTCTTATTGTTGAAATTTTTAGCAATGTAGGTTAGAAATTGTGATTAATTGCTTTCAAAAAATTATTTCATTTTGAACCATGTTTATTTAGGTTTTGAGCATTTTTGTGTACTAATCAGCAATGGTGCTTTCGATTTAGCATTAAGGTCCCTGTTGACCCTTGATCGCGTGTTTTGGCCTTTGAAAGATATAATCAGGACTGGGTATGGAGATTCATTTTGAGCACGTTGGAAAACATATGATTCAGGTTGGATTGGAAGGAAGGACAGAGAAAGGGCTATGGGAATAACTCTGTGGCGCCCTTCGTTATCTCCATTTCCTTCCTCTTGCCGTTTTCTTTGACTTTATGTAGTTCTTTTACCATGGCGTTTATGTTGTTATGTTATTAAAAGTTGATCATCAGCCCCGATATTCTGAGAGGTTCTTATTAATCGTAACTGGTGGGTTCATTTTTGTTTCTCTCCTTTCTTGATTACTTGACCATGCCGAGATAATAACGGAAGATGACATTGTTTCATATAAGTGGAAGTGTGATGATACAGGATCTTGTTTGGAAGGGATTCCTGTTCTTCAATGGTGCTCTTGGCGGATTCTGTGGTCGTTATCTTGGTTTTGTCCACCCGATCCCACATTAATATGTTTATGATAAACTTTAAAAGTTGATGGATATAATTACTGATCGCTGAGAATTCAAATTGAATCCACCTCTATGACATTAAAGGTGATGAGAACTTATTTTTCATATGGTGATATTCTTTTATTTATATATTTCAAAAGATAAATGTGCAGTTCAAGTTCTTGCTATTGATCAGTTGGGAGATGACTATCAGTTAATCATTGGTATGAAGTATTGGTTATACCTCAGTTTTCTGGATCTGTGAATCACATGTTTTTCAAAGGTTCTATTTTTATTTTTCTTATTTTTATTTTTCAGCGTAAATGAATGATTTCTCATTGTTTTATAGTGTGATCTGTGGAAGATTCATGTTGACGAACCTCAACTTCCGTCGTTTGTCTAAAACTAAACTCTGATTGGTATGGAGATTATCTTTGTTGTGTTACTCTTGTTGATTTCAGATCTATTTTGACGTTGGAATACTCACTGGCGCACGAATCAGGCTTTGAAAAGTCGACTTGACCATTTCAATGCGAGGCGATCGAAGTCGAACGATTGATGACGATGTGGACATGCGGTAAGTTCTAAATCAGAGCGGAGTTTCTGCCAGGAACAATTTCCATATTAGGGTTGATCTTCACCTGCCAAATGAATCAAAGGTCAAATCACGAAGAATAAATATTGAAGCTGTCACGAGCTTCAGAATTTATCGCCGTGATTTTAATTCTAAAGATGATGATTAGGATGCAATTTCCTCCATTCTTGTGATAACGGAGTGCAGAAAGCGAAGGCAGAAGCCAGGTGTAATGGATGTGGTGGACCTATCTGTTTGGGGCTGATTGCGAGTATCGTTGGGATGGAAGTGCCAATAGGGTTCTTGGATCTGGAAAATGAGTCGCGGGATCTGAAGTGATGCGATAACGATTGAGTATTACCGCGCGTTGAAATTCTTTCACGTGAAGATAGTTCTCTTTTATCATCAAACTTCAATGTAATGCGCGACTTTATGGAGTGGCTTCACCTTTTGCGTCGTTGAAGTCGGAGTTTAATTGCGTTAATGGTGATCAGTTGAGAAGGACAACGGGTGGAAATTCTTTGTTTTATATAAAACCTAATTGTAAACCTTCTGTTGGTTTGATCGAAAATAAATCACATGTTCTGATTGTTTATTGTTCATATAAAAGCCATTATTGTGTGTTTCTTTATATTTTTATATTACCGGGACTTTAAATACCACAAATTGATAAACTGCATGAGTTACGGACTGGTAGAATCATTGGAACACAGATTGTTTTATATATATATCTTCTGCTCATGCCATATACTCTCTCACTATATACTTGACTATTAAGTAAATTAAAAAAGAAAGGCAATCTGTAAATATTGGAATAGTATTGGAGTTTAACAGTTAAATCAAAAATTGAACAGAACAGGGTAAGTTTTTGGGACTTCTTCAGGAGACATACACAATTAAGATATTTTCTGAGTGTGGTGGAGTTTACATAAGATATGAAGGCTGAGTGTTTTTGAGACTGGACAGAAGACTGTAAGAAAAGTCTTTAGATTTTTTAATTTGTTTTAATAAATATGGTTATTGTCTTTGTAACTAATTCTAAATACAAAGTACATGATGTTACGTTACACTTTTACAATTGTGACTATGAATAAAGGGTGTGCAGTGATATTGTTCAAATCCATAGGATGAAGGATTCTATTTAGTATTATGTTAAACAAAGTTATGTTTGGAACTAGTAGCACCTACATTATTTTCTCACCAACTTATACTAATATATTAATTATATTTGCGTTTTCTTCTATCAAACAACACATGTTCTCTCATACAAGAAATAATGGAACAGAGTGCTTATATATTTCAATAAAAGTGGTTTTGTTTAACTATTTAATTCAGCACATAACAGTTATCAGTTGGCAAAATTATATTTCGATAAATTTAACTTCCATGATTTATTGTCTTTGTGAGCTAATTCTAATGCAAAGTACATGTGTCCTTTGTGCTTTTAGTGGAAGCTGAATCTAAGATTGTGATGATATTATTGAGGAAATCATGGAATCATATAGTTTAGATATTAGCAACCAAACTTTGTTGGAATGGATTCTTGCTTGGAAACATTAATATCATCTTTAAACATTCAATTAAATGGTGTTTGTATGGTTGGTATTTTTGCGCATGGTGGAATTGGCAAGACTACCATCATTACTGCTCTTCATAACAAAATCTCGAATCGATTTTAAAGTATTAGTATCCTCACAAATGTCAGAAGAATCTACCAAAGATTTTGGTATACTTAAGCTATGACAACTTCTTGTTTTGCGGGGGTAGAGGACAATTGACTTTAAAGAATATTCTTGAAGGTGTCAAAGTAATAAGAGCGAACCTTTTTCCTCCAAAAAGGTTCTTGTTTTTAAGGAGATATAGATGATTGAGCAAATTTAAGAGGCACCTAGTTGGAAAGCATTCTGGTTTGATCAAATGGAGTAGAATGCGTCATAGCTACTAGGAAGAAATATGTTTTTCTAATGGCACATGGAGTTGATTATATGTGTGTGAGGGTTTGCAATTAAATAATGTCAAGAAGCTCAACTGACTTTTATGTTCTTATGCCTTCAGCAAACATCTCCCTAAGAAGGTTATAAAGATCCCCCTCTATCCATATAGTACAAACATATCTTGATGGTGCTTCCATTGATAGCATGAAGATATTTTAGGTTCTCTTTTATTTAGAAAGAGTAAGATTGGAAAATGTAAAATTGAAATTTGACAATTACCTAACATGAAATTACAAATATTGCTTACCTTATAAAATAGTTATGATGGATTGGATGATACCCAGATGATATTTCATGACATTGCATGAAACTGTGAAGGAAATAACATGAAGTTACAAATGATTTTAGTTGTTCTAGGTCGATGCATAAAGTGAATAAATGCTCTAGTGGATGGGTGTTTGTATGAGCAAAAGGGATAAAGAATGAGTAAGAATCAAATCATTTGTTAACTTGAATGGGTAAGGAAATTGTTTATAAGAATGTCTAAATAGGCAGGAAGAAGCAGGTAATGGAATATATAGATCATTTATCAGGCATTGACAAGAAATACGATAAGATAATTAATATATATATATATATATATATATATATATATATATATATATATTGTTTAATAGGTACTTTTTGTTATTTTTCATTTACCAAATTACATTTGTTGTGAGTACTTTCATATAGACTGAATAGCAGGACCACGTAGGCACAAATACCACCTTTACCACTTAAATCAAGCTTCAAGAGCTTCTTTTTTTATTTAATTAATAAGTTATTTACCTACATATATCATCTTAGAAAGGGTTTACAGTTTATAGATGTTCATGGCTAAAGCATGATTTTACTTAAATCTTTATATGGGGGACGAAAAGAATTGGGGGATAGTCCTTGAGAATGAGAGCACACAGAGCAGGATAAAGGGTTCATCCTTAAGCTTTGAGGGATGATTAGACTTAGAGTTCTTGTCGTCAATTACAAATGTGGCTTTTTGAAGATTTTGCATTTCCTTTTGATGACTTGACATGTCTCACTTGGGATGGATATTCTTTAGCATCGCTACCATCAAATTTTCATGCAAACAATCTTGTACATCTCTGTTCGAACAATAGAAACATAGAACGACTTTGGAAAGAAACTTACAGTGCGATTATGTATTATTTATGCTCTTTGTTTTCTAATTTTAATTTACTGAAAATGATTATTAAAAGAAATTCTATTTTGTTGTAGTGTAAAATTAAAAATGCATGATCTTAGTGTTCTGATAGTATTTAAAATAGGAGTTACCAACCATGCACTGCCAAATTTAGATATCTAACTCTTTCGGGTTGTATAAGTTTGTTAAGGTTATGTTTGGTTTATAGAAAGTATTAAGGAAAAAAACAAAAATTTATAAAAAATAAAGTTTGTTTTTATTATATTTAGTTGTTTTGTAAAAAAATTCTAACAAAACCAAATAAAAATAAAATGAGTTAGTTAGAAACTTATACATTTTTTATTTATTTAATTTTTTTATATTGTATTAGATTAGAAAATAGATAAAATGAGTTTGAGGTAGAGAAATAAAAAAGACTATAAAATTTAACTATATTTTACTCTCCTTTCCTTTTTCTCTCTTTTTGCTCTTTCTCTCATTTTTCACTCTCACACATTTTCTCTCAATTATTTAAGGAATTGAAATGTAGCACGAAGGACAGAATTTGCCCATGCATGTTAAGGTTGAGTAAACTAACCTTTTTTTCCATGAATTCTATAAGTTACTTTAAACAGTGGAGTGCTCTCACAGGGACATTCATAGGTTAAACATAATTACTTCTTCATTGCAATGGTTGTTCAAAGGCCCAACTAGTTTTTAAAGTAAATAATATGGAAAAGTGAAGTGTAACGCCCGTCACAGAAAGGTATGAGTACATTATAGCGTGGGGCATTATCTGAGCACTAAGTGCCATTATAATAGTTTGGGGTTATTAAATTAATGGTAAGAAATTAGGAACCGAGTGAGGTACTAGTGCAAGAGATTAAAGTGGTAGAATTAAGGATATAAAGGCATAATTTGAGAAGATAGTATGCCAAAATGAAAATAATACAAGTTGATATCAAATATTAAAAGATGGAGGACCAAAAATTTAATCAAAGTAGAGATGGACCATTATACAAATATTAAGAGTTGATGTGCAAATATTAAGAGATGAGGGTCAAATAAATCAATTAATGAAAAGTTGATATTATAATAATGCAGGAAGAAGCAAAAGCCAAAAAATCATCATTTGGTCTCGAACTTCAGCAAACCCCGTAGGAGGAGGAGAGAGCCAGAGAGAGGAAGAGAAGGAAGAAGAAGGAGGAGGAGGGAAGAAGATCAGGAGTGTCATGTCTTGGAATTAAAGTGTATTTTGATGTCTTGAGCTTTTTAGTGGTATGCATTTAAATGGGCTTAGTTCTTTCGCTTTGTTCTAGGGTTTTGTGGAGAGATCACATTAACCCTAGGAATTCTTGAAGTTTTGTGGGAAAACCCCGATTGGTGAAAATAACCATGGAATCCTCTTATTTATGTGGTTTATAAAGAGGTGGAGGACCTTAGGTAGAGTTCTTGCATTTTCACCTAGGGTTTGTGGTTTGAGTTCCAAGTCGCAATTCAGTGTTGTGAGGATTGGTTTGGATGGTCCATGTTGGGTTTTGATGGTGTTGTAAAAAGAGTATTAAGTTTTTAAAGGAAATTCTGTCAAAAATTTGGTAAAACCACTGTTTTTGTTTTGGTTATAGATTAGTTATAATCATCCAAGTGATTAGTTCCAATTGGTAAGAGAACCATAAGAATGGGAGCTACAAATGTATGAGAAGGAACCAAGAGCAAATTGTAACTCTAAGGCTCCCAAATGCAACGGACTGAAGGTGAGCTCAGTAGCCAGCTCACTGATTTGCTCTGTTTTTGGGTATGGTTGTAGTGTTTGGCCTTAAGTGGAGTTTCACTCATCAAATTAGTGATTCAATTCTAGGTAGAAATAAACATCTGGGAGCTGAGATGCTTCAGAGGAAGTGAATACAAATTATAAATAAAAGTGCCCATAAAATTTGTCAAAGTGGAGCTATGTGCAGATTCTGTTCTGCCAAGGTAGTCATCTGAATGTAAAATACAACAACTTGAGTTTGGTGATCCAAATTGGGTGATTCCAATTGGAGAAAAAGAAACCTTAGAATCCATAGCTTCAAATGAGTGAAAGAAACCATTTCCAAATTATGGAGTTAAGATCCCAGAAATCCAAGGACAGTAGGTGATTCAGTGAGTTTGGAATCAAAAACATGCTGTAACTTGTGTTATGTGGTTGAGGGCATAGAAGAAGGAATTGTACATTAAATTTGAGATGTCATTGGATATATAAAGGACTGATCTAAGGAGTTTCATAATTTTGAAGACCTTTTGAATAATTTTGGGTAATAAGTCCATAGAGTATTGTTGGAAAAAGGGTACCAAAATGATGGTTTTGTTGGTTTTTAGTGCTCAAGGTAAGTGTTAAGATTTGACTTTATATAGATGTTGTGTGACCTTAAAGTGACTTGCGTGTGAAATCGTTAAGTTTATACGCTATACATAGTAGATTAATATGTCGTCGTATTCGGTTAGTGTGTAGGTTAAAAAAGTAAGGTGGGGAAAAAGTGTGGAAGCTGTGCTTTGAGAGTTTTAGCAAGCAAAGAGGTGAGTGTTCTAAACTCATTTTCCAAATACTAGTGTATAATATAGCTTGCTTTTTTGTGGTATTTTAATGGTTTTGTTTATGACCATTTTCAAGAAGCAAGCAATGAATTTAGAAAAGAGAAAGCAAATGGTTTGTTTAAACCATCTTTGAAAAACAGCATTGGTTTAAATTGTAAAACCATAAATAAGTAAGCAAGCAAATGGTTTAGAGTGTGAAACCATTTTCAAAAAACAACGAAGCAAGCAAAAGAAAATTTTGGCAAAAACAAGGCCTTCCTAGTTTTCAACAAACAACCCGGTCGGTATTAAAATGCGATGTGTTGAGGATCTCATACGTACATTTAGTTTTACTGGTGGCAAACTTAGGACATACATCATGCATTTAAAGGAGGCGGTGGCGCGTCTGAGGGTATATAAGGTTATGAGCTCTAACTAAATTATGGTGATGGCGACGGGTGCGATTCCACCATATTCACCGGAAAAAAAAAAAAAAAAAAAAGGTGATGCGGACCCAGGTCCTTCCACCGCACGGTCGCCAGGCTTGTGTTCAGCAGTCTGATGCAGCCAAATGACCTCAGTGGTTGATGTTTTATAAGCATAATATACGATTTTGAAAAATCAACCATTGGTTCCCGATCGCCGAGCTTAGAGAGTTTCATGAACGGTTGAGCTCGGGCTCCAGTTTTATTTTAGCATCGCGGTTGAGCGAGGCTCGTGTTTATCAGTTTTGAGCTTGAAGCAAAGTTTATGAAAGAGTTTTGAGCAACTTTAAAGCAAAGAGTTGAGAAAAGTTTTGAAACTTTAAAGTAAGATAAAAGCAGCAGCGAGATTTTTGAAAGGTTTATAAACTTTCAAGTAGCCCAACGATAAAAGTTTGAAACTTTTAAAGAGTAAAATAAAAATCAAGAAAAGAAATATTTACGGAAATATCATGTAAGCGAAGTTTTGAGTTTTAGATGTTTTGAAAAATGGCTATTTTCTAAATCATACACTCCACTGAGCTCGTTTAGCTCATTGTTTTACTGTTTAAAAACTATTTTCTGGTCTGAAGATTTTGCAGGGGGTATTTCAGACATAGTAGGATTCTCGACTTTATTGTGATCTTTGTAATTAATAATCTTGTAAGGAAATGCTGTGAATTTGTATAGTAATGGAGCATATGTATATTACATAATATAGTTTTGTGAAAATGTCTGACTGAAATGCTGAAGAATGTTGTTGGATTTGCCATATTTGGAATTTAATGGAAATTGTGTATACGAGTTTTGGGACATATCTATATCTGTTTGTTATCTTAGAAATTGCAAAACCCTGAGTTTAGAAAAAAAAAAAAAAAAAGAGTTATGGGTTTTGGCAAGCGATACGGCTTAGGCTTCAGGAGTTTCTGGTCGTTGAAGTGGCAATTTTGAGGATTTCTGTGGGTGGTAACACACAGATAGTAGGGGGTGGGGGGTGTGAAACGAGGTGGTATCGGAGCGGGTTGTATACAATAACCTGGGACATGAGAGATGATACCACGAGGTGGTGTGAGCATAAGTGGTGTTAAGCATCGTAGTTTTCGTATACCTTTATTTTACACTCTTGGCGACCATAAGTTTTTCGATTCAGTACATCATGGGTAGTTCAAAGTGATAAACGGAGTTTATTTTTATCTGACCTTTTATAATAAAGGCGGGAGGGCCGTAAATTAGATCTGGAGAAATATTCGAAGTGTCACGGCGTCACGAAGTACACGAGAGTGACACGGTTCATCATACGCCTCTATGAATCTGACCTCCGGTGGTCGAAATTTTGGACCATCTGGGCCGCGAAGGAGCTGCAGTGCGAGTTGTTCACAGGCGGCGGGTGGCTGATTGTGATAACAACCCTTGGCGCGGCGCGTCGTGATCGCTGACCTCCTACCACCTAGAGAGGTTGATGAAGAACACGGGAGGTCGATAGAGGAAGTCTGAGAGTGGGCGCCGAGCCGTATGACGGCGTGGTGATCGAGGCGGCTGGTATAAGCTAGGCCGTAAATAAGGTTCTGAGTTATAAGAACACGAATGAGCGAGAGTCTTGTTTTCCGGTTTTCGGTAGGAAACGGGGCTAAGGATTGGTGAGACCCGTGTGGAGAGGGAGGTATCACAATGGCGTATCATGGGACAATTTCAACGAGGATTGGTGATGATTCTCCCTCAAAGTCATAAGGATTCGAAAATTGAGGAGTTCTTCAGGTTAGAACAGAAGAACATGTCAGTGTCAGATTATGAGAAGAGGTTCTCGGAACTAGTTAGATTGGTTCCATATATTCAGGCAGTGAAGCCATGAAGTCTGGGTTTTTAGCGGATGCGACACCCAGGATCAGAGTGCATTTGTGCGCGGTTCCTCATATGGAATTTGGGGACTTAGTTGAAACGAGTTGAAGCGAATGCGACGGCTATGTATGTCAGTGGCGAAAAGGAAGGAGTGCACCGGGCACTTCCCAGCGAGCTCTGGGTGCGTGAAGGACAAGGGCGGGATTGGAAGGCGAGAGTCTGGGTGAGAATACCTACAGCGAGGGATCGATGGGCCCTCGGTTATTCAGCAGTGGCACCCGAGTCTTCCTCTAGTATATCTGTATGTGTCGGAGCGAAACTATCATGGGAGTGTAAGAGATTCGATCTGAGGGTGTTTCCATTGTGGCGGGAAGGCCATTTTATTAGAGTGTCCTCGGCGATTGGTGCGAAACATCGGTAGCCAGATCTTATACTGATTGCAATTAGCACGAGGTCGTCGGAAGGGTGTGTCCCAGCCGGAGAGGGGCCAAGAGGTGTCCCAAGCCAGGGCCACACGCCCAGGAGCGGCCGGTGGTGCAGGCGCGGTCCCGTGGGCACGATTGCAGACTCGCACTCAGCCGAGTATATGCCGTGACCCACAAGATGCGGATGCGCCCGCATGTGGTTACTCGGCAGCTATTTCAACCTTGATCATGATGTTTATACATTAGTGTAATCCATATTACACCCATTTCAGATCCAGCCTTTCTTAGATCGTCAGATGTGGCACTAAACAATAGAGTAAGTTCATGAGGGCTCTCTTCCACTGAGATCCAAGCGGCTCCTATTGCATATAGTCGAGAGTAGAGTTCCACTATGGGACAGGAGTTCCTGGATCTGTGGCCTTAGATATGAGGGATTTCGATGTGGTTCTCAAGATGGATTGGCTATCTCGCCACAGAGCCACATTAGATTGTTATAAAAGGAAGTAAAGTTGCATAGCCGCGAAATTGAGGTTAGTCTGGAATACAGATGTTATTTCCAAGATATCTCTGCCAGAGCACAGCAGAGAATGTCGCAGAAGGGTTGTCAGGTTATCTAGCTTATGGTGGAAACAGAAGTTGTGGGACTGCATGAGATTCGTTGTTAGAGAGTTCCCAGATGTATTCCCGTGATGATATTGCAGATTACCTGCAAAGAGAGGTGGAGTTCACCATTGATCGATCCAGTGGATCAGTCTATTTCCACCTTGAGGTGGATGGCCCCAGAGTCGTAGAGAGCCATGGTCAAATAGAAGAATCAGCAGTAAGGGATTCATTCGACCGAGCATATCCCCATGGGGAGTGCCCAGCCTCTTTCGGTGCAGCGATGGAGTCTCCCATACGTAAGGATTTATGTGCAGCTGAACAAAGTTACCATCCGGCACCGCATCCACCCCTAGATCGACATGAGTTCACCGCCTCCGTGGTCCTGAGTAACAAGATAGATTGAGGCTCGGCACTACGCTGAGGGCGGTGGGAGGGTGATGTTCCTTCAGATCAGATTCGTGACACGCCACGGACATTATGAGTTTCTCGGTGATGCCGCCATTTGACTACGCTCCTTAGCGCAGGATTTTGATGAACCAGGCACTGGTACAGATTGGATATGTTCAAGGCGAAGTTTTATTTACATATCCTAGTGTATCGCGTAGTTCGGGAGGAGTCATCTGGGCACCAGGGGATTGTGTCATATAATCTCAAGGGGAGCGACAGCTATGCTGTTGAGCAAGTGTCATGGCTTGATAAGGTGGCATTCCTAGTCATGTGATCTCAGTCAGGGGGTGAGCGTGGGATCCCGTGAAATAAAAACATGGTAAATTGAAACCAATGCAAAAGAATGTCAGAGGTTAGAAGCTTCCTTGGTTTGCCAGGATAATAGTTAAGTAGAAGCTCAGTCGGTGTCAGATATAAACACCACTGCCGACTAGAAAGATGTCAAGTATGATTTGCGGATGCCCACGCAGTTTCTGAGAGTTGAAGGGTAGATTGACTTCGGGCTCAGTCAGGTTTATTCCAATGGGAGAGATGGGTTTGTGGGTTTGGCAAAGGATGTTTCAAGGCCTGGTCAGGTTTTGACAAGTAATGATAGGTGGATTGTATTATGCCTGTATTGTCAAGAAGTATGAGGAGAATTACTCCTACACATGACTTAGAGCTTGCAAGTTAAATGTGAGCTCATTCAAGATACTAGAGACATTACTTATATGGTGTTCCTCTTGCGTGATCTTTGGCTGCATCATAAGAGTCTTCAATATATTTTCACCCGCAGAGTTAACCCATAGCAAAGAAGATCATCAGCTGATTAAGGATCACGACTAATATCGAGCACTAATCCTGTGGAAGCAATGTTTGAGTATGCCTGAAAGGAAGTACCGCAGAGTCTTTCATTCTCATATGAGATCAGTTATCTTCCACCGTTGGTGGACCCAGAGCTCTAGTGATATTGAGGTCGAGGATTCGTGGAGCCTTGTTAGCCACATTTCATGTTACCTCCTCTAAAGGACTGGATTCAGCAGGGCGCTGCAGGATCTGGGCTGGGAAGGATACAGCTTGCAGTGAGATAGAAAAGCAGAAAGCAGTTTCAATTAGAGATGGCATGATAGTTGAAAGGACAGAGAATGTGCGGCTGCAGTACGGCGAAATAAGAGAGACATTGCGAAGTAAATATTCATCATATGCATCCAGTGTATCAAGATGTACAGACTTTGAAAGAACATTACCGTGGAATGGGATGGAATAAGATCAAGCCGCCCCGCATGCTCCAACCTGTCGGCCAGTGAAGGCAGAGCACCAGAGACCGGGTGAAGATACAAAGTATTCTCATTCCAAAGATGGAAATGGAGAAGATCACTATGGATTTTGCATCTGTGTCTTCCACGGACTCAAAGGCAGCATGATGCTATATGGGTGATAGTTGATCGACGACTAAGTCCGCCATTTTCTACCGCCATCGCGTTGAGGATTCTTTTGAAAGTCGCCCAACAGATGTGGATGATGCTAAAGAGATCATAGTCTGGGGCTTGAGAGTTTATCAGACCCTGTGTTCATCCAGCCAGCCTAGTTTGGTAAACACTTAGGTACGCTTCATTTCAAGACAGCATTTCATCCTCGGGACGATGGTCAATGCAGAGGGACTGATCAGACGTTGATAGATATACCTGAGAGCTGTGGTAGATAACTGGAAGGAAGTCAGATACTCACTTAGCACTAATGACATTTCACAACAATAGCTAATGTTTCAAGAGATAGATATGGCTCCATTTGAGGCGTTGTATGGCAGAAATGTAGGACTCGGGCAGCCGGGACGAGGTTGCAGGAGAAGACCAATAGGTCCCTCCATACAGCATCACTGCAGAAAGGAAAGTCAGTTTCTGATAACTCAAGATAGCAAGAGATGTAATTAAAAGCTTATATGACAACCGTCGTAGAGACTCATAGCTTGAGATAGGTACCAAGTCTTTTGAAGATTTCACCTGGAAAGGTGTCAGATTGGGAAACGAGGTGTTTTTAGTCCGAGGTAGCATTGGACCTTATGAGATTGCGGGCAAGGTGGGGCCAGAGCTTGCTGTTGAAGTTACCCCAGAATTATCATGATCTCATGATATGATTCATAATGATGTTGAGGAACATATCCCGATCCTCTGCTACGATTGAGAGAGCAAAAACAGTAGCGAAGGAGAATTGACTTATGAAGAGACACCTGCAGTAGACAGAGATCGCAGAAGGAAACAAAGTTAGAAGCAAAGATTCCGCTTTAGTTAAAGTCTTATGGAAGAATCATGAGAGGGAGGTCGCCACTGGGAGCCGCAGGCTCGGGAGGCGCCACAAGCATTCTCACTTATTTTCCATGAGGTATTTTCCTTCTTTCTTTTCTTGGAGTTTAGTTATTCATTTCGAGGACCCAAAATGTTCCTAAGGAGGGAGGAATTTGTAACGCCCGGTCCCAGAAAGGTACAAAGCATACGTAACCGTAGGGCGCATACGAGCAATTCAAGGCGCCATTATAATAGTTTCGGGAGTTGTTACAATGGACAAATGAAACCCAAAATTCTGAGGTACTAGCAAGGGTAAAGTGGTAAATTCCAAAAGGAGGCAAGGGTATAATTTGAGAAGATAGTATGCCAAATGAAAATAATACAAGTTGATATCAAATATTAAAAAGATGGAGGACCAAAATTTAATCAAAGTGTAGATGGGCCATTATACAAATAACAAGAGTTGATGTGCAAATATTAAAGAGATGAGGCCGGGTCATTCACCACGAAAAGCTGATATTATAATAATGGAAAAACAAAGCCAAAATCATATTTGTCTCCAAAGGCTAGCAAACCCGTAGGAGGAGAGGAGAGAGCCAAGAGAAGGAAGAGGAAGAATAAAGAAGAAGGAGGAGGAGGAGAAGAAGATCAAGGTATAAATGTCTTGGAATTAAGTGTATTTTGATGTTCAGCTTTTGTATGCATTTCATGGAACTTAGTTACTCCTTGTTCTAGGGTTTTGTGGAGAGATCACATTAACCCTAGAATTCTTGAAGTTTTGTGGGGAAACCCCAATTGGTGAAAATCATAATCTTCTTATTTATGTGGTTTTATAAAGAATTGAGGACCTTAGGTAGAGTTCTTGCATTTTCACCTAGGTTTTGTGGTTTGAAGTTCCAAATCTCAATTCAAGTGTTGTGAAGTTGGTTTGATGAATCTATGTTGATTTTGGATGAATTGTTGCAAAAGGAGAATGTTAGGGTTTTTGTGCTGAAATTGTCAAAATTTGGTAAACCACTGTTTCTTGTTTCTTATTATAGATTAAGTTATAATCATCCAAAATGAATTGATTCCAATTGGTAAAGAACCATAAGAGATAGGGGCTACAAATGTATAGAAGGAACCAAGAGCAAATTGAAATCTCATGGCTCTAAACATGGATCAGCAGAGTCGTAGCCTACTGATTTTGCTCTGTTTGGGTACAGTGTTTTGGCCATAAGTGGAGTTTCAACGGTCCAAATTGAGTGATTCAAAATTCTAAGTAAAATAGACATCTAGGGAATAAGTTAGCTGAAGGAAGGAATGCAAATTATAAGCCAAAAGTGCTCATAAAATTTGTCAAAGTGGGAGCTATGTGCAGATTCTAATTGCCAAATGAGCTATCTAGATGTAAAATACAATAACTTGTATTTTGGTGATCCAAATTAAGTGATTCCAATTGGAGAAGAAAACCTTAGAATCATAGTTTCAAATGAGTGAAGAAACCATTTCCAAATTATGGAGTTAAGATCCCAGAAATCAAGGATAAATGTGTGATTCAGTAGTTTCTGAATCAAAACATGCTGTAATCCTGTGTTATGTTGAGGGCCCTAGAGAAGGAATTGTACATTGAAATTTTAAAGAGATGTCATTGATAGATAAAGGAATGGATCTGGGAGAGTTTCACAAATTTGAAGACCTTTGAATAATTCTTGCACAAAGTCCATAGAGTATTGTTGGAAAAAGGGCACAAATGAGTGGTTTTTTTGTTAGGTTTTTTATGCTCAAGGGTAAATCTGTTAATTTGACTTATATGAATGTTGTGTGACCTAAAGTGATTTGCGTGAAGTACGTGGTTATACGCTATACATAGCGATTAATATGTCGCTTATTCGTTGAGTGTGGTTAAAAGTAAAGGTGGGGAAAAGTGGAACTGTGTCTCTCAAGTTTTAGCAAGCAAAGAGGTGAGTGTTCTAAACTCATTTTCCAAATACTTAGTGTATAATAAACTGCTTTTATAATCGGGTATTTAATGGTTTTGTTTGTAAACCATTTTCAAGAAGGCAATGAATTTGTAGAAAGCAAATGGTTTTGATTTAAACCATCTTTGAAAAGCAAGCATTGGTTTTAAATTGTAAACCATAACAGAAAGGTACAAAATGGTTTTAAATTAAAACCATTTTTTCAAAGAGCAAGCAAGCAAGCAAAAAAGAAAATTTGCGAAAACAAGGCCTTCCCTAGTTTTAAGCAAGCAAACCGTCAGAGGGTATTCGCACGCAGACGGTGGTGTTAGATCTCATACATGATTTTAGTTTTGCCTCGGTCGGCAAACTTAGAGACATACATCATGCATTTAAAGGAGACCGTAACGCATGTGGAGTATAAGGTTATGAGCTCTAATCCAAATATAGATACACCGTCAATTCCACCCATATTCACCGGAAAAAAAAAAAAAAAAAAAGGTGATGCGACCTGTGTCTCACCTAAGACGGCCGCCTGTGCTTCCGCGTTCACTGTGTGCAAGAAGTAAAAATAAAGCCTCCAAAGGGTTGATGTTTTATAAGCATAATATACGCAGAAAATCAACCATTGGTTCCCCGTCGCCAAGCCCGGAGAGTTTTTGTAAAGCAAACGGAGCTCAGTTCGCTTTTATTTCAAAGCATGCTATTATCAGTCTCTTGTTTATGAAAAGTTTTGAGAAACTCGCTAAAGGTTTATGAAAGTTTCAGCAACTTTTAAAGCAGAGTTGAGAAAGTTTTAGAAACTTTTAAAGTAAGATAAAGCAAGCAAGCAAGAGATTTGAAAGGTTTTATAAACTTTCAAGTAAGCAAGCAATAAAAGTTTTAAACTTTTAGCAAAATAAAAGTAAAGAAAGAAATATTTCTCGAAAATATCATGTAAACGAAAGTTTTACGCTTTAGATGTTTTCCGAAAGCAAACATTTTCTAAAATCATATACACTCACTGAGCTCGTTTAGCCTATTATTTTCGTTTTAAAACTATTTCCGTGGCTGTACACGACGCTGGAGCATAGTAGATTCTCCCGACTTTTATCAAAGGTTGTGAATTAATAACCTCTGTAAGGAACATTGAATTTGTATAATGGAGGATATGTAATTAAAATACATAATATAGTCTTAGAAATGTGAGCTTGATAGTTCTCGAAAGAATGTTGTTGGTTGCCATATTTGGAATTGTAAAATTTGCATACAAGCCTGTGGACATGTCCTATACAACAAGAGGTCACAAATTCTATAAACCACAAGTTTAGAAAAATTTTATAGAGGTTTTAAAGAAGCAACACGGTCAGCTTCACAGAGTTTCTAGTCGTTAGAGGTAACGGTTGGGGATTTCTATGGAGTGGCCGGCACACCTGCCGATAGTAGGGGGTGGGGGTGTGACATAGAGGATCTTAGATTAGATGAAACAACTATAAAAGAGCTACCATCATCGATTGAACTTCTCAAAGGCCTCCGAGGCTTAGGTTTGAACAACTGTAAAAACCTTGAGAGTCTTCCAAACAACTTTTGCTATTTGAGTTCTCTTACAACTCTGAGTCTTGATGGGTGCTCAAAACTTGGGAGATTGTCGAAGGACTTGGAGAGAATGCCATGTCTAGAGACTCTTTCCTTGAAATCGGTCAGTTGTTAGTTGCCTTTATCATGTTTATCTCACTTAAGGAGGCTAGATTTACATCAATGCGATCTAACGTCAGGAGTAATAATGGGAGAGAATAGATTGAACGCATTGGAAGAATTAAGTCTGAGAAACTGCCATCTAAATGAAGGAGGAGTCTTGGATAAAATTTTCCATCTATGCTCATTGAAAGTATTAGATTTAAGTGGGTGCAATACAGAGGAAGGAGGAGGAATTCTCAGTGACATACTTGTGAGAATCAATTAACTATCTAACCTAAGAGCCCTAGGCTTGAGACACTATAAGAAGCTTTCATAGATTCTAGAGCTTCCTTCAAGTCTACGACTGCTAGATGCGCACAGCTCGATTAGGACCTCATTGCCACCGATGCGTTCTCTAGTGAATTGTCTCAAATCAGCAAATCGGGTATGCTTTTCTTGGGGATAAGGTGCATAAATGCTTCGAGGATTTCAAGTATATCCCGAGGTAGCTCACTCATGCCCCTCTCGTTAGAAAAGGTCACAAATGGACAAACGATTCTCGTTTAACACTCCACACATGTCAGAGTTTCTAGCCTTGTTGTGACTTTTTTTAACGGGAGCCATGAGTGAGCTACGGTAGTAAAAGTCAAGGGTATCTTAGTACCAACAAAAGTTCCAAAGAAAAGTGGGACATATGTGAAAACCTCAGGTGTGGAAACCCCCGAGCCCGACTCGACCCGGTTGGCGGATCCGAACCGAAACCCCGGGGACGCCCTGCCGAAGCCATCAATCAAATCCATTTAGCAATTACATTTCATTTATATAAACATTTCCGTTTTCAATGCTTTGCGGAAGCGATTTCATTTTGGGGCGAGCCCATAAACGCTTAAATATTCAATGCAACTCCTTTACAAAATATGCATTTAACCAAAGATGGCATTTTATGTCATACAACAAAGATCCAAATGTATTCACAAACTACATAGGGTACAAAAATAATTTCGTTAACCTTTTGTTTACAAACACTTCCATTCCAAATATAGTGAGGATGCATGACGGAGCATACCCATGAACTTTTGATTATCTGTAAGCTCCTAATCTTTGGGTCCACTTGCAATCACCGCCTATCACTCTGCACTGCCGCATGGATAAACAAATACGCTAGCGCATTTTCATGCTTAGTGATTCTATGCAGTTCTCTAATTCATTTCAGTTCAATACGAATCATGCCTTTATCAAAATAATGCTTTTTTACAATGTCTATGTGTAATGTAACGGATACTCATACGAATACACTTTTCAAATCATTTTTTTTTTTGCTTTTCGGTTTGTGATTTCACATATGGCTATAGAAGTCGACATTCACGGATGTATCTGGCAGAACTCACATGTTTGTCATTCAAGAGAACGGATTACATTTAATATTACAATTCATATGGCTATTGTGAATCACATTCACGATGTATTCGGCCAGAATCTCGCCTCGTTTGTCATTCAATAAAGAATGGATTTACATTTAATAATATTACAATCTCACATATGGTTATAGAAATTGACATTCACGATGCATTCGGGCTTATGAATCCTCGGCCTCGTTTGTCATTCAGTAGCAATAAGATTTACATTCACATTACGTCCTCACATATGGCTATAGAAATCTCCATGATTCACGGCAGATTCAGCCGTAATCTGGGTCTTCATTTGTCATTCAGTAGCAATGTGATTTCATATTGAACAAATACGATTACCCTCATGTCGAATTCAGTTGGTGAATCCCGTCATGATGGGCATTCAATAAAGCATTTCAAATCAATTTACTTTCATGCAGTAAATTCACTTATAGTTCAAATACATGCTCACATGCAGATATTTGACAAACACTTCGAATAATAATGATTCAAATCAATACATATACATTTCACAATTAGAATTTGAAATGGAAATCAAGTCACAAAGTAACGACTGACAGAGAATAGAGAACAAACCAATTATTGATTCCTTTTCCCTTTCGATACCAGTCCTAGGTCAGGTTGTCGTCTTCACCCGCACCTAGTCAAATACAAATTCTTCACTCTTAGTGGTTAAACAAATAATCATACTAAACGAATATCGAGCTTTGCCTCGGCGGTGAGGTATGGTACGTTTTTCATTTAGCCTCATTCTTATTTGAACCCCCATTAATCATTTCTTAGGGTCCCTAAACAATCAAGTACGAATACAGGATTGAACGGTGCAAAAATATGCAAAACATGGTCAGCTGAAGCAATGGTATCCTGCATTCACTGATCGGTACCTACTACCATCCACCGCTGGGTACCGCTACTCGCTTTTGAGTGGTACCGATACCACTTGCCCACCTTATCGCGGTACCCCAGATCACTCCTTGGGTACCGGTACCACCTACGGGTTTTTGCCCATAAATGTTGGATTTTGGCATTTGCACACATTTTTCTTCCACAAATCTTCTCCAATTCGTCCCATATAAAAAATCCACCATGGAATCCACTCAAAACAACTCCCAAAGTGGTTTAGAATCAATAAAAATCCATCTTCATCAAGTTAAGGCTTTTCACCAAAATCCAAATAAAAAAGAATGAGGTTAGGTCTGATGACACCAACCTCTTCAAATCTCTTCATGTTGTTTCGTCTCTTAGGAGCAAGAAATAGAAGCAAAGCCAACCAAACTCGATCTCTTGCCAAACCCTAGCTTTTCCCCTTTTCTCCTCTCTCTTCTTCCTCATTAAAAACAAGATTGCCTGCTTATAATGAGCCCTAAGTCCACATTGGGCCTTTATATTCCTTAAATCCATAAGGCCTTGTTTGGCCTTTAACTTATTTAAGTGTAAGGCCATGTTTGGCCTACACACTCATTCCTATTCCTCATTTTCTCCTTTTTGGTCATTAAATCACTTATTCTCTTAAAGCCATGTTTGGCTCAAAACCCATTATTTCATTTAAGTCTCCTATTATTCCTCTTTGGCCATTCATTTATTATAAATTCACTTAGACATTTATTCTTTATAACAATTGACCCTTAGGTCCTCATTTTACAAATTTTCCACATTTGCTCTTTTTCACTTGGGTTATTTCCGGGTTCAATCACTTTCTCAATTTAGCATATAATATTCAATCATATGCTCACACTTTCAATTTACATTTCACAATTTATCAATTTATCAAATTTCCCAGAAGAATATATAATAAAATTATTATGAAAATTCTAGGGTATTTTTGGGGCGTTACATCAGGCCTTTTTGGCACCTTATCCCTTTTTTCTTGTGTTAACTATGTTTTTTAATGTTCTTTAGTAACTAAACTTCAGAGGGTATTTATAGGTTTTTCCTAACTAAACGTTTGTAACTTGATGAGTACTCTACTAAGGGTTTGAGATGCTTAATGTAGTCCCAAAAGGATTCTAATTAATTAATTAATCAACATGATTGTCAAATTAAACAATTAGCCTAATCTAGAGATGCCATTCACTTTCTTTTTTTTCTTTTTTGAAACATTATAAATTTACCAAAATATGCTTAAGAAAAAGCTAATATAACCCTCCTAAATCATGTCATCAACCTATATGAACTCAAGTAAGGATCACTAGAACCACTAGGACCCATAGCATAATACTTCCTTCCTCATAATCCAATTCTAATGTTAATTTAACATCTCACTATAAAGAATTAACTACACTCTAATACCCTATTTAAATATCAACTAAACAAAGTTCAACTCCATGCCCTATTATCCACAATATGCAGACTCCTTGTGTGATTGTGGAGTGTAGATACTCGGTTGAGGTATTGCACATTAAAAGCCTTTCACCTTGTGTGAAAAATGATGTTCTTTATTTTCTTCATCTTATATTGATGTAAAGTGGGTATGGATGTGTGATGCTATAGAGAGGGGAATGAAGGGAGTTCATTCTTAATTCCACTAGGAGTAATTAGGTTTCAAGAAGGGCTATGGGTAGAGAGAGTCTTATGCCACATAAGACTAATTGTAACCTTGAATCAGATAAGTGGAAATCCTTGCATCTAGGCACAATCCCGTGGACGTAAGCAGTTGCTAAACCACGTAAAATTGTGTGTGCGCTTTTACTTTACTACATATATTTTATATCTGCTTTGCACACACTTCGTCTCATAAGAGTCTGAACACACCAGGGACCGTGTCCAAGAACACACACTTATATCTGTCAATTTGTAATGAGTAGAACGTTATCATAGTATAAGACCAAAAACACTACCATGTTTCCTTATGTCTTGGCTCATCCTCATATTGATCAAATCAGAGTCTTAGTAGCCTAATTAAAATGCCTATTCCACGAGTGAAATGTTTGTTTTAATCAATAAATGGATTTATGGAATTTGCACATAAGGTGCTTGGCGTTTTGTTGTGGATCCATCTAATTGAATCATTTAGATGCTCTCTTGGAGACCACTATTTATAAACATTAATTTCTTAACATCCATTTGTCATATCTCATCATCAAGATCCATTACAATGAACAAGACTACATATTCTATATGCCCTATAAGTCACTTTTAGTTTCAACTTCTCCTCACTTTCATATTTCGTACTTAATCTTGTCACTCACTTCCAAGTTAGTTTATTATTAGTCAACTAAGAGATATTGAGTTGATTTCTCAACAGCATAATCAAATAAAGTTAAAAACTAGGTACTAATTTAACCAAAAAAACTAATAAATTACGAACTCCCATAAAAACTCATATAATGGAATAGACGCCCAAGATTTATACTCAGGTCACTTGGTGTGATCTGGAATACAAGAGAAGTTCAGATAAGTAAGTATGATCGATTCGTACTGTGCCAAGGAATTTGTATCGTTGTTCAGTAGCTGGGACCCTTGTGAGTGGATAAGGAATCAAAAAGAGGGATCTTATATAAGTATAGAGCTTCAAAAAGTTTGGTAGAAAATAATGACTTCTTGGGAGTTCCTATATGCAGTGTTTATGTTCCACTTGATAGAAATGAGGGCATACATGAAAGCGATGATTCTACACATGAATCTGAGATTGAATCGGGTAATGGATATGCTAATTATGAGACTGGGAATGAATTTGGTGAGGAATTCCTGAATGAACCAACTAAGGATTTTGTTGAATTTGAATCTTTGATCTTCACTAAGTTAGCACTCGTATTGGCCTTTGGTGATGGATTTGAATCTCCTCCCAACATAATGCAAGATCTCTAATTTGGTACTATTTGTAAATCCTACCATTATGGATATGCCTCTGAACAAATGTGGGTGACATTGTATCCCAAGGTTTCCATTATGGAGATGTAGCGCTCTAATACATTCATGTCTCTTGAAGCTGAATTTTTGGCCCCTAACAAAAATTGTAAGGTGCTCAAGTGTGGGTTCCAACTGATATATTAGCATGAACTGAGGGTACAGACTAGGGATGTGGATGTTAGCTGCTTTGATTGTTAGATGAATGTTGAAAACTAGAAGCTTTGTTTAAAGGGTCATCCAAATCCAATCAACCAACTATGTATACCCACTGCTGTTGCTAATGTTGTCGATACCTTATGTCTGCGAGACTGCAAAAACCTTGAGAGTCTTCCAACCAGCATTTAGGATCAGTTCAACTCCCTAAAATCTCTATTTTTCTCTAACTGCTCACAACTACGGCGCTTTTCACAAGTCTTGAATAAGATGGAAAACTTAAGGGAGTTCACTTGGACAGAACGGCTATAAAAGAGCTACATCATCGATTGAACATTTTATTATGTTTGAAATGTTGAATCTAAAAGGTTGCCAAGAACTTGTGAGCCTTCCTGAAAGTATTGTAATTTATTCTTTCTTCAATGTCTCAATGTTAGTTATTGCTCAAATCTCTAGAAATTGCCACAAAACCTAAGGAGGCTAGAAAGATTCAAGTTTCTTTGCACTGATGGCTTAAATCCAATGTGTTACCAGTTAATTTCTTTGTCGGGTTTATGCTCCTTAAAATTACTATACCTATTTAAGTCAAATCTCATGCGAGAAGTAATCATGAGTGATATTTGCTGCTTGGACTCATTACTATTGGAAGAATGATTCAAAATTGATAACAACCCACTCTCTTCCCATTTTCATTTCTATTGTTGACTTAGACTTAGTTTGTGGGTCATTCCTTATTTTTCTCTCTTCAGTTTGAAGCATTTTCTTATGTTGAAAAGCACATTGTTAGTTCCATTTAGTTAGTGGTGTGTTCTCCACATAGTGGGTTGTTTTTAAATTCATTTGTAATGCCTATTTAAAGGTTGATTGAGTCATGAATAATAAAGCATTCTTCAGAAAACGTATTCCAGATTTTCTACTCACAATTGCTTGACAAAATTCCTCTTCCATAATTATTTCTGATTTCTGGGTTGTTGTCTATTTTGCAAGGTTTAAAGAGTGTTTCTCCAATAGTTATGGTATCAGAGCAGGTTGATATTCAAAAGGCCTTGTGGAAGAGGGAAACACCATGGATTTAAATGGGAGTTCGTTGAGTATTTCACAGCCAACCATCCCCATTTTTAATGGAGAGAGTTACTAGTTCTGGAGAATCAAAATGAAGACTTTATTTAAGTCTCAAGATCTTTGGGACTTTGTGGAGAATGGGTTTGTAGATCCAGATGAAGAGAAAAGGTTAAAGGATAACAAAAATAAGAACTCTAAGGCATTGTTCTTCATTCAACAAGCAGTCTATGAGTCGGCTTTCTCAAGAATTGCAGCAGCTACAACTTCAAAGCAGGCATGGATAATTTTGCAAACGGAGTTTCAAGGCTCATCAAAGGTAATAGTTGTGAAACTCCAAACTCTTCGGCATGGGTTTGAAACTTTAATCATGAAAAGTAATGAGTCAGTGTAAGATTATTTGTCTAGAGCAATGGAAATAATTAGTCAAATGAGGTCATATGGGGACCAAATAACTAATCAAATAGTTGTTGAAATTTTTTTGAGGAGTTTAACTCCTAAGTTTGATCATGTTGTGGTTGCAATTGAGGAGTCCAAAGGCTTGTCTAATTTCTCATTTGATGAACTATTGGGTTCTTTGCAAGATCATGAAGCAAGGTTAAATAGATCAGTTGAGAAACCTGAAGAGAAAGAATTTCAAGTGAAGGGAGAGGCATCCTATTCAAGAGAATTTGACAAGAAAGCAACAGGAAGAGGACGGGGTAGAGGTGCATTTCGTGGAAAGAGTCGCGGTAGAGTGTTTGAGCAAAGGCACTCCACCAATGAGCAAAAAGGCAACAAGAGTGGCATTCAATGCTATCATTGTAAGAAGTTTGGGCATGTCAAAGCAGATTGCTGGTAAAAGGAGAAGCAAGTGAATTTTGCAAAGACAAATGATGAAGAAAGTAAGTTGTTCATGGCTCATTATGATACTAACGAAGTTGCAAGCGATGTGTGGTTTGTAGATAGTGGTTGCTCCAACCATAGTTTAGACATGAAGGCAATATTTGAAGAATTTGATGAGACACAAAAAATTTCAGTCAAGCTTGGTGATAACAAGGACATTTAAGTTGAAGGAAAAGGCACGGTTGCAATCAAAACCAGCAATGGTAAAGTAAAGCTTCTTCAGGATGTTCAATATGTTCCTAGCTTAGCACATAATCTATTGAGTGTTAGGCAATTGATGGGTAGTGGCTATTCTATTTTATTTGATGATGGAGCTTGTGTTATGAAAGATAAAAAGTTAGGCCATACAATGGTTAATATCCATATGACGAAAAATAAAATGTGTCCACTTGAAGTCTCAAATGTGGAGAATTTTTCCTTGGTTGTTGGTGCAAAAAATGACTCAATTATGGCACTTGAGGTATGGGCATCTCAATTTCAAGGGGCTGCAGTTGTTGGGACAAAAAGGTATGGTTCTTGGTTTGCCAAAGATTGATTCTTTTGATTTATGTAAGGGATGCATTTATGGAAAACTGAGTAGAAGGTCATTTCCCATTGAAAAGGCTTGGAGGGCATCTACTTGTCTTGAGTTAATACATGCTGATTTGTGTGGTCCAATGAATACAAAATCTTTTGGTGGAAGTCGATATTTTTTATTAGTGTCCAAAAAGTGCTATTTCGAACCCTATTTATTATAGGTTTTGAGTGCTTTTTGTGTACTAATCATCGTAATTAACCCGATTTGCACATTAAGGTCCCTGCTATTCTACTGATCGCATTTTCAGGGCAACCTGCGCTTTTTGCTAGCCAATTATGCCGAAATTGTTGAGCCGATCCAAGCACCTAAGAATTCGAGTCAAACTCAGCATCGCAGATCAGATACCATGAAAGAAGAGAAAATGCAACAAACGAGCACAAAGAAAATTTCAGACGCTTCAGAAATTGCCCGCCCGCCACTATTCACCTCCCCCACCGGCTCACCTTCCTAGTTGCACGCTTTTTGCCTTTTTGTTACAATTTTTTGTTTCTTCCTATTTTAACTCTTTATAATAGCTTTTGGTTTTGGTTTGTTTGCATCATATACACCGAGCACCTATATAAGCCTCGCCTCGTACATATCATCAATCACTTCACTTCAAGAATACAGAGCAAAGGCATTGGCGCTGCTTCCTCCTTTCTCCATTCTTTCCTTTTCTCTCCTTTCGACTACCAAACACTCCGAGGATGACAACTTAGAGGATGGTTGTCTGCACTTCCTCCTTAAAAGAAAGCCACCGGTACCCGCCGAGGTAACTCATGGTTCTCTGTTTTTAACGCACGCATTTATGGGTATTTATGTTCTATTTCTCTCAATCTAGGTTTAAATCTCCTAGGCACACCCTCACTAACGTGTATTTAGCAAGCTTTTTGGTTACAGTGGATGCTTATCACTAGATCCCCTGTTATCCAGTTAGTTGTTTCCTATTAGTTACTGTAGGGTAGGTTTTTCAGATATGTTATCACCTGTTAGACATTTATGCCCAAGCAAATGCTATGTTTCAAGAAGGGAAATTTTAGGGTTTAGGTTTTAAAGCCAAATGAAGATTCGGTTCGGGAAATGACTATATGTCATCCTCCCCAACACGAGGAAAAAAGACCCGATGGCTGTCAAGTCGCCTTAAACCCTAAACCAGTGGCCCGACACTTAAAGGGGTTCTATTTTACATTTTTTCTTATTTTAGTTTCAGCCTGTGAACAACAAACACCCCTTGTTTTTACAAAACCTTAAAATCCAAATTGAAATTCACCATCTTTGAACCTCACTGTAAATCATTTATACGAAGAAAACCCATCCCTGTGTTCGATCCTAGAACCATTATACTGCAGTAGCTTTGCTACGATAGTAGGAGGAATTTAAGATACAAATTTTGTTGATTTCGGATCACCCTACTGTGGCACGAATCAATTTTCTACTTTTTACAGATGATTTCAACCACATGAGTTGGGTGTATTTTTTAAAATTCAAGTCATAAACTTTGGAGAATTTCATAAAATTCAAAGCCTTGGTGGAGAAGAAAAGTGGGTTATGCATTAAAGCTCTCCGTTCGGATAGAGGTGGTGAGTTACATCAAATGAATTCAATCTTTTTTGTGAAGAAAGTGGCATTTGTAGATAACTAACAACACCCTATAACCTGGAGCAAAACAGAGTTGCTAAACGTAAGAATAGTACAGTTGTTGAGATGGCAAGAAGTTTGTTAAAAGGCAAGGGACTTCCAATCAGTATTGGGCAAAAACAGTGGCTACTTCAATGTATTTGCTGAATGTATCTCCCACGAAGGTGGTGCTGAATCAAACACCATATGAAGCTTGGAAAGGTACAAAACCTTTGGTAAGCCACTTAAGAATTTTTGGGTGTATTGCTTATGCTTTGGTTAACTCTCAAACTCTCCAAAAACTTGATGAAAAATTAGAAAAATGTAATGTATTTTCATTGGTTATAGTCTTGAATCCAAAGCATACAGGTTACATAACCCACTTACTAGCAAAGTGATAATCAGTAGAAATGTGATTTTTGATGAAGAAAAAGGCTGGAAATGGAGTGGCAGCAGTACTGAAATTCAGTATGAAGCTTCATTAGATGAAGTGGTTGATTCTACATCAACAAATTCTAGTTCTTTAAGTCCAAACAGCAACAGTCTAGAAAGTTCACCAAGTTCAACTTCAAAAAACAGCAGCTCATCTTCCTCAAATGAGTCATCCGATGAGACACCTCTAAGGAAGTTTAGATCCTTACAAGAAATTTATGAATCTTGTTCTTTTGCTTTAGTTGTTTCAAATCCTACAACATATGAAGAAGCAACAAAAATGGAAGAATGACATAATGTAATGAAGGAAGAAATGATGGCAATACAATGAAATGAAACTTTGGAGATGATAAATTTGCCCAATGAAAAAATAGTCGGGCTTCAAGTGATATTCAAAACAAAGTATCACGATGGAAGTGTACAAAGCAATATGCGAGACTAGAAGGGCTATCACAATGAAGTGTGTTGATTTTGAAGAGACATTTTCTCCTGTTGCTCGATTTGAAACGGTGAGAAAACTCTTTGCCTTGGTCTCTCAACTAAAATGGCCAATTTATAAATTTGATGTCAAGGCAGTCTTCTTGAATGATGAGCTAGAGGAGGAGGTGTATGTTGCCCAACCTTGAGGTTTTGTGATCAGTGGAGAAAAAGAAAATATGTACAACCTGAAGAAGGCACTTTACGGTTAAAGCAAGCACCACGAGCATGGTATAGCAAAATTGACTCTTATTTTCAACAAAAGGGTTTTGAAAGGAGCAAAAATGAGTCTACTGTTTACTTGAGACAGCAAGGTAACAATGATTTTCTTGTTGTATGTCTTTATGTTGATGACATAATTTATATGGGCTCATTTCACTCAATTGTAGCTGAATTAAAGTCTAGTATGATAAGTAGATTTTGTAAGACCCGAGAAATTCCAATTTCTGGAAAAAGGGCAAAATCGTAATTTCGGTTACAAAATTGTAATTTAGGTTAAAAATCCAAAATTCATTCTCTAGATCTCAGATGATGAAACGGATTTCACCATTGGAATCGTCTCACGAAATCTAGCCAGCACGTCGAATTTTGTTGAATTCCGAGACAGTCGAAATTTACACGTTTTTTGAGGCATTGCGATTCAGGTGCCGTAAAACGATTTTCGATGCGACGAAAGTCACATATAACACGTACTCATGTGCCATAAGTGGTATGAGTAGAGAAATGATGAAAATGGACTGCCGAGATAGGGCCGAGTGTCAAAACTGGGAAAAGAAGGACATAAACGTCATTTTTGAAATTGTTTAAGTTAGAAAAAGACAAATTAGTCAATAGTGTTTGTCTTCCCCAATTTTAAAAAGGATCAAAACCAAAAACGGGGAGGGGAGATGAAGTAGGGTGAAATTTGAAGGTTTTAGAGTGAGAAGGTTAGATTTCTCTCTAAAATATCGGGAGATCCGATGGGCCAGCCTTCTGGATCGAGAAGGCGAAAGCCGTCACGCGGAGAGACCTACGCTGCGGGCACCGGATTCGAGGAGTTCCGACAAACCCGAGAGTGTGTGGTTTCTCCCTACTTGGGTTTTACACTTTATTTAAGTGTTTTACAATGTTTTGGTTTGAGCCTCGAATCTGGGCTGCTTGATCAGCCCAAATCTTGGAACCGAAATGTTGGGATTGCGGAGACCATGAACAAATTCGTACGGGCTTTGCTGATGTTCGTTGTTAGTTAAAATTGTGAAATAAATCATGTATTGAAGTTGAATGAGGCTTGAGGGGTTGCCGACGGCTTCCAAATCTTGAACCGAGGTGTTGGATTTTTAGAAACCCATGTGGACAAACTGCGGACTGCCCACGCGTTTCGGGTTATTCATGGTACAAATTCAGGTTAGTGAAGGATGCTTGATGTGTATAAGGCCTAAATGGTCAAGTGAAAAACCCGGTTCACAAAGTAACCTATGATTGATGATTTATCTAGAATAGTAAATCGAGGGTTTCACTATTCCGAGAATAGTGTTCACAAAATAATTTTTGTGAAATAATGTGTTTGGTCGAGTGATTCAAGTTGAATTGCTCGTGTTTGATCATTAGCCCAAGTGAACTAATTTTTGGTGTATGGAAATGTGAAATTACATGACATGTTTTGTGTGATTCAAATTATGTGAATATATGCATGATTATATATATTTGCATGTGATATAGACTGTAATGGAATTGGCATCATGCATTCCATATGCAATCAAATAATTAGGATGATAGAGTGAGTGCATGAGGCGTAGTCTAGAGAATGGTTTCGAGGGTCAGGTTTCAAAACTAAAATTTATCGAAGGGTAGTCCATACTAAAATATCAATCGTCAGAGACGGCCCAATTGATATACAACGGAGGGTAGTCCATAAATAATATCAATCGCTGGAGACTACCACCGATATATATATACATCTGAGGGTTGTCCACAAATAAACATAATAATTCTCATACGAGGCTTGAAGTATGTGAGGGAGCCTGAGGACTCGTACGAGATGATCGCTAGGATATTCAAGTAGATCATGCATTTTTCTTGAAAGTGTATTTATTTTTGAGCATTGCATATGCACTTAGCGGAGAGTAGCTCACTTAGTGGTGATTCCACTATCGAGCATTAGCTCACCCCCGTCAGTGGGATATTATTTGCTGTGCACAGGAGCGTGCGAGGAGACAAAGCCCATCTTAGACGAGCTTTAGAAGAAAGTTTGGATTGGTGGGCTTTCGTTTATGATGTATGACATGTATTAGAATTCTCTAATTTTAATATATGTGTCAGATAAGAGTAAATTTGAACTCTTGAAACTATCGATATAGTCGATATAGATATCGTGGATGAGTATTGTGGTATGGCCCAAGAGGGTTTTTTTACCCGATATAGATATCATGTGATTGATGTCGAATGTGATGTGTTATATTACGGTGTTGTATCTGGGGTAGAGCTCCCCGCATAAAAGGAGCCCGTCGATTTTCGTGGAGAGATGCCCGTCACCCGACATCCACGAGTATTCCACGGCCGACGCAGTAGTCAACTAGAATTTCCTGGATTCAAGGCCATTGGGCCTTCAGACGAGCTTAGGTATACGAATACCTAGGGAGCCTGTGTTTGGGTATCCATCACCACTTGAGTGGTCTGACAAGTTTAGGTATAAGATTACCTAGAAATCACTGGCAAAACTAAGACACCGTGATCCATGTGTTTGTGTTTTGTATTTGGATGAATTTTTGTGATCGACGTAGAATGATGATTATAACATGAATTGTTATATGTTGTATGATGTCGGGTGCTTAGGTAATTAGTGCACTTACTATGTTGCAAAACAAAACTTAGAGCTTACAAAGTGAGTGTCGAAGAATAAAGAAAAGAAATAAATTTTTAGAAATTTATTTAGTTTATTGGATAATGAAATCGAATTTTTATAAATTTGAGGTTGAACACTAGGGTTAGTGTTATATAAGGAGGCTTTGAGGAAATTTTAGACCATTTTCCAGAATTAAATGAAAAAAAAATTATAAACAAAATAAATTTTAAGTAATTTATTTGGTTTATTGAGAAAAATAAATAAATAAATATATATATGGTGGAGAATTTTTTTTTCAGTGAATAACTGGAAAAAGAAAGGGAAGAAAATAATTTTCTAAGGTTTTACAAGTTGTAAAATTGAAGAAAATGGGGTAAAATAAATTTTTATAAATTTATTTGAGTGTTTAAGAAAAATGAAAAATAAATAAATAAATAAATAATTTTAAGTGATTTTTTCCAGCTGCTGGAAATAATTGGAAAAAAAATATTTATAATGAAAAAACCAAAAAAATGAGGCAGAATGATTTTTGCCACGTCAATCAGGCTGCAAGATGGTGGTTTTGTAAGACTGCTGAGGAGTGTGTTGCAATACAAGAAGTATTGCAAAATGGAGAGACTCGATTGTATTGCAACACCTCAGACAGAACCCAGCGGGGCTGAAATTGCGGTCGCACGCAATGTGATCAGACAGCACAGTGGCAAACAGCTAGGGAATTGTATTGCAAGAAGGTTTTGTATTACTGTGTAGTGGAGGTGGTCGAATCAGATGGTGTACTGGAAGAAATCAGACAAGTAGAGGTTCAATCAGACAGAATATTAATCGCCATCGTGGATCGAGGCAAATGGGATGGAGGATCAGACGCAATACGCCTGTATCGTGACTGGTTGTCGCAAAGGCTTGGCATTGTATTGCAATACAATGCATGCCCAAGACACGGCGTACATACTGGCGCAAATTGGCCTATGGCACGGCTACGGGCGCGCAGTGTGGCACGAAAGCGTATCGCCAGCAGGCGCGCGCGACGCGCCGGGCGCGCGTTTAAAGCGTACCGCCGGTCGCTGGCCGGCACTCGCATTCAGCCCGCTTTTGATCTTGCTTGACTCAAAAGATCGCCTCGAAGTCAATTTTTTTGACATTGTTCGGAACCCTGCTCATGACATCACAAATTTTTCGAAAAAAAAAAAAAAATTTATTAAATTAAATTAAAATAAAAACAAATCAAATAAAATTGCATAAAATTTTCGAAAATAAAATTTTCAAAAATGAAATTTTTGTTGATAAAATATTTTAAATGCATATCATCATTTCTCAGACACTGTAAATGCAAGTGACAATGTGTATACACGATTTATGTAATGAATAAGTGTCTTAGCCCGTGTTTATGCTTTTTGTAGATATCAGATTTGAGGTATAACCGCCGCCGTTAATCGGTAGATGGCTAGTAGAGACGAGAGGACGCAGGACTCAGCTCCACTGGCACCGGTCGCACCACCGACATTTGACTAGCCGCTAGTATTTGATCGCCAGTTCTCATTGAGGTCAGAGTATTACAATGATCGCTATCGTGATAGCACATGGGTTGTAGTCCTAGCAACCTTCGGAGGTTTAAGGCGCATCATCCTCCGACATTCACAAGTGAGTGAGATCCATGGCAAGTGCACTTTGGTTCATACAGATCGAGAAGGTGTTGAGGCTATGGAAATTACCTCCGACACTACCAGATTAGACTAGTCAGGTTCCAAAGTAGAGCGAGGCCCAAATATGGTGGAAATGGGCAAGGACCCTGTAGACCTTGGGAGGAGCCTTGTATGTGAGTTCTCCCTAAGGCTTAAAGTAGAATAGGTATGATATGTCGTGGTCATGTAGTCTGAGATCTCGGGACTCTACTCACAGCTGACTTGAGGATCATGGATAATGTCGTAGTTCGATGTCATCCTCGAGGATGGATCGTCGACAACTTACAAAGGTCGTTATCGATCACAGCCGTAGGAGGTTACCGCCACACGCGCCAGGATGGTACTCGTGGTGGTATTTCAGGGAGCATAGCAATTACATTTTTCCCCAGACAAGATAATGAGTCCAAATGTCGTGGATGGGCCATGTCACAATGAGCCTTACTCCTGTGAGGACGTGGTGAGACCGCACTTAGATCTACCTCGAGCAAGATGAGTATGTGGACGCTCCGCATTTAGCCACCGACTACCTCCATAGAGGGTAGTAGACTTCTAGATCGAAGCCACACCCCGGTACTTCACCAATCTCTATGACTCGCACAGATGGCACCAAATGAGTCACAGAACCCAGAGTCCAGCTACGTGAGCCATCGACAAGGGTTTCATCGCATGCACACTTCACCACGGGCTTTTCTGCCTGCTTGTAGCTAAGTGACAAGATCCTTCGACCGTTACTGATTACCTACAAATTTCGAAATTGCGGTTATGATCAAGAATCTGTACCATTACCGAAAGGATTGATGATTTATTCGACCATTGGTAGGAGCGAGTCTAATTCCTTAGATAGACCTTCGCACCTGGTTACCATCGCTTGAGGGTTGTGAGACAGATATCCCTAAGACAACGCTTAGGACGCAAGTAAGGGCACTTTGAGTTTCTGCGATGCCCTTTTTTATTTACGAATGCGCTGAAGAAAGATTCATGGATCTCATGCATAGGATATTCCAACCCTATTTAGATCGGGCTGGTCGTAAATTTTCGCGGATGATTGATCTACTCCACGAGCTGGAGCATGAGTATCACTGGAGGACGTTTCGCGCTGCTGAGACCATCGCTGTACGCCAAGTTCGCAAGTGCGGTTTTGGCTTCATCGAGGTAGATTTTTAGGGACACGTGGATGTCGCAAGATCAGAGGTCACGACCTAGAAAAGGTTGAGGTCGATGAGTCGGAGAGACCAAATGTCAATTCGAGATACGTACTTCGATCGGGTCGGGTATTACAGAGATTCGAGAATAGTCAAGTTGTCTATTCTACAGGATCGTAGGATTTCGCCACTGACACGGGCTCCATGATCGGGACGACTCCGACCATAGAGAGAGAGATTGAGGATACTTCTGAGCACTCCCTGATGCTGGTGTTAGTGTTAAGAGGGCGGATCAACCTCTTCTAGTTCTGGGAAGAGGCGTATGACTTCGCTTCACAAGAGTTTCAAGACTAGCCAGGATTATGCAGTGAGACTCGGGATTCGTCTCAAAGACAGTGGATCCCAGACTTCGACAATGCGCCCCAAGAATAGAGAACAGAGAGTATATTTATCTCATTCCTCCACACCCTAAGACGGCCGAGGAACTAGTTTCAATTTCGGGTGCTATATAAGCACTTCCAAGAACACAACAGCGAGGGGCCAGAGCGCTGGTCGGTTATGGACAGATCGAGTTGTGCAAAGGGAAGTTTAGCGGACCTTAGGGTGGCAGACCTATTGGTCGTTGATGTCAGGCTTGACATGGATGAGTTGATACCACCCAAGTCGTTAGTAATCGGGACCTTACAGGTTATCATACCCGACACCGACCTTGGATTCTCGGGGCTTAGAGGTTAAGGCCTCAGAGAAGCCAGTGAATAGATGTTCTTCCCTAGGATGTGGGCGAGTCAGAATTCCGATAGCCCGGGATTATGAGTGAGAGATCTCCCGAGATTCCGCCTCATGGTGGACCTCGATCGTGTCATAAGATGGCACATGCCATCTGTGCGCACTAACATCGCGTCGAGCTCCAAAGGTGGGTGCACGAGACACATTCACCACTCTGTGAGTGTGGGTCAGTTTGTCTTTAGACTACGTCCAATGAAGATTCATAGTTCGATTCAGCAAATGAAGAGTAATTGTGAGTGTGTCAGAAGCAAAAGTAGGTCACTGATCCCCTAAGGTGAGGTGAACTCGGAATAAGAGTGTGTAAGAGACCCGGGGAGATATCCCGAAATTTCTGTGTGAATGTAAGAGGCTCGAAGTGTAAGCCAAAGAGTTATGTTACTCGAGATGAAACACACGGTTAGATTATCACATAAACTTGGGAATTTAGTTGATGTGGAGTCGAGGACTCGAGATTCGATACCCTTCGAAATCAGATTGCGTTGCCGAAATGGGGCAAGGGCTCAAGATATTGATGTCATACATGACATGACTAGCCGACTCGGCCCATCGGATTGTCGATCGTGGACCTTGGGAATGTCGAGTTTGCGCCACGTAGTAAGAGTTACAGAGGGTTACACGTTGTGAGGATTATATACAGGTGTTAGAGGACACGCAGCGGGCATACGTCCTGGGTCTTAAGGGTAGAGGAGCAATTGCCCTTAGTGGAATTCTCCTACAACAATAGTTATCAGGCGAATATACAAATGGCACCATATGAGACATTGTATGGGAGGCCATGTGTATCATCAGCAGGTTTGACCAAGGTGGGAGAGAGATCCACCACGGTCCCGATCTGATTGTGAGACACCTCCGAGAAGGCGAAGCTGATATAACAACGTGCTCTCTCTTTACGCCATAAATTCTGCAAGAGCTACGGATGTACGACGCCGAATTTTTAGAGTTCGAGGTTGGGGATCACGTTTTCTCAAGGTGACTCTACAGAGGAGGAATGAAGCTTGGCAATCATGGCTATCGCCAGTGGTTTATCGGGCCTTCGAGATACCAAGAAGATAAAGACCAAATGCACCTATAAGCATTAATGACAATAAAGTTAGGTGTCCACGAGGTATTTCACGCCTCCATGCTCCTAAGTATACCCGATCCAACTTATGCGGTGGATCGGGACAAGATTGAGGTCGATGACTCACGGAACCTCTGAGGAGGACCAAGATGTATTTTGATACCTTGATCGTGCTCATGACAAGACCGTGAGGCAGCGAGTGCTACGGTGGCAATTCATGGAGCCGGAGGAAATAACGCGGAAGCGAGGACACGATGCGCCACCTATCCCTTCGCTAGTGGATGATGCGCGTGGTTTAGTCGCTATCATTTAAATGAATAGTTTACATGCATGGTAGAGTGCATCGCTTGCATATGCATGTGAGTGATCGTGGATTGTCCGTAATTTCGGACGTAAATTCCATGATGGAGAATGTAAAAGACCGGTAAATTCCAATTTAAAAGCGAAAATCATAATTTCGACACAAAATTGTAATTTGGTTGTAAATACGTAAATTCATTCTCTAGATCTCGTATGATGAACGGATTTCACCGTTGGAATCGCCTCACGAATCTACCCAACACGCCGACGGCCGACTCGAGACAATGAATTTACACGCTTTTTCGAGGCATCGCTTGCTCAAAGCCAGAAATGATTTTCATGATGAAAGTCACATATAACACGTACTCATGCGCCATGTTTCAGACGTAAAGAGAGAAACGACAAAACCCACTCACGAGATAGCGTGAGTGTCAAATCTGGAGTTAAGGACATAAATGTCATTTTTGGAATTGTTTAAGTTAGAAAAAGACAAAATAGTCAATAGTCTTTATCTTCCCTAATTTTAAAAAGGAGCCAAAACCAAAAATGGGGAGGGGAGATGCAGTAGGGTGAAATTTGAAGGTTTTAGAGTGAGAAGGTTAGACTTCTCTCTAAAATATCGGGAGATCCGACCGTCTAGCCTTCGGACGAAGAAAGCTCGCTTCACGCAGAGACTCACGCCAGGCACTTGATTTGAGGAGTTTCGACAAACTCCGAGATAAGAAGCCCCCTACTTGGGTTTTACACTTTATTTAAGTGTTTTACAATGTTTTGGTTGGTTTGAGGCCTCAATCGCTGCTTGATCGGCTCCAAATTCAAACCGAAATGTCGGGATTTCGGTGACCCATGAATAGTCCGTGACGCTTTGGCCGGCTGTTTGGGTTGTTAGTTGTGTAAATTGTGAAATAAATCATGTATTGAGTTGAATGAGGTCGTGAGGGGTCAAGTTTGATCTGCCTAAATTGAACTGAGGCGTTGATTTTAGAAACCCATTTGGATACCCGCGGACTGGCCTTACGCCGGCTGGGTTATTCATGGTACAAATTTGTGTTTTGAAGGATGCTTTGATGTGTATAAGGCCGAAAATGGCCGTGAAACCCGGGTTCACAAAGTGAACCTATGATTGATGATTTAATGAATAAGAGTCGAGGTGGGTTTCAATTATTCCCGAGAATAAGGTTCACAAAATAATTCTTTGCGGGAAATAATGTGTTTATCGAAAGGATTCAAGTTGAATCGCTTCGTGTTTGATCATCTAGCTTCCAAGTGAGCTAATTTTTGGTGTATGGAAATGTGAAATTACATGACATGTTTGTGTGATTCAAATTATGTGAATATATGCATGATTATATGTATTTGCATGTGATATAGACTGTAATGGAATTGACATCATGCATTCCATATGCACTAGGGGCACCCTAGGATGATAGGAGTGAGTGCATGAGGTGAGTCTAGAGAGAATGGTTTCGGAGGGTTGTCTAAAACTAAAAATCGATCTGAGGGTAAACCATACTGCACATTAACTTTAGATCCCAACTGATATACGAGGTAATCTGCAATAAGATTCAATTATTCTGAGACTATCACTATATATATATGTTATCGAGGTTATCCATAAAAGCTAAATATATAATTCTGTATCGTATTCTGTGCTGGTGAGGAAAGACTCCAAGAGGATTTAAGATGAGATGACAGACATTTGGTAGATTGATTTATTTTAATGTATTACACGCTACATCTTATGAGAGTGCTCTAGAATCACACTGCATTACTCACTCCAGTCAGGATATTATTTGCTGTGTACGTGGAGCATGCGAGGAGACTAATTCATCCTAGAGACCTAGCTTTAGAAGAAAAAGTTCAGATTGTGGCTTTGGGTTATGATGTATGACATGTATTAGAATTCTAATCTTAATATATGTGTTGTATACAGTAAAATTTGAACTCTTGAAACTATTGGATATAGTTGGATATAGATATTGTGATGAGTATTGTGGTATGGGCCCAAGAGGTCGTTTTTACTCAGATATAGATATCATGTGATTGATGTTGATTGGGACAGGTTATATTACAAGTGTTGTATTTGGGTAGAGCTCCCCTTACAAAGGAGACTCTGCCCGATTTTCGTGAGAGATGTCGGGTCACCCGACATCCACGAGTATTCCGCGGGTTGACGGGTAGTCAACGGACCCCTAGGATTTGGGGCGTCACAGATTTGAGATGACAGATTTGGGTTTGTTGCACTATTTCCTTGGGCTTTAGGTGAAGCAAGGAGAAGATGGAGTATTTGTTTCACAAAAGAAATATGCATCAAATTTACTTTAAAGGTTTGCCATGGTTAATTGCAAATTTGCATCTACACCCATGAATGTGAATGAAAAACTGCAGCTTGAAGATGGTACTGAGAGAGTAGATGCAAGAATCTTTAAAAGTCTAGTTGGAGGGTTGATTTATTTGGCACATACAAGGCCACATATTTCATTCTCATTTGGTGTTGTTTCAAGGTTTAGGAGCAATCCTTCAAAACATCACTTTGGGGCTGCAAAACAGATTTTGCATTATGTTGCTGGAACTTTAGATTTTGGAATTTGGTATTCTCATGTTTCAGATTTCAGATTATATGGATTTACTGACAGTGATTGGGCAGGCTCTCTAGATGACAGAAAGAGCACATCGGGAAATATTTTCAGCTTTGGTTCAGGTGCAATAACATGGAGTTCAAAAAAGAAAGTAACAACCGCATTGTCATATTCAGAGGCAAAATATGTGGCTACAACTTCCTCAACTTGTTAATGCATATGGCTTATAAGAATCCTTACTGATCTTCATCAAAAGCAAGAGAAGGCAACTGAAATTTTTTGTGACAACAAGTCCACAATTGCAATGGCTAAAAATCTTGCATTTCATGGAAGGACAAAGCACATCGACATTCGTTTTCACTTTACGAGTCAGGCAAAGGGGGAGATTATGTTGAAGTTTTGCACACCAACAACAAGTCATGCATATATTTACAAAAGCTCTTCCATGCCAAAAGCATAACTACTTCAGATCATTAATTGGAGTGTGCAATTTTGAATCAAGGGGGAGTGTTGGAAGAATGATTCAAAACTGATAACAGCCTACTCTCTTCCCATTTTCATTTATGTTGTTGACTTAGACTTAGTTTGTGGGTCATTCCTTATTTTTCTCTCTTCAGTTTGAAGCATTTTCTTAAGTTGCAAAGCACGTTGTTACTTCCATTTAGTTAGTGGTGTGTTCTCCACATAGTGGTGGGTTGTTTTTCAGTTCATTTTTAATGCCTATTTAAAGGCTGATTGAGTCATGAATAATAGAGCATTCTGCAGAAAATGTATTCTAGATTTTCTGCTCACCAACTGCTTGACAAAATTCCGCTTCCATAATTATTTTTTATTCTTGGGTTGTTGTCTATTTTGCAGTGTTTAAAGAGCGTTTCTCCAACAATTACAAGTATTATATCTAAGTTACTGCAAAATAGATGGAGGGATCCCTAGTGAAATTTGGCCCATATCATCTCTGAAACAATTAGTTCTAAAGGGGAATGGTTTTAGGAGCATGCCTACTGGGATCAATCAAATTTCTATGTTGAGAGTCCTTAACTTGAGTCACTACCCAGGACTTGTACAAATTGTAGAGCTTCCATTCAGTTTGCGAGTTTTAGATGTACATGGGTGCAGATGGCTGGGAACTTCATCACGTCTACTCTCATCTTCGCTATTCAAATGCTTCGAAGCAGCAATTCAGGCATTTTGATGCCCTACCACTACTTGGTTTTTTTCTTCTTTTTTTCTTTTTTTTTCTTTGCATGCAGACATGAGGGATTGATTAATTTATAAGTTAATTTAATCTTATGCGGGATTTGGAATGTATGATTGATGTTCGAGAACCAACTTCTACAAGACTATGTATTTATTTACGAAAGTGGTGGAATTCCAAAATGGATAAGGCATCAGGAAAAGGGATATGAAGTGATTAGTTCCCAAAAAGTGCTATTTTGAACCCTATTTATTATAGGTTTTAAGTGCTTTTTGTATACTAATCATTCTAATTAACCCGATTTGCACATTAAGGTCCCTGCTATTCTACTGATCGCATTTTGTGGCAAATTTTGCAGTTTTTGCGAGCTAATCATGCCAACATTGTTGAGTCGATCCAAGCATGACGAATTCGAGTCAAACTCAACATCGTAGATCAAAGACCAAGAGGAAAGAAGAGTAGAAAACAGAAGAAAAATGAAGCAGAGCAAATTTTGGTCACAACCTGTGAAATTGATCCTACCCGCCACTGTTCATTATGCAACCCCTGTTCTCCTGCATTTCACGCTTTTGTTGTTTTTGTTACAATTTTTCATTTCTTCCCATTTTGTCCTTGTAATAGCTTTTAGTTTAAGTTTTTTTTGGTAATTTCATATACACTGAGCACCTATATAAGCCTCAGTATGTACAAACTTGCAATCACTTCACTTTGGCACAGATCGCGGACGGCGCCGCCGCCGGCTCCTCCTTTCTCCTATTTTCCTTTCTTTCCCCTTCTCGGTTGCCAAACACTCTCCCGAGGATGACAACCTCGTAGGATGGTTGGCTAGGACCTCTTCCCTCCTTGAAGAGGGCTACTAGGCAACCCGCTTTAAGGTAAACTTTTGGTTCCCTGCTTTTCACAAGAACAAAGTTTTGACATTTTGTCTCTAAATTTGCAACTCTAGGTTTAAAGCTTTTGATGTACTTTCTTTGGCCAATACTTAGCAAGTTTTTAGGGTTCAGTGTATTCTTAGCTTTAGACACCGATATCCATTAGTTGTTTCACGAGCCATCGAGGTAGGTTATGCTATATTTTCACTGTAGATGAATCTCATTACCAATACTTGTACCTTTTAGGTTCAAGGATGCTTATTATTAGATCCATTGAGATTCATTAGTTTCCCTTTACGAATCATTATAGGATGGGTCAAGGTGATAGATTTTCACTGTAGGAACCATAAATGCTAAATAAATGCTTTCTATCAAAAGGAAAATTATTAGGGTTTAGGTTTTAAAGCCAAATGAAGATCCAAATGACTATATGTCATCCTCCCCAACGCGAGGAAAAAGACCCGAGGACATGGTGATTGCCTTCAAACCCTAAACCAGTGGCCCGACACTTCAAGGGGTTCTATTTTACATTTTTTTTTCTTATTTTAATTTCAGCCTACAAACAACAATCCAACCCCCCCCCCTGTTTCCTTTTAAGGCAAAAAAAAACCTTAAAAAATTCAAATTGAATTCACCATTTTAACCTTACTCAGAAATCATTTGTAATGAAGAAAACCCATCCTCGAGTTCACCCTGTGAACTCGCTATAATGAGAGCTTTGCTACGACAAAGAGGGAGTGACTTTAGGATATAAATATTGTTGATTCCGGATCACCCTACTTTGGCACGAATCAAATGGCGCCGTTTCCGGGGATGGTGCCCAAGTGCGAATGATGACCTATTGAACACTTGTGATCCTCATCACAAGTGCTGGTGAATTTTCTTGTATATATATATCTTTTTAGTGTTTTCAATGTGTTTAATTTTGTTTCATTTTATTTTGTTTTTAGCTAACTTTACCCCTTTTGGTAGAGTTGTTTTTTTTCTTGTTTGGTGTTTGCTTTGTTCTTGTTGTGAAATGTGTCTCTGGGATAGAGTTTCTTAATCAAGGTTGAATTTGAAACCCAATGGAAGAGGGACAAGACGGCCAAGATGTGGCAATGGGAAAACCTAGTGCATGACAGTCTGTGAGGGACTATAGAAACCAATGGATGAGTTCACCATATGGTAGTCTTACAACCATATGCTGGGGGAATCGCTACCACCTCATGGGAACCAAGACTCCACAGTATGCACCTCCCTCGAACCTCTATTATGCCCAACTCCTCACCACCTCAACCCACCGCGCTCAATCCCTCCATTTGAATGCTTCATTTCGACCTTACCCAGATAGTAGATGACTTTGTAGCAGAGCAGAAGGGGATTAATGCTTATTCGAATCAGAGAATTGTCACTGTGGAAGACAATTTGAACAAGAAATTAGATGGGCTGAAAAATGACTTTAAGCATAAATGGGACAACCTACAAGACTCCATTGAAAACCTAATCGATCAGCAGCAATGTCCACCAGAGGAAGAGTGCCAAAGTGACACCATGGCAAAGGAGCAGTGTCAACAACATCCACACTAGGGGCTTATAGAGGATTTTATTGAATTGTCTAAAGGATTGTCTGAATCCTCAGATATGTGTGATGTTGTTTTTCCAAGGGAAAACCAAGAAGAAATCTTTCCCTTTATAACTGACGAGGGAAGTGGAAAAGAAGCAGTGGATGAGCTCAAAAAGCATGTTCTCAAACCATTTCCCACATAATTGAACCCCACCGCTAACAATGCCTGTGCCACCTACAACCCACCGCGAGCACTCCCATCCCCGAGCCATTGCATATCTCCGGCTGATACTCGCAACACAGCTTCACACTGAGAGAACTCTGTACCACAAAGGCCACCCATCTTGTTATGAATCGCTTCGCAAAACTTCAAGACATTAGTACACTGTAAGAGCCTTTGCCACTACATCCAAGACATTAGCGCCACCACGCTGTACAGAGTGATATTCGGTGCCTGGGCTCTGATTGGAGCACCTAACCCTCTACATTTCTAAGCTCCACCAGTTCCTCTAGCACCACCGGATAAGACCTGAGCAACTGGTTTAAGTGAACAAAGTTCACTCATTTTTGTTTTGATTTTTCTTATTTTATTTTGTTTTATCTTTAGTTTATTTTGATTTCTTTAATTTTTCTTTTTAGATTTTCTAATTTTTTAAAGTTAATTCTTGCTTTACTGTTTTCAATTTCTTTCTCAGCAATTTTTCTTCTTGTATTAATTTTTGCGTTTCTATGAAATTTTGAAGCAGAATGAAGATCATAATATGCAGGATGCAAGTAGGAGCAAACTTGGGAATTTTCGCAATAATAGCGAAATTTTCACTATAATAGCGAAATTTTTGCTAGAATAGCGAAATTTTCGCTATGTGTAGAATTTCACTACATAGCAAATTTTCGCTATGCTAGCGAAATTTCGCTATGCTAGCGAAATTTCGCTATGTAGAGAAATTTCCACGTGCAGCGAAAATTTCTCTCCCACTGTAGCAGGTTTGAATTTTGGTGCACTATGCACTATTTTGTCTTTTATGATGATTATTATTTATTATATATAATTTCAAAAAAAAAAGTTTATTTTTATTTTTATTTTTATTTTTCTCAAAAAAAAAATTTTCCTAAAAAAAAATCAGTTTTTTAATTATTATTTTATTTTATTAAAAAATTCGGCAACGAGAGTGAAATTTTCGCTACTCCCTGCTTTTGCCTCCGATTTTGTTTTGAGCATAACTTTATTTCAACCCGTTTAGGTGTTTTTGTACCGTGGAAAGCTTAGAGAGTGTAGAATCCAACATATTCAGAAATAACACTTTTGAAATTATTATGAAGGTGTAATTTTAAAATTCTTAACCGGGTCACTTTTTTTTTTCTTCTTCTCTAACTTGTTCATTTGAAGCCCAAACTGAGTGAATAAGGCGTCGATGGAAAGCTTGAGACCTCCTATCCAACAAAAAATCACATCTCATCAGTGGAGGTGACACTTCCTTCCCTAACTTTCAATCCGAGCCCCATTGCGACAATGAGACATTTGGTCGGGGGAGAGTTACGAAGGAAGTGGCTTTGGCATTATGATTTGAGCTACTATTCTTCTTGAGCAAGTTTATTTTTTGATGTTCAGGGCTGCTGGTTTTCCTTTTGTGAAGCCAAGTATACGACAGCCATTTTTTCAAAAATTAAAACCCATTTTAAATTTTTTTTTTTTTTTTGTGTTCTCACAACTGCGGGTTTGAAAACTAAAAACTTTGTCCAATTCTATTGACGTTAGATTGGTTCCATGTTTACCGAGTGGATACGTTGAACTCTTGTTGCTTTCTAATTATTTTTCCACCTTAGCTAACTCATACACACCGTGCACATCGTGCTTCTTCAATAACTCGAAACTCCTAGCCTCCTAAGCCTTGCAATAACCTAAATTCTAGTTTCGTTTGACCACCTTTAATAGTTATGACCCCTATGAATAGAAGGCCAATGTGTCTTCCAAAATAAAAAAAGAAGGAAAGCAGCAAAAAGAAAATAAAAAAGAAGAAATTGCAACGCTTTGCCTTGAAACCCGAGCACAAATCTCAGGGCTTATGGCGGTTTCTCAAAGCCTGGTGCCCTAAGCCAATTGGTTGGGAGCCACCGATTTAGTGTTCGCTACACGGGTGGATGGGCGGAGTTTAGCGAGTTGTAGGCGCTGGAGGTTCGAAATCATTCAAAGTCCGGGGTGAAACCTATAGAGTTTGTGGACGAAAGATCCTCATGACTTGATGCCCTAAACCTTCACTTGTCAGAGCCGCTTGGCTAATCCTCGCTACACGACTTTGGTGAAGTCGAACTTCCCGCATTGCAACCCTAAGCAACGCAAAAGAGTTGTGGAATAAAAGTGGGTCCTGGATCTATTTAAAGCTACAGTGTCCTAGGCGGTGAGCTTACCGGGGGGGAGGCTTAGCGCTTATTGCTGAGAACCGACCAAACAAACACTTAGATTTTCTGGGTGGAAGTTTTCGTTGATTCATCGAGAAGGAGGCTCTTTTGATACCAATTTGTATGGCATTCATTCTCTCAAAGATAGTTATTAATAAGGCTGATGATTCTTACTTAGGTTAGGCATTACTCATTCATAACCTTTTGGAATAGCAATTTTTGTGGAACATAATTTTGTTATTGTTGTATGCTCTCTTTCTTTCTTTCATTGCTAAGGGACTAGCAATGTGTAGTTGAGGGTGTGATTAGTGCCCAAAAGTGCTATTTTAACCCTATTTATTATAGAAGCCTTTAAGTGATTTTTGTATACTAATCATTCTAATTAACCATTTGCACATTAAGGTCCCTACTATTCTACCGACGATTTTGTGGCAAATTTTAAAGCCATGAGCTAATCATGCCAAAATTGTTGAGTCGATCCAAGATGAAGAATTCGAAATAAACTCAACATCAGATCAAAGACCAAGAGGGAAAGAAGAGCGTAAAATGTGAAGAAAATAGAAGCAGAGCAAATTTTGGCCCAACCTCAGAATCACTGATCCGCCCGCCACTGTTCATCCTGCAGCCCCTGTTCTCCTGCATTTTACGCTCTTGTTGTTTTTGTTACAATTTTTCATTTCTTCCCATTTTGTCCTTGTAATAGCTTTTAGTTTAAGTTTTTCTTTGGTACTCTATACACCGAGCACTCACAAGCCTCGCATGTACAAACTTGCAATCACTTCACTTTGGCAATAGATCTGACGGCGCCACGCCAGCTTCCTCCTTTCTCCCATTTTCTCTCCTTTTCTTTCCCCTTTCTCGACTGCCAAAGCACTCCTCTGAGGATGAAAACTCAAAGGATGGTTGGTTGCACCTCTTCCCTCCTTGGAAGAGGAGTGGCCACTGGCAAATCTGCTTTAAGGTAAACTTTTGTTCCCGCCAGCTAATGTGTTTTGACATTTTGGTTCCCAATTCTGCAACTCTAGGTTTAAAGCTTTTTGATGTGTACTTTCTTGGCCAAATAGTGCTTTTAGGGTTCATAGTTTTGTTTTTAGATACACAGATATCCATTAGTTGCTTTACCAGCCAATGGAGGTAGTTAAGGGTTATATTTCACCGTGATGCATCCTCATTGATCATTACTTGGTAATCTTTTTAGGTTCAATGATGCTTATTATTAGATTCAATTTGAGATTCATTAGTTGCCCTTTATGAATCATTGTAGGATGGGTCAAGGTGATATATTTTCACTGTAGGAACCATAAATGCTAAATAAATGCTTTCTATCAAAAGGAAAATTATTAGGGTTTAGGTTTTAAAGCCAAATGAAGACCCGGTTCGGGAAATGACTATATGGCATCCTCCCCAACGCGAGGAAAAAGACCCGAGGACATGGTGGTTGCCTTAAAACCTCAAACCAAGGCCCGAAGAATTTCAAGAGGTTATTTTACATTTTTTTCTTATTTACTGTACCCGCAAACAACCAAACTCTGCTTACAAACCTTAAAAATCCAAATTGAAATTCACCATTTTTTGAACCTCACTGTAAATCATTTGTACAAGAAAACCTATCCTTGAGTTCTAATTTTTAGAACCATGTTATACCAAAGAGATTTGAGCACAGTAGGGAGGAATTTAGGATATAAATATTGTTGATTTCGGATCACCCTACTGTGGCACGAATCATGAAGTAGTAGCAAAGCTTCCCCAAGATTGGTACAAAGATAGTGACTTGTTGGGTTTTGTGTTGTACTCACAAGGATAACCAATACTAAATGATAATTTTTGGTGAACTGGTACAGATAGGAGATGGATGGAACTTACTTCAATTGTGATCCGAGTTCGCCGGTCATAGAACACATTGTGTTTATCTCCATTAAGTTCAATTGCTTAATTCATCAATGTTATGTGGATGTTTTATTGTCCTAAGGTATATTATAGCGGAGTATCACTCAAATAATGAAGCAATTTGAAGGTCTTCTTGTAATTCTTTAGATGGTAAAGCAATTAAAATGTAGGAGGTGGGATCCATCTTATATATGCCTATGCTCATGAACATAACCTTGGTAAAGCAAGATTTAATCATTTGTTGGAGGTCAACAGAATGAGAAATCCCAACTAAAGCTAGAAGTAAATGAAGATGACGAACAATTACTCAATATTGAGGGTTCCTTACAACCTAATAGCTTATGTTTGTGCGAGGGTGCAAAAACCTTACAAGTCTTCCAAGTAGCATAAGCAAGTTGAAATCCCGTACAACTCTCTTCTACTCTGGCTGTTCTCAATTAAGGAGCTTCCCGAAAATCCTTAAGGATATGGAAAATTTAAAACAACTTCATTTATATGGAACTATATAGAAGAACTATCAACATCAATTCAACATCTAAAAGGACTTCAATTCTTGAATCTGGATTTTTGCAACAACCTTGTGACTCTTCCAGGAAGCATTTGTAATTTGAAATCTCTTACAACTCTTTCTTGCTTTGGCTGTTCAATTCTAAGGGAGTTTCCGGAAATATGGGAGAATATAGAAAGTTTAGTACATCTTGATTTGGAAGGATCTGGTATCGAAGAACTACCATCATCAATTGAAAATCTACAAGGGCTCCAACTTTTGAATCGAGACTTATGGAACTTAGGTCTTCCAAGTAGCATATGTGAGTTGAAATCCTCACAAATCTCTTCGTCGCATCGTTCTTATTAAGGGGCTTCCCAAAATCCTTATGGATATGGGAAACTTAAAAGAGATGATTTAGATAGGAACGACCTATAGCTAGCTAAATTATAACTAATTCAACATCTACAAGAGCTTCCTTAATTTTATTTCACAAGTTGCAACAACCTTGTGCGTCTTCCTAAAGCATTGGTTATTTGAAATCTCTTATAACTCTCTTGCTCTAGCTGCTCAAACCTAAGGGTGTTTCCAGAAATCTCGGAGAATATGGTAAATTTAAGACACCTTGATTTGGGTGGAACTTCCATAAAAGAGCTACCATCATCGATTGAACATATACAAGGGCTTCAACATTTGAATCTGAAAAATTGCAATAACCTTGTCAACTTTCCAAAAAGCATTTGTAAGTTGAGCTCTCTTAAGCGGCTATATGTTGATCTCTGTACAGAACTTGAGAATTTTCCTGAGAATCTAGGGAGTTTGTAAAACAATTAGAGCTCTGGAGTTTTTATGACTAAATCCAAGCATCAGCTGTTTCAGTAGCATAGCGGCAAACATCATTTGACTTTCTAAACTTAGAGTCCTTGACTTGAATCACTGCCCCAAGCTTCAACAATTTCCAAATCACCTTCCACCAACCTTACGAGTTCTAGAAGTCCACAATTGCACATGCTTGGAAACTCTAGTCTTTCACATCTTCTTGGTTTTCCTTTGCTCAAATGCTTCAAATCAACAATTGAGGTATGATTTTTATTCATAAAAATTTTACCCCTTTTCTTTCTATGGATAAGAACATTGTATTTACACCCTTCTTTTGTACAGGAGCTGGAAAGTGATTGTTATTGGAACAAGGCAATCACAGTTCTTACTCCCAAAAATGATGGAATTTCGGAGTGGATAAGACAACGAGAAAAAGGATCTCAAATAGTATTAGAGCTTCCTCTAAATTGGCACAAAAATAATGACTTCTTAGGATTTGCTTTATTCTCTGTTTGTATTCCTTTGGGTCGTGGTTGGTTTAACTGCAAATTGAATTTCTGTGGTGAAAGATCCGTGATGTGGATATCTCTTTCTCCCCGCGCTAAATCGAAAGTTGAACCAAATGAAATGTGTGTGATTTATTATCCCAAAGTTGGTTTTGAGAAACAATTATTGGTCAAACAATGGAGACGCCTCGCTTCATTCCATGGGCTTGACGGTTATTTCCTCAAGAGAAGTGAAAGAGTGTGGCTTCCATCTTATATACACACATAATAACCTTAAGATGCTAGTAGTGCCAAGGCACAAACAAGCCATCACCACACAGTCATTCTAATCATATTAATCCACATGGATACGACGACATAGAATGTTAGTAATAATGTTGTTGACGCCCCAAATGAAGATAAAGAAGATATTTACAACAGGTTGGGGCATCTTTTCCAATTTGTTCAATGGATATACTATATATTCTGGAGAAGACACTGAATATCTATCTCAAGCTTTTGGTAAGCCATGATCTTTTCTGTTCTTTAATTTTTTTTTCCTAGGCCCTCCCTGTTTTGAAAGTCCATGGGCCTCCATAGGAGACAATAACTTTAGTGCAGAAAATTACATCATTGATTTCAGAGCATATGTAGTACAAGCTTGACTGCAACATTAAACATTTTGTCTGAATAAGTAGTGTGCAAGAAATTACACCCTTAGCATGGAGATGGAGGTTGGCGGGAAATTCAATATAAAGGTATATGTATTTGTGGTTACCTTGATTGTTAAAGCCTCTAAACATTAGCAACGCCGCGGGAACCTATAAAAAGGTGGTCTGGCGGTGGTGTGCCGGTCACACCCTTCGATGATTAAGTCAACGAAAGATGGAGAAGGAAAAACAGAGAGTTGTCGTCTTAAAAAAATATATCCTCCTACCTCGTAAGGGTCTTCCCATTTATAAATTCGATTACAAATCTCCTTGATTTTTTAAGATAATCTTGATTTAGAGATAATCTGATTTTAGGATAAATCTCTTTTCCCTATTAAGGGATTAATCTTCGAGAAATAAGGGATTTATAAATTGCAGTACCTACTGATAACATCTCTTTGCGCATGCATGCTTATCCTAAATGTGAACTCCATGTTTGGTAGGATTGTTTGGCCGGGGGACCTGGAACCCTAGATGGGCCGCCTTAGAGCAAGTCTTTGAGAAGACATCGTGGCCCTTCTTAGACGAGTTTTAAGACTCTTTTTCATGGATAATGCCCGCCTGGTCTTAACGTGATGAGTGGGTGTGGGTCGTCTCACAATACGGCCCAAGCGGGTCCTGAGCCCATTGAGTAGTGGGTCTAAAGAACATGGTACTCACAATGCCCCCCTTTTCCCCAGCTAAAATTTTATGCTTTTTCAGTCATGGGAAAATGCTATGCTTTTAGACCTTGAGTGCGGAAAGTTGAAAGGATTGGGAGAACTTATGTGTGCATTGAACGCATCGGAAGGTGAAGCGCTTTTAGATACAAAGTGCGTGGGGATCTCACGTTTCCCAACATTTCTGATTCGTGCCACAGTAGGTGTGCCAGAATCAACAAAATTTATAACCTAAATTCCTCCTACTGCCATAGCATAGCTACTGCAGTATAGTGGCTCTAGGGTCGAACACAGCACGTTTTCTTCAGGTAAACACTTGGAGCCAGGCTCACCTGTGAATTTATTTTGGATTTTTGGGCTTTAGTAAAAACAGTGGAGGTTGATGGTTTGCAAACTGAAAATAAGGTGGAATAAAATATAAAAAGAACTCCTTGAAGCATTAGGCCACTGGGTTTGAGGTCCTAAGGTAACTGAGAGGTCCTCGGGTCCCTTTCCTCGCGTTGGGGAGGATGACCTAGAGTCATTTCTCGAACCGGATCTTCATTTGGCCATAAAAACTGAACCCTAATAATTTTTCTTTTGAAACATAGCATTTATTGAGCATTAATGCTCCTGGACAATGAAAACATGTCTCCTAGATCTACCTTACAGTAACAAATAGAAGGAAACTAATGAATCTCGGTGGATCTAGCAATAACCATCCATGAAACCCTAAAAGATTGCCAAATACTGGTCAAACAAGGAACATGAAAGGGATTCTAACCTAGAGTGAGAAATAGGAACATAAATGCCAAAAAAAAAAACTTGCGTTAAAAACAGAGAACCAACAGTTACCTCAAAACCCTAGTCCAGTAGCCCTCCTCTTCAAGGAGAAAAGCGGTCTAGCCAACCATCCTCTGATTTGTCATCCTCAGAGGGGTGTTTGGCAGCCGAGAAACGGAGAGAAAATGAGAGAAAGTGGAGGAAAATAAAAAGAAGCGGGAACTGCTGAAAGGTTCCCGCCTAAAAGCTTTATTAATGAAGAAAAGAAGATCCTGTTACAGTGCTTATCTAGGGCTTTAATAGCCAAACCCCCTTTACAAATTACAAAAATAACATAACAAACATTATTACAATGGGGGCAAAATAGGAAGAAAACCAAAAAGTGACAAAAAGTCAAAAAGTAAGAAGGCACAGGAAAGTGAATAGTCCATGAAAGGTGAACAGTGGCAGGAGGCAATCAAGAACCTACTTAAAAATTAGCAGTAAGCAGAAATTCAAGAAGGCGGTTTACCCACCGCTAAATTTCCAGTTCCAATTTCAGATTTTCCTCGCTTCTTATTTCCTTATGGTTTCTGATCTGCAATGCTGAGTTCAACTCGAATTCGTCGTGTTTGGATCGACTCAACAATTTTGGCATAAATAGCTTGCAAAAACTACAAAATTAGCCACAAAATGTGATCAGTAGAATAGCAAGGACCTTAGTGTGTCAATTGGGTTAATTAAGCCAATTAGTGCACAAAAAGTGCTCAAAACCTACAATAAATAGGGTTCAAAATAGCACTTTTTGGGCACTAATCACTCCCCCCAACCGACACATTGCTAGTCCCTTAGCAATGAAAGAAAGAGAGAGCAATCAAAGCAAAATCAAAATTATGTTCACACAAATGGTATTTCAAAAAGTTTGTGAATGAGTAATGCCTAACCCTCAGTAAGAATCATCAAAACCCTTGCTCAATAACTATCTCGAGAGAATGAATGCCATACAGAATTGAGTATCAAAAAAGCCTCCCTCTTAGTGAATCAACCAGACTTCCGGAAGAAACTTAAGTGTTTGTTTGATCAGCTTCAACAATAAACCGCCAACCGCACTCTCCCACCAACCAAGCTACTACCTCCACTTCGACACTAACCAACCTAAATAGAGATCAGACCTACCTTATTCCACAACTCTTTTGTGTTGTAAGATGCACACAGGTGAATCAACCTCACTAAAGTCCATGTAACGGGGATCTACCGATGACTCCCAACCAATTAAGGCTTAGGGCACCAAATCATAAGGATCTTTCGACCACTAACTCTTCAGGTTTCACCCCGGACTTCGAATGATTTTGAGACTCAAGCACCTACAACTTTCTAAACTCCGCCTATTCACCCGTGTAGCAAGCACTAAGTCGGTGGCTTCCAACCAGTTGGCTTAGGGCACCGGGCTTTAAAGACTTTTGCCATATACCCCTAGGACCGTGCTCGAGTTTCAAGGTAAAGAGTCACAATTTTTCTTTTCTTATCTTTTCTTTTCTCTTTTCTTATTGCTCTAAGTTTTTGCACCTCATCGATCTTTTATTCAAGGGGGTCCTAACCTATTAAAGGTGGTCAACAGTGCTAGGACAAGTTTTTGCAAGGTTTAGGAGGCTAGGCAGTTTTTCAGATTATCATTGAAACCTGATGTGCACAGTGTGTGGTTAGCTAAAGGTGGAAGAAAAGGTCAAAAGCAACAAGAATTCAACTAATCATCCACTTAGTTGCTACGAAACCGCCTAACATCAATAGGACCGACACGCTTCAATTCTTCAAACTCGTTGTGCTAGGCAAACATGCAAATTTCTAAAAATCAGAAATTGAGAGCATGAGCTAGGAACTAAGAAAAAAAAAGAATTATATTGTAAAAAAAAAAAACTAACTAACTAGGAAGTAATTCAACTAAACAAAAAGACTTGCTTAAAAACAAAAATCACACTTCCTTCCTTAACTCTCCCCCTAACGAAATTCAACATTGTCCTCAATGTGGCTATGGAATTGAAATTTAAGGAAGGAAGTGATACCTCCTTGATGAAATGTACCCGCTGATAAAAGACTTCGCAAGCTTTCCAATCGAGACCTTATTCACTCCATTTGGGCTTCAAATGAACAAGTTAGAGAATAAAGAGAGGAAAAGGTAATTAATCGGAGCATTTTGAAAATTACACCTTTATAATAATTTCAAAAGTGTTCTTTCTGGTTATATTTAGATTCTACACTCTCTAAGATTTCCAACGATACAAAAAAAAAAATACTCAAAACGGAGTTCGAATGAAAAAGTTATGGTCAAAACAAAATCGGGCTACGAAAGTGGAGGGCGTTGCGAAAATTCGCAACTCCGCGTATCTGTGAGGTTACAAATCTCGCAACCGTGTGAATTTTTTTTTTTTTTTTTTTTTAGAGAGAGACAAAGAAATTTTTTATTTTTATTTTTTTAAATATATATATATAAAAGAAAATATTTTTTTAACTATTCCTACTGCTATAGTGCTTGGCAAACGTCGTTTTCCTATGAAGCCTTCAGACAAGCAGATTTACAAAGGTGCTTGTGAAATTTTAACTATCATGTAAATTCATCAGGAGCTCGTGATCTCCTCGCCCAAAAAATTTGTAGCACATACTGCAAAAATAAGCCAGGAAAAATTTAAAAAAATACAGAAAATTGAAAAATAAGCTAGAAACAAAGATTAACTTTAGATTAGAAAAAATCTAAAAAGGAAAATTAAATAATACAAAATAAAATAAAACCGAAAAATCAAAACAGTGCCGGGGAGACTGAAACCCCTAAACCAGCTTTCTAAGCATTTGGAGGTCACTGAACTCGGTGGAGCCGGTGGAATTGCTAAGGTCCGTGTGCTCCAAATCGAACCAAGACCAAACCATCCGTCAGGCATGCAATATGAGCAACACAATTTCTTCGTAGTGGCAAAAGTTTGAACATAGGCCACGAACTTCTAAAGTATTGCAATACGTGCAAAGGCAGATGGGATGACCTTAGCAGTAGGTGTTCCATGTGTTTCATGTGCCGCAGTAGTTTAGCGTGATGCACCGGGTCGACAAGGCAAGCCAGGGCTATCAGCGCTCGGGCAGCTGGCTGGGGTCATCCCCGTCTCTTTCCATTAATTTCTCCTTAGTTCAGCAATGGGGAGATTGCTTCATTCTCGTTTCTAGATGCATTAACAAAGACCAATATCTGAGGATTCAAATAATAGCTGCTGTTGACACTGCTCCACCACCATGGTTTCACTTAGGCACTCTTCCTCTGGACTCTCTTCCTCTTGATGAACATGCTGATTGGTGAGTCTTGAAATGGAATATTACAGGATGTCAATCTTCTGATCAAGGTCACTTTGAAGCACATCTAATTTATGGTTCGTAGAGCCTACAAGATGAATACGACTTGATCGCATTGAATGTCTTCGCTTCTCCCATAAAGTCACCCACCACTGTAAGGTTCGTAATGGCTTGTTCAATCGGGAGAGGTCAGATCATGGTGGTTGAGGCTAAGATGAAGAAGCATACCGGAATGTGCAGAGGTATATGGTATAGGTTCTGGTCCCCATGAGAGGTTTAGGTGGTTCCCCCAACTAGGGTTGTAAGCATTTCCATATGGTGCATTTGTTAGAGGCATAATGTAGGAGGGTGAACTCACCCATGGAGGGTTTCTATAGTCCCTCAAGGACCTATATGTATTAGGTTTTCTCTCCACTGGGTACTAATTGTGTTGCTCTTCATGTGGGGGTTCCATTTGATCACAATTCAAGCCCACTGGAACATGTACTCCTGCAACAAGAACAGGGAAAACACAAGACAACAAAGAAACAATCCTACTTTTTTTTTCTTTTTTTTTTACAATGAAATGAACTAAAAACCGGACTGTGAAAATACAAAAAGGATGATAGCTGTGTTCACCAAAATCCAGATGAGGATCACAAGTGTTCCACAACAATAACAGAATTTAGGCACCATCCCCAACAATGGCGCCATTTGATTAGTGCCACAGTAGGTGTATCGGAATCAATTTATAACCTAAATTCCTCCTACTGCCGTAGCATAGCTACCGCAAAGATAAAGGGGCTCTAGGTCAACACAGGATGGGGTTTTCTTCGTGTAAATGACTATGAAGGAGTACCAATTTGGTGAATTTATTTTGGATTTTAGGCTTGCAAAAACAAAGGAGATTGATGGTTTGCAACCGAAAATAAGGTGGAATAAAATATAAAGAACTCCTCAAACATCAATACCAGGTTTCCAGGTCCTCTATCCTTCTCATTGGGAGGATGACCTATAGTCATTTCCCAAACCGGATCTTCATTTGGCCATAAAATCGAACTCTAATAATTTTCCTTTGAACATAGCGCTTATTAAGCATTAATGCCCTTAACAAAGGAAAACATGTTCCTGCATCTACCTTTACAAGAAAATAAAGGAAACTAATGAATCTCAATGGATCTAACAATAAGCATCTGATCAAAGATTAAGCAACATCGTCAATCAAGGCACATCAAAGGGATTCTAACTTAGAGTGAGAAATAAGAACATAAATGCCAATAAAAACTTGCGTTAAAAACAAAGAACCAACAGTTACCTCAAAACCCTAGTCCATCAGCCCTCCTCTTCAAGGAGAAAAGGGCCTTACAATCCATCTGACATTTGTCATCCTCGGGAGGGGCAGCCTGCACCCAAGAAAGGGAGAGAAAATGAGAGAAAGTGGAGGAAAAAATAAACGGGAACTGCTAAAAGGTTCCCGCCTAAAAGATTTATTAATGAAGAAGAGAAGATCCTTTATAAGGTTTGCCTGGGGTGGCTTTATAGCCAAACCCCTTTACAAATTGGCAAAAAATAACATAACAAACACTATTACAATGGGGCAAAATAGGAAGAAACCAAAAGTGACAAAAAGTCAAAAGTAAGAAGGCACAGAAAGTGAATGAAGTATGAATGTGAACAAGGGCAAGAGGTGAACAAAGGGTGTGAGGCAATTTGAAGAACCTTAGCACTCAGTTGCACTTATAACTCGCGAATTTCGCAGTTATGGAATTTCAGCACTTACCAAATTTCTTGCAGCTCCAATTTCCTTTGCATTTTATGCTCTTCTTTCCTTCCGGTTTGCGATCTGCAATGCTGAGTTCGACTCGAATTCTTCATGCTTGATCGACTCAACAATTTTGGCATAAATAGCTTGCAAAACTACAAAATTAGCCACAAAAATGCAATCAAGAGAATGAAGGTGGACCTTAGGTAACACTGGGTTAATTGTCGATTAGTGCACAAAAAGTGCTCAAAACCAACAATAAATAGGGTTCAAAATAGCACTTTATGGGCACTAATCAATTTCCACCGTGCATGTTGGTCTGTCAGCGCATTTAATGCTCCTGTAAGCGTTTTGCCCCTATATATACAGAGGTTGGGCTCAAAGTGTTGTTTCTTTTTGCTATCTCTTTGCTTACTGCAATTTCCTTTCTCATATGCTTCCACAAGCTTGTCTTTTAGAGAAATCATTAGAGATATCTTGACGAATTTTGACTTTCTAGTGAGGTTTTGCAGCTCAAACCTCATGTATATCGCCTGCATTGTGCTATTTTTTGTGGCTTTGTTTGTTGAGTGTCTTTGGGTTAGGAAGTTTTTGTTGCTTTCTAAGGGTGCAATCATCGTCCGTTTAAGCCATGACGACTGGCAAGATTTGGATATTCCCTGCCTGGGGGACATCCCATCAAAGTTCTATGAAAGCCAATTCTGGGTTCTTAGGTATTGTCACCGGTGGGTCAGCCAAACCTCCGTAGGGGATTTTTGTTTTTCTAGGGTTTTTCTACCTTGCCGTTTATCAGGCCCCAAGATGATCCCATTTGTTTGCTTCGTAGAATGGCGAGGGGTCATGAAGAGGCTTCTACCAGTCAGGCTAGGCATAAGAGGGGGATTCCCAAGGAAACGCTCACTATAAGAAGCTTAGTTGTTGTTACGTCTATAGAGGAGCTGAGATCTTTCAGTCAGGTTTCTGCCGACATTAGATTGGAGGTGGTAGACGACGCAGCTGCCCAACCACAGGAGGGGTAGATAATGCCGTTTATTTTACCCATGAGTAGTTTGCTACTGGGCTTCGCTTCCCAATCCCGTCTTTGGTGAAGCAGTTCTACACTTTACTAAGGCACCTCCTATACTTGTACATCCGAACGTCTTTTGGATTTTAATGGGTTGCAGTGTGTTAAACTTTCTCTACCAGTTGGATATTTCGCTGGTAGAGATTTGTTTCATCTACACTTTGAAGCTTAGGGTTGGGGACTGCTTATCTATGTCGACCTATAGCCCTCGAATGCAATTTGTAACCAGGCTTCCGGACTCTCCCAAGACGGAAGCAAAGGGGGTTGTTTTGGTTAAGAGCCCGTGGTATGAGACGTCAGGTTCTCTTGGGCTTCCGTTTGATCTGAATTAGTCTCTCATGTTCCCAGGTTTGTTTTAGATCGATGGAGCTCATACTTCTCTAGGCCATCCGTAATTTGACATGCCCTTCCTTTCTTAACTTTTTGTAGATAGAACAAAGCAGGCCGATCGATTAGCCGCGGAGAAGGCCAATCTAGACTGCGTGATCGATGGCTGCTTGGATCACTAAGAGAAGACCACGAGCCCCGTTGCCTAAAAGAACCCACAGAGTCGGGCGCTCAGTCCTCTCTCCTTATATAGTCCTCGCCCTCCCCATTCATTGATAGAAGAGTTCATCAAGGGTGAACAATTCATTCTTAATGACCTTCTAAAGTCAATCCTGGGTAGCTCTTCCCAGGTGGGGTCATCTCAAGAGTCTCAAGCTGAGATTGATCAAGAAGCCTTGGCTACCTTCGTTAGGCTTGATCAATTGCATTTGGCCGAACAGGATCCGAAGCCTGCCCCCTAAGCAGTAAAGAAGAAGAAGAAAAAAAGCAAGGAAGAGGGCCTGACAAGCAAAGGCCGCCGGGCTGCCCAGAAGGCTTTCAGGATTTAGTGAATTCAACCCTCCTACTACGAGAGATTCAGGCAAGGCCGAGGTCGAGGTTGCCTCGCCAGAGGTTGAACGCACTTCACTCCTGTACTAGAGATTGGCCGCCAAGGATTTAAGTGTCTTGAGTTCACCTCAAAGGTGCAAAGACAAGGAGGCCATGGAGGAGGAATACCAGAAGGCCTTGGAGCTAATCTTCGCCTACCGATATGGATGTTATATGTTCAAACACAACATCTGTGGTGATTAACCAGAAGTTCCAGACAGCATGCCCGATTAGTCCAACTAACTTCCTCCAAAGTTCTTTGTGAACCCCAGGTGCCCCTCGGTTTAAACGCCTATTGAGGCCACAACAACCGCGATGGATCAAAGTGAAGAGATAGAGAAGGTTGAGGAACCCCAAATGAGCGGTCTCCCAAATCAAAGCTGATTTTTTCTTGATTTTTCATTTTTTTTAAACTTCTGTAATCGGCCCCGCTTGGTCGCCAAAACATATATGTATTATAACGCTATTGGCTCATTTTGGAATCTCTAAGAAATATGATTTTTGTAATTTTTATTTTACAACTCCTTGTCATGAATCTTGACTAGGATAGTTGCTTCAAGGATATCAATGTTATTTTATTTTATTTTTTTAAGAGCTAGAAGCTGGTAGGGATCGCACGTAGGCAAGGCACCATTTATTGGCTTTGGCTCTAGCCAACAAGCCAAGAGTCACTACTGTGCTTAGGCATTCGCCAACATGCCAGGAGCCACATCTCATCTTTTGAAAGTGCTAGCAGGATAGAAGCCACATCTGGTATTTTGAAAGTGCCAGTAGGCTAGAAGCCACATCTGGTATTTTGAAAGTGCAAGCAGGCTAAGTGCCACATTTGGTCTTTTGTATTGAGGCAATTGAAAAAATTGAAAGAAAATACTTCAAAGAAAACTTTAGTGATAATACTTCTTAAGATGCATAGCATTCCACATTCTAGGCACTGGCGTCCCATCTAGTTTATTTAATGTGTATGATCCGACTTCCCCCACTCTTACTATCATGTATGGCCCCTACCAATTGGGTTAGAATTTACCTACCGCTAGGTCAGCCGAATTTTCAAAGACCTTTCTCAAGACTAGGTCTCTGGCTCGGAATGCGCTGTTTTACATGCATGTTATATAGGTTTGTCATTCTTTGTTGGTACGATACTATACGTACAGCTGCAGCTTCACAAAATTCGTCTGTCATATCTAAGTCTTTGACAACGGCTTCAGCATTAGCTTTTTCAAGGATTTTAGTTTGAAGTGTGGGTACCCTAATCTCTATAGGAATTATGGCCTCCATCCCATAGGTAAGGGTGAACGGTGATATCCCAGTTTGCTTCCAGCCGGTTGTTCTATAGGTTTTGTTAGACGCTTCTGCTTATCCATTGCTCTCCGGGTACTGTGGGGTTGAATACAAGTTTTTTACTTTTAACTCATGGTAGAAATTTTTGTAGATTCTACTATCAAACTGTGGCTCGTTGTTAGTTACAATTGACTGAGGTATCCAGAACTGGCAAACTATATTCTTCCACACAAATCGACAACATCTCATTCGACGAGTGCAAAGGTTTTACTAAACTGATTTGCAAATAACAGGTGTCTACAGAATTCAGGTGGTGGCATCGGCTATAACATCATTATATAAAGGATCAGAGACTTAGGTAGTTGATTCCTGAATGCTGAAGACAGTATTATCGCTGATAGTATCACACTCATATAGGCGATTGCAGATCTGGTCATGGTTAGCCAATAATAACCTTGAGTATGGGCCCTGTGAGCCAAAGTTTTACCGCCTGGATGGTTTCCGCATATTCCTTCATAGAGTTATACTAATATATACTATCCCTGCTGAGTTGTGAGACACTTGAGATATGGCCTGTCCAGAGACCGCTTATATAATTTCCCATTCACAAGAGAAAATCTAGCCACCTGGACCTGAATCTTGTGGGCTTCAATCTTGTTATCCGGCTGCTCTCCCTGGCTTAGATAATGCATTATAGGAGTCAGCTAAGAAGAACATGCTTCATCTATCTGATTTACCTGGTTGGTCGTAATAGATGACGTTGGCTGGTAATAGACAAGAAGGAATACCGTTTCTTTTATTATGAGGGATGCGACCACTGTTGCCAAAGCGTCTGCCTTTTCATTCAAGTCCCTCAGGATATGCTTAAGCTTCCAAGCCGCAAAAATCCCTAGTCGTTGTTTAACCGGACATACATACTTGATCATGCATTGTCTCGAAGCTGTATTCTCGCTTAATTCGCCCCACCACCAGCTTAAGAGTCATCATAAGATGATGAGTCTTTCTGTTGATACAGACGCGCTTGTCAAAGTTAATTTGCCAGATCGCCTAACTAATTCCCATTATTAGGACGAGGGAAGTCTAGTCGCATGGCCGCCTCTATCCTTTTCCCAATTGGGGCCTTGTTGTAAACTCGACTCGCTTCACGCTTAAAGAGAAGCTGGCCCATGTTAAGGGAGAGATCAAACACAAGCATTCGTTCACATCTAGTTATGAAGTTTTGCTAAAAAATCCGCTAACATCTACCCCTTCCTAAATGCCAAGCTTAGCTTTATATTAAATAATCGAATTCACTTATCTAATCGCCCATCTGACCATCCTTCCGATATGGTCTGCTTGTATAGTGTCATAAAGGGAGATTGGTCAGCACAACGATAGGGTGTGCCTGGAAGTAGGGGCGAAGCTTCTTAGCTACCACACGGAGGGCCAATGCTGCTTGTTCGAGATGAGTATACCGAGTTTCTACTTCAGATAGAGATTTTTTCGGTTTTCATCTTCTTTGAATAAAACTACACTTACTGAGGCTTTTGACACTGCTAGGTAAAGATAGAGTGTATCGCCTGCCTCTAGGCTGGCTAAAATTGGCGGTTCAGTAAGATATTGTTTGATTTCCATGAAAGCTTGGTCACATTCCTCATTCCAGCTAGCCTTTTTGGCTCCCCTTAGAGTGATAAAAAAATGGTTTTAAACGGTCTGTGAAACGAGATATGAACCGCCCAAGAGTTGTTAGCCTGTCGATCAGTTGTTGTACTCCTTTTTTGGAGGTGGGAGCCTGAGAGTCCATTATAGCTTTGAGCTAAATAGAATTGGCCTCTATCCCTCTCTTGGTCACCATAAAACCTAAAAACTTTCTCGAACTGACTCCGAACGCACATTTCAAAGGGTTGAGTTTCATGTTGTACCTTCGCAATAGCTCAAAGGCCTCTTGCAGATGCTTGGTGTGATCGAAGCCCTTTTTGGATTTTACGAGCATATCATCAATATAAACTTCCATGGTTTTGCCCAACATCGGTTGGAATATCTTAGTTACCAACCTTTGATAAGTTGCCCTAGCATTCTTCAAGCCAAAAGGCATCACATTATAGAAGTATAACTCCATGCGTGTAACAGCTGGGTCGTTTCAGGTCAAGCGAGCGTGATCGGGAATATGATGATACCTAGAGAAAGCGCTCCGTAAACGATAATATTCGTGGCCCGCCGCGACGCCAACAATCCGCTCTATAATGCAATAGAAGGAAGCTATCTTGGGGCAAGGCTTCGCTGGAGGCCTGCACTGATAGGTTGATTTGTGCTATGTAAAACGTGTACGCCTATGTTCGCAAGTGCATGCGTCCCCAAGTAATATAATGATAAGTGAGTATCGTTCCCATAGAGAATTAGGTTACTAAGTACCGACTCTAATCTAGCCTATGCTCCATTTGGATGGTGGAAAATCTATAGAAAAACTCAAAGACACTAATCTAGACATGCAAGAATGACTCTATAAAGACTAAAAGACCTTAGGACATAGATTTCACCTAAACAATTATATATGAACCTCCTAACCCAATTAATCATTGATCAATTTCATCGTGAAGATGGCGATTTCACTAATGTATTTTTGAATCTCTCTCGAGCATCCCCACACTACCCTTAGAAGATGACGCATCTCGCCTCAAATCATAACTAAGGATGCATTGAACCCTAGAAATCTTAATACCAATAATACAATCTCTCTATACTTTTCTCATGACAATTAGACGGTAAATCATCCATGGTCTAATTTTAACTCTCACTTCTCAGATCTTGAATCAAACCACAAATCATGCAAATATTGGCCAAATACCCACAATCATTAAGATCCAAATGAAATACTCAACATAAATATGAAATAAAACATCAATCAATATAAAATATGATGGATTCATACAAACATGTCTTTGGCTACATCTAAATCGTAAGAAAACTAACTAAAACATAAGTGAAAAAGTAATACAACCATCAAAAGAAAGAAAAACGGAAAAGGAAAGAAAGAAAGCAAATTTGGCATTGAAGCTCCCTTATTCTCCTCCATTATCTTCTTCTTCCTCAAAATTTCTTCCTCTTCCAAGAACAAACCCTAGAAGTTCTCCAAGAACAAACCATATGGTGTTTCCACCAAAAGGGAGCTTGTTCTCTTCCACAAACGCCCAAAATTCGTCCTCCCCTTTGTGTTTCTAGGGTTTGAGCTTTAAAACCCTTAATTATGAGCTCAAAATAAATTGACCCAAAACCAAACCCAAAAGTTGCAACATTAAGATGCTTAGTTGTTGCAGCTCTCTGCAACGTCGCGACGTTGTTGTAGCTTTCCTGTTTTTGCACCAACTTTGTTAGGTCATAACTTTGTCATTCGAACTTCGATTTGGGTTATTCACGGGTCGATGGTGAGTGTGTAAAATGTATTGGGAAACGCAAAACCCGTGTACACAAGTGAATGCGTCGAGTTGACGTAGTGTAGTGGTTAGTCAAGTGTCGTTCTCTCGAAGAGAAGCGTGTTGACTACTGACTTAATGATTTCGATAATATTTGGATCTAATCCTAAAGCGAATTGCTACTAAATTACTTGAATTAATAAAAACTTAAAATTGACTGTATTGAATTATATTGATGATGAGAAACCTAGGGTTTTATCGTCTCCTACCACTCTTGATGGATGTCGATTCAATTAAGGACTTATTGAAATAGTTATATGAGTTATGTTGGAGGGTTGATCTTTCCTAAAAGATATTCTCTCTAGAGATATATTTGCATATCTCGCCAGTGGGATGTATTGCATCTCTGCCTCAACCCCTTGACTCCGAAACGCTTAAATGTGTAAACCCTAGTACCACACTTGAAGTCTAGAATATCTCTATTCTTCGACTCCCCAAGTGTTTCTTTAACCATGTCCCTAGAAGTTGTCTTCTCTCAATTTCAAACTCCCAGCTTTAGCATGCCATAGTTGGCCAGACAATAACTTGTAATTAAACCCAGAATTAAAGCAAACATATGAACTCATATTAACATTCAAATAAGCCAAAACTGCAAATCAATCCATCAAACTGTGGTTAAGGTTGTCAAACCCTGGAGAAAGGAATTAGTTCATCATATTATTCACTATAGATTGAAGAATTCAACTTAGTTAAGGAAAGACTAGTTAAAACTCGCTTTCTCGATCTAATCAACCCGTATTCTTCCGTCTTCCCTGATCCAAACACTCTCAATGCTTCGAAATTACTCCCTTTTTATACCTCGAGACGAGGGCCCATCAATGGCTTAGAAAACTAGGGTTTTTTTTCGAGTTCCCGTAATGGCGGTTGAGCTCATCTGTGCTACAACAGTGGGTGCCGAATCAACAATATTTATAAACCTAGCCTTCTTCTCTATCGCGTAGCAAAGCTACCGCAAAGATAGTGGCTCTAGGGTCGAACACAGGAGGGGTTTTCTTCGCATAAATTGATTTGGCAAGGATTCAAAATGGTGAATTTCGCTTGGGATTTAAGGTGGTGATAAAAACAAAGGGATTTTGGTGAAAAACAAGGAGGTTGATGTGTGCAAATTGGAAATTAAAAATGAAGGAAAATAAGAAAAGATAATGAAAGAAATCTCTTGAAATATCAGATACGTGCTTAGGATCCTGGGGCAACCGAGGTTTCCAAAGTCCTTCTCAAGGCTGGGAGGATGACATAGTCATCTACCGAACTAGATCTTCATTTAGCTATAAAACTAACTCCAAAATATTTATCCTTTTGAAAATGGCATCTACTGCCACGGTCACCGACAAGGAAGAATAAGCCCTCGACTTCTTCAATAGGTCATAGAGGTAACTAATGAATCTCGCTGGATCTAGCAATAAGCATCCACGAACCCTAAAAGCTTACCAACATTAGCCATTCAAGGATTCAAGGCGAAAAACCCACAGCTTAGAAAGGAACACAAAACAAACAAGGCGTGACTGTTGAAGAATGTGGACCCCAAAGAGCCTTCCAGATCTCGCGCCTGAAGACCCTTCCGCTCAAGGAGAACGTAGTTTTAAGCCGGCCATCCTCCGAGCTGTCATCCTGAGGTGCTTGGCTCGCTCTTGAAGTGCCAAGAAAATGAGAGAAAAGGGAGAGAAGCAGAAAGGCTAAGAGAGTTGAAAGCTTATCCCACAATTTTATCGACAGTCTATTGATCTTACATCCTCGACCGGTTATATACGCTCAGAAAGGGAAATTACAAAACAAACCAAACAAAAGCTATTACAAGGGTTAAAATAGAAGAAACAAAAATTGTAACAAAAAGGCAAAAAGGCAGAATCACAGGAAAGATGAACAGTTGGTCGGTGGGGTAGAATAGCAGCATGGGAGGTAAATGTGGGGCAGATGCAGAGCAATTTCTCAAACGTGCGAAATTTTTGTTGTGCTCCATTTTGTTGCATTTTCTACTCTTCTTTCCTTCTGGTCTCTAATCCGCAATGCTGAGTTTGACTCGAATTCTGTGTTTGATCAATCAACAATTTCTATGATAAATAGCTTGCAAAATGCACATTTGCCACAAAATGCGCATCAAGAAATAATTGTAGTGGACCTCAATGTGCAAGACTACGCCGATTAGTACATAAAAAGTGCTCAAAACCTTAAATAAACCTGTTCAAATAGCATCTTTTGAGTACTAATCACACTTCAACCTACACATTTCTAGTCCCTTAGCAATGAAAGAAAGAAAGAAAGAGAGAGCATACTAAACAAAATCAAAAGTATGTTCATAAATAATATATTTCAAAAAGGTTGTGAATGAGTAATGCCTAACCCTAAGTAAGAATCATCAAAACTTAGCCCAATAACCATCTCGAGAGAATGAATGCCATACAAAATTGAGTATCAAAAGAGCCTCCTTCTTGGCGAATCAACCAAAAGACTTCCACCAAAACCTAAGTGTTTGTTTGATCAGTTCTCAACAATAAACTGCTAAACTACACTCTCCCCCCAACCAAGCTACTGCCACCACCTAGGACACTAACCAACCTAAATAGATCAGGACCCATTCTTATTCCACAACTCTTTTTGTATTGTAGGGGTGCAATGCTCAGGAATCGAACTCACCAAAGTCCATGTAACAGGGATCAACCGATGACTCCTAACCAATTAAGGCTTAGGGCACCAAGTCATAAGGATCTTTCGACCACTAACTTCAGGTTTCACCCCGGACTCCGAATGATTTCGAGACTCCAGCACCTACAACTTGTTAAACTCCACCTATCCACCCGCAGCGACCACTAAGCCCAAGGGCTCCCAACCGCCTGTCTTAGGCATCTAAGCTTTAAAGGCTTTCGCCATATACCCTCGGACCTGCTCTGCTTTAAGGCAAAGCGCTGCAATTTTCTTTCTTTCTTTTCTTTTCTTTTTCCTTTTTCTCACTTATTTTTATTTTTGGAAGACACATTAGCCTTCTTTTTCATGGGGATCCTAACCTATTAAAGGTAGTCAAATCTTAACTAGGCAGGTTTTACAATGTTCGGGAGGTAGCAATTTTTCAATTCTATTGAAGAAACCTCGATGTGCACAAAGTGTGTGGTTAGGCTAAAGGTGAATAAAAGTGGCCGAAAGCAACAAGAGTTCAACTGATCAATCCACTCAACTGCATGGAACCAATCTAACATCAATAGAATTGGACAAAGTTTCAATTTTTCAAACTATAGGCTAGGCAAAACCACAAAAACAATGGGTGCAATTTTTGAACAAAATAAGTTATATAGTATAACAGCCTTTCAATTAAAGAGTAAAACCAGCAAGCCACCGGAACATAACAAATGGGCTTGCTCAAAATAGTAACAAAACATAATAATGTCATTTTCCTTCGCTAACTCTCCCCCAACCAAATGTCACATTGTCCGCAATGAGGCTTGGATTGGAAAGTTAGAGAAGGAAGTGCTACCTCCTTGATTATATGTGCTCGTTTTTGGATAGGAGACTTCGCAAGCTTTCCATCGAGACCTTATTCACTCCGTTTGAGCTTCAAATAAACAAGTTAGGAGAAGAAAAGAGAGAAATAAAGTGACCAGTTGAAGAATTTTGAAAATTACACCTTCATAATAATTTCAAAAGTGTTCTCTCTGACTATATTTGGATTCTACACTCTCTAATCTTTCCAACGATACCAAAAACACCTAAAATGGAGTTCGAAAGAAAAGTTACTTACTTAAAACAAAATTGGCCGCGAAATCTGGGGCAGGTTGCGAAAATTCGCAACTCGCGAATATATATATATATATATATATATATATATATATATATATATATATATATATATATATATATATATATATATATATATATATATATATATGAGAGAATTTTTTAATAATAATAATAATAATAAGTAATAATAATAATATATATCATCATATAAGACAAAAATAGCATGCGGCACTAAAAACAACTACATACAAGGTGCTAAATTTCGAAGATTGCAATTTTCAAATTTCTCGTAATTCGCAAAAATAAACAAAGAAGAAAAAAAAAATTATGAAAAATTGCAGAAAAATGAAAATTAATCTAAAAACAAAGATTAACTAAAAATTAGAGAAAATCTAAAAAAAGAAAAATTAACTAAATTAAAATAAAATAAAATAATGTAAGAAAGTCAAAACAAAATGAGGATCGAGCACCCCCAAAACTTGTTTCTCAAGCCTTGAGGTCGGGCTGAACTATGGGAGCTTAGAAATGAGGTTCGGTGTTTCCATCCGAATCCAGCACCGAACCAATCGCGTGCCATGCAATGTAGGTAGCTGCCAGGTTCGATGTAAGGTGAGGCTTGCATGCGGCCACTAATGTCTTCAAGTTTTGCAGGAAGGCACAGCAAATCGGGTGGCCTGTGGTAGGTGTTTTCGTGTGGATTGTGCTGCGTGGGAAGGCAAGATGTAATCGGCAGGGACTATTGGGGTTTAGCGCTTGCATTAGATCCAAATTTATGGGATTGATTGAAGGGTAAGCCTTGGTGCTCTTCCCGCTTTCCTTTGCTGGTAGTTCCCCAAAGAGCCTCTAATGGTTCCTACATCAATTCCCCCTGAGGTTGCATTTCGAGCCTGCCCCCACCCAAAATACACTCTTCCTCCGCATCTTCCTTGATGAACAAGCCGATCAGAGCTTTGAGACGGATTGCTGCAGGATGTCAAAGTTTTCATCAATTTCGCCCTGAAACTCAACCAATTCCTTGTTCAGGGAGCTCTCCACTATCTCAATTTCCTGATTAGTCTGAACATTCACTGCCCTCTGGTCCTCTATGAAATTATCCACTAGTTTGCTCAAATTCACGATGGCTTGTTCAAAAGGGGATGAGGTTGGTGGTTTCTGCTGCTGAGAAGTGGGGGCATAATATGGAGAAGCAGGAGGTGCATAACTTGAGGGAACACTATAGACAGGTGCACTCATCCATTGGTCTCTATAGTCCCTCATAGACCTATTTGGGTTTGGATTTCTCTCCATGGGTTGTTGACTCAAATGCATGGAAGGTTCCCTGCATCCTCACACATGTATGCTCTAGGTTTTCCAGAAGGTACTCCAGTTGTTCTCCTCTCCTATTTGGTAACAATTCAAACCCACTGGACATGCAATCCTGCAATAGAAATAGGGCAACACAAGACAACACCAAAAACAGTCCTGCAGGAAATTTTTTTGTTTTTTTTTACAATGAAATGAAAATAATAAAAAAATCGACACATTATAGTAAAAGAGGCTCACCAATACTCTCAGGATGAGATCACATAGTGTTCCAATAAACAAATGCACCCAGCACCATCCTAGCAACGACGCCATTTGATCTCGCCACGCAGGGTGCCGAATCAACAATATTTATAAACCCAGTCTTTCCTACCGCCGTAAAGCAAAGCTACTGAAGATAAAGGGCTTCTAGGGTCAACACGTGTGATGAGTTTTTCAGACAAATTGATTTGCAGTGATTTAAAATGGTGAATTTCAGTTTGGATTTTAAGGTGGTGATAAAAACAGTGGATTTTGGTGAAAAACAGTGGAGGTTGATGGTGTGCAAATTGAAATTAAAATGAAGGAAAATAAGAAAAGATAATGAAAGAAATCTCCTTGAAATATTAGGATACTGGGCTTAGGATCCTAGGGCAACTGAGGGTTTCCAGAGTCCTTTCCTCGCGTTGGGGAGGATGACATATAGTCATCTCCCGAACCAGATCTTCATTTAGCTATAAAACCTAACCTAAAATATTTATCCTTTTGAAAAATGGCATCTATCACATCAAGGTCACCGACAAAGGAAGAATAAGTCTTCCCGACTCCCTTCAATAGGTCATAGAGGTTAATCTAATGAATCTGATCTAGCACAAGCATCCACGAACCCTAAAGCTTACCAAATAATAGCCATTCAAGGGATTCGGCGATAAAACCTACGCTAGGAAAGGGAACACAAACGGATGCGCGCACTGCGTGAAGAATAGGGGACCTCCAGTAGCCTTCAGATCCTGCGCCCAGCAGCCTTCCGCTTCAAGGAGAAACGGGTTTTAGCCGCTCATCCTCCGAGTTGTCATCCTCAGAGGGTGTTTGGCTGCCCAGAAAGTGCCAAAAAATGAGAGAAAAGGGAGAGAAGTGAGAAAGGCAGTAGAGTTGAAAGCTTCTCCCGTCAATTTTATTGATTGAAGTTCATTGATCTTACATCCCTTGACTGAAGCTTATATACGCTCAGAGCAAGGGAAATTACAAAAACCAAAACAAAAGCTATTACAAGGGTTAAAATAGGAAGAAACAAAAAATTGTAACAAAAAGGCAAAAGCGTGTAACTGCAGGAAAGGTGAACAGGCGCGAGGTGAATAAAGGTATGGGAGGTGAACAAAGGATGTGCGTGAGCAATTTCAAAACGCAGAATGGTCGTGCTCCATTTTGTTGCATTTTCTACTCTTCTTTCCTTCTAAATTTAATCGCAGAATAGCCGAGTTTGACTCCGAATTCTTCATGCTTGGATCGACTAACAATTTCACAGATAAATAGCTTGCAAAACCGCAAAATTTGCCACAAAATGCGATCGTAGAATAACAGGACCTCAATGTAATCAAGTTAATTACACTGATTATACATAAAAAGTGCTCAAACATTAAATAAACAGTGGTTCAAAATAGCACTTTTTTGAGTACTAATCAGCCTCGCTTCACCAAGGCCGAAGGTGGCTTCGCAGATAGCTAACCCGAGTTTTGATTTCAAAGCCGTTCATCATGAGAAGAGGGTCTTCAGCCGGGTGAACCCGTGAATCCTTGTGATGCAACCTTTTCATTATTTCGTCACCGCTTTTTTCTCGTCTTTAGCCGCCTTTGATTCCAACATCACATATTCTAAAATAATATAATATGAGGGATTAGCGTAATATTAATAGGGTAAGACTGTGGAATCATGCATTTTAGCTATAAAGAACACCAAGAATTTAACTAAAATGCACTGATGATTCATCTCGACAACACTTCTAGTCTTAGCTTGCTTCGTCCCAAGCAAGAATAGACTCCACCCAGGGTAGACAAGAATACGTGAAACTATATGACGATATGGGCTAAGCACACATGACAACAGCAATAAGGAGTCCATATTAACCAATTCAAAATATCTAGGGACTAACTTAATTGTTTAGCTTTCAAGAACTTGCACTTGGTCGGTCTTGGTTGACCAAGTAGGTCAACCCCATTTTTAATGCTCAATAATCTTTCCCAAGGAGTCTAAGTGCGGTTAAAGTGTGATCTCTAATGCATAGTTTGACTACAGCACCTCCAACTTGAATCGATCTTGCCTATTTGGAATAGCTAACACTATAGGATGAGAACGCACCAATTTATTCACTTCAGCTACTCCTAAGGGGATTAGCTCTAAGAAAAATCCGGGAAGAGTACTAGTGCCGAGAGGTTTTGGGTGAGGGTTCCTATAACGGGGATCCATTGGTGACTCCCCACCAGTTGATTAAGGGCACCAGGCATTTAGTTCCCTTAGAACTTCACCCCGAACACTCAACCAAACCTCGGTTTTTCCCGATTGTGCAGATCATCCATCCGTCCCATGAAGGCAAGGAAGTCAATGGCTCCCACTAATGGCTTAGGCATTAGGCTTTGAAAAGCCCCCTCACTCGTGTCTGGATTCCACTGATGATCCACAAAGGCTATTATTATTATTATTATTATTATTATTTATTTGGGGCTCAAAGGCGATCCTCTTTTTCTAAGGTGTCCCATCACTTAGGTGTTTACCTCCTAAGGTTCGTAAGACTCTAGTATGGTGAGTCCGAAGTCAAAGCATACCCCGAAGATTACGTGTGTGTGTGCAGGATAGCCACTTGAGAATTGAGTTCTTGAGATCTAATAAAGGGTGGCAAGACATGGTTAGTCTTAACTTTACACAATGCAGTCCTAATTGTCAAACAACCTCGGAGTCCCTACTCCATTGAACATGGGTTTTTTCAAGGACACATAACTCCTCATTGCCATCACGCCAAAATTACAGGATACTCACTACCAACTTTGGGGACTATCATATTCTAATATGTGCAATTTGAATACATGTTGGTGCATGGGAAACAACCTAACACATGCCCAAAAAAAAATGACCTAAGCATGCAAAAATAGCAAAGATAATAATAAAAAAAAATAGACCTAATCATGCAAGAATAGCAAAAATAACCCAAGTCAAAATAAAACTAAGTCAAAATAACAGTCAAAATATGCCAGGTCATACATAGTCATAACCCATACACCCACACCCCTAAACTTAAGACAGGAAATGTCCTCAATGGCAGAAAAAGAAAAGAAATCATAAAGGTAAAGAAATACATCCCAGAAAATAAAATATATCACTGCGGTGGTGGCGGCGGTGGTGCCGTGTGGAATGACAGGAGCCGAGCGAGCTGCTGGGTGATCTGGTCCTGACTGGCTCGGATAGCGGCCATCTCGGCCCGGATGGAATCCATGTCCTGGCTCAGGGTAACCTGGTGCTCCTGAGACTCGTCCCAATAGGCATCGAAATGGGTAGTGAGTGCATGGATATCATCGGCCAAGGACTAGGTCGAGCTAGAGGGGACTCGCTGTGGTCATCATTCACTAGGTCGCCGCGCGCTAGGTGTGGAATACGTTGGGGAATCATCTACCGGCTCATCACTCCACTCAAGGCTCCCGAACTTCACCCGGCGCTGAACAGGCAGGTTGTCAGCACTCGCCTTCTCGGAGTCCAACATCTCCAACTCCACTGATCTAAGATAGCCAAGGATCAAAGGAGGTGGATCAGGCGCCGTAGCCGCCCGCGTGAGCTCCGCCGACCAATCTCGCCAATGACCGTCTCGATGTCGAACTGGATCCCCTTAGTCATGGCATAAAGGAGGATCGTCTTGTCCTTGGTCACTATATTAAGATGCAGTGAAGGTTTAATCTTAACAAATAAAAAATTATACCAAACTCATACGTGGTGTGAGCGCCACATCGTAAATGTAGAACTCACGGCCGACAGATGGCGCCACCACACGCCCCGGCTCCATGACTCCCAAGACCGCCCCGGTCTGCGGGTCAACAAATGACCGTAATTTCAATGTCATCCTCAAGAGCCGATGTGAACTAGTTGATGGCCCGTAGTTCCTCGAAGCTCCACCCACCTACCCCGACAAACACCGTGGGTGCCAACCTCGAATGGCTGTCGAGTAGAACTCGCAGACGACCGGAGCCATTCCTGGGGTCGGGGGAGCACACAAGGTTTGCCAACCTCGAGTCTGGATGGTGAAATCAAGAACGATTGTACTGGGAACCCTCTCCGAGACGAAGGAACGTGATACAAAGCGATCCCGCGAGGCGCCGCTCTACCTCCCGGGAGAAATGAAACAACGTGGGATCGCCTCGGGCGAGGAGGTGTCGCCGGACGCTGGAGTCAGAATGGGTGTCAGCTGGGCCGATGGTCGTCTTGGGTTCCATAGTAGTCATTGACAACTCGAAATTTGGAAAAAAAAATGCACACAAGAAGAAACAGGAGACGAAGAGTCGCGCAAAAAACATTTGGAGGGAAAAACTATCCGTCACGTATTTATAGCTGGGCCCGATCACTCATCATTAAGACTCCTTCATCATGCACAATATTTACGCTTCAGAAAATAAAGCGTGGTTCTGCGTCAAGGCCTAGCCTCGCAGCGGCGAAGGTGACTTCGCTACTGGGGACCAAAAGGTGTGATCCCCATCGCCACGACTGCAGGGCTAGTCAGGAATTTTTGTTCCTCCGCAGCTAGCTGGCTAAAGCTTCGCCACGACATCGCGTAAAGTATGGCACTGTGTTTTTGCCCTTCACCTTTAAGATTCATCAGGTTATTAAAAATAATTAAGGTTAAGATGCCCAAAAACGATTTTTTTTTTTTTTTTTTTTTTTGTAAAACAGTCAAGAGGAATGGAAGTAATACGAGTTTAGGGAAAGGGAAAATCTCATAATTCTTGGGTTGCCTCCCAAGAAGCGCTATGTTTAACGTCGTTAGCTTGACATTCCTGCACGTAGAGAACCAAGACCGGAAACAACAACAGAATCTATTGGGGATTTGACTATGCTGCTGCTATCTTCTCTCAACTGTGCCTAAGCGGTGGTCTGTTTCTCAATAGGGAATGCTCCTCCAAAGTAAGGTTTCAACCTTTGAGTGTTAACTTTGAATTGTCCTTTCTCTGGATGCAGTATCTCAACTCCTCCATAGGGGAATACTTGCACTACTGTAAACGGACTTGACCATTTTAACTTTAGCTTGCTAGGGAAAAGTTGCAGCCGAGAGTTGAACAATAAGACTTGCTGACCCGACGCAAACTCTTTCCTCATAATATGTTTGTCATGCCATGCTTTTTTCTTTTCCTTATAGATCCGAGCATTTTCATAAGCTTCATTGCGAAACTCATCTAATTCATTGAGCTGCAGCAATCGCTTTTCTCCGGCTAATTTACTATTTAGGTTCAACCGCCTAGTCGCCCAATATGCTCTATGTTCCAATTCTACCGGCAAGTGGCATGCTTTCCCATAAACTAGTCAAAATGGGGACATGCCTAGAGGGGTCTTAAGGGCTGTCGTGTATGCCCAAAGTGCATCATCGATCTTCTTAGACCAATCTTTTCTTGAAATATTGACCGTCTTTTGCATAATGGACTTGATTTCACGATTTGACACCTTGGCCTGTCCATTCGCCTGTGGATGATACGCGAGTGAAGTTCGATGTCTCACATCATATTTTTGCAGGACTTTATCAACCAACTTATTGCAGAAATGAGTACCACCATCTGTGATCAATGCTCATGGAGTGCCGAACTCCAAAAGAATATGTGGTCGCTGGCGAATTTGACTACCACACCGCATCATCGTGCGTGTCGGTATTGCCTCTACCCATTTTAAGACGTAGTCTACAGCCAGGAGGATATACATGTGACTGAATGAAGAGGGGAAAGGTCCCATGAAGTCCATTCCCCATAAGTCAATCAACTCGACTTCCAGAATTGGGTTCATGGGGGGTTCATCCCGTTCGGAAATGCTGCCCATCCTTTGGCATTTATCACAGCTGGCGACAAAATGATGAGCATCCTTGAATAAGGTAGGCCAATAGAAACCGAACTAGAGTACCTTTGCTGCAGTTCTCTAACTTCTAAAATTCCCACATGGTAAGGTATGGCAATGACTCAGAATACTACCCATTTCTTCTTCCGGTATGCATCTCCTTATCACTTGATCGACACAATGTTTGTATAATATAGGCTCCTCCCAGTAGTAGTGCTTCAACTGTGCAAAGAACCTCTTTTTCTATTGGTAGTTAAACTCCGGAGGAATCACTTTGGCCACTAAGTAGTTCACATAGTCGGCAAACCATGGAACCGGTTGAATATCTTCAATTTCCAAGAGCTTCTCATATGGGAAATTATCGTTAATCTGCACTTCGTCTCTCGACCCCTCTAATCGTGACAAATGATCCATGACTAAGTTCTCTGTTCCCTTCTTATCTTTTATCTCTAAGTCAAACTCTTGCAACAGGAGGACCCATCATATTAGTCTCATCTTTGCATCTTTTTTTGTCATTAGGTACTTAATGGCTGAGTGGTCAGTGTGCACTATCACCTTATTGCAATCAAGTAGGGCCTAAATTTATCAAAGGCGAAAAAAATAGCCAATAGCTCTTTTTTCTCGTGGGTGGCATAATTCATTGGAGCATAATCTGCTGTCTCGACTAAGATAGTGGATACCCGAATATCCTTTTTTTCTCGCCTAAAGATCAAGCCCGATCAAGATAGTCATCAAGGCCGCATTAGCTCGAATGGAAGGTCCCAATCTAGTGCTACAACTATGGGTGCTGATACTAGTTTACCTTTCAGAACTGAAAAAACGTGTAGACATTGTTTATAAAAATGATGTCTTCGAGCTAGCAACCGATACCGCTTTGCAACTGAGAAATCCTTAATGAACCGAGAACTCAGGTGTCCTAAAACGCCTTATGCCTCTTCCATCGATGATAGTGGAGGTAATTTCTCTATTGCCTCAATTTTAGCTCTACTAACTCCTATTCCTCTTACCAAAATCCTAAGTGGGTTAAGTAATGATGCCCTCTTGCATTCATAAAGTGGCACTTTTCCCAATTCAAAGACAAGATTGGTTTTTCACACCTAACAAGCACGCTTCTCAAGTATTCTAGACAATCAAAGGAACCCTTAACACTGAAAGTCATCCATGAACACTAACTGTCTTTTCAACCATGTCTCGAGAATATGGCCATCATATACGCCGAAATGCCCGCGCACATGCTCAACGTGCATTCGTCGAATGCAAACGCATTCATACGGTAAGTGAATGTTGTCTTCTCCTGGTCTTCAGGGGCTATGGCGATTTGATTGTACCCGGAATACCCATCTAAGAAGCAGTAATATTCATGTCCTGCTATCGTATCCAACATCTGATCCAGAAACTGTAGTGGGAAGTGGTCTTTTTAAGTAGCCTTATTCAGTTTTCGGTAGTCTATACAGATCCTCCATCCTGCGACTGTTCTAGAAGGTAACAAGGTATTATCGTTTGTTTTAATCACTTTTGTTCCTCCTGTCTTAGGTACTACTTGTACTGGACTTACCCAAGCACTGTCGGAGATCGGATAGATAACTCCCGCATCTAGCCACTAGAAAGTACTCGCGACAACCTCTTCATAGCTGATTCACTCTTTGCTTCCACTAATCCGCTTATGACGATCCGATTCGTGCAGTAGGATATGCCGTAATCAACAAAATTTATAAATCCAAACCTTCTATCGCTATAGTCTAGCTACCGCAGATAAAGGGCTCTAAGGTCAGACACGTGATTCATGGGTCAATTTTCACATAAATGACTCACAAAGGATTAAACTCGTGAATTCAATTTGATTTGCTGATGAAAACAAAGGGGTTTTGGATGGTGAAAACCGCGCAAAATAAACTAAATGTAAAAGGAAATCCTTGGAAGTGTTAGGTCAATTGGCCAGGATCCCAAAGTAACCGAGGGTTTCGGGTCACTACACTGGGAGTGAGGATGACCTATAGTCATCTCCCGAACCGGATCTTCATTTATCTATAAAACCTAACCCAAAATAATTATCCTTGTGAAAATGGCAGAATCCACCGCCACACCTCCTGGGCCTAAAACATAAGTCACTTTGACTCCACCTTACAATGGATCATAAATGATAACTAACAAACATCAATGGATCTAACATTAAGCATCCAATGAGCCTCAAAATCTACCAAGTAATAACCATTCAAGGTGACTCCAAAAGGATCAAAACCAAAAGTTAAAAAGGGATATCAAAGGATGAAGAAGGATACCGCTATGAAAACATGGAACCCCTCACCGCTTAGATCCCGCACCTGAGCCTTCTTCAAGGACAAAGAGGTTCTAGCCGCTCATCCTCTGAGTTATCATCCTCGGAGGGTGTTTGGCTAGTGAGAAAGGGAGGGAAAATGAGAGAAAATAAGAAAGAGCGGGAAGAGCTGAAAGCTTCCTGCCAAATTTATTAATGAGCACAAAGGTTTTCTTACAGTGTCTTGTATGGGGGCTTTTATAGCCAAACCCCAATACAAAATTACCAAAATAACAAAAACAAATACTATTACAGGGGACAAATTGGGAAGAAGCAAAAAAATGTAAAAAAATTCAAAACGCAAAAAGGTGAGAGGTGAATAGTGGCAGTTAAAGGTGAACAAAAGAGTAGGAGGTAATTTTGTAACTCCGCGACCAGGAAAATTTCACAGCCCTCGTTTCTACTTCTCTTTCTCTTCTCTTCTCTGTTTCGTCGCAGCCAGTTCAACTTGGATTTTCCATGATTGAGCTGACTCAAATTTTGGCGTGATTAGCTTGCAAAAACTACAAAATTTGCCACAAAATACGATCAGTAGTATAGCCGGGACCATAATGTGCAAATCGGGTTAATTAAGTTGATTAGTACACAAAAAGTGCTCAAAACCTGTAATGAACAGGGTTCAAAATAGAACTATTTGGACACTAATCACCATCTTCTAATAGAATTCGATGCATGCACATAGAGGGGCGGATCCCCTTTAAATCGGCTAGAGACCAACCACACCAGATCCTTATGGTCTTTTGGCACTCTCAAAGAGTTTATCTTCTTCCTCGATGCCGTCGAGACGCCTAAATAATTATCGGTAGGTGTGCCTCTCAAGATAAGCATACCTTAAATGGCAAGGCAATGGATTTTGCTCTACCTTGGGTGGTTGTTTAGAAGAGGGTAGTGGCGTCTGAGTGTTTTCACCTAGAGGTTCATAGTATTTCCTTCCATTAGGTTCGAAAGAGTTCATCCGGGCCACAAACTCCTACAGCCCTTCACCAAGTTCTCCTCGAATCACTCTGCACTGTGCCAACCTCCAAAGGGTCAGTGGGACCACTTTGGCTAGACACTATAGCCTCAACAGTCTCCACTAAAAAGCATGCATCACTCTCTGTTGGGTGTCTCATGGCTTTGAATACATTGGAAGGTGACTCATCATCTTCAGACTCAATTTCACCTCTCTCTTCTCGCATCAATCGTCCCGCGCCGCTAGAAATGGCCTATCTAGTATGATAAGTATTTCTTTATCCTCTTCCATATCTAGAACAATGAAATCTGCTAGAAATATGAACTTGTCCACTTTGACCAGAACGTCTTCTATCACCCCCTACTCCTCTCAGCGTCTGCACTGACCTATCACAACTGTGAGGTGACCGTGGTCATGAAGCTCTTCACCTAATCCCAACTGTCCGACATAGATAGCGCATGGGTTAATACTTGCTCCCAGATCACACAAGGCCTTCTCAAATATGGAATTTCCAATTGTGCACTAGATCGTAAAACCACCGGGTCTTCACCTTCGTGGCAATTTTCAGGATGGCACTACACTCCTGCTGAGGCTGCACGGCCTCAAAGTCCAAATGCCTTCTTGTTAGACAATGTCTCTTTCATGAATTTCATATAGCTGGGCATCTGCTCTAATGCATCTAAGAAACATAATGTTTATAAAGTTTCTGAACACCTCTAGAAATTTGGTGAATTACTCATCCACTCGCTTTTCAAAAAGCTGAGGGCACTTTGGATCGATAGTAGGTTCAGTAATGTTTTGCTGACATTAGCTTATGTTTCTTCTTCATCCAACTTTTTCTGATGGGGTTGTTCCCCTTCTACCTTGTCATTCTGGCTAGGCTGGATTACTTCTTCTGTCTCTGCCTCCCCTATCACTGGTGGCCGCCTGCACTACTAGTCTCACCCTCAATGTGACAAATTTTACCCATTCGCGCCTCTCGCCGGTTTATCAATTACTTCCAATGCTCTCCGCGCCTCACAACATATTATCGCTATTTGAATTCCCATTTGCACCTCATTTCTCAATCAGGCTACCTGATCGTTCAATCGGGGTGGTCCGTTCCTACAAATTTTCCTAATTTCATTCATAAAGGTGGTGTGTGATAAGGGAGCATTTGTGCAAGTGCTCGCCTCCAAGCCCTACTTTTCTCGTGATTTCATTCACTCAAGTGTGGCATGTTATTCTAACTATTCCTCCATCCATAGTTCTGATTGTTCTGATTACCTTGGTTACCTCTCCATCCCTGACCCTCATTCTGACTATGATTATGGTATCTGTTCTGATATGCATTGCCCCTATACTGCCCTTGTTGTGGTTAATTCTACTAATTCACATATTAGGCCTGCTCTACTATCATCTGCCCTGACTGACACTCCATAGTACTGTTCTATCAACCACAAGATTCACAAATTTACTGACTATTCTCCGAATAGTGACATCGAGCCTTTGCTGCTTCTACAAATGCTTTAGTTAACTGTGCAACATGATTTACTATATCACTTAGAATCTCTGTGTCTGCTCCTATTGAGGGATTCCTAGGTGTCGATCTATCTCTAGGCCAGTGATTAGTATTCGTAGTTGTATCCTCCAAGATCTCATAGGCTTGATCTGTGGTTTTCTTCATCAGAGCACCGCCCGCTAAAGCATCAATGATTATCTTGGCTGAGGAGCTCAAACCGTTGTAGAACGTATGCACCTGCATCCACTTAGTTAATCTATGATGTGGACATCTCTTCAATAGCTCATGAAATCTCTCCTGCCTCTGCCAGGGTTCTCCCCTCAAATTGTCTAAATGTATTAATTTACACCAATTGAGCTATCTTCGAGGCGGAAAAAATTTGGTCGTACCTTACACTAAGTCATTCCATGAGGTGATGGAGTCTAGAGGCTGGCTGGTCAACCAGTGCTTAGCCCGGTCACTAAGTGACAATGGGAATAGCCGCACCGAGAACTTCTTTATTACCCCATTGCGCTCGACCGTGGTCACATACCTCAATAAAGTCGTCAACGCATTTGAGTTCTCACGATAACCCATGAACCGATATTATCGAGCATCCAAGGTCACTCCTTTTAACTCAAAGTTGTTCACCAGATAGGTCGCCGATAGCCGGACAACAACTCGTAGGCAGGCGGAAACTCTCAAGTAGCATATGATTATCAGCCGCATTTGAGGCACGATTTCTATAGCTATTTAACTGCTCCACTCGTGGTTCATCCCCATCATGAATATGTCCTTCGTCTACTTGATGCTGCATGATTTCAGGTTGAGTTACGTGGCTCTTTCTACGTAATCGATGTAGTGTCCATTCTCAAGCTTAGATCGAATGGCGCTTCGTGATTCGCTGGCATGCACTCTAATTACTGTCCTGAATTCACAGGATAAGAATGAAACCAAATCACAGCATGGATGCAATAAAGAAGAACACGTAAACTAGGAATAAAAGTAAAAAAAATATGATCAAGAAGTGAGAATAACTAAAGAAAGTAAAATTGATCCAAACTACTATCCATGGCACGGTTGTCAATATCAACACTAAACTTCTCCCCGGCAACGGCACCAAAAACTTGACTAGCCGATGGTGAGTGTGTAAAATGTATTAGGAAACGCAAACCCTTGTGCGCAAGTGCACGTGTCGAGTTGACTTAGTGTAGTGGTTAGTCAAGTGTCGTTCCCTTGAAGAGAAGCGTGTTGACTACTGACTTAGTGATTTCGATAATATTCTGATCTAACTATGCCGAATTGCTACTAAATTACTCAATTAACAAAAACCTAAAATCTCAATTTGATGGAATTATATCGATGATGAGAAACCTAGGGTTTTACCGCTCGCTTTCACTCTCGATGGATGTCTATCCACCAAGGACTTATTGAACATTTATACGAGTTATGCTGGTGGGTCAGATTCTTCCTACAAGGCTAGTATTCCCTCTCCTCAAGATATATTTGCATATCTCGCCAGTGGGATGTATTGCATCTCCGCCTTAACCCCTCGACTCCGAAACGCTTAAATGTGTAAACCCTAGTACCACACTTGCAATCTATAATATCTCTATTCTTCGACTACCCAAGTGTTGCTTTAACCATGTCCCTAGAAGTTATCTTCTCTCAATCTCAAACTCCCAGCTTTAGCATGCCACGCTCTGGCCGCATTAACATGTAATTAAACCCAGAATTAAAGCAAACATATGAACTCATATTAACATTCAAATAAGCCAAAACTGCAAATCAATCCATCAAATTGTGGTTAGGGTTGGAAAAACCCTAGAGAAAGGAATTAGTTCATCATATTATTCACTACAGATTGAAGAATTCGAATCATGAAGTGGGTTGAAGGAAAGACTATAGAAAATCCCATCTTCACGATCTAATCCGAATCCGTCTAGCTTGATCTCTCGCTCCTATATCTCTTCCGTCTTCCCCGATCCAAAAACTCTCAATGCTTCGAAATTACTCCCTTTTTATACCTCGAAACACGGGCCCATCAATGGCCCAAAAAACTAGGGTTTTTTTTCGAGTTCCCATAATGGCAAGGGAGCCTCGCTTCGCCACGACGAAGGTGGCTTCGCAGCGGCGAACCCGAGGCCTTTGATTTCAGGCTTTCTGGTTCGCTGTGGCGAAGGGGGTCTTCGCAACAGCGAAGTGCTTCGCCGCGACGAAGGGGGTCTTCGCAACGGCGAACCCGTAACCCTTTGTGATGCTACCTTTTCATCATTTTTGCTTCTACTCTATTTTTCTATCTTTTAGCTGGTCTTTTTATTCTAACATCGCCATATTCTATAAAATAATATAATATGAGGGATTAGCGTAATATTGATGAAAAAGACTGTGAATCATGCATTTTAGCTATAAAGAACACCGAGAATTAACTGAAATGCATGCATTATTCATCCCGATCAGTGATCTTAGACTCGTTGGAAAGCTTAGAGAGTGTAGAATCTAGATATGTCCATAAAGAACACTTTATAAATGATGATAAAGACGTAAGTTACAAAATGATCCAACTGGTCACTTTTGATCTCTCTTCTCTTCTTCCTTCAACTACCAAGAGTCATAACTTGATCATTTGAAGTCCAAATGGAGTGAATAAGGTCTCTTTGGAAAGCCTGAGAAGTCTCATATCCATCCATATAAATATTGTAGCCATTTGGGATCATCTTGTAGCTGAAAACATCAAAACATTGTAGATACTGCTGCATGTGTAGTTTGTTGATTTTTGGGCTTTATCTCTTTGTTTTTGCTCCATATTTGCTCATGGTTGACCTAATCACAAATTGAACATTTAGAACATTAGATCACTTATTTATATAATAAAAATACTAAAAATATAAGCAAAACATATTGATAAAATGAGTATAAAGTATACTCATCAGTAATCTACACATACTCGCCACTTACCGCCTTTCTTTGGAGCCACCACCACGTTCACTAGCCATTCAGGGTACTTCACTTCTCTGATGGAACCTGCTCTCGGTAAGTTGTCAACTTCCGTCTGAATAATCTAATGGCGATCCGAGTGAAAATGCCTCACTTTTTGTCTTATTGGTTTAGCCATAGGAATAATATTCAGTTTGTGAGAGGCCACCATCGGGCTAATTCCAACCATATCTGAGTGGCTCCAGGCTAACATATCTATGTTGTTTAGAAGTACTAGCTGCAACTATTCCTTATCTTCCCTAGATAGAAGATAGTTGATGTAAGTGAACTTTTTCAACCCATCCAACGTTACTTTTTCCAAGGGATCCACAGCCAACGGATCATTCTTTTCCACCTTGATCTAGGTGGCGAACTTTGATTTCTATGCGGGGGTTTGAGCTTTGAGGGGAGGACTTTCACGCTTCTTCTCTTTTGCTCTACATGCGTATAGTCAGATAGCGATTATCGCGCCATTAGCCAGATCGCTTAAAGGTCAACCTACCCAATGTTTGTCAAATAAAACTAACCATTTGATGGTAGGTCGAAGGAATAACCTTCATCGAGTGCAGCCAGGCTTACCTCATTATGGCATTGTAAGGCCCCAAGTCTTCGACGATTGAGAACAAAAATTGCTGAGTGACTAGCTCGGCCTTTATAAGGAGTGAGACGTCCCCTAGTGTTGCAGTAGTTGCTCCATTAAAACTAGAGAGGATCCGCCCGACTGAGTTCAGCATACTTAAGGAAAGCTTCATCTGCTTGAAGGCTTGTAGTTGCAATAAATCTGTCGCGCTGCCAGGATCTACCAGCACCCTATGCACATCAAAACCGCGATACAAAGAGGAGTACCGCATCACAAGCAGGTACAAATGACTATGTTCAGTTGATATGAGGAAAGGATACGGTCATCTATTGGCTTGCTCTCTCAGGTCCGCCTCCTACGTGGATAGCATTTACCCTGGCCTATTTCAGGGCGGCTCTTACATATTATTTCTTTGGCACTGACCGATGCCGGTCAAATCCGCGCCTAGCATAATTTATGGTCAGCTTAGATCGCGGATTTCCATTCGATTGCAATTATGTATACTCCGACTGCAATTATATTTGCTCCTTGCCCTGATTCCATTTTGCGATCAATTTCTTTGATATACCTCTTGAGATGTCCAGACTTGATCAGCTTTTCCACCAAGAACTTCAAGCTTCGACATCACGCCCTACGCCCATGATCTCTAAGTGATACGTAATCAGTATGATTTGTTTTTAAGAAGTATCCGTCTGACGGGTGCTGCCATTTAAACTTCCGGGACAGTCATGGATGATAGGCAATAGCCTTTCGTATGAGAGGTTCAGGGGGGTGAATTGCGGGAGCTCTCTTTTTTTGTATTACTGATCCCATGATCACTTTCTGTCTCTATTCTGACCTTCTTTAGACTCAGACGACTTCTTCCCAAACGGCTTGTTTCTCTCAGCCGACTGACTCATGATCATGATAGTTTGGGTTGATGCACGAACATTGTCTTCCAGCATTGAGTACTTATCATCCCGTCTGTATAATTCTTCCATTGATGCTAGCGGATCTAAGGATAGTGACTGCAAGAAAGGAGTAGACGGCCCGAAGCTTCTCCTAAAGTTTTGGAGGACCGCATCCATGCTATATGATTCTACCTGCTGAACGGTTTACCTAAACCTCCTTGTGAAGTCTCGGATAGACTCCTATATCTTCCTGCTTCAGAATAGTTTGTAAAGAGCTGATGTTCCTTTTTTGTCACACCGAACAAAGATATTGCGATATGAATGCAGCTCATAGTTCATTGAACGAATTTATTGAATTAGGTAGGAGCTTGTGAAACCAAGCTAACACAGGTCCTCGCAGGCTAGCTTGGAATACCTTACACAACAGTCGGTCATTGCCAATATTCAAAATCATTGCTTGATTATAATGGAGGATATGATTGTAAGGATCAGTAGAGCCATCAAATGTGGCGAAGGCTGGTATAACAAACCCGTGAGGTGGCTCATAGTCAAGAATGTGTTGCCCGCCCGAGAGGTGAAGAGAGCATGTCATCTGCCCTCAATAAGGTTATCAAGGCATATAGAATGTTGGCCCCAGACCGGCGGATGGCCAAGCCGCATTGGTGGCATCATACCGCAGTAATACCGACCTGCTCCCGCGGCTTACCTCGATGGTTCCCGGGCTCCGCCCGCTCTCTCCTCGCTCGCAGACACACCACTAATGGCATCGCTAAAGGAGGGGTGCTATGGGGGCCTCTAGCATGATTTGGCCTTTGTGCCTTCCCGAGCATTCTCCTCCACGCACAGAGATCGGAGAATGGAACTCGAGATCCATTTGATTGGAGATCACTATAGCAACACTGGCTTATCATGCGAGCGATTGGGTGCAATGCATCGACCGCATCTCGTACATTTCTTCTAAGAACATGGCTTTTTTCTATCTGGGCCCACAACTAGTCATTCTCACGTTGCAAGCGCTCAGCATGACCTTGCAACTCCTTTATATGTCTTGCTTGTTCCTCCTTCTTTCTCTCCATCCTGACGCCAATGGAGGAATAGATCTTTTGGCGATTGGATCACCAGATTGCTTGACATTGCGGCTAGCTTGGACAAATCAGATGTGGAACAGGGAATCGATAGAATTCTAGGCTAGACTTTCTGTCTGATTCTCACAGACGGCGCCAATTGTGGTTACCTTGATCGTCAAAGCCTCTGAACATCAACAACGCCATGTGAACCTGTAAAAATGTGGTCCGACGATGGTGTGTTGACCATGCCCTTCGATGATTAAGTCAGCGAAAGATGGAGAAGGAAAAGAAGAGATTTCACACCATTCCATAAAAAATTATATATATCCTCCTCTACCTCGTGGGGGGTCTTCCCCATTTATAGGTCCTTATTCACAAATCTCCTATTGATTTTTTTTTTTAGATAATCTTGATTTTAGAGATAATCTTGATTTTAGGGATAAAATCTATTTTTCCCTATCAAGGATTAATCTTTCGAGAAATAAGGGATTTGGGAATTTGAAAATCTGCTAATAAACATCTCTTTTGTGCATGCGTTCTTATCTATAACGAACTTCCCATAAGCGGTAGGATGGCAGGCTCGGGGACCTGGAAACCTAGACGGGCCGCCTTGGAGCAAGTCTTTGAGAAGACATCGTGACCCTTCTCAAACAGGTTTTAAGACTCTTCCGCTTGGATAATGCTCACCTGGTCTTAACATGATGAGTGGGCTTAGGCCGTCTCACAACGCGGCCTAAGCGAGTCTTGGCCCCATTGAGTAGTGGGTCTAAAGACCACGGTACTCACAGTATTGACAGCTACTTTCAGAACTTTATCCATAGACGGTGTTATGGATTTTGCTTTCTCGTAATGATAATCTTTCTCTGCTTATTGTCTTCTTCACAGGCTCAAGATTTCGCATGGGCAAAACTCATCATTCTCTCTCTAGTTTCACAACCTAGAAATCGTTCAATGATTTCTATTTGATCTCTCACTACTGTAAACACACCTCGTTGATTTATCATTCCGTAAAGGAGTTATTTCTTTCTAGAGAATGCACGTGATTTCTCTTTCTGTTGCAATCTAGCTTTTCAATGATTTTAATGGCTGATCTCACCTTGGCAACTCTCTATAGAGTGTCTTTGCTTTATAACCCGCCACTGAGCCCATTTTTCTCGGAAGTTTTATTTGCTCCTAATGATTTTGTTGAAATCAATTGCACAATATGGATTTTGTCATACATGAGGAGGCCCAACACATGACCCGTGGGGGAAAATTTAGCCTGCACATCTGAGATCTGATAACCTAACGGCCGAGACTGAGGCCCAAAAGGAATCCTGTGACTAAGAAGATAATGAAGTAATTAAGCAATTGAAGAAGACTCAGGCGAACATTTCCATATGGGGCCTACTCATGGCATCTAAGAGCCATCGTGATCTTGTCCTTAGAATGCAAGGTCAAACACATGTGTCATCGATTCACCATCTCGTTTAGTCCAGAGTCGCACCGCGACCCGAGCCCGATACATAAACCCAAAACTACCCGTTACAATCAATAGATTTAATATTAACATATATAGTAATGTGAGTGAAGGTTGCTTTCGATTTTTATACATTCAAACAAATAAATTGTCCAAGTATTTTGTGAAGTTGTTTAAACTTTTACCTTTTTTGTTCAATTTATTCTACATTTCTTCACTATTACTATGAAGGTAGATAATTTTAAAGGGCTCGTTGGGAAAAAAAATCAATATATTTCTACAATTTGGCTTTTCAACTTGTGAAAAGGAAAAAAAAAACATAGATCATAAGTGAAGACACCTAAAATATGACTAGAATATTCATATAATGTGTTTTGTAACTTCTTCTATGTCCATTATGTAAATTATCTAATTCGAAAAAAGACCAATTAATTCATTAATCTATTAATCATTAAGATAAGATTAATGAAATTTATATTGTTATAACAAAAAATAGATACACGTACACCAATTGTAACAATACCAACATAAGATCCAAATGAAAATTATATTCATAGTGCTGGGTATTGATTTTTGGAAGTGTTTTTATTTTCCATAATATTTAAATAATATTAATTTTCAAATATTAGTGTTGAAATCAATGGCACAATAATGAAATACGAAACAAAACAATAAATTTACATAGAAATTCTTGTGGGAAAAAACCATGGGTAGAGGAGAAAGCTTCACTATGAATTTGAGAAAAATTACAAAGTATAGCGGAATAAAGAATAAACTCTAATGTGTTCATATGATGAAAATACCCGAGTAAAAGGTCCATACCACAGGGGCAAGCCCCAGCACCCCCTAACAACCGAACCCCTCTACTGCCACAACAAATCTCCTTTTTTTTTCAACTTTTGTTTTTCACAAAAGTCACACCACGAGCCTTTAGGTCAGACATAAACCCAAAACCAAATTAGGATCACAAATCAACAATTAGAAATATTAAAAATACTTCTTAAAATCACCATATATCAAAAACATTTTCAGTATAGGATGCCTATCGACACATAGAGTCAAGTAACTGAGCGGGTCACGCTGGGCCGGTTAACAATGGGTTAGGCTAAACCTGCCCGCCAAATTGCCCGGATTTTTCGGGCCAAAATTTAGCAAATTTCAAATTTCATTCTAAAATCGGCCAGCCAGCCAAATAGCCTTTTTGAAGGCAAAAAATGTGAGCAAAAGTTCACATACGGTCGGCCATATTGCCGCCATACCGGCCAAGATATTGGCTTCCAGCCACCCGCCTCTCGGCTTTTTTCACTAATAATTTAACGCCCAACCCGACTTAATTTAGGTGGACTCGCTAGCTCCATCGGTCGAGCCAATTTTGCCACCACTATCGACACATAATACCTTAAGACACAATAAAACCAGAACAAAGAGTGCCTGGGTGCCATCTTGCTAATTAAATAGTATTTATAGTTTGATGTTGCTTTTAGCTCTTAGGCATTATTAACATGATGACTATGAATATAATTACAGGTCCACAAAATTGTTCTTCAAAGCTTGTAGCTAACTCATCGTACTTCTTTATACTAATTTTCAACCTTAATTAAGTATGATTAAGCTAAAAATCAGTTTTATTTCATATAGTCAAAGATAAATAAAGATAATAATCATTTAAATTGAGTACCTTCAACTTAAATAATTAGAATCTCAATTCTTTACAAACAAAGATACTAATCATAATAAAGGGATAAGGTGCACAAATGTCCTCTAGTTTTGCGCGTATGTCCCATGTTTTCCTAAACTTTTTTCAATCCCAAGATGCCCATAATATTTACTTCCGTAGTCACCCATATCCATCGCGTTAAAAAATTCACAAGGCTGGAAACTCTGCCACATATTGTGTGCTTAACGGGGGTTTTAACCGACGTTTGTCCATCTATGACATTTTTTAGCGATAAGGACATGGCTAAACTACGGAAATAAACGTCAAAAGTGATAGATTGTAATAGCTCCATAATTTTTCTCACATCACAAAACTCGTGATGCGGTCCTCACATTCTTGCTATTCATGTATCAATTCTAAAGTGGTAGATTGTAAGATTAGTGATCCACAAAAATAAGTTAAATAATACATATATATATATATATATATAAGTTGAATAATAAATTTGATCCTATAATAAGTTGAATAATATGACACATTTTCCTGCTTGTTATCATATTTTAAACATAATAGTAAATGAAAAATCCAAAATTCATTGATAAATCAACAATAAAATCAATCCTACAACAGCATGGGGTATGAGGATTCCTATTTCCTCAATATCTCATTCTAAGGAACAGGCAACTCAAACAGCCACATAATGAAGATGTCTAACGTTCAGATTCAGGTTATTTTACAAAAGATCACAAATGTGAAAAGAATGGAACACAAATTCAACAATTTCACATTTCATTATTATTTCCAGACCCATCATGGGGTGGGTTGAAACTCTGTTGAAGAATACACTATCCTTGAGAAAAATATTCTCAGTACCAAAATAATAAGAAAATAGACAAGAAAACAAAAGGGGAAAATATTCAACGATTCAGTCAAATTAAACTATTGGCAAAACAAAACATGAGGCTGTACAAGAGGGGGTGTTAAAGACATATATGTTATTTATATTAAACTCAAATCCTATAAACTTTAGCTTTTAGGATAGTTGTCGTTCAATGGAAACAAAAGAAAGGTAGGTCATGATCCTACCCAAAATGAATTCATAATTTTGCTTGAATGTATGTGGAAAAATATATTTCAAAATTAAATAAAATCTAAAATTTTAAAAGAAAATTTTAAAAATAGCGACAATAATAAAAATTATAGTGTTTTCTAATAACATATATTAGTTATTTCCAATTGTCAGTACTTGTTTTTATAGATGTTGTTTTAAAAAAAATACTATATAAATAAAGAAAAACAATTATAACTGTAGCATCACAAAAAAATTTTAAAAATATTTCAAATCCTAGTAGTCTTTTACTTTACATGTCATGGGACAACATTTTTCAAAAATACTTTCAGCAGTCTTAATTTTCTACTTTTTTATGAATTTGATTTCAGGTCAAATAATCTTCATCCTGAACATCATCTTCAATTAATTATCATATTGTATAATTGTATTTTTGTAATATACATTCTTATCTAGACCTATTTTCTATAATCTCTCTATCTCTCCTCTCTTTTTTCTCTCTCTCTCTTAAAATCACATATGCACATTGGAATTAGACACCCCTATTGGTGTTAAAAAGAATTTTAGCTTCACCAGGCTCTGACTTCAAATCACTCGACTACTCAATACAATATATTATACTTGCTTTGATAAATCAAAGGAAAAAAAAGAAAAAAAAAACCCAGATGATATAGGATTTGAAAACTAATCTATCCATCCACCGGATCATGACTAAAAGGGAGAACAAGAGTTGAGATGACGCCAGGCGTTCAAGAAACCGACTTTCAATGTTTTCTTCCGAGCAACATACGGCCAAAAGTTTTCATTTTATGTGACTGCCGAAATTACCGCCCTTGTTGAAGCATGCGGTGATAAGATTATACCATATCCATCGCCGTATGAGTCCATCCCTTCTCCCATGAGCTGCCAAACAAGGCTGCCGCCGATCCCTTCTACAGTCCGCTCAAACTTGTTCATGCTTTCATAGACCGTGATCAAGTACTGATCCCTTGCACCCAAGCTGTGTCCTGAATCTTTGTTCGATTTTCCTAATTCAGCAAAGACCAGTGGCTTCTTCAGTATTCTGTTTGAATCTATGGAGTGAGTTTCCATCCACCGTTGCATAAAGGCCATTTGAGCAAAATCATTTTCTCCGGACAGCCTACAATAACATAATCTTCGATCAAATATGTACAACATGAATTGGAAATCAATTATTTATGCTACTTGGAATGGGATAAGTGTAATCCCACTTGCGCCGCACATGAGCAACCCAAACAACCGGGAAGCCCAAGCCCAATCCTGTGGCATCAAACCCAATACCCGTTAGATACACATCAGACATATAAGCAAAGGAGTTATAGGTCACACCATCTCTTACATCGGTCACATCGGGCATTGACATAGCCCATTCAAACGGGATAGACTTGGTCACCCTAGAAGCTGCAGAATCAGTCAAACAAGAATGTGGGAAGACACATGGGTGATCGTGGATTCTGCTAACTTAATCCCCCACTACGCACCATTCTACCACAATGTGTGTCACATTAAGGATTACACACCAATTGTAGTAGGCCATGTAGCACCCATAACTAGTATAAATTGATAAGCTTGCAATCATAAAATATTGACAATTCTTTGTGGAGCAATTAGAGAGAAATATAAGTTCTTTGGAAAGTTCCAACCTTTCCACTACTCATATGGCATGTTATTAACATATGATCGAAATGTTTTTGGGTTTTTAATTAAACTAACTTGGAGTATTAGTAAATGAATTGAAGCATATATACCAAATATCAGGATATGCATGTATGGTGGTAAAGTCTATCTCTTTGATGAGATTGTTGGTGATGAAATCAGTCCAACTTGGTAACCAGTCCTTCCATGCCTATTTCAAGCAAGGGCTTGTCTTTCCAAGGATGTCACAAAACTTGCCATTTCTTGAACCCAACCCTGTCAATTAATATTTGAGTGTATTTAGTTTAACACTCGGTTTATGTCCTGGTTATATATAATATAAATATTTGATTAAAAAACCTCTAATAACTCAACATGGAAAATCTAACCCTTTCCATATTTTTTTCATGAAAAATAACTCATTTTGGATAAAAATGCTTATGTTATTTTTTGTATTTACTTATGACTTTGAAAAAGAGGGTTATTTTTACAAAAAAAAAAAACAACAAAAATGAGGTTACTTTTGTCAAAAATTAATGAAGGGTCAGATATCCAAAATTTAGTTGTTAAGAGGTCTTTTAATCAAACCACCCTAAATATAATATCAACCAGTATCAAAGCTTACGTTAACCATTCTTCCAGAGTAAACAGCTTGGCAACGAGGCTCATTCATCAGCTCCCACGCCATGATCGTAGGATCATCTTTGTATGCAATGTTAGTGATGGTGTTCAACCTGGTAATAACTTTCTGCCATCCATATAGTTAGAAAAAAATCGAATTATTTCACTTACAAAACAAATCATATTTGCATGAAAAATAATGTACTCATTTTTTTTCTCATACCTTAACATGGTTTTTGTAATACTCTTTCATTGTTGGGTTTGTGTAGAAATCATCCTCTCCATTAACATTCACTCCTGCATTTCGAGCCCATTCAACATACTGCGGACGGCCTCCATAATCTTTGAAATTGATTCATTAAAATCGCAGAATCAAGCGAATTCCAGTTCGACTTGCCTCCGAAATCACAAAATCCAGTGCCTAAATTCCATTATGTACGTACAATCAGCTTTCAGCTTATAATAACAGTGACTACAGCAACATAGCATTAATTTTAAGGGTAAGTTAAAAAGGGTACCAATACAACGTAATGCATAAAAAATGTATCCTTCAGCAGAAAATTCTTCTGTACTGGTATATATATAGTAATGCAAGAAAGTATTACATTACTTAATTAGTGCATATGGGAGGAAATTTTCTAATTAAGGATACATTTTTTATACATTAGACTGTCTTGCATGCATATAAAAATTGATGGACATAGCCTTAGCCCAAGGGGGCATATGCCCTCTCCAAATATTTTTCCAAAAAAATTCTCATTTGTAATGAATTGATTCAACCTCATTCTAATACGTTCGAATCAATAAAATCTTATATCACTAAACTAAAATCAATATATGACCCTCCTAAACTAAATTTCTACATATAAACATAATTCTTCCTATTTTTTATACCTGAAAGACACGTTCATCGTAGACACCGGGAGATATCTGCAGCTCTTATCGCTCCGTCGCTAAAACTCAAGTCCGCACACCGACAAGCCGGCAGCAGCCGCCTCCCGGAATGTTTTCGAGACCTTGTACCTCTGACTGGGATCAGCTGCAACATGCATCATCCAGTATGAATTGAAACCATTGAAAACAAAATCCGACCCATGAACTACAAACCGGCCATCTCATTTGATCATATGGTGTGAAATCAGCTCAACATGGCTGATTCAACAAAAAATTTCAGGGTATGATATAAGAAAATTCAGGGCATTTTCTTTTATTTTTTTGGTAGGCTGCAGATGGCTTTGTGGCTTTGTTATTAACAGCCCACACATAGGTTGCAACCATCAGCTGTCTATTTTCTATATATAGCAACAAATTTTGAGCCCCATCTTAAGGAAAATAGTTTAAACCTTCAGTTATTCAAACCTTAACAATTCCATGTTCTCTTCAACTAACTTTTAACCAACCCCTTACAACTACGGGACTACCTTATCTTCTTCCTCTAATTGTTCATTCTCCTCCATCTCTGTCTACTGATTACACCTCCCAATTTCACATGGAATATGACGCAGCTAGCTTCTCCTCTTCTTAAAGATTTCCTAAATTAGCAAACTTCTCTCTCCACTTGTTCTGCTATAAATTAATAAGCAGCGAACTCAACACAAGTACTCCATTACCAGACTCACAAGAAGTCCAAAAACAAAACCCAGTCACTACAATGGCCTGCTTCAGAAGAATCATCTCCTTTTTTGTGATTTTTCTGGTTGTTGCTCTAGCTTGTGAAGCTCGAGTACTTCTTCAATCTCCTGGCTTCGTTCAAACTTAAACTACTAAGTTCATCCTCAATGGTTCTTCAATGGGTTTAACTCAAACTGGATGATGAACGTGGCCGCAGATCCAAGCCAAAGAAGTAAAGTGTCCCATGTTTTCAGCCAGGCTGCTACTTCACGGCTGAGTGTGTGTTGACATGGGCATTCAACGATGGCGGCAGCCAGGCTCTTCAAATATCTCCTGGAGTTTATGATGAGAGTGTCTTTCGGGTTCCAACAATTCCAAAAATTATATTTCTTTTTTCATTTATGTATAGATTTAATTTACTAACCATTTCCATACTTAAATATGAAAGAATGGAGGAAGCAAGAAAGAATGGAGTCCGGTTGATTTTGAGTTTAAGCAACAACTACAAAGATTTTGGAGGAAGGCCTCAATACATGAGTTGGGCTAAAAATGCTGGTGCTCCCGTAAACAGCGATGATGATTATTACACTAATGTGATAAAGATAATTCCGGCATTCAATCAGCCAAGGATCATGTTAACTCCAGCATGCAATCTGCCAGCATGAAATCTACCAAGGATCATGATTATCTACATGGGAAATAAAGTCTAAAATGGAAAACACTCTAGTGTTCTTATTTGAGACGTGTTGACCCTCGAGACTAAAAGACAACTTTTGATCTAGAAGGTAATCTTTATTGTAATCTTTATTCTACCTTTTTGTGTATTATTTCATGCCTTTTTTTTGTATAATTCTTCTTGTTATAAAGGATGTTTGGTTGTAGTAAACTTGAAGAATTACCATTGAAAATTCGTTTCATTCTTCATGGTATCAGAGCAGGTGAAATTCATGGCGAATCCAGAAACTACTCTTAGCATCCAAGCATTCCATCAATGCTCAAGTCTCATCCATCAAACTGAATTCGTTAAGGGGAAGAACTTGTGGGCTCACAAGTTCTTCCCCTTATTCAAGTCTGGGTTAATTCATCTCAAGATAAAAGGATATATCGTGAGGAGATAATGCATAACAAGAGAAGAGACCAATGATCGCTGATATAGACACTAGCCTCACAACAATGTACTTACATCGTGGGCTTTTGACTCATGACAAAGATGTGATGCTTCTATTAGATGGAATGGAGATTGCTTATGATGTCCTGAACTCTAGAAGAGAAGCTTCTATCCATGACTAAAGAAAATGAGGTTCTCAACTCACCAATAGATTTCCTAAGTCAATAAAGGTGCAAGATTTCTTGATGAATATCTAAGAGAATTTAAAGGCATTTGTGATGCATTAGCTGCAGTTAGAAAACATGTGAATGATCTAGATAAGGTTTTTCAACTTGCTCAAGGCCTTGGAAATAAATATATGGATTTTCGAGTGGCAATGTTATCAAAGCCACCATATCCCTCATACAATTAGTTTGTTTTGGCTCTACAAGGGCATGAACAAATGGTTATGACAGAAAAGGACGAGCATGAGGACTCAATGAATCATGAGCAGGCCTATTTTACTCATCGAGGAAGAGGAAGATGAAGAAACCGAGGTGGTAGATTTCATTCTAGAGGTCTTGGCTTCACTCCAGCAGGCCGATTCCTTAATACTACTAGTGATCCAAGATGGAATGTTCATACCAAAACTGTCAACTTTATAAGCAACTTTAGTTATCAGCCTCCATCACAATAGAAAACTCAAAAATCTGAAGGTACTCTCATCTACCAAATTCGTAATAAGGCTAACCATTCTACCTTGGATTGTTGGAATCGATTTGACTATTCCTATCAAGCATAAGAGATTCATCAAGCCTTGGCTGTTATGGCTCTAAATAAAGAAGAAAAGGATCTTATTTTGTATGTAGACTCTGGAGCAATAGCCCACATAACAAATAATCCAAGTAAAATGACTCAAATAACTTCTTATAAAGGAAATGATCTAATATTTGTGGGAAATGGAGAAGCTTTAAGAATATCACACATTGGTGAAGCAAGACTGAAAACCAAACATATAGATCTAAAGCTTAAAATTGTATTGGTTGTTCCTGAATTAAGAAAAATTTGTTGTCCATTGGGCAACTTACCTCTAATAACTTATGCCCTATAGAATTCTCACCAACTAGCTTTGTTATAAAGGATCAGTTTTAGCAAGTGATAGCAAGAGGGACTAGAAATGGAGGTCTTTATGCTTTGAAAATGATATGATTCAAGTTATGACATCTACTAGATCAAATAAGGCTTCATCATAAGTGTGGCATCAACGTATGGGCTATCCACAAACAAAATCTATGAAGACCCTAGAAGAAGAGAATTTCATTGAACTGTCTAGGTGGATGAAATCAACAATAGCTTGTGTTGGTTGCCAGTTAGGGAAAAGCTATAAACTCCCATTTAGTTTAAGAAATAAAACTTCTAGCAAACCTCTTGACAAAATTCATTGTGACTTATGGGGGCCTGCACCAAATAATTCAACTCAGTGATATAGAGATTATGTTATCTTTGTGGATGATCATACTCGGTACACTTGGCTCTACCCTCTAAAAGGGAAATCATATTTTTTTTTTAATATTTTCTAAAATTCCAAAGTCTTGTTGAGAATCAATTTGAAAGACGAATAAAAAATTTTCAGAGTGATGGAGGAGGTGAGTTCCAATCAATTGATTTTCATAATCGTTTGAACAAGTGTTGAAATTTGCAACAAATTTCATGTCCATGAACTCTATAACAAAATGGGGTTGAGGAGAGAAAGCATAGACACATTGTAGAAATTGGTCTAACAACGCTTTTCCATGCAAAGCTACCTTTGAGTTTATGGGTAGATGCATTTTTTGTGAGTACCATGGTCTTTAGACCTACTACTCCATAGGCCCAGGACCAGATTGGGCCGCGTTGTGAGATGGCCCAAGCCCACTCATCACGTTAAGACCAGGCGAGCATTATCCAAGCGGAAGAGTCTTAAAACCCGTCAGAGAAGGGCCATTGTGTCTTCTCAAAGACTTGCTCCAAGGTGGCCTGTCTAAGTTTCCAAGTCCCCCAGCCAACCATCCTACCGCTTATGGGAAGTTCGTTATGGAAAGTATGCATGCATAAAAGAGATATTTATCAATAGATTTTCCAATTCCCAAATCCCTTATTTCTCGGAAGATTAACCCTTGATAGGGAAAATGAGATTTTATCCCTAAAATAAAGATTATCTCTAAAATCAAGATTATCTACAAGAAATCAAGAGGAGATTTGTGAATTAGAGCCTATAAATGGGGAAGACCCCCACGAGGTAAAGGAGGATATATATTTTTTCTTGGAATGGTGTGAACTCTCTACTTTCCTTCTCCATCTTTCGCTGACTTAATCATTGGAGGACGTGGCCGGCACACCACCGTCAAACCACCTTTTTGCAGGTTCACTTAGCGCTGCTGATGTTCAGAGGCTCTGACGATCAAGGTAACCACAATTGGAGGCCGCTGGGAATCGTAATAAAGTCTCACTTACACTTAGAGCTGGCTCAACGATTTAACACTTGCCCGATTTATTTATCTTGTTCATATATGGACAGCTAGTTAAATTCATAGCTGTCAACTATGACTAATCAGATCACTCTATTATCAGAGATGAGAGAGAAAGAGAGGAGCAGCAGATATATGAGAAAGGAGAGGTTTGCTGGTTGAGATTTGCAACAGAATGACTAATATGGCGCACAGAAAAATTCGTGATCTTAGAAGAGATGTACGAGATACCGGTTGGTCTGTGCACCTAATCGCTCTCAATAAAAGGAAGGAGCCCATTGTCCTTGATGATGTCGATACCCCAACAGATGATGAGTTGTCCTCGGGCAGTTCCCCATCTATGAGTACTCTCTTGCCGGGATGGAATGCTCGGGAAGACACAAAGGCCAAATCACGCAAGAGGCCCTCTTAGCGCCTCGCCTTCAAAGATGCCATTAGTGGTAATCGCCCAAGAAGGGGCAAAGAGAGAGCAAGCAGAGGCGTAATCCACTGCACTAAGCCCTCGGGAACGCAGCAGATTTCCCCGTAGGTACCGATGCGATGCTACCAATGTCGCTTGTACATCCCGCCTTTGCCACAGGGCCAACATTCTATATGCCGCCAGCAACCTTAATTCGGAGACCCGATGACATGCTCTCTTCACCCTTGAGGCAACACATTCTTGACTATAAGCCACCTCGCATGTTTGTTATACCAGCCTTCACCACATTTGATGGCTCTAATGACCCTTACGATCATATGCTCCATTATAATCAAGCGATGATATTGAATGCCAGCAATGACCGACTATTGTGTAAGGTATTCTCAGCTAGCCTGCGAGAACCTATGTTAGCTTGGTTTCACAAGCTCCCGCGTAATTTAATAAATTCGTTCAATGAACTATGGGCTGCATTCGTATTGCAATATCTTTGTTCGGTGCAACAAAAAAGGAGCATCATCTCCTTACAAACTATTCTGAAGCAAGAAGAGGGTTCTATCCAAGACTTCACAAGGAGGTTTAGGCAAGCCGTTTAGTAGGTAGAATCATATTGCATGGATGTGGTCCTCTAAAACGTTAGGAGAAGCTTCGGGTCGTCTACTCCTTTCTTCCAGTCACTATCCTTAGATCCTCTAGCAATAATGGAAGAATTATACTGACGTGCTGATAAGTACTCAATGCTGGAGGACAATGTCCGTGTAGTAACCCGAACTGTCATGATCATGAGTCAGCCAACCAAGCGAAACAAGCTGTCTGGGAAGAGACCAAAGACCGAAAGCGATCCCGTGATCAGTCACAGAAAAAAAAAAAGAGCTCCTGAAATTCACCCACTTGAACGTCTCATACGAAAGGCTATTGCCCATCATCCGCAACTTACCAAAGTTTAAATGGCCTACACCGATCCAAACAGATCCTTCCCATAGAAAAAAAATCCTTGCGGTGCAACTATCATAGAGATCATGGGCATGTGAGTGACAGGTGTCGAAGCCTGAAGTTCTTGGTGGAAAATCTTATCAAGGCTGAACATCTCAGGAGGTATATCAAAGAAATTTACCGTAGAAAAGAATCAGGGCAAGGAGTAAACAGAATTGCAGCCGGAGCATAAATCCTATTAGAATCTAGGCCAACCATAAATTATATATTAGGCGGCCTGTCAGACAACCAGCATCAGTTAAAGCGCCAACAGAGGAAGCTCTTAAGAGCCGCCATAAATAAGGCCAGGGTAAATGCTATCCACACAGGAGGCGGACATGAAGAAACCAAACCAATAGATGACCCCATATCCTTTCCTCCTGAACAAGATCATTGTACCCACTATGATGCATTGGTACTCACTCTCTGTATAAACAGTTTTGATGTGCATAGGGTACGGGTAGATCCGGCCAGAAAAACAGATTTATTGCAACTACCAGCCTTCAAGCAGATGAAGCTTTCCTTAAGCATGTTGAACTCAGTCGGGCGAATCTTCGTTGGCTTTAATGGAGCAACTACTACAACACTAGGGGACGTCTCGCTCCATGTAAAGGTCGGGCCAGTCACTTAGTAAGTTTTGTTTTCAATCATCGAAAACTTGGGGCCTTACAATGCCATAATGGGGCGGGCCTGGCTGTACTCGATGAAGGTTGTCCCTTCGACTTACCATCAAATGGTCAGTTATTTGACTAACGTTGGATAGGTTGACCTTTTAAGCAGTCAGCTGGCCACACGGAAATGCTATCAACTATCTATATGGGAGCAGAGAGAAAATAAGATCTTTGTCCTCATCTCGAAACTCAAACCCCTACATAGCAATCACAGTTCGTCGCCTATATCAGGGAGGAAGAGAAGGATCTGCTGGCTTTGGATCCCCTGGAAAAAGTAACGTTGGATGGACCGAAAAAGTTCACTTACTTTAGCTCTCTTCTGTCCAAGGAAGAAAAGGAACAATTGCAGCTAGTTCTACTAAACAACATAGATGTGTTCGCCTGGAGCCATTCAGATATGGTTGGAATTATTCGACGCAGAATCTCTTTAAGCAATCAATATTATTCTTACGGCCAAAACCACTAAGATACAAAGGAGGCATTTTCACCCTAGATCACCATCGATTATTCGCACTAAGTTGACAACTTCATTTAGAACAGTTTCATCAGAGAAGTAAAGCACTCTAATGTTTCCATCGTGTTTCATTTCTCGAAATGCTTTTAAGTTTTGAAGCAGACCCAAAGAGAGATAGAGGTAACCTTATCTCAAATTTCAAAGCTATAATGGACTCGTGATCCCACCTCAAGAAAAGAGTACAACAACCGACCTACGACCGGCGCCTGGGCGGTCTATATCTCGTTTCATCCATTTTTTATCATTCTAAGCGGAGCTAAAAGGGCCGGCTAGAATGAGGAATGAGACCAAGATTTCATGGCAATCAAACATTATCTTACCGAACCACCAATTCTGGCTAGCCTAGTGGTAGGTGATACACTCTATCTTTACCTAGTAGTGTTAGAAGCCTCAGTAAGTGCAGCTTTGTTCAAAGAATATGAAAACCGAAAGAAGAAACCAATATTCTTCATAAGAAAATCTCTATTTGAAGCAGAAACTCGGTATACCCATCTCAAACAACCATCACCGGCCCTGCATGTGGTAGCTAAGAAGCTTTGCCCCTACTTCCAGGCACACCCTATCTTCGTGCTGACCAATCTCCCTTTGCGAGGCACTATACACAAGCCTGACCTATCAGGAAGGATGGTTCGATGGGCGATTTAGCTAAGTGAATTCAGTATTCAATAAAAACCTCGGTTGGCATTGAAAAGGTAGATATTGGCATATTTTTCAACAAAACTTCCCAAACCTGGTGTGAACCTGGGCAACGCTGGTTGGTGGATCCTTAATGTGGAAGGCGTTTCTCTTAAAACGGGAGTTGGAGTTAGTTTTCAACTTAAGGCCCTAATTGAGGAAAAGATAGAACAAGCCATACGGCTAGACTTCCCCATGAATAATAATGAAACTGAATATGAAGCCTTCTAGTCGGAATTGACCTCGCAACGTCTGTATCTTCAGAAAGACTCATCATACGTAGTGACTCTCAACTGGTGGTGGGGCAGGTAAACGGGGAGTTTTGCATGATCAAGTATGTATGTCTGGTTAAGCAATGACTAGGGAGTTTTGCAGCTTGGAAGCTTGAGCATATCCTAAGGGACTCTAATGAAAAAGCAGACGCTTTGGCAGTAGTGGCCGCATCCCTCCCAATAAAAGAAATGATATTCCTTCCTGTTTACTACCGGTCGGCGTCGTCTATTTCGACCAACCAGGTAAGTCGGATAGATGAAGCATGCTCTTCTTGGCTGGCTCCTATAATGCATTATTTGAGCTTGGCAGAGCTTCCGGATAATAAGATTAAAGCCCATAAGATTCAGGTCCAAGCGACTAGATTTTCCCTTGTGAATGGGAAATTATATAAGAGGTCTCTAGAAGGGCCATATCTCAAGTGTCTCACCACTCAACAGGGATAGTATATATTAGTAGAACTCCATGAAGGAATATGCGGAAACCATCTAGGCAGCAGAACTTTGGTTCATATGGCCCATACTAAAGGTTATTATTGGCCAAACATGAGAGTAGATGTAGCCGCCTATGTCAGGAGGTGTGACCACTGCCAACGACAAGCCCCGTCTTCCTGGAGGGTGCCACATGATCTAACCCACCATCACAAAACTGCTTCCATCCCTTCTTAGTAGTGGATTGATATAAGTAGACCACGCCTATAGCCCCGCTAGAAGAAGTTATTATCGTCACACCACTATTTTAACAAATGGATGTAGGCCAAGCTTCTCGCCTCCATTAAAGATAAAGATGTTTTCCAATTTGTGTGGAAGAATATAGTCTGCCGGTTCGGGATATCTTAGTCAATTATAACTGACAACGAGCCACAGTTTGATAGCATAATCTACAAAAATTTCTTCCATGAGTTAAAAGTCAAAAACTTGTATTCAACCCCACATTACTCGCAGAGCAATGGCTAGGTGGAAGCATCTAACAAAACTCTCTTAACGGCTTTGAAAAAGCGTCTGCATTTCGCTAAGAGAAAATGGGTAGAAGGGCTACCAAGAGTCCTTTAGGCCTATAGATGAACCAGCCGGAAGCCAACTGGGGTATCACCGTTCGCCCTTACCTATGGGATGAAGGCCATAATTCTTACAGAGATTGGGGTACCAACACTTCGAACTGCAATCCCTGAAAAAGCTAATGCTAAAGCTATTGCTAAAGACTTAGATATGACAGACGAACTCCGTGAAGCTGTAGTTGTACGTATAGCATCGTACCAACAAAGAATGACAAACCTATATAACAGACATGTAAAATAGCGTGCATTCCGAGCTGGAGACCTAGTCTTGAGAAGGGTATTTGAAAACACGGCTGACCTAGCGACTGGTAAATTCCAACTCGATTGGGAGGGGCCATACATGATAGTAAAAGTGGGGGCAGCCGGATCATACACATTAAATAAACTAGACGGGACGCCATTGCCTAAATGTGGAATGCTATGCATCTTAAGAAGTATTATCAATAAAGTTTTCTTTGAAGTATTTTCTTTAAATTTTTGCAATTGCCTCCATACAAAAGACTAGATGTGACACCTAGCTTGCTGGCACTTTCAAAAGACTAGATGTAGCTTCTAGCCTGCTGGCATTTTCAAAAGACCATATGTGGCTCCTAGCCTGCTGGCACTTTCAAAATACCAGATGTGGCTCCTAGCCTACTAGCACTTTCAAAAGACCAGATGTGGCTCCTAGCCTACTGGCACTTTCAAAATACTAAATGTGGCTCCTAACCTGCTAGCATTTTCAAAAGACTAGAAGTGACTCCTAAACTACTGGCACTTACAAAAGACCAGATGTGGCTCCTAGCCTGCTGACGCATGCCTAAGAACAGTAGTGGCTCTTGGTCTGTTGGCTACAACCAAAGCCCAAAAATGGTGCCTTGCCTACATGCTATCCCTACCAGCTTTTAGCTCTAAAAAAAAAATTAACACTGATATCCCTAAAGTAACTATCCTAGTCAAGATTCATAGCAGGGAGTTATAAAATAAAAATTACAAAAATCACATTTCTTAGAGATTCCAAAATGCACCAATAGCGTTAGAATACATATATGTTTTGGCGGCCAAGTGGGGTCGATTATAGAATTTTACAAAAAAAATCAAAATCAAGAAAAAATTAGCTCTAATCTGAGTGACCACTCCTTTAGAGTTCCTCAGCCTTCTTTGTCGCTTTGCTCTGATCCACCGCGGTTGCTGTGGCCTCAGTAGGTGCTGAAATCGGGGGACACTTGGGGTTCACATAGAACTCTGGTGGAAGTGGGTCGGAGGAATCGAGCATGCTGTTTGGAACTTTTGGTTGATCACCACAGATGTTGTGTTTGAACATACAACATCCTTATTCGTAGGCGAAGATCAGCTCCAATACTTCTGGTAGTCCTCCTCCATGACCTCCTTGTCTTTGCCCGCCTGAGATTGAAGAGAAGACACTTCATCCTCGGTCGCCCCAATCTTTAGCAAGATTGAAGTCCGTTCAACCTCCAGGAGGGTAGCCTCAGCCTCAACCTTGCGCCTAGCCTCCTCGGTGACCACCAAGGCTTCTTAGGATCTAGCCAGGTTATCATCTGCCCGTGCCTTCGCATCACCCATCGCGACGGCAACCAACCGGGCAATCCGAGCCTCCTCTTTGGCTTCATCCCTCTCTTTCTCCATGCCCACAACCCTCTCTATACCCTCCTTGGCCTTCCACTTCCAGTGCTTAGACCTAACCTTGGCCTTATCTAGGGCATCGCCTAAGGCTTGGTGCTTGGAAACGGCGGACTAAGCGTAGCACCTCAGCTGCTCGGCAACGTCTAATCGAAGGTAAAGTTCTCTATGCTGGGGCAACATGTTCCAAATAGCGGTGACAGCTTGTAATAGAAAAGATGTTAGGAGAAAATCACAACATGCGACTCACGTTCAAACATCAGGAGTCTAGCCATACCAGCTCAACTATCTCGTTATAGTCGTGATTACGAATGTACATCCTGTCTTCAGCCACACGCTTGTAGGATCTTGCATCCATATAACCGAGGAAGGGAACATAATACTCTTCGGCATGAGCCACCACCGGTATTCGAAAGTTGGTGAGGTAGAGTTCATGCATGCTGGTGACCGAAGCGTCCCTCTGGTTGAAGGGGTTCTAGCGGTCAATGATAGACTTGGTAGTATCTAGACCAAGGGTCAACGTTTCTTCCAAAGGTTGATCCCACTTCATCGGCCTAACATATGAGGCCAACACCAGCTTATTAGGATGCCTTGCCTTGTGAGCCCCGACAATTAAAAGGATGGATAGTCTAGTTGGGAGTAGCGGACTAATAGTTGTCTCTAGAGAGGGAGCCTCGCATACAACCTGATCAGTGTTGGGAGATCCTCCGGCTGGGATCCCATCCTCCAACGATGCACGAGCCTCCCTGGAGGCATCCTTGGTGGGGCCCTCTAAAACCGGAAGGGCATTAGAGGATTGTTTTGAAGAGCCCAAACTGATTACCGCCTGGCTCTCCTTAATCACTTCTGGACCAGATTTCTTAGGACACTTGCCGCCTGGTACTTCAGAGCTGGGAGAAGCCTCCGCCTGTGCACTTGTAACACATTTGTGCCTCCGTGCGGCAAATAAAGGGCAAGTGATCTCGAACAACCGTCTAATGCGATCCAGCCTGGCCTTCTCCACCCAGCTAACTGATGAGTCCAAAACTCATCCATTTTTAAGTTCATTTTTCATGCATATTTGAAAGTTTAAGGTCCAATTTAATGATGAATTATGGAATATTCACCCAGATTTATGTTTTGTAGGGTTTTAATGCAAAAGAAACAAAAACCAGCAAGAAAAATATAAAAAAAAAATTGTTAAGGCAGGAAATGCAGTTATGTCGTGACATAATTACAACATTGTCGTGACAAAACCCTAAGGCAACTTGCAGAAGTTTGTCGCAACAAGCAGAATTGTGTCGCAACAAAGACAAAGCAGAGTGCAAGATGACAGTCAAAAGATTGTCGCGACATTTCCCAACTCTGTCCCGACATAGTATGAGAATAAGTACAAGAAAAATGTTGCAACACGTAAATGAATGTCACAACACAATGGAAGTGTGAAAGCAGAAGTATTGTCACGACATTTGATTACTATGTTGTGACATTGCATAAGAAGAACTCTTGAAGAAACACCAAAATTCTTTCGTGACATGGAAATGAATATCGCAACAAAACTGAGGATGGAAGGCTAGAAAAATGCCGCGACATTTGATAACTCTATCGCGATAAATAATAAGGCAAATGGAAGAAAAACTTTTTAACGACGTTTAAAACTATGTCGCAACAAATGAAGAGAGAAATCAATGAAGACCCAATGAAACAATGTCGCGACATAGAAATTGATTCTCACGACATAAATAATTGTAGAAGGAAGAAATTATGTTGTGACACAAGCGAACTTATTCGCGACAAAAGTTGGCAAATCAAGAAGGCAAGTCATGTTGAGTTTGTCACGACAAAGATTTTAATGTTGCAACAAACATTTCAGACAGTGACACGTTGAAGGCATGAAATATATCGCGACATTCAAAACTATGTCGCGACATACAGAAGTTTAGGTAAGTCAAAATATGGGTTTGGGGTAGTTTTCTTGGGCCAAAACAAGCTATGGACGAGTTTATGAGATTTTCTAAGTTAGGGAATGTGTATTTATAGTATATAAGGGGAAAGGGGTATTTAGGAAGGTTTTAGTAGTATGGAACAAGATTTGGAAAAAGCGGTTGAGGTTGAAAATTTGCTATGGGAAAGTTTAAAGAAAAGATGAGATGGTAAGGAGAGTAGAATTTGCACAAGAGTAGGTACTTACAGGGTTACTGAAAAAATCCACACAAGATAGATGATGGAGTGAAGACGCCACAATCAACTAAGTGGACGGGGTTGATTGATGTCAACAAAGACTTGCCACCAAGGAATCCACCTAGGTATGAGAAGCCATGAACCTGGGCCCTAAGGAATCCACTCAAGAGGATAAGAGAACAAGAGAGAACTTGCAAAAGAATCAAAATACATTAAACTTTAATGGATGATCCTGTTATAGCCGAATCTAATCCATATCCAGAAGATGAGGAGAAGAGTTCATCATCACAAATTTTGATTTAGAAATCAAAGATGTTTCAGATGCGACTTTACCTTGGTTGTTGAAGAAACCTAAAGTGAAAAGGAATTCCTACTAAAAGCAAAATCGATTATAGAATTTGTCGATGTAATGCCCGAAGAAATACTACACTTGTTTTCTTCACCCATGAGGGGTATTCAACATCAAATAGACCTCATACCAGGCTTGGTTTTTCCTAATAAGCTAGCCTCTATAGTTATTTCCTAAGGAGCATGAAGAGTTTAAACATTAAGTTGATGATTTTCTTTGACAAAGGGCTTGTTCAAGAGAGTGAAAGTTCCTATGTGGCTCTACTATGTGATTTTTACTTGCCAAGCTTTCAACAACATTTTGATTCATGAGGGAAGCAAGATTCAACAAAGGGCAAGAGTGGAACAATATTAAAGCACAAGCACATGAAGGCTATCAACTACCGGTATTTTATCCAGAGGATGGATTCGTTACACACGATAAAAGAGAGGTGTTCCAAGTCAGGCACAAGAATGTATGGTCCTTCCAAGATTATTAAGAAGATCATAAAGAATGCTTACAAGGTTAAATTGCCCGGTGACCGTAAATATCTTGCCTACATTCAAGGTTAAGGATTCGGAGGTCTTATAATGGTGAAGACTGAGGACAAGTCTTTTTCCCCAACTATAGGGGATTGATGCAGAGTTTATAAACACACCAAACATTGGTAATTCAGCTAATTATTAAAGAATTTGATTGGGGAGGTCAAGAAGCATTGAATAACATGTGAAAATCCCTTGGACCTCATTTGGGCCTTGAAGCAAAACGTATCAAACTTAGGCAAACTCTCGATGTGAGCTGCCATTGATTTTAGAAAATTTTGCTATGAGATTTGCTCCAAGATTTGTTTTATCCCTTTAGGAAGATTTGCTTTATTTATTTTAGAAAGTTTGCTTTATTTATTTAGAAAGTTTGCTTTTAGAGTTGTTTATGTAATTTAAGTTTCTTGTCCTAGTTAAAGTGTAAGGTTTTTTATTTGGATTTAGAAAGCATGGGACTATATATACCCCACGTAGCTTGAGAATCATTTCAAGTTTAATAATATTTTCAGATTTCTCTTTTATGAGTTCTCTCTTGTTCTCTTATCTCGGGTGTGATTCCTTGGGGACGAAGTTCGTGGCTTCTCATACCAGGTGACTGGGTGGCTAAGTCTTTGTTCTGCTTTTATCAATCAACCCGTCCATACTGATCGCGCCTTCACCCATCATCTATCTTGTGTGGATCAAGCCATTAACCCGGTATAACCACTCTTGTGCAAACTCTACTATCCTCACCATCTCATCTTTTCTCTAAACTTTCCATAACCAAATTTCAACCTCAACTCCAAAAACTTTCCAAATCTCTGTCTATCACTAAAACCTTCCTAAATACCCCTTTCCCCTTATATACCATAAATACACATTCCCTAACTTAGAAAATCTCATAAACTCGTCCATAACTTGTTTAGGCCAAAGAAAACTACCCCAAACTCATATTTTGACTTACCTAAACTTCTGGATCATCCATCACGGTCCCAACCTTGCATCAAAGATATTATTAAACTTGAACTGATTCTCAAAAGACTACATTAGGGGGGTATATATAGTCTCATACTTTCTAAATCAAATAAAGCAACTTCTACTTTAACTAGGAAAATAAACTTTCTAAATTACATAAAGCAACTCCTAAAAGCAAACTTTCTAAAATAAATAAAGCAAACTTTCTAAAATAAATAAAACAAATCTTCCTAAAAGGGATAAAACAAAATCTTGGAGCAAATCTCATAGAAAATCTTTCTAAAATCAATATGGCAGCTCCACATCAGGGGTTTGCCCAAGTTTGACCACATTTTTTGCCTTCCAATGCCCAAATGAGGTCCAAAAAAGGAGTTTTCACATGTATTCAATGCTTCTTAACCTCCCCAATCCAATTCTTTAATAATTAGGGTTGAATTCCCAATGTTTGGTGTGTTTATAGAAGCTGCTGCATCATTGTCCCCAAGCAAGAATAGACTCCATCCAGGGTACACAAGAATACGTGAAACTATATGACGATATGGGCTAAGTACACATGACAACGGCAAGAAGGAGTCCATATTAACCAGTTCAAAAGATCCAGGGACTACCTTAATTGTTTAGCTTTCAAGAACTTGCACTTGGTCGGTCTCGGTTGACCAAGTAGGTCAACCCTATTTTTAATGTTCAATAATCTTTCCCAATGAGTCTAAGTGCGGTTAAAATGTGATCTCTAATGTATAGTTTGACTGCAGTACCTCCAAACTTGAATCGAACTCGCCTATTTGGAATAGCTAACACGGAAGGATGAGAACCCACCAATTTATTCACTTCAGCTACTCCTAAGGGGATTAGCCTGGAGATAATAGAGAGCATTTATTGCTGAGGCTGGGGGTAGGTTTTAATATGGATCCATTATGGATTCACCCAGCTGCTTATAGTACATACTCAGCCCTTCGAGACCTCCCCCAAACACTCACACTAACAAATCTGAGGTCGACAAAGAGATCATCCACTCTGGTCTCATGTAGAAGAAGTCAATGGCTCCCACCCGCCTGGATTAGGCATTAGGCTTGAAAAGCCCTGATTGTGCCCTGATTCCAATCGATGATCCACGATGTTCTTGCTTTTTTTTTTTTTTTGGGGCCTAAAGGTGATCCTCTTTTTCTAAGGTGTCCCATCACTTAGGTGTTTACCTCCTAAGGTTCGTAGGACTCTAGTATGGTGAGTCTGGAGTCAAAGCATACCCCGAAGATCGCGTGTGTGTGTGCAGGATAGCCAACTTGGGAATTGAGTTCTTAAGATCTAAAAAATGATGGCCAGACATGGTTAGTCTTGACTTTACACAATTCAATCCCAATTGTCAAACAACCTCGGAGTTCCTACTCTATTGAACATGGGTTGTTTGGCGATTACTACAACTGCCTTTTGTTGCCATCACGCACAAAATTAAGGCAAGGATACTCAATACCAACTCTGGGGACTATCATATTCTAATATGTGCAATTTGCATACATGTTGGTGCATGGGCATGAGAAACAACCTAACACAAGCCTAAAAAAAAAAGGATCTAAACATGCAAAAATAGCAACGCCTAAAAAAAATGGACCTAAGCATGCAAAAATAGCAAAGATAATAATAAAAAAAATAGACCTAATCATACAAAATTAGCAAAAATAACCTAATTCAAAATAGAACAAAATAACAGTCAAAATATGCCAGGTCATACATAGCATACCCCATACACCCACACCCCAAACTTAAGACAGACAGTGTCCTCAATGGCAGAAAAAGAAAAGAAAACATAAAGGTAAAGACATGCGTCCTAGAAAATAAAATATATCACTGCGGTGGTGGCGGCGGTGGTGCTGTGTGGAATGACAGGAGTTGAGTGAGCTGCTGGGTGATCAGTCCCCGGGTCGCCTGATATTGAGCATCTCACTCGATGGATCCATGTCCGCTCGGCAACCCAAGAGTTCTGAGACTGGTCCCAATAAGCGGGTTGCGTAGTGAGTGCATGGATCTGGTCGAGCTAGAGGGGACCTCAAGGTCGTCGTCCACTGGGTCGCTTGCGCTGGGTGTGGCCGCTAGGGCATCATCAGCGGGCTCGGCCATCAATGGGTCCCGCCATCGACTCGCCAAGGCCCCCAACTTCACCTCGGGCATTGTAACAGCGGCGCCACCGCATTTGCTCCCCTGAGTCTAAACATCTGAACTTCGGTTGATCGGCATAGCTTAGTGATCAGGGAGAGGTGGATCAGGGCGCTAGTGCAACGTCCATGAGTCGACTCGATTAACCCTCGCTCAATGACCGTCTCGATGTCGAACTGGACTCCCTTGGTCATGGCATACAAGAGGATCGTCTTGTCCTTTGTCATTGTACTAAGATGTAGTGAAGGTTTAATCTTAACAGATAAAAAATTATACCAAACCTTTGCCACGGGTGTGAGCGCTGTCATCGGAAATGTGGTGAACTTGCCCGTCGACGGATGGCGCCCGCCTACACGCCCGACCCTCGCAGGAGTCTCCCGATCGCCCTCGGGCCTGGGTGTACACAAATAGCCCGCAATTCTCATTGTCGCCCCTCCCACAGCTGATAGAATTAGTTGATGGCCCATGCTCCGAAGTCAACCCACTAACCTCGGACAAACACTGTGGTGCCGACGGAATGGCGGTGCTCGGAGTAGAACTCGACCACGGGGCCACTCCGGGTTCGGAGCAGCTACGGGCGTTCGCCAACCTCGAGTCCGATGAAATGAAGAACGATTCGGTTGGAAAACCCCGCTCCGAAACGAAGGAATGGATACAAAGCGACACGTGGTAGCTCCGCTCTTCCTCCTAAGAAATGAAATGGTGTGGATCGTCCGAAGGAGGAGGTAATGCCCAGGATGTGCAGACGGAGCGGTGTTGCTTGGCTAGGACGGTCTTCTTGGCTGCCATAGTAGTCACTGACGGCTCAAAATCTGAAAAAAAAAATGCACACCGGCTAGGCCAGGAGACGGCGGGTCGAAAGTAAAAACGGGTGGAGGAAAAATGGCTACCAGCGAGTATTTATAGCGCCAAATATTTAGGCCGCTTCGCCACAAGCGGCGACCTTCATCAGGCGTAAGACATGCCACGAAGGAGCGGCTGGAGCCACACAAGCGAAGGCCTAGCCTCGCACGCGCGTGACTTTGTCATTGCGGACTGCAAGTTTGGTTCAGCTTCGCAAATGCAGCGATCTGGCCAGCGCGATACAAGAGTGGCTAGTTAAAAATCTGTTCCTTCCACAGCTGGCGGCTGTTTCGCCGCGACGGACCAGAAAGTTTGGCACTATGTTTTTACCCTCCACCTTTAAGATTCATCACACTATTAAAAATAATTAAAGTTAGGATGCTCAAAAATGAAATTTTTTTTGTAAAGCAATCAAGAGGAATGGAAGTACTACGAGTTTAGGGAAAAAGAAAATCTCACAATGCTTGGGTTGCCTCCCAAGAAGCGCTATGTTTAACGTCGTTAGCTCAACATTCCTATAACGAACATGTTGTAATCTAGAGGAATTAGATCAAGTACCAACACTCGCAGTGCTCAAATCACGTCAAGGCATTATTTTAGCTACCATGCCCTTGATCTTCCTGCAATTCGCCAGCCATGAGACTAATTCCTGGGGTTTACCACTTCGCCTTACAAGATCTCTTTGGGGTTGAGAACCGAGGTATCTTTGTTAGGGTAGTCATTTGGGAGCTTCATGCGCCGGAATACATGAAAGGTGATTCGCTGTTTGTGGCTTCACTTTGTGATCTCCTTCAGACATCAATCGTTGCCTCTGCTCGCTAGAAATGGCCTACCTAGTATGATAGGTATTTATTTATCCTTTTCCATATCTAGAACAATGAGATATGTTGGAAATATGAACTTGTCCACTTTGACCAGAAAATCTTCTATCACCCCCCCTTAGGGTGCTTTAGTGACCTATCTACCAACTAGAGTGTGACTGTGGTTGTGCGAGCTTCACCTAATCCCAATCGTCTGAATATAGATAGCGGCATGAGGTTAATACTTGCTCCCATATCACATAAGGCCTTCTCAAAGATGGAATTTCCAATTGTGCACGGTATGGTAAAACTACCAGGGTCTTTCAACTTTGGTGGTAGTTTTCTTTACAGGATGGCACTACACTCCTCAGTGAGGTTTACTATCTCAAAGTCCGACAGTCTTCTTTTGTTAGACAGTATATCTTTCATGAATTTCACATAGCTGGGCATCTGCTCTAATGCATCGTTAAACGAAATGTTTATGTGGATTTTCTTGAACACCTCCATAAATTTGGTGAATTGCTTATCCAATTTGTTCTTTTTCAGGCGTTGAGGGTACGGGATTGGGATAGTAGGTTCAGTCATGTTTTGTCGACCCTTAGCTTCTGTTTCTTCTTCATCCAACTTTTTCTGATGGGGCTGTTCCCTTGCTACTTTGTCATTCTGGCTAGGTTGGATTACTTTTTTTGTCTCTACCTCCCATATCACTTGCGGGCTACCCCGTATCGCGTAGTTCTTGCCAATTCCTCAATGTGATACCTTTTACCTGTCTGCTAATTCTCTCGCCTCGTGTTTATCTCGAATTACTCCAGAATGCTCCATGTCGCCTCCATCAGACCGCCATTTGGCCCATTTTCACCTAAGTTTCAATTATAAACGCCTGGATCGCTCAATCAAGTGGTCCGGCTTTGCAAATTTGCCTCGTCTCATTCATAGCGCTAGGTGTGAGGTGAGTGACGGTGCAAAGTGCTTGCTCCAACCACTTTCTTCTCAAGGGGTGGTCATTCCATCGTGGTGGCATGTTGCGTCGACTATTCCTCCATCCATATTTCTGATCGCTCGACCATTCCGACGCCTCTCCATCCCCGGCCTTGATTCTAATCTTGACTCGCATCCGTTTCGATATGCATTGCCCCATACGCCTCTTTGCCGTGGTTGATCTCGCTGATTCACACAAGCGTTCCCATCACATCCGCCCGACCGACACTACAGTACCGTGGTTATCCACTACAAGATTCACAAATCTCCCACCACTATTCTCTCGACAAGATTTATCGAGCCTTGTTGCTTCCGCAGCTGTTTAGTTAACTATGCAACATGATTTACTAGATTACTTAGAATCTCCAGATCCATTCCTCGCCGAGGATTCCTAGGTGTCTGGCTTCATCTCTTGTACGCTGATTACTATTCATAGCTGTATCCTCCAAGATCTCAGTTTCAATCTGCTCTTTCATCAAAGCACCGCCCGCTGAAGCATCAATGATTATCCTGGCTAAGGCACTCAAACCGTTGTAGAACGTGTGCACCTGCATCCATTTAGTTAATCTATTATGTGGACATCTTCTCAATAGCTCATGAAATCTCTCCCAAGCCTCACAACTAGTTCTCCCTCAAATCAAGCCTAAATGCATTAATTTCGCACCAATTGGAGCTTATCTTCAAGGGTGTGGGAAAATTTGGTTAGAAATTTCTACACCAAGTCATTCCATGAGTATGGAGTTTGGAGGTTGGCTGGTCAACCAAAGGTTTAGTCTAAGTGATGAGTGCTTAAAACACTCATATTATGCTCACAATATTCCATTTTCCTGTTTATTTTGTGAGTATTTTTATAATTTGTGACTAGGAATAATTGAAGTTGATGTCTTCGTGAATGCGTGGAGCATTGGAGTGAAAAGAACAAAGAACGGAAGCAGATTTTTGGACCAAATGGGGAACAAGGTGATGAAGCAGCTGTCACGCCGCGACGTCCCACGCCGTGATTTGCCCCATCGCCGCGACGCCACCACGCCGCGACACGAAAATCGCCTCATCATTAAAAAGCAATTTAGGTTCAATTGGAAGAGGATCTGGAGGTATGACGAACGCAGGCACAGTTTCGAGAGCAAAGAGTGACACTCACTTCGAGGTATGCCCGTGAATTGTAACACTTTTCATTTTTCTGATATTTTCGATTTTTTGTAGAACAATGTTTCCTTTATTAAACAATTTTATATTTTCTTCCATTATGTTCTAGGACTTCTCTATGGTTACATCAAACTCCCGCTATGTCCAATGGATTAAAGTTGATCTTCATGTTATTCAATTGTTTTTAATCTAGTCAGCATCTACTCTATAACTGTACTTCAATTATATGTTAATGTCTCGCAATATTAGCATATTCAAGACCGGAGATCCGAGATCTCGAGATGAGGGTATTCAGGATTCGTGAGTAGCCTTTAGCCGATTCGTCAATAGAGATATCTAACCTGAAGGTAGTATTTGAGGTTAGAACATTTACATTTCGAATACCGAGCCAGGATGAGATATAATTTCGATTCTATTCACGAGATAGCGGATATACTCGAGAGAGGATATCTCGTAGGCAAGATCACCTCGCTAATTGACATATTACAAATAGATTGAATAACAATATCTTTAGAAAAGTAATCCATTGAACGTGATAGGGGGGCGATTTAACCCTAGGCGCCAAATATCCATTAATCTACTAGAATGAACAGCCTTAGTCGCAGCTTTCTTATTTAATTTTTTACTCCTAAACTCAATTATTCGACATTTGCCTAAAAAGGTAATCCCTCTGTAGTCAATTTACCTTTCCCGTGGATCGATATCCGCACGTTAAGTACACTATATTACTGGGGCTACGCTGCGTACCCTGCGCACTAGGCATTCATTTTATACACCGCGTTTTTGGCCTGTCAAGTTTTTGGCGCCGTCGCCGGGGAACGGTTTAAATTGATATAGAGAAGTGAGTACATAGATAGTATTCTGAATTTTTCTTTATTTTCATGATAAGTGCTGGTAATCGGGTTTTAGTTTGTGTGTTAATGCAAAGACAGGTTTCAGTGGAGTACATGCGATAAAGAAATCGAATTAATCAACACTTGTGTGATCCCGAGCCGAAAGACTTCTGCATTTATCGCGCCGAGAACAGAGAACGTAATCGCACGTAACTTCACAGTCATGGAAAAACATCAAGAACAAGATTTTGGCATTCAACAAACTGAACCACAGAGAAGCAGAAATAGGAACCATGCGCCCAGGCCATTTATACAACCGTATTTATCCTTGGCATGCTATTAGATGAGTTTGTTTTAATTTCTCCAATACTTGTTCAGATAAATGATCGACGCACACCGACATTCAAGCAAACAATTCAATTGAAGCTCGCCACGCATGCATGCTTCTGCATCATATTGTTCCATGGACTACCCTATGAGAACCCGAACATGCATTTGACTAACTTCCCTCGGTTTATGATACCATCAAATGCCAACGGAGTTATCGGCTAGCCCTAAGATCAGCGCTTCTTTCCTACTCACTGTGGATAGAGCTAAGTATCAAGAACTACCAGCCACCGACTCCATTACTACATGCAAGAACGAGTCAGTACAAAAGTTTCTCTCGACCAAGTTCTTTCCACCTTCAAGATTGCACAATCCAGCAAGAGATCAATACGCTTATCAACTAGATGGGGAGAACGCAGGCATGGGACAGTTCCATGAATTATCATAAGTGTCCTCACCAATCGACTAACCGCATGGATGCAAGTCCACACTCTACAATGGTCCGAGAAATACAACCTAACAATGATAGATGCCTCACCGGAGGATTTATTGATGAAGAAAACTACGCACTGTGCGTATGAGATATCAAGATGCTGCAACCAACACTAATCGCTGGCCTAGAGAAGGCTACAACAAAGAAACACGCGGTGGCACAGATAATGAGGTCCTTAACAACCTCGTGAATCATGTGGCACAACTAACTGGGCAGCTTGAATAGACAAAGCAAGGAACCGTGAACGCCATACAAACTAACCCATGGGAGTTATGTGGAATTCTCGTGGTGACAAAGACACAGCAGGGTAACGGAATGTCGAAACCCCTACAGCGAAAGCAAGCCCAGATGTGTCCGTGTTCGGCCGGGACCAACTACGCAGCAAGGACCGTATGGGGAAACAAGCACAGAATCGGGACCGTGGACAAGGATGGCGAATCGTAACTTAATAATCAAAACAATCAAGGGTATGGATGGCGGAACAATCGTGAACAAACGCAATCGAACTGAGCTAATGAACCACCCCTCGAAGAAGCCGGATTTAGAGCAAGCTCTGAAGACGTATGTTAACTTCTCATTCGCTGCTCATGAATGACTAAGGGCGAACGATGGCAGCAATCAACCCAATTAAACAACTGGCAAGACAGCCAAGGAGTTTGGAGGCACAAATGGGCCAAATGGCAAGCTTATTTACGTAAAGGCAACCTGCTCTTGCTCTGAAAGCAACTGTGAGGTAAACCCAAGAAGAGATGGGAATGAGCACGCAAAGCAGTCACGCCGAAGTGGAGAGAATTGGAATCAAGGCGCAACCCTAATCAGAGCAATAGGAGATCAAGATCACCAAATTAACGGAAAGATGATGCACAAAGAATGGGTCATGTGCGAACAATAAAGAGACTCCTAGTGAAGCAAAGGCCGCATACCGGTTCTTACTCCACAACGCCTCAAGAAACATAAATCGATGGGCACCACGGTTCATGGATGTTTTCAAAAAGCTGCATATAAACATCCCATTTGCCGATGCCCTAGAGCAAATGCCCAGTTATGTAAAGTTCATGAAAGACATTTTGTCTCAGAAGAGAAGATTAGCAGACTTCGAGACGGTAAACTTAACTGAGGAATGCAGTGCCATCCTTCAGAGGAAGCTACCGCAGAAGCTCAAAGACCTGTGCGCTTACTTTATCCCGCGTATAATTGGAAATGCTATTTTTGGAGAGAGAGTCGTGTGATTCGGGGTGCCAAAGATTAATCTTATGCCCTTATCCATCTTTAAGCGTTTGGGATTAGGAGAAGCCCGTCCAACTACAGTCACTCTTCAGCTTGCAGACAGATCCTTGAAGCATCCGAGAGGGATAATAGAAGATGTCTTAGTAAAGGTCAACAAGTTTATCTTTCAGATTTACAGAAGGAGATGGAGAAGACAACACCGATTATCTCGGGGAAGACCTTTCAGCAACTGGCGTGGCAATGATCAGATGTGCAAAGGGGCGAACTGAAACTAAGAGTACAAGAAGAAGAAGTAAAATTCAATGTCTTCGAGGCAAAGTTGAGACACCCGTGCCAGAAGTGATACGTGCTTAATGGTCGATATAGCAGAGGCTATATGTTCACCAAAGTGGTCTCACTCACTTCGAGACTAGCCTAGTGACAAAATGCATCTGAGAACATGAGTGACGGTGCGTAAGAATACGTTATGGATGGATTCCCTTCGGGGCACAATAGAAGGAAATACTCGAATCGCTAGGCGATGAGCTAACAACCGCTCCATCAATCGAAAGCAACCACCCAAGATGGAACAAAAACTCCCACCCGTACCATTTGAAGTATGCATATCTGGGGGTAGAATCTACACTACCTGTAATTATCTCATCATCCCTAACTGAAATGGAGGAAGAGAAGTTATTGAGAGTTCTTCGCGATCACAAACAAGCACTTGGATGGTCTCGAAGTCGACTTAAAAGGATCTCGCTCTCTTCATGTGTATGCACCGTATTTTATTAAGATGGCCACAAGCCCTCGGAAGCGCAGAGGAGGCTGAATCCGGCTAAATGAAGGAGGTAGTTCGAAAGAAGTTCTAAACGGTTAGGATATCGGGTGATTAATTTACTTCTGCATACGTACGGTAAGCCCCGTTTTCAAGTAAAGTACAAAGAGTGGGGATAATCAAGTATTAAGACTGAAAACAATATCTTATCGCTTATCTAGAATAAAGGACCGGTGGAGAATTTGTATTGACTATAGAAAGCCGGAACAAGGCCACTAAAAGATCACTTTCCACCGCCATTTGTGACCGTATGCCCGATCGACACCGGGTATGAATATTATCAAGTTGATGGATATCTTGCCATAACCAATTGCCATAGCTCCTCAAGATCGAGAAGACAACATTCACTTGTCCTATGGTACATTCGCATCTCTACGATGCCCTTTGACTCGTGCAATGCACCGGTACCTTCGCCGATGCATGATGGCCATATTCTCCGACATGGTAGAAGACGATTGAGATTTTCATAATTTATTTTCAAGAATGGGAAATTCATTTGACAATTGTCTAGCAAATTTGAGAGCTGTGCTAGCAAGATGTGAAGAGACCAATTTAGTACTCAATTGGGAAAAGTGCCATTTCATGGTACAAGAGGGTATTGTCCTTTGACACTGATCTCAAAGAAGAGGACAGAGGTAGATAGTAAGTAAAGATCAAGCACTCGAGAAGTTACTTCCACCTTTCTTCAAAGTGAAAGGGATCCGAAGTTTTCTAGGCCATGCTGGATTTTATCGATTGTTTATCAAGGATTTCTCACAGACATAAACCATTGTCTAATTTGTTAGTCCAGGGGATCCCATTCGAATTTGACTCCCAATGCGTACATGCTTTTACCGTATCAAGAATAGTTTATCCCTGTACCCTATTGTAGCCTGCATTGGTCTTTTCCATTTGAGCTGATGTGTGATGCAAGCGACTATGCGATTGGAGCAGTACTAGGGCAGAAACGAGAGAAAATCTTTCAGGTGATTTACTATGCAAGCAGGACTTTGAATGACGCTCAACTGAATTATGCCACTACTGAGAAAGAACTATTGGCCATTGTCTTTGCTTTTGACAAATTCAAAGATATTTGATTACAACAAAGCAGTGGTACACACCGACCACTGGCCATTAAGTACTTGATGACCAAGAAAGATGCAAAACCCAGATTGATTCGTGGGTCCTGCTGTTGCAAGAGTTCGACGTAGAAATCAAGGACAAGAAGGGTAATCGAAATTTAAAGGGCGCATCACCTGTCATGATCGGAAGGGGCCGTAGATGATGTTCCTGAATGACGAATTTCCGCACGAGAAATCTTTGGCCATTGAGAACCGTGAGGGCGCCTTTGGTTTGCGACATGAACTATTTGGTACAAAGTGATTCCTGAATTTAACTATCGAAGAAGAAAAGGTTTTTCGCACACCTTAAGCACTACTTATCGGGAAGATCCACTTTACAGTAATCGTGCTGACCAGTGATAAGGAGATGTGGTGTTCAAGATGAAATGCCTGCATTCTAACCATTGTCACACTCTTATCGTGTGGTGATACTTTGGTGGCTTTGGAGAACAGCAGCTCAAGGTCCTTATTAACTGGTTTTTATTTGCCTTCCTTATTTAAAGATGCCATCATTTCGTTTCCACTTGTGACAAATGTCAACGAATGGGGAACATCTCTAAAAAGGACGAGCCACCTATGCATCCTATCTTGGAGGTAGAGTTGTTCGACTTATGGGGGATCGATTTCATGGGACCATTTCCTGCATCATACAACAATTTATACATCTGTTAGTCAGAGACTATGTCTCAAAGTGGGTAGAAGCGATTCCAACACGAACCAATGATGCCAAGATTATAGCCCAATTTCTACGCAACAATATATTCTCACGTTTTGGAACTCCTCGAGCTTTAATCACAAATAATGGTACGCATTTCTGCAATAAGGTAATAGACAAGGTCTTGCAAAAGTATGGGGTACGTCATCGTACATCTCTTGCATACCACCCACAATCAAACGGCAAAAGGTAAGTATCCAACCGAGAAATCAAGTACATCCTCGAAGACTCAGCCAACAACTCCAGAAGGATTGGTCTAAAAGATAGACGATGCGCTCCGCATACCCGCACCGCATTTAAAACTCCTTTAGGTATGTCCCCGCCCTGTTTATGGTAAAGCCGTGCCACCTTCCCGTAGAATTGGAGCATCGAGCCTATCAGCCACTGACAACTAAACATGGACAAAGATTTCGGGTCGGTGAAAACGACTACTCCAACTCAGTGAGCTAGATGAGTTCAGAAACGAAGCATATGAGAATGCCCGTATTTATAAGGAGAAGACCAAGGCCTGGCATGACAAGCACATCACCAGAAAAGAATTCACGGCCGGACAACAAGTCCTTCTATTCAATTCCGATCAAAGTTCGGGAAATTGAAGTCTCGATGGTCCGGACCTTTCACGGTAACAAAGGTCTTTTCGCATGGTGGGGCAGAAGTTTCACATCCTGAGAAAGGTACATTCACAGTAGCCACCCAACGCTTGAAGCCTTACTACGGAGGCGAGTTCCCTGCAGACAAACAAGTCATTCCTTTGACAGCCACAGAAGAAGTGTAGTCAACGATCACAAGAGTTTGAGTTCTTTATCACATTGAGATTCAGGGTCGTCGAGCTAACGACATTAAACACAGCGCTTCGGGAGGCAACCCAAGTGTTCAAAACTTTGTTTTTAATTTTTCAGTTCAATTTGTTGTTTTCAATTTTTGATTTCTAGTCAGATCCATGATCGCGTTTCGTTTCGCTGGTTTAATTACAGACCTTAAGCTGCGGTGTGTCTCAGCTTGCTCAATGCCCTAATGATGTTTACACGTGAGAGTTCTCAAAAGTGGGCTGAGTTGTGTATTCAAAATTCTTTGGCGAAATTAATCGCTGGCCACGCCGCGACGCAGATCTCACGTCGCGACGCCAAAATTTCAGCTCTCCGTCACGCCGCGACGTGTTTCTCACGCCGCGATCGCCATTTTAGCGTTGCGCCACGCCGCGACGTGCGGAACTTTCACGCCGCGACGCTATTTTTCGGCCACGCCGCGACGTGAGATTTCACGCCGCTGACGCCATTTTTAATATTCTGCAGCGCCACGTCGCTGAGGCCAGGATTTACACGCCACGCCAAATTGTAAAGCCTCCGCTTCACGCCAGCGACGCGGAGACACCACGCCGCGACGCCGCTGGTTGCTCCTCTCGTCACGCCGCCGACGTCACCCCGCACGCCGCGACGCGGCCCTCGCTTTAGCCCAAGAATGGTTCATTTCACAATCTCACCGCATCGACTCTTTCCTCTCGGAATTCTAGCTCTCGCATCCCACTCTTCAATCGGACCCGTCTGAGCCTCATCCCACCGGTCGGAGGCCCTCCACTGCTCGCCGATCACTGTAAGTCTCCCTCATTGGCCAGTTTTGGGTCATAGTGGCATCTCCACCACCAGCCCGATTCCTAGCCTGGGTACAAAAGAGTCTAGGTTCACAGCGTTTTTGTGTGTAGTCTAGAGATCTTTAGGTATTCATAGGTCTTTTAGATATTCATTTCGCCTACTTAGGTTCCTTAGGTCTTTTGAAGTTCCATTTAGGCTTTGCTGAGTCATTAGGTAGTTTTAGTTGATTTGTTGTGGTGCACATTAGGTGTTCGACCTCACTCTAAGTCAAATATGTCCGGCAAGAGGCCGTTGTCAAGCGGCTTAGCCTGGCCATCAGGACCCGACCCGCTCGATGCCTCACGCGACAACGCTGTAGCGCCGCGGACGGCTAGCACACTTGCAAAACTGATCCTTCATTACGAGTATAAATGACACCTCCCGATGATTTCTTTAGAAAGACCATCGAGGCTAAAGGGTGGCGTGCCTTATGCCAACCCCCTCGGCCAGCGGCAATGAGCGTAGTTCGAGAATTTTACGCCAACCTCGCGTCCCATGTCCTCAAAAAGGTCAGGGTGCGAGGTATATTGGTCGACTTCAGCGCAGAGTCGATCAATAGTTTCTATGGCCTAGAACATGTCCACCCGGGACCCTTTGATCAGCTCCGCGAGCATCCCGACTACCATAAGGTCATCCGCGACAATTTCAAGGGCCAAAGGCAAATGAGGATCAACAAAGGGCCATGCTATCAATTTTAAGGCCGCATTGGCCTACATTCCTACAAGGTTTGGCACCATCATCACGCTATTCCATCCCGACGATTTAATGTGTGTGAGGTGACCGCCCAGCGTTCCTTGCTCAACTTCGCCATCATACAGGATATACCATTCGATGTCGCAGTTATCGAGGATGCCATCCCTCCATAACCTGGGATGCGAAGATGAACCCGGGGCACTTTTCTCGATATTTGGCTTGTGCAAACAAGCCTGAGCCTTGACGATACGGAGGCCCTCGGCTCATCCGATCAAGGCAATACCAAGCTGACACACCTCGGTGTCCCAACCCGAGGCCCACATTCAGTCACGAGTCTCTGGACGAGGAGGGAGCCTCAAGTGAGATCGGGCCTGCTATGGATCCCTCGGGCGATCCCCTGGGAGCACCTGGCCGCCCCCGTCCCCCACTCCACCACTATCCCAGCCACTTCCACCACTCCTCCCCAAGCAGCCCCAGCGCCACCCTCCTGGCCCTTCACTGCATCTGAGGACTGCTCACGCCACGAGCGCTTTGACCCGATGAGACCCAGAGCACCGAGTCCTCAAGTAATTCGTGACATAGAGACTTTGGCGCGGTCGATATGCGGGCAGTTCAGCCAATCAGCCATCATCCCACACAGCCAGCTAGCCTACGCAGCCCGTACCGCCTGCAAATTCAAGCTTTCACCAAATTCTCCACCACCTCCACCGCAGTGGATATCTGTGTGGGTTCTTCCTCTATGTTTTTATCTTACCAAAGGACAATCGATATTTTGTTTGGGGAGTGGACGGTGATCGGATACCATGTTTTGTAGTTTTGTTTATTTGCGGAGCCGTTTGGGGTGAGTGTGTAGTATTTTTAGCGTGTTCCGTATATTAGTGTTTTGTTTTCGCTTTATTTTACATCGCACTTTCATTTTATGAGTCATGTGTTAGTTGTTTGATTATATTTTAGGACATTCTGCATGTAGTAATCAGATACATGTGTGCTATGTTGAAAATCGAGGATCAATTTCTGGGATCGAAGTTCACTATAAACTTGTTCAATTGCATACATTTGCTTCGATGCTCTGGTGAATTAGATTGGAATAGTTGAAAAGGGTTAGTGAATCAATCCCGGTAGTCAAGAACCAGTTCTCAAAAAACCTCATCACACTCACACACTAGTGACTTTCGTAGCATGCATATGCCGAACTTAATCACAAAGTTCATCAACTAGGAGATTCGAATCCATTTGGAGCGATGGGACACGACCAAGAGGATTGCCATCGAGCCTCAACCAAAGAGAAAATACAAACAATAGAAAAAGAGAAAAAGAAAAAGAAATATGACAAAAATAGGTATATGCATAGGAATAAGCGTGATCATCCAATTAGAATCCCGGGCACAGTCCGAGGGGCCTTTCAAAGCCTAATGCCCTGAGCCAACTGGCCGAGTCACGACTCACCGCCCGCGCACGACGTAAGACGATCACCACGCAACCTAGGCCGCTGAGTGGTTGAGTGTCTCAGCGAAGCTTGAAGGAATAATGCCTGCGCCCTTGACCAACCAAAGTGAGCTACCCAATGGATCCCCGCTACAGAACACTCCTAGCTAAAACTTCTGGCACTAGGTTTTCTTCCATTTTTAAGCTGTACATAGACATTTCTAGGTATGTGGACATAACAAAGGTGCTGCCCATTCCTTGTCTAGTTCGCTTCTTCCTAATAAAGGGCTGAGCTACTGGGGTATCGGAATCTGTACACATCAAAGTCACTCATTATAAGCACATAGGATTTCTGGGAAAGGCTATCAACACCATAGATTTGATGCACTAGTCGGCCACCTATCTCAATTGAATTCACCAAAGTCAAATATCTGTATGTTTCAATGAACATCGAGCAAAACAAATGGGTATGTGAGTCAAATTCCACTTGATCCCCTATTTTTCAAAGATGTGCACCAACGCTTTAGTAAGTAGTTGCATGGTGTCGGTGTGTGTCCCAGGTCTAGAGTCGGTTCTTGCTTGAGTGGACAAGCAAGAAACTAAGTTCGTGGTGTGGATAGAGTGCCTAAACACTCATATTATGCTCAAGGCTACGTCCATTTTCCGTTTATTTTAGAGTATTTTTATAATTTGTGACTAGAATATCGAAGTTGATGTCTTTGTGAATGCGTATATTGAGTGAAAAGAACAAAGAACGGAAGCAGATTTTTGACCAAATGGGGAATGCGTGATGAAGTAGTCGCCACGCCGCTGAGACGCCCCCACGCCGCGAAGTCCCCACGCCAGGATCGCCCTAATGCCATGACTCACCACGTCGCTGACGTCACTGAAAATCCGCCTCATCATTAAAAAGTAATTTAGGGTTCATAAATCAAGAGGATCGGAGGCATGACTAACAGAGGCAATGTGCTTCAGAGCAGAGGACACCGACTAAGGGCACCCGAATTGCAACACTTTTCATTTTTCTGATATTGATTTAGAACAATGTTTCCTTTATTAAAACAATTTTTATATTTTCTTCCATTATGTTCTAGATCTCTTTCTAGGGTTACATCAAAACCCTCGTCATGTCCAATGGGATTAAAGCTGACTTTCTTCAGTGTTATTCAATTGTTTTAATTTGTCACATCTAATCTATACCCGCATTTCAATTATATGTTAATGTCTGCTAATATTAGCATATTCGCACTGAGATCCGTAGATCTGTATGAGGGTATTCAGGGATCTGGGTAGAGTAGCCTTTAGCCGATTCACAATAGAGATATTCAACCTGAAGGTAGCATTTGAGGTTAGAACTATTTGCCATTTGAATACCGAGTCGAGATGTAGATATACTCGATTCTATTCATTTAGATAAAGTGATAGATACCTCGAGAGAGATATCTCGTAGGCAAGATCACCGCTTAATGGACATATTATAAATAGATTGAATAACAATATCTTAGAAAAGTAACTATTGAACGTGATAGGGCGATTTAACCTTGTGGCGCCAACATCCATTATTCACTAGAATCAACAAATTTACAAGTAGCTCTTATTTAATTTTACTCCTAAACTCAATTATTCAGATATTGTCCAAAGAATCCTCCGTAGTCAATTTTACTCTTTCCCGTGGATCGAGCATCCGTACGCTAAGTACACTATATTACTTTGGGCTACGCTGCACTTGCGCACTAGGCATTCATTTTATACACCGCTGCTGCCCGTCACCCGGCCACTAAGTGAGACAATGGGAATAGTCATACTAAGAGCTTTGCCACCTTTACTGTAATAGACCGTATCACAACCTTAATAAAGCTGGTCAAATGTGCATTCAAATTCTCACTAGGTAGCCCATGGAACTGGATATTATTGAGCATCTGCAAGGTCACTCCTTTTAGCTCAAAGTTGTTCTCCTGTATAGGTGGTCATCGTATAGCTGATTGAACAACTGTAGGAAGCAAGTCAAACTCCTCCAAGAGCATATGTGGATTATCAGGCTGTATGAAGGGTGCGGTGGCTGGATTTCTATAGTTATGTCCATTATGTTCCACATATGGTTCATCCCCATCATGAATATGTTCTATGTCTACTTAATGCTGCTTGATTTCAGGCTGGGATACATGGGTTTCTCTACGCAATCAATGTAGTGTCCGTTCTGGTTCAGGATCGAATGGAAGTAGTTCCCTGTGATCTTGTCTTTGCATACACTCTAAATACTTTCCTGAAATCACAAGATAAGAACGAAACCAAATCACAGCACAGATGCAATAAAGAAGAACACGTAAACCAAGAATAAAAGTAAAAAAAAATGATCAAGAAGTGAGAATAACTAAAAAAAGTAAAATAGATCCTAAGTACTATCTATGGAACGTTTGTCAATATCAACACTCAACTTCTCCCCGGAAACGGCGCTAAAAACTTGATGGGCCGATGTGAGTGTGTAAAACTTATTGGGAAATGCAAACCCGTGTGCGCAAGTGCACACGTCGAGTTGACGTAGTGTAGTAGTGGTTAGTCAAGTGTCGTTCCCTCGAAGAGAAGCGTGTTGACTACTGATTTAATGACCTCGATGATATTTGGATCTAATTCTAAAGCGAATTGCAACTAAATTACTTGAATTAATAAAACCTAAAATTGAATGTATTGAATTATATCGGTGATGAGAAACCTAGGGTTTTAACGTCTCCTACCACTCTTTATGGATGTCAATTCAATTAAGGACTGCATTGAAATATTTATATGAGTTATGTTGGCGGGTTGATCTTCCCACAAGATATTCTCTCAAGATATATTTGCCTATTCGCCACAAGGATTTATTGCATCTCTACCTCGACCCCTCAACTCCGAAACGCTTTACATGTGTAACCCTGCGTTACAACATGCCCGGCTGAGACACATGATGCCAAGAATATGTTATTGTTATGTACGCAACACGAGCTCCCCCACAACACACTCCTGTGCCTAGAATATCTCTATTCTTCGACTCACCCAAGCAAGCTTGCTTTGAACCATATCCCTAGTTATTCTCTCTCGATCCTTCAAAATCCCGCCTTTAGCATGCCACAGCTATCGGACAATAACATGTAATTAAACCCTGAATTAAAGCAAAAATATGAACTCATATTAAAATTCAAATAAGCCAAAACTAAAAATCAATCCATCAAACTGTGGTTAGGGTTAGCAAAACCCTAGAGAAAGGAAATATTTCATCAAATTATTCACTACAGATTGAAGAATTTGAATCATGAAGTGGGTTGAAGGAAATACTTCATAAAATTCCATCTTCGCGATCTAATCCGAATCCGTCTAGCTTGATCTCTCGCTCCTCTGTCTCTTCCGTCTTCACGACCCAAAAAATCATCATTCTCCTTCGAAATTACCCCTTTATACCTGAGACATGGCCCATCAATTCCGCCTAAGCTAGGTTTTTCTGCCCCGTAATGGAAAGGGAACCTCGCTGTGAAGGGGTCTTTGCTGAAGTGAACCCAGAACTTTTCAGGAGGCCGCCTTTCATCACTTCGTCTCTACTCTGCTTTTCTGTCTTTTAGCTGCCCTTTTGATTCCAACATCGCCATATTCTATAAAATAATATAATATGAGGGATTAGCCTAATATTGATGAAAAAGACTGTGAATCATGCATTTTAGCTATAAAGAACACCGAGAATTTAACTGAAATGCATGCATGATTCATCCCGATCAATATCATTGGTTGGTACCCAGGAAGAGTTGTATCCTTGTTATGATTTCTAGGATCCCTCTGAGTGACACAGATATGGACTACCTAAGAGCAAAGAGCAGTCACCTGGGGGTATATTGCATTGATATTTAACGAACTAATCTACTCTAAGTGAATTTTTTATACTTCACAATTGATGTTCCTACCTTTGTTAGGACATTTGCTGATATATCATCTTTCACCCTTAGAGGTTTCATCTCAATTTAGCATAATAATCTTGATCCCGTGTTAGCTTGGATTCTAATCAAGGGGAAAGATCATTCTAATGAATTGCAGACTGAGGTACCAATTGCGTTGAGAAAGGCTTGTGTTACCCTGTCTATTGGGATAAGCAGTTTTCAGTCCTAAGAAATTGTTGTAAAGTACATGAAAGGAAAAACAACCAGATCTTAAAGATGATCAAACCAAAAGTAACTAATTATACCCATTGACTTGGTTTAGGAATATGGTCTCCTAATTAGTGAAATGTATAGTGTCAGGAGGTTTTGCAAGGCTATACCAATCTGCTCTTAGACAAGTCCAGATTTCAAAACCATAGCTACCCTGTTTTTGAACCTACTGCAAATTTGATAATCAGAACATTGATTTAATTCCAGTGTTGATTCAACTTAGTGAAATCTCTAATTCATTTTGTTTAAATTTTTTTTAAATTAAAGAAAACATTATAAAAAGTATTTTCATTCTAGTCTTGTTAGTTGTTTTACAAATCGTTTTAAAATAGCAGTTAAAATAGTTATTTTCTTGAGTAGTAGGGGTAGTTGAACTTTAGATTTCCTAATCAATCCTCGTGGGAAGGATATCTGGACTTAGAATCCATTTTATTACTTGTATGACCTGTGCACTTGCAGTGATTTAAGACCAAAACCAATTATAATTTGCAAATTATCACATACATAGTACAAAACAATTTTTATATATATTATCAAACAAGTTTTTGGCACAGCTACTTGGGATTGGGAACAATTTCTGGTACTTTATGTCATCTACTACTTCAATTTGGTCTATACAAAATCTGTCAATCAAGTTTTTGGCGTTGTTGCCGGGGATTTTAAACAAGTCTCTAGTCACAGTGTTTCATATAACTTGCACACATATATATAACTTTTGGTCATCAATCAAGTTTTTGGCGCTGTTGCTGGGGACTGAAACTAAATTTAAGGATCAATATTCCAACCAAAGAAAGAATTGCTAGTTTGGACATTTTCCTTTGTTTTATCAAAATTTTCAAAAAGCTTATCAAAAAAAGTCTTAATTGTAGTAGCTAATTTAGCTACTGATATTTTTATGAAGCTTATCATAATATATTTCTATTGTTTACTTATCTTATTTGATCTCATTGTAGTTCCATGTAAGGCAGATCTTATATGCACAAAAGGCTAGAAGCTGAACTGCTACCTCTAGACACTAAAATTGAAAGGACTTTGAGAAATCTGAGGAAGGTTAGAGTAGCAGAAAAGGCAGCTATGGCAGAGCAAGAAGGGACTGATCAACATATACCAACATAACCAATAGCAGAAAGACCTCAAATACAGAGGACAATGGAAGATTTCTGGAGGCCAATCATCAGAAATGAATACTCAGCTATAAGGCAACCACCCATTCAGGCCAATAACTTTGAGTTGAAGCCAGCTTTGATCACCATGGTACAGCAACATCAATTTACTGGGCATCCAAGTTAGGATCCCAACGAGGACCTTGGCAGATTCTTGAGGATGGCAAATACAGTAAAGTTGAATGGTGTCAATCCAGACATTATCAAGCTGCAATTATTTCCATTGTCAGTGAGGGATGTAGCAGCCAATTGGTTCAAGTCTATGCCATATGGATCAGTCAACAACTGGGAGGAGCTGGTTAAAGCTTTTATGGAGAGGTTTTTCCCACCACCCCTCACATCTGAAATAAGAAGAGAGATAATAGCCTTAAAGCAAGGAGAAGAAGAAAGCCTCTACAATGCTTGGGAGAAATACAAGAAATTTATGAAAAGATGTCCAATGCATGGCATTGACCATATCACCCAAATGGACATTTTCTATCAAGCAATAAAATATTCTTCGAAGGGGGTCATTGATGTAGCTTGTTATGGATCATTCAAGAGAAAACGTGTTGAAAAGGCCAACCAACTTATTGAGGATTTGTACAAGAGCAACTATAGAGCTCCATTTGAGACTTCATGGAGCAACAACAGAATGAGAGGGGGAGGTATCATTGAGGTGAACAAGATGTCAGTAATAGAAGCAAAGTTGGATGCACTGATGAGTAAGATGAGTACCCAGGAAAGGAGAATCCATTCAGCTAATGTAGTGGGAATAGAGGAAGGAAGTGAGCAGAAATGCATGATTGATCAAGGACTTGCTCATGAAGGTCCCTATCAAGTGGAGGAAGCTCAATATGTGAGTGGGAACAAAAGCTACAACTTCAAGCCCGACAACAACCTTCCAACTCACTACACACCTGCCTTGAGAAACCATGAGAATTTTTCCTATGGAAGTGGAGTACAACAAGGTCAAAGACCAATACAGAACTTTCAGCAGCAGTATGCTGCACAAGTTTTCCAAGGACAACAACAGCAAGGCAGCCAAAGAGGTGAAAACCAGGGCCAAAGGAGGTCCTAGTCTTTTAAGGAGCAGATGTTTAGCTTCATGGGTGAGAAAAAGAGACTGCTGAATATACATGAGTAGAAATTTGCTGAGCTAGCAGCATTTTAGGCAAACATAAATGTGTTTAAGGCCAATACCAATGCATCTCTGAAAAATCTGGAAACCCAAGTAGGGTAGTTAGCCTTAGCTATGCAAAACCAGTCGAAGGATTCCTTCCCAAGTGATACCAAGAAAAATCCTAAAGATTGTATGGCAATTACTCTCAAAAGTGGCAAAATACGTAAAAGAGTTAAGACAGAGAAGATGATGACTCAGAAAGAAAACAAGCAGAACTCGGGAGAGAAATCAGCCGACAGCTCGTAAATGATGCTTGAGAGAAAAATTTAAAGGTGCAGTAAGAGCAGCTAGTTGAAGAGGGTGACTTGAAAAAGAAAAATGAGGTGAAAGCCTATAAGCCTCCTATCCCATTCCCTCAGAGGCTGCAGAAATCAAAGATGGATGAGAAATTCTCTAAATTCTTGAACATGTTCAAGAAAATATAGATAAATATTTCTTTTGGTGAGGCATTGGCTCAAATGCCTTATTATGCAAAGTTCATGAAGGATATACTAAGCAAGAAGAGGAAATTTACTGAAAAATGAGTGGTGAGCCTGACAGCAACCTAAAGTGTAGTGATTTAGAAGAGTTTGCCACTGAAGATGCAAGATTCAGGCAGCTTCACCATTCCTTGCACCATAGGGAAATATGAGTTTGGGAAAGCTTTATGTGACTCAGGAGCAAGCATCAATCTGATGCCACTATCAGTAGTGAAAAGACTCAGTTTGGGGGAGCTTACCACAACAACTATGACTCTACAGATGGATGATATATCTTTGGCTCAACCTGAAGGTATCCTTGAAGATGTACTGATCAAGGTGGGAAAGTTTATTTTCCCATTGGACTTTGTGGTGATATATATTGAGGAAGACAAGAAAGTTCCACTGCTACTGAGTAGACCATTTCTTGCCACTATAGCAACCTTGATAGATGTTAAGAAAGGATAGCTCACTCTAAGGATGGGAGATGAAGTCGTATACTTCAATCTGAATTTGATAATGTTGATTATAAGACTGTAGAAACAATAGTTCTCATCAATTCTGAACTGAAATATGATTGTAAGATTCAGAGTTCAATGAATGAGAATGAGATGAATTTCAAGTATATTGAGGATCTTGATGTTGAATTTCTGAATTCCAATTTTGAATTTAAAGAAACATTACTCATTCTAAATGAAGGCAGTGTAGGAAAATCAAGTAGTTTTGAAGGGAATGCACAAGAAGTAGAAACAAGCTATGAGGGGTTAATTCTGAAAGAATTGCCCAAACATTTGAAGTATGCCTTCTTAGAAGCTAAAAAATAAAAACCAGTGATCATATCAGCTGACTTGACAGAGCATAAAGAACAGAAACTGCTGGAGATTCTCAGGAAGTATAAGGAAGCAATAGCTTGGTCAGTGGAAAATTTGAAAGGAATCAGTCCTTCAATTTGCATGCATAAAATCCTCTTAGAGGAAAATGCAAAGACTTCAATTGAACATCAGAGAAGCTAAATCCATCTATGACAGAAGTTGTCAAAAAAGAAGTATTGAAATGGTTGAATGCAGGATTTATCTATGCAACCTTAGACAACCCTTGGGTCAGCCCAATTCATGTGATTCCCAAGAAGGGTGGATTCACTGTCATCAGAAATGAAAGAATAAATTAATTCCAACAAGAACTGTGGCAGGATAGAGGGTATGCATTGACTACATAAAATTGAATACTGCTAACTAAAAGGATCATTATCCTTTACCTTTCATTCATCAAATGTTGAACATGTTAACAGGACACCCCCATTTTTGTTTTCTTTATGGATATTCTAGATATAACCAGATTGCCATAGCCCCTAAGGACTAGAAGAAGACTACCTTTACATGTCCTTATGGCACCTTTGCTTTTAGAAGGATGCCATTTCAATTGTGTAATGCTCCTGCCACCTTTCAAATGTGTATGATGTCTATATTTTCTGATTTGGTGGAGGAGGCTATGGAGATCTTCATGGATGACTTCTTAGTATATGGATCCAGTTTTGAGAATTGCATAGAGAATTTAGAGACTGTACTTCAGAGATGCCAAGATAAAAACTTAGCTCTAAATTGGGAAAAATGCCACTTTATGGTAAATGAAGGCATTGTCTTAGGGCACAAAATTTCTGCAGCTAGACTTGAAGTTGACCAGGCTAAAGTTTCTGTTATTGAAACTCTAATGCCACCTACTACAATTAAAGGAATTAGAAGTTTTTTAGGACATTTTGGATTCTACAAAAGGGTTATAAAAGACTTCTCTAAAATATCAAGGCCATTATGAAAATTGCTTGAAAAAGAAGTAAAATTTGAATTTGATGAAAAATGTAAATGTGCATTTGAAGAAATCAAGGCTAGATTGATCAGAGCTCCTATAATGGCAACACCAAACTGGAATAAGGAGATTGAAATCATGTGTGATGCCAGTGATTATACAATGGGAGCTGTGCTGGGACAAAGAACTGACAAGACCTTCAGAGCTATATATTATGCTAGGAAAACTTTTAATGAAGCATAAGAGAATTACTCAACTATTGAAAAAGAAATGTTAGCAATGGACTTCAAAAGGTCAGTAAGAATGAAGTGTTCACCCTTGACGAGCCTGTGGTAACCCGATGGGGAGTGATAGGATTTATATAAGGAAAGGGACTGAGCCAATTCCGCAAATTTCATGCACAACAAGAGCTCGTGATCAAGGCCCCCTCCGATCTCAGCAACCGGGTCGATGCCATCCAGCCCCGGGCCTTTCTCCACCTGCCTAACTGATGAGTCCAAAACTCATCCATTTTTAAGTTCTTTTTTCATGCATATTCGAAAGTTTAAGGTCCAATTTAATGATGAATTATGGAATCTTCACCCCAAGGTTTTAATGCAAAAGAAACAAAAACTAGCAAGAAAAGCATAAAAAAAATGGCTAAGGTAGGAAATGCAGTTATGTCACGACATAATTACAACATTGTAGCGATAAAACCCCAAGGCAACTTACAGAAGTTTGTCGCAACAAGCAGAACTGTGTCGCAACAAAGACAAACCAAAGTATAAGATGATAATCGAAAGATTGTCGCTACATTTCCCAACTCTGTCGCGACATAATATAAGAAGAAGTACAAGAAAAATGTTGCAACACATAAATGAATACTCGGTCACAACATTACATAAGAAGAGCTCCTGAAAAAGCATCAAAATTCTGTCGTGACATGATAATGAATATCACAACAAAACTGAGGATGGAAGGCTAGAAGAATGTCTCGACATTTGATAACTATGTCGTGAAAAATGAATAGAGAAATCAATGGAGACACATTGAAACAATGTCGCGACATAGAAATTGATTGTCACGACACAAGAGAACTTAGTCACGACAGAAGCTGACAGATCAAGAAGGCAAGTCATGTTGAGTTTGCCACGACAAAGATTTTGATGTTGCGAAAAAAAATTTCAAAGAGTGACACGTTCAAGGCATGAAATATGTCGCGACGTTTCAAAACTATGCTACGACATACAATTCAAAGGCTAACATTGCAAGGCAGTTAAATTATGTCGCGACAGCAGCAAATTGTGTCATGACAATCACAACATGAAGTTAGTTGAACTTTGTCGTGACATGGAAAGTTTTGTCGTGATAATGACTCTAGAGGAATATAAGGCAAGAATGTTGCGAAAAAATCACAACAAGGATAAAGACCTAAGAAACTACACTTATGTCGGGATATTCATAAACTTTGTCGCGCCAAACTTAACAAAAGGCAAACATTAAAGACATGACAAAAATGTTTTGACAAAGCCACAACAAAGCCTGAAGACACACAAGTGAAGCTGCAATGTTATGACAGAGACAAACAATGTCGCAACAAAGACACTCACTAGGCCTGCATGGAAATCCATAAAATCAGCCTCAAATTCAAGCCAAGCATTCAATAACCCTATAAATAGAAAAGTTGAAGGTACAATGCACAAATTTTCAGCAAACCTTGAACATTCTGGGGAAGGACTGAAGTCTCATTGTATATAGTTTATTTTTATTTTTCTTTTATTTAATATTTCTTTTTCTTTTAGAATCAGAGTAATTGATCTGATGCAAACCATGGACCTCATATTAGTGTTTATCTGGTTTTCATTTATGTCTGAACTTTAGTGGAATCTATAAATTTTTATGGAATTCATTTTTATTCAGTTTTGATTACAATTTCAATGAATTTGTTTGATCAACTAGTCATTGTGATTTGTGATCCAGATTTGAAAGGCTATGCTTCCTCTAGGAAGGAATTTGGTGTTTTGAGTATCATTTGTGTTATTTACTGAAGTTATGGGTATGAAAACTACGTTGATCTAATTGGTATTGCTCTTGTATTGAGTTGTTCTGAATATCATTGGTTTATACCCAGAAAGAGATGTATCCTTGTTCTGATTTCCAGGATCCACCTGAGTGACAAATATATATGAATTACCTGAGAGCAAAGAGTAGTCACTTGGAGGTATACCGCATTGATATTTAACGAACTAGTGCACTCTAAGTGTAATTTTGATACTTTACAATTGATGTTCCTACCTTTGTTAGGACAATTTGCTAATATATCATCTTTCACCCTTAGAGGTTTCATCTCAATTTAGCATAATAATCTTGATCCCATGTTAGCTTAGATTCTAATCAAGGAGAAAGATCATTCTAATGAATTGCAGACTAAGGTACCAATTGCATTAAGAAAGGCTTGCGTTACCCTATCTGTGGGGACAAGCAGTTTTCAGTCCTAAGTAAATGAAAGGAAATACAACCAAATCTTAAAGAGGATCAAACCAAAAGTAACTAATTAGACCCATTGACTTGGTTTTGGAATATGGTCTCCTAATTAGTGAAATGTATGGTGTCATGAGGTTTTCTAAGGCTATACTACTCTACTCCTAGACAAGTCCAGATTTCAAAACCATAGCTACCCTATTTTTTAACCTACTACAAATTTGATAATCAGAACATTGATTTAGTTCCAGTGTTGATTCAACTTAGTGAAATCTCTAATTCATTTTGTTTAAATATATATATATATATATATATATATATATATATATATATATATATATTAAAGAAAACTTTATAAAAAGTATTTTCATTCCAGTCTTATTAGTTGTTTTACAAATCATTTTAAAATAGTAGTTCAAATAGTTATTTTCTTGAGTAGTAGGGTAGTTGAACTTTAGATTTCCTAATCAATCCTTGTAGGAATGATATTTGGACTTAGAATCCATTTTTGCCATTTGTAAGGACTCGTGCACTTGTAGTGATTTAAGACCAAAACCAATTATAATTTGCAAATTATCACATACATAGTAGAACACAGTTTATATATATATATATATATATATTGTCAAACAAGTTTTTGGCATAGCTGCTTGGGATTGGGAACAATTTCTAGTACTTTGTGTCATCTACTACTTCAATTTGGTCTATACAAAATCTGTCAATCAAGTTTTTGGCACCATTGCCGAGGATTTTAAACAAGTCTCTAGTGACAGTGTTTCATACAACATGCACACATATATATAACTTTTGGTCATCAATCACTAACCAGCAGTCCTTGCCTGTTCCTACCTACAAAAAGTTCAAAAAGGAAGAGCATGTCAAAATACGGACGGCTTAGAGAAGTACGAGCTTCATCAATCTAAAACAAACCTAGGAACATGAGAGACTTATTCAGATCAAACGGAAGCCTAGGAGAACCTGGCACTCATACCATGGGCCCTTAACCAAAACAACCCCCTTTGCTTCCGTCTTGGGAGAGTCTAGGAGCCCAATTACAAATTGCAACCGGGGGCTATAGGCCGACATAGATAAGCGGCCCCCAACCCCAAGCTTCAAAGTGTAGATAAAAAAAATCTCTACCAGTGAAATATCCAACTGGTAGAGAACGTTTAACACACTGTAACCCATCAAAATCCAAAAGACGTTCGGATGTACAAGTGCAGGAGGTGCCTTAGTAAAGTATAGAAACTACTTCACCAAAGACGGGATTAGGAAGCGAAGCCCAGCAGCAAATTGCTCACGGGTAAAATAAACGGCATTATCTGCCCCTCCTGTGGTTAGGGCAGCCGCTCCATCTACCACCTCCAGTTTGATGTCGGTAGGAACCTAACTTAATGATCTCAATTCCTCTATAGACATAGCAACGACTAAGTTGCCTATAGTGGGCGTTTTCTGGGGAATCCCCCTCTTACGCCCAGCCTGATTGGTAGAAGCCTCTTCATGACCCCTTACCATTCTATAGGTAAACATACAAAAAATGGGGTATCAGCTTGAGGCCCATTAGGCAGCAAAGGCTAAAATACCCTAGAAAAATAAAAGAAATCCTTCTCTGGAGGTTTGACAACCCATCAGTGGCAATACCTAAGAACCCTGAATTAGAAACCTTCGCAGAACCTGATGGGATGTCCCCAAACCATGGAATATCCCAGGTACCGCTTGCGGCATCGTCACAGAAACCCCACCCAGCGGACGATGATCGCACCCTCAAAAAGCAACAAAAACTTCCTAACCCAAAGACACTTAGCAAACAGAGCCACAGAAAACAACACAAAGCAGGCGATATACATGAGGTTTGAGTTGTAAAACCTCACCAGAAAGTCGAAAGTCATTTGGAGATCTCCGATGATTTCTCTTAAAGACAAGCTTGTGGAAGCACAAGAGAAAGGAAATTGTAGTTGGCAAAGAGATAGTAAACAGAAACAACACTCTAAGCCCAATCTTTGTATATATAGGGGCAAAACGCCTACAGAGGCATTAAATGCGTCGTTAGACCAGCATGCGCCACGAAAATGTTGGGAAACGTGCAATTCCTATGCGCTTTGTATCCGAACAATCTTCACCTTCCGACGCATTCAATGCACGCATCAGTTCTCCCAATCCTTTTAACTTTCCATACTTAAGGTCTAAAAGCACAACATTTTCCCCTGACTGAAAAGCAAAAAATTTCAGTTGAGGAAAAAGGGGGCATTGTGAGTACCATGGTCTTTAGACCTACTACTCAATGGGCCCAGGACTCACTTGGGTCGCGTTGTGAGACAGCTCAAGCCCACTCATCACATTAAGACCAAGCGGGCATTATCCAGGCGGAAGAGTCTTAAAACTCGTCTGATAAGGGTCATAGTGTCTTCTCAAAGACTTGCTCTAGGGCGGCCCGTCTAGGGGTTCCAAGTCCCCCAGCCAGCCATCCTACCACTTATGGGAAGTTCGTTATGGATAAGCATGCATGCGCAAAAGATATGTTTATCAACAGATTTTCCAATTCCCAAATCCCTTATTTCTCGAAAGATTAACCCTTCATAGGGAAAAAGAGATTTTATCCCTAAAATCAAGATTATCTCTAAAATCAAGATTATCTCTAAACTCAAGATTATCTAAAAAAAATCAAGTGGAGATTTGTGAATCAGGGTCTATAAATGGGGAATACCCCCATGAGGTAGAAGGAAATTTTTTTTTTTTTTGGAACGGTGTGAACTCTCTGCTTTTCCTTCTCCATCTTCACTAACTTAATCATCGGAGGGCATGGCCGACACACCACCGTCGGACCACCTTTTTTCAAGTTCACGTGACGCTGCTGATGTTCAGAGGCTCTGACGATCAAGGTAGCCACAATCACTGCTACATATATCATAAATCGACTACCTTCAATAGTGATGAAAATGGAGAGTCCTTTCTTTATGGTTTTCCATAAATATCCTGAATATAGAAGCTTGAGAATATTTGGTTGCTAATGTTTCCATATCTCAAAGACTATGGAAAGATTAAATTCTCACCTATGACATATCCATGCATTTTTATTAGATATAGTTCATTGCACAAAGGGTATAGATGTTATCCCTCAACCAAAAGAGTATATATATCTCGACATGTTGTCTTCAATGAAAGTTTCCTTCCATATGCTAACTCTTTTGCCAAAGAAAGCCATTTGCAGATTCCTATAGAAATGTCTTCACTTTCAACCTTGGATGCATGGTTTGAGAGTTCAAAAACAATTCCACAAGACAAAGCTAGGTAATGGAACACAAACAACCAATTGAGAAAATCTGTTTCTTTTGATGATCAAATTCAAGTTGAACAGAATCATCATTTTGATCTCATGTTGTGCAATAACAGCCTATGTAATATTCATGTGTAAGACAACCAAGCCAGTATAGATGGAAGGTTTTCTACCAAGTTTAACACTGGCTGTGACAAAGAAGTATCAAGTGTCAGTACTATTGGAATTCCCACTACTAGTGAAATGTCTACTACTTCTATTGTAGATGAAACACCAATTAGGACACATCTTAGAGCTAAAACGTGTACTGCTCCTCAACTTGCTTCTGCTAAACCACTCATTGGAACTCCCAATGGTGCTACTAGAATTCTTCTTGAATTTGCAACTACAAGTGGCTACAATCCCTCTACTACTAGCAATCCTCCTAATATTAGCTAGCACCTAATCATTGATCTCTTGCTTCCTCAAAGATGCTAGATAAATGGTCCTCGGGAACAACACAAAGATAATCTCGGGACTTATATGATCACTAGAAGTAAACTCAAGAATGACCCCAGTTTGAAGTCTCAAATTATCACTTTTTCTACACCAAGAGGTAATCTTCATGAGCCAAAGGGATACCTTACTGCATTAAAAATTCCCCATTGGTTTGAGGCAATGCAAGAAGAGATCAAGGCCTTAACCCATAATCACACTTGGGATTTGTCTCAGCCCTCAATCAAGTAATGTCGGGATGGTTCTAAATCGGTGTTTAAAACAAAGTTGAATGCACATGGAATAGTAGAAAGATACAAAGCACGACTAGTTTGCTCAAGGTTTTTCTCAAATACCAGGTCTAGATTTTGGAGAGACTTTTAGCCCAGTTGTAAAACAAACTACTATCATATTAATTCTCTCTCTATCAATGACTTTGGGTTGGACAATGAGGCAGTTAGATGTCAAGAACGCCATTTTACATGGGTTTCTAAAGGAAAAGGTTTTCATGGAGCAACCTCCAGGATTCATAAATCATGATCTTTCTAATTATGTATGCATATTGAATCATTCTCTTTATGGCCTAAAGCAAGCATCGAGAGCCTGGTTTGATAGATTGTCTCAATGTCTTCTTCATTTGGGTTTTCGTTGTGATAAAGCAGACTCATCCCTTTTTATTCTTCACATAGGTCACTCCATTATTTTGTTACTTATCTACGTTGATGACATTATCATCACAGGTAATGATAACAAAATCATTGGTAACCTCATTAATACTCTCGAGTGCACTTTCTCAAAGACTCGGACTACATTATTTTTTGGGATTGGAAGTCAAATACATTCGTAATGGGCTATTTATATCTCAATCAAAATACATCTTGTAGCATACTAAAATGATGGAGTGCACTTCTATTTCCACACCCATGGCTCTCAAGTCTACCATTACTCATCCGCGAACGACCTATCGATCCAAACAGTAGTAAAATTGTTGGATCCCTTCAATATCTAACCTTTACAAGGCCTGATATTGTGCATTCCATCAATAAGGCTTGTCAACACTTCCAAGCACCCACTAAATCCGATTTGAGAGCTATCAAACGCATACTAAGATATTTGAAGGGAACAATTGACTACGAAATTAAATTTCTTAAACAAAGCTCACTCTGGTCTCAATCGGGTTCTCGGATGCCGGACAAGGTGTCGCATGAACACAAGAAGAAGCACTTCTTGGTACTGTATTTTACTGGGAGCCAATTGTATTTCTTTGTCCTCTAAGTGCCAACCCACATTTTCTAGATCAAGTTCTGAGGCGCTTGCATCTGGTACTGCAGAAATAACTTGGCTTTCTTTTCTTCTTCATCATACAGGTATTCTAATTTATGAACCTCCTCAATTTTTATGTGACAACTTCAACGCACTACACATGACAATAAATCCTGTCTTCCATGCTCGCTCCAAGCATATCAAATTAGACTATCATTTTGTCCGCGAAAAGGTTGTCAATGTTTTTTTGTATAATTCTTCTGGTTATAAAGGATGTCTAGGTGTAGTAAACTTGAAGAATCACCCTTGAAAATTAGTTTCATTCTTCATAATGAAGTCATCAAAGGCTACTATAAGAACCACGTCAAGGTACAAATTATAAATACCTAACCTCTTGTAGGGAAGTTAGGTATTTCCTGTTGTATTTCCTAATGCTATTATTGCTGAGGAATCTAGCATATCTACTGTATTTCCTAATGCTATTATTGGATTAATTTCTTGCAGAGAGTGCTTACAAGGATCAATACAATCACCAGAGTTGCTTACAAAGATGACCCGATGATCATGGCATGGGAACTGATAAACGGGTTGCGTTGCCAAGTTGATTACTCTTGAAAAACCCTCAATGTGAGCCTTATTAGTTGGTAACCTTTGTGCAAATGTTTATAGTAATCAAGGAGGCTTCCTTAAACTAATCACAAATTTTAATATGACAGGGATGGATTCAAGAAATGGCAAGCTTTGTAAAATCCATTGACAACAACCACTTGTTGACAGTAGGAATGGAAGGATTCTTATGGGGGTTTCAATGCCGTAGTTGCGCTAAATAAACCCGCTACCAAGTCAGTAATGTGCATTTTATTAACAACGCTCTGATATGAGATTGATTTCACAACCATACATGCATATCCAGATATTTGGTAAGAAATACAATCTAATCACTTCTCCCTACCAATTATAATTGTAAGATCATTAGGAGAACAATAATTTTTGAAGCTAACATCTTGTATGCTTGATTTCCAATAGGTTGTTTGGGAAGGACGATAGCACACATATGGCTTTCATGCAAAGATGGATGACGAGCCATTTGACAGACTCAGATAAAATAATAAAGAAGCCAATGATTTTTTCTAAATTCGAAAAATCGAGCAAAGACCCGGGATATAGTCTAAGCGCAAGGGATTCATTTTCTAATGTTGTTTACACAACATTTACAACTTTGCAAAAAGTGGAGGAATTGGTGGTGGCTTGGTTTGGAAAATCATGGCTGAGGGGATGCAGTCATATGACGATGGATATGAGATTGTCCTATCCCAAAATCCTTCAACCAGCGGCCTCATTACTCAGCAATCTAACAAAATGATAGCCCTTGACCACGTATAAAGATATAGGACACAAAGAGTTATTAATTATATGAATTAAGATCACATATAGACTACTACTGGGATGAAAGCATTTGGAGAGAGTATTAGCATTAGAATTTAATTAGTTCTTAGGAACTAAAGTTTTATATATGGAACCATGTACTTCACTACTGATTAATTCAAGGATTCATTTCAATCAAATTTATTGTTGTTTCCACTATTAAGTGATGCTAGCAAGATACAACTGATGGGCTCATGTGGTTTCTTTCAAAATATAAGAAATGGGGTTTCATTGGTTAACTAAGCCAATCTGGCCAATGATTTGCTATCATCAGCCGAGTCCGTGAAATCAATGCACACAATAAATTCCATATACGTAAACACTACAAAATGCAAAATTGAATTGGCAAAGTATCACAAAGCGTCACTAGAGAGGTATAGCGATTCACTTAAATGACCACAAAGCTGCGGGTCTTAAAATCCGTCACAAAGACAAATTAATGACCGTTGGTCACAAAGCCGCGACCACAAGAACATTTCACATCGATAACTAATTTCACTATAACGCTGTCACAGATTCATGATCAAGATAACGCACCAATTACAACGCTAATATTAGATAAGTGCGGACCACAAAGAATGCGTCACAAATAACGACCACCAACGTGGTCATGATAAATGTGACCACAAGAAATGTGGTCACAGATGGGAATGCCAATTTCACAAGAAATGTGGTCACGCATAATCCACTCACTACAATGCCGGGCCACGTATAATTTGCTGACGCGACCAATTTTATGGTCATCTCAGGGTCATTAAGCTATGGTCACGATGTGGTCATGATATAGTTTCTTTCTTAGTGACCACATCTTGTGTCACTAAATTTATAAATATTGTAATTATTTAATTAATATTTCATAAAATTAATTATTACTTATATTACTAAGTTTAAATTCTCGAAAACTTTTATATATGATAAGTTTAAATATATTTATCATTTAAATTTAAAAACACGTATTAAACATTAAAAGTCAAGATTGAAGTCCAAATTAACGTTAAAATATTACAAAGATAACACAAAAGTCAAGACTAAGGTCCAAATGTTAAAAAACACAAAGTATTAAATGTTAAAAACATGATATACTCAAGACTAAACATCTAGTGGCGAATCTGTCTGATCTATGCCTGGATCATCTAGTGGCAATCGACCGCTCGAACCTCTCTCTTTCCTCCATCATTCCGTCCATCATGCGACGCATCATCTCCTGGCCCAAGTCTCCACTCATTAGAGGATCGGTAATGTTACTCAGAGTTCGTGGTACTTCCTCTTGCAACTCGAGATTAGCCGACTGCTCTTCTAATCCGCTGATGAGCCACCTCGAGGGGTGTAAAGGATGTAGAGGCATCAGATGCAAAGTTGGATGATTTATTTCGACCCGTCCCATACATGTATTCGCTTATGTGATGAAGCCTCAATAGTCACAGAATATACGATCCTCATCTTCCTTTACCAAAGGAACTGCTCTGCATTCTTCTCGGGATTCCGTAGAGCAATTAGCTCTTGTATCTTCTCCTGAAACAAAACGTCATATGAAACTAGTAGTTTCTTAGTTAGATGTAAGATGTAGTTTTGAGCACTTACCCCCACTTGTCTTGCACGTTGATCAATATAATCGGCGTGGATCCCTCCGGGAGTTCTTCATATGTACTGAAAGAGTCGTACCTTGCTCGAGGGGCACCCTCCCTCATTTCCTAAAATAAACACATTAGATATTAGATATGCGTAAAATTGAGACATTTTTAAAATGTAAAAATATATATATATATATATATATATATATATATATATATATATATATATATATATATATATATATATATATATATATATATATGTATTCTTACAATTCGTCTTGCGTGCTCAGCTAACGATATGGATCCGCAACCGCTTGCCGCGACATTTCGGGGATCCCGTCCACCAAGCCTCACTATGACGATTCGATTGAAGCCCCTTATCGATTGGAATGAGGCATCACCCACCGGGAGTGCCGCTAACTCGCTACACCTCACGACACAAACAAGCTTTCCTTTCCTCCAACGATGAAGCATATCCGAATATCTCTACCCGCAAGCCGCCCCACAATTTCTTAACGATCCCATTCCAAACACCCTCCCACTCATAGTATTTCACATATAAAGAATAACATATAAGGACTTTAAAAAAATTTCAAAGTCTCCCTAAAAATGCATTATCAAAAAATACCTACAATGTTTTTCAATGTACATTCACCAATTTCAATAAATTCCACCAATTTATGACAAATCATATTCACATTATTATTTGACAATTCTCAATATATACAACTTAAAAGCACAATACAAACAAGAATATTAATTGATAAGATCAAGATTTCAATCATATCAACATTCAAATATCTAAAATATATATATATATATATATATATATATATATATATATATATTAAAAAAATTGATAGTCTCCTAAAATTGCATTATCCAAAATTTCTACAATATTTTCTCAATGTACATTCACCAATTCTCAATAAATTCCACCAATTCATGTCAACTCACATTCATATTATTTGACAATGCCTGTTATATACAACTTAAAAGCACAATACAAACAAATATCAATTTGATATGATCAAGCATTTTCAATCTATATCAACATTCACTATCTCAAAAAAATATATATATATATATATATATATATATATATATATATATATATATATATATATATATATATATATATATATTAAAAAATCGAGTAATTCCTAAAAATTGCATTATCTAAAAATTTCCCTACAATATTTTTCAATGTACATTCACCAATTCTCAATAAATTCCACCAATTCATGTCAACTTACATTCATATTATTTGACAATTCTCAATATATAGAACTTTAAAAACATAAAAGAAACAACATCAATTTGATATGATCAAGCATTTTCAATCATATCAACATTCAATTATCCGATATATATATATATATATATATATATATATATATATATATATATATATATATATATATTAAAAAATCGATGTGTAGTCTCCCCTAAAATTGCATATCTAAAAATATTCCAACATTTTTCACGTATGACCACCAATTCTCAATAAATTCCATCAATTCATGTCAACTCACATTCATATTATTTGACAATTCTCAATATATACAACCTAAAAAACACAATACAAATGGAACATCAGTTTGATATGACTGCGACAATCATCAATATCCACCATCTGAAAAAAAAAAATTATGTATATATATATATATATATATTAAAAAATTCACAGAAGTCTCCCTAAAATTGCATTATCCAAAATATCCTACAATATTTTTCAAATGTACATTCACCACTTCAATAAATTCCACCATTTCATGTCAACTCACATTCATATTATTTGACAATTCTCAATATATACAACTAAAAAAGCACAATACGAACAACATCAATTTGATATGATCAAGCATTTTCAATCATATCAACATTCAATTATCTTAAATATATATATATATATATATATATATATATATATATATATATATATATATATATATATATATATATATGTGTTTAAAAAAAATTCGGTTTAGTCTCCCTTAAAATTGCATTATCCAAAATTTCCTGCAATATTTTTCATGTTCATTCACAAATTTCAATAAATTCCACCAATTCATGTCTACCACATTCATATTATTTACACCAATATATAGAACTTTAAAACATGAAAGAAGAACATCAATTTGATATGATCAAGCATTTTCAATCATATCAACATTCAAGTATCTCAAAACTTGGATTCTCAAGCAATTTTGCTTTTATTAAAATTTAAATCAACAAAATACAAAAAGTTTTAGAAACCTAAACATTTATTTACCCAATTCATCCCAATATAGATCTCGAACCCTCGTGGCACTCGCTTTCACCTATATCCGTCATGATGTAGTCTCTCTTAAGATACGTATATTCGAGATGACATCTTATGAGACTTTAATAAAGCTACAATTATATAAATATACAAGTATTAATTGTATACATTACAATTAACTAGTGAATTAAATAGTATTAAATGTCTCACCTCCCATCATGCACTCGTAGTTTCTCACGACTACCTACAGAATTTCTTCCGTGAGAATCGAACTGTGTGACTGGCGATATGTGGTTGTGATCAGGCCTAACTCGAGAGTGATGTCTGAGGTATCGCAATAGATGGTCCGAGAGAGCTAGAATGAACCAAGCCAAGGTGATAGAGATGGTGCTCAGCCAGCAAATGTCGACATTCCTGGGCCAATTGTCTCTATGCCAAGGGGTGTAGTAGTGGATGCAGATGTAGAAGTAGCTACTGAAGATGAAGAATGACCCCTTCCAGTGCCTCGTCCTCGACTATCACTCATGGATACACTTCCAGCACGCACTCGAATTGCCTGGAAAAAATCAAAAATTAAGATAATTAATAACTAAACACTTGTACTATAACAATATTCAGTGACAACTAATTTTTATCAACTATCTAAGCCATTAATATCACGAATCCAATTTATCCTCATTAAAAAAAAAGAAAAAAATAATTAAATAACCGAACACTTGTACTATAACATTATTCAACTAACTACCTATTTATTAACTATCGTTTATTCATATCATTTAAATTTATTCATTTTCTGAATCAAATGAACTTTCTGTTTGCAATTTTTCTTTCTTCTTCTTCTTTCTTCTTCTTTCTTCTTCCATAACATCTTCCGGGTCACCTATCGGGATCATTTAATGTCGCTTGTTGATCTTCTTCATTGATTTCAACATTATGGATTTCAATTAACCTCTTGAAATGGAGGAGTTTCTCGTGATATATGTTGTCTTCTTTTTGAAAAGGTTCTTGTCATCACAACAACCTCTCAGTTTGATTTTCGATACAACCCACCAATCACTTTGTCTTTTCGCAAACTCAGTATGAAATAAAAATATACTTGAGCTGCTTGAATTGCAAGGACAAAGGGTTCATACTTGTCATATCGTCTTCTATGGTTTATCTCAACAATGTTTTATTGCTCATGAACTCTTATGCCCCTATTAGGAGTCGGATCAAACCAATCACACATGAAGAGAACTGTTCGCTTAATTGGCCAATTAAGATATTCCACTTCCACTACTTCTCTTAACCCGCCTATACCAATCATCTCGCATTATGGCTATAATTTTAGCCTTTGATGCAACCCCCACTATTTATTGACATTTTACTTGCACCATGTCCAACTGTGTGAAACTTGTATCCACTTACAAAATAGCCATTATATATTTTAACAGTTTCCAATGGACCTTTTGCGAGATCTTGTATGAAGTTACATGATACCATAGTTCGATCTTCTCGTCGAACAATAAGATATAGGTATTTTACACATGTTAATAATATTAAGTTTAATTGATATGTTGAGAAAAGAAGGTTTACATATGCTTTTAAAAAGAAGGCTTTAATTGATAGGGTGCAAAATAAGCCTTGCATCACGCATGTTAATATGATTAAATTGATAGGGTGGAAAAGAAGGCTTACATATGTTTCAACCGCATAGCAAAGTCCATCTCAAGTTTAGCATCAATTTCAGATTTGTTATGTTTGGGAATTGGAGATGTTGTAACATCTCGAGTGTAAATCCTATGAATTGGACAGAATTTTAGATATGTTAGCCAAAATATAATGGAGTTGTAAACAATATAATATATTGGAAATGTTTCATCATATAAAAATTAACCCATATGGTTCAACTTCTCTACGCTTAAGCAAAATGTAGGAATGAGCGTTCTTATATTCTTGTTGAGTCATATGTCTCGCTTAGAACGACCATGGTCTACCACGTATTTGAAAATCGGGATAGGTTTAAAGGATCATCCTATTGAATATAATCCTCACTGACCTTCATAATTTCGAGGCACGGTCCTAGCTTTTGTTTGTACATGATCCTAAATAATATGAACGTAACGTTGATGCTTCCTCAACTAGATATGCATTTGCATATCGAGCTTCCACATGTGCCTTATCGATATTGAGCTCACCAAGATACCTATAAAATGGAGATGTAAGTAAGACACATGTATCAATTCAAGGTTATTGACCATTATGATTTACAAGTTAGTTTTAACCTCTCAAATGGATACATCCATCGGAATTGCACTGGCCCTGCAATGCGTGCCTCATATAGTGAACTGGAAGATGTTCCATAGAATCAAAAAAACTTGGAGGGAATATTCTTTCCAACTTGCATAAAAATAATTGGGATGTCCGATTCTAGTCCGCCATGTCTTCACTGCATCATCAAGTGAAGTAAGACTTTTAAAAACAAACTAAGCTCGTGATAGCCTCCACACACAGCGTAGTAGTTCTCGAAATGCTATAGGCATCAACCTCTCGTGATGAAGACATGACACCGTGACTTTTCATTCCAAACAACCTCCGATCTCTGCTTGTCCACACATCTACCCATAAAGGACACACGTAACCATCAGAAATTTCACTTAACCAATCAAACAACCTTCTTAGCCCTATTGTCTAGGTGTAGCAAGCCTTAGGGTATTTGCTCGCTAGCCAACTGACTGCTCCGGCCTTCGACAATAGGTATTTAGTTCTCTGCCTAGACTTAAGAGTGTCTTTGCTTTACCATGTATATTCAACACTTATTAAACAAATTATCGAACACATTCTTCTCAATGTGCATGACATCAAGGTTATGTCGAATTACTAGAGCTCCAATATGGCAAATCCCGTAATATGTCACTTCTCCAACCACATGATTGACTAATCCTCTCATAATGTCATAAGCATTGATCATTACCTTCTTCAAATCAAGATGATCAATTATGCTTAGTATTTCGAACCCGACGAATCGAGGCGCTTAATCGTCACAATTTTGTTTTCAGAAATGCACTCTTATTACGTCTAAATGGGATGATCAAGTTCCAAGAACTTCCTATGATTGTCAAACCATGATCATACGCCTCTATTTAGTCTAAAGGATTCTGAGTCCTCCATAAAATAAGGACAAGCCAACTCGTCCTGCTGTTGACCATCCACATAACATTGAATACGCCTTTGGAAAGTCGCTAATAGTCCCATCAATCTTTTCATGGCCCGAAAATTACGATTAGAAATGTCAAATGCTTGACCCATAATCCCATAATAGATTCAACTCATGTATCAGCGGTTGTAAAGTACACACATCTAACTTGTCTTTAGGATTTCGTGGTCTGGAATAAAACGATTAAGAACATGGATGCATCCTTCATTACATAACCATGGAGGTAGGTTATACCGGTGACAATAACGAGACCCGACCACAGTATTGTTGCCCCGGATTAGCGAGGTTAAATTATCTGTGCAAAGGCGAGGCAGCACATTTCTAATTTCTATTGCAAAATCAGGGTGAACATCATTGAAGTACTTCCAAGCAATAGAATCGGATGGATGTTGCATGACATTATCCTCGACCACATGTTCTGCATGCCACCTCATTTCATTAGCAGTGGCTTTAGATGAATATAATCTAAGAGTCGATCCTTGAAAGTAATACATTTTCTTGGAGTACGTCGGTTTCTTTCTCCTTTTCCATTAGTGTCATTGTTTTTTCTTAAGCGTGGATAGTCCACCGAACCTACATAGAGTCTTGTTCAAATCTTCCACCGATAAATCATGCATCCATTGATGACAATGTATCTTCTCAAGCTGGTAAACTGGCCCCTAACCATACGCTTTGTTTCACCAAAAGCTTTCGTGATAAAGATTCTCTTTAGGCCTGATCTCTTTCATTAGTTTATGGTGCATCAAATGCGATTCGGACATATGGTGATCCAGCCTTGATATTCAACATTCTAGCCACTCACGATAGCGCTGAATGATTTTCACACCCCTTGCCACAATGGACATTAGCGACATCGAGCATATCATAAAATTGTCGGTAGTTTGGATTGAGTTCTCCCCTCATATTGTAATTTTTGATGAAAAAGAATAGGCCAGCGTATATAACAGTGTATGATAATCATTCATTGGATTAGAAGGACTGACGAATCCAAAATGATCTCATATGTATCACGTTATTTGTTTCCCAAATCTTTATTCCACCTGATATATTACGCTGAAACCGTGTCTCGAGCGGATGGTGACTCCTTGTCTCCCTATCAAGGCGCGATTCGGCCCTTGGATCTCCTACGGACACTTTATTTTTCCCGAATCCATCCATACGTATGAGCACAAGCAAATTCAATTTCAATACGAAAACAAACTGGATTAAGCCATCTATCATGCTGGTATCAATTCTATTCATTCATGATTGTGTCATGTGGGAGACAAGGTCACGATTAGGGGTGTAATCGATTAGTCGAGTTGATATAGAGCCAAGCTCGACTGCGGATCTGAAATCCATACAAATTCCACAGTATTATTTTAGATGAAGATTATTGAATAACATAGTATTGAATGCTTTCACCTAATAGATGCCCAATTCTAATCATTTTACAACACCATAGCCAGCCACAGAAGGTCTTATAACATTAATTCGATAAGAAATTAGATAATTCAATGAGTAGTGCGCTTTTAGTCGAGTTAACAAATAGTCTCATATCATTATAGCAACACTCCTTTCTTTGATATATTCACATGGAATACAATTTCAAAATAAAAAATAAAAATAAATAGAGCCAAAAGAAAGTGGAAAGCATGTTTACCTTTTCTCTTTTTGTTTCTTAGAACATACTGCTCTTCTTTTTAGTGGATATGAACCACTTTAACACGTTGTTGTGATGAATTTTGTATATGGATTGAGTTTGGGATTTGTTAGTGTTGGAGAAGATCAGATGCCCGAACCAGAAGGCCCTAGTGCCACCCCTGAAACGACGATAATCAGCGAAAATCGAACAGAGAAAAAGAAAGAGAAAGGATGAAGTAAGTTAATAGGAGAAAGAAAAATCACACTACAAGGAAAAGTTAATCAATGGCATGTTTAATCGTCATTCAAGAGTTACAATGACCTGAAGTTTTACGAGATTTTTAGTGAATTTTAGTGAATACTCTTGCTCTCTCGTGTCTAGTTCTCCTCTGACATTTATTTATCTCCCCTTATAGCTTAGAAGTGATCCTTCTTGTAAGTATTAGGAAACCTACACATTATATCATAGATGAAGTTTCAAATATTTAATAATTAAAAGCAGTTTTTGTTTAAAATATTAATAACTTTTTGAATTTAAGTTTAACTTTGCACCATAAAAGGAAAATAAATGATTAAAAAATGAGCAATAATGTAGCCTTATAGGAAATGGTATATCAATGCACAAAAGATTTTACAATTATATAAAACTATACTTTTTTTTTATAGGTGATTCATATAAAACTATACTTTTTAACTCATTGTAAGAGTATCATAAACTCAGTAATTTTTCCATTCTTTAAACAAACAATGACATTCTTTCAAGCACTCATTTAGTAAACATACTATGGCCCATATAGTAACATAACAAAAAACACAAGGCATAGTAAAACCAAATATAAATAAACATTCAAACCAAATATATAACACTCTTTATAGGTGGTAATTATTTATCATTATTTGTACTTCTTTTTATCCTTAATAAAAATCAAGACCCAATATCTAAAAAAGATAAAGAAAACAAACAAAAAATATAATAATGCAATGCAAAAGAAGTGCAATAATAGGGATTAGAGAACTAGATTTTGATTAAAAAAAAGATTTAGAAAATTGGATTTTGAATAATGAAACAAATCAAATAGACATGAAGTAAAGAAAATAAATAAAATGGGTAAGAATTCAATATGTTTCACGGGTATATATTTTTATTTTTACTAAATAGGCTAAGCAGAAATTTATTAAAAAAAACACGACATAGAGATGAGGAGAAAAGAAAAAGAGAGGAGAAAAATGGAGAGGAGAGTGAAAAAAGTCACCTTCACTAAAGAGATGGAGTCGAAGACCCAATCTGACAAAACATACAAAACAAAACATGGTAACCCACCAAATCACATTCTAATAACCACATCTTAAATCACATTATAGCAACCATCTCAAAGAATTCACAATATCTCTTCAAGAACTCAAGGTCAACCTGTGTTTGCTTCAACTTAGCCATGTCAAAATTTCCCACAACCAAAACCACAAGGGTATAATTTTAAATTTGTGTTCTTAATGTCGAAAATGCCTATCAAGTATAGAAGAACTGTTTCACCTTGGCTCGCTCTTTGCAATTCCATATGCAACTCACATACCCCGAATCAAATCAAATCTGATTTGAGAAAAGCAGTTCAAATCCAACACGAGATCCTATAAAAAAAATTCCAACGCACAGACGGACGGACATTAAACTGGTTTGTTAGCAAAAGAGAAGAAAACAAAGAAGATGAAGTAAAACAAGGTCTCTTCTCTTCAATGAATGATATTCCCCTTCTTAATTTTTCTCAGCAACCAAACAAAAAATTAATCAAAACATTCAAAAATCGAAAAATTATAAAACCACAAGTACAATGAATCAAAAATTAGGATTAGGGCTAAGGTATTACAGGAGAAAACAAGGGCATTGGTAGCGATGAGGAAGCCAAAGGATGAAGCAATCACATTGCCGCTAAAGATAGACATGCTCTTGTGTTCGATTTTGCAGAGAAACGAACCGGATCTAAGAAAAGTTTCTTCCTTTTTCTCTACAGAATGGTTTCTTTTTCTCTTCTTGATCGCTTTCTTATTTGTCTTGGTCTTGAAAGTGATAAAAGAAAACATAGGTTTACTGAAATGACAGCTTTAAACTTCGACTAAAGGGGGTAAGCTATCATGGTTCAAGTTCTGTTTTGATATACACTATTATGAAACCACACCTCCATCGCCTTATCTTTATTTTCTCTTAAAGTCAACTTTGTGAAAAATAAATTATGCATTTATCTCTTTTATAGTTTCATTTAACCATTGCTTAAAAAAATAAAAAATAAAACTTCATTTTACCATAATTAATTTATAGAATAAAATCTTAGTTTCCTAATCTAATTGATATAAGTTAACTTGAAAAGTAAAAAGATAAAATTTGAAACATCATAACATGTGTATTAAATTTATAAATTAAAATTTTTATTATTCTAATTAAATTATTAAATTATAAATTTATAAAATTTTCAATTAAATTATTTTTTATTAATTGGATAAATATAAAATCAATCCTAATAAACCATAATTTTATTCATTGATACTAATTTGTGAATTAAAAAATAATATATCAAAATTTACTTATTTGTTATTGATATAGACTAAAAAATTTTAATTTGTTTGATTAAAAAAATTAAAATGTGTACAAATAATTTTTTTTGAAAAGAAATGCATATAAATAATTAAAAATTATTAAATAAACTTTTATTTCTTTTTTTAACATAGTTGTTACAAAAGCTGATTTATAAGGGTGAAGTAAGTAGAATTAGATTTACCCATACAATCATTATTATTTTTATTTAATTACAATGACACATAAACATATTGTTTTTATATTGACTTATGAATTATCTGTCAAGGTTCTATCATATAAGTCATGGAAGAATTTAACAAATTTTATATATGTCATTATTGAGGTAATTAAGCTATATATGTTATAATTATTCATTTAAATAGACAATAATGACATATATTACTTTAAGTTAAGATAATATATGTCAACAATTACCCTTTTTCTTGTAGTGAGAGATTAGGGTTAGAATTTGGGGAAGATCGAAGAAGAAGAGAACTGAGCCACAAGGAAAAAATCTATTTAAAAACGTGTAAAAGGTTTTTGTATCATTCAATCGAACACTTTCATTCTAAAAATTTATTAAAACGTGTCATAAATTTTAAAATTTTCAAATTAAGTTTTCATTCTAAATTTAATCATAATTCAAAACAACGACATAGAATTTTAATTTTTGTGAAACTAGTGTCATTGTTTTCTCTTAGGTGTATGCATTATATATTTGCGAAAAGAAGAAATTATGTTCAGACATTTGTTTTTTTTCATATTTTTGAGAAATTTAATGCAAATTTAGGAGAAACCATACGAGAATGTGTTTGAATGGTGATTTTTGATGAAATTTCAAGAGAATAATAAAAAGAATAAGTTAAACAAAAAACCTGTTGGAAGTTGGGAGCTACCGGCATGTTTTGGTCTTCTCTTGGCGGTGATGGAATGATGTCGGCGAGAATGGCAGTGCAAGTGTTGAAGAAAAATTGTGGCGGTAGGGCTTCGTGGAGAAGAAGAACGAGAAAGGGGGAAAATGACATAGGCCAAAAGGGTTTGGTATAATGAGTTTAACTTTACTAAAATTTAAACTTTTAAGTATAAAATTAAATAATAAATTACTAAAATGAGCTTGGGAAGAACAGAAAATTCCCTAGAGTTAGGATGTGGCAATGCGTCGTTGAGTCGAGTCTCGTCAGCAAACTGACTCGAAAAGTTTGAATTCACAGGCATTGAAGTGCTATAATTTTGAAGTTTGGTATCTGAATTCAAACTTTTTTAAAAATATAAATTGAATAATAAATAAGCCCAAAATGAGTCGAGGAAGCGCAGAAAGTGCCAGAATTCGGATAATGGCTTGAGCAGTGTTGTTGAGTCGAGTCTCGTGGCAGTAGCAGGCATTTCGCTAAATTCATAGGCATTAGAGAATTAACATGAATTTTGAAGTTTGGTATCTGAATTTAAATTTTTAAAATATAAATTTAATAATAAATTACTAAAAATGAATCGGGAAGTACAGAAAATTACTAGAATTCGGATGTGAAACAGCTGCGTCGTTGGTCCCAGTCTCGTGTAGTAGCTACCTTAAAAGTTTTCTTTGAATTCACAGCCATTAGGAATTCTTTATGAATTTTGAAGTTTAGTATCACAGATTTAAACTTTTTAAAAAATATAAAATTTAATAATAAATTACTAAAATATTTCAGGGAAGCTAAAAATTCACCCAGAATTCGAGGAGGACCAAACGAAGCTGCGTCGTTGAGTCAGGTCTACGTGAAAACAGTAACTTCAAGTTTCGGCGAATTCTAGGTATTAAGAATTCTTTATGAATTTTGAAGTTTGGTATCTGATTTAAACTTTTTAAAAATATAAAATTAAATAATAAATTCTGAAATTCTTCGGGAAGCGCAGAAAATTCGCAGAATCGGGATGTGAAGCAGTCTCAGCGTAATGAATTGAGTGGAGGGTGATGCGAGAGGAGTGGAGAATTAATATGTTGATCGTGGCCCTTGGCTATGTGGTGATCATTGACCACATGCTATGTGGTGTTGTCGATGGCCGACTATGTGGTCGGCGATCAATGACCCGCGAGCTATGTGGTCAGCGATCGATGACCACGATATGTGATCAACGATCGATAATACGAATGTGGTCGAATTTAATTGTATTGCGATAAGTGTGGATAAGGTTTGAGCTTTGTGAGTTGTACGGTGGTCGTAATGTGGTCATTAAATTCTCGATAGAACTTGTGGTCGCAATTTGTGATTCTTATTTTCTTATTTTTGTAGTGAAAGAAAAACGCGGGTTAATATTGGAAAGCAGCTATGGGAAGCGCGGGGCGAGGAAGAAAGGCTTGTTATAAATCGAAACGGAGAGATTCTAGAAGTCTGACGAAATGGAGGAATAAACCTAATGTGTTTATATGACGAGTCGTACCTCTATTCTGCATGACGGTCACTTATTTTTCTCGAGCTTTTCTTCGCGAATGTGGTAGCGCTGGGTTGGATATAAGCCACTAAAATAAAAGTCGGGTGTAATCCAGCGTAGTCCGATTACAAAGCTACAGCCCCTTGATGCACTTGTAGATTCTAATTCATAAGAATCTAACAAAAAAAAAAGGTTGCTGCTTTATATGAGAAAAGATTTTAAATCCTTATTCTGTTATTTGACAGTACAAAGTTATTTATACAGTATGTGTTTTTAACATTTCTTTTACTTATGGCTTATTTTCTTAAATTTTTTATTGAAAAGAAATCAAAATATTCAACTTTTTTCTAAACATTACAAATAACTTTTTAAAAATAATTGAAATACAATTTATCATGATTTTCATCCTACTAATATTTAATATTTAAAAAAATTAAAATAAAAGATAAATAAACTAATAGTATTAAATTAAATTCAAAGTTTAGAAAAAAAAACCAACACGTACCACTAAGAGATTTGATTATTTTTTATATATTTTTTAGAAATTAATTTGTAATAAAAGAAAAGAACAAATAGTTATTGCGAAAGCAAGAGCGTCGGCCATTGTTAACTGCGGAAATGGAGAAAAGTATAATTGAGGCAAGGTATTGACTATTGACTCATGTCAACCACACACTTATCATTCAAAGCTAGAAGGATACAGCTAAGAAGAAATAATTGAGAAAGAAAAACCATATCCCACCTCCAACAAACCACACACTTAGCATTCAAAGCTAAGGAGATAAAACTAAGAAGAAATAATTGAGAAAGAAAATACATCTCCCACCACCAACAAACCACACACTTATCATTCAAAGCTAGAGGGATACAACTAAGAAATAATTGAGAAAAAAAAAATCATATCCCACCACCAACAAACCACACACTTAGCATTCAAAGCTAGAGGAATACAGCTATGAAGAAATAGTTGTGAAAGAAAAATCATATCCGACTATATCCAAGCCTTTTTTTTTTAATAATCGTGGGTGTGAGCCAATTTACACGTATCTATAGACTAATCCCTTGGAGTCTTGCTGTTAATGTCGCCATCAAGTTAAGGTCAAGATAAACCTCGAATAGCCCTTAGGATACTTGAACGGGTGACCATTAAGGAACAAATCTGAGACCAAACCAATTGAGTTATGTTCACGAACATCCAAGCTTTAAACAAGCAGAAGGGATTTTAAGTCACTCAACACCCCTGTTCAACCATGGCCTCCAGTAGCACTGAGAGACCCTATTCTTCTTTTTCTTCCATTTTTTATTCTCATTCCCAGTGGAGTTACGATGTGTTTTTGAGTTTTAGAGGTGAAGATACTCGCGGAAGCTTCACTGATCATCTCTATTCGGCTTTGATTCGTTGCAATATCAAAACCTTTAGAGACGATGAAGGCCTTCGAAAGGGAGAAGAGATCGCACCAGAGCTCTTACAAGCTATTGAAGAATCAAGGATTGCCGTTATTGTGTTCTCAAAAAACTATGCTCATTCCAAATGGTGTTTGGACGAGCTGGTCAAGATCATCAACTGCAAAGTGGAAAGGGAACAAAAGGTTATCCCAATTTTCTATCATGTGGATCCGTCTCAAGTGCAGAACCAAAAAGGGGTTTATGAAGAATCATTTGCCCATCATGAGGAAAATGCAGATGAGGAGAAAAAGGAAAAGATAAGAAGATGGAAGACTGCCATGAGAGAAGCAGGCAATCTGGCTGGATATGATGTGAAGGTCGACAGGTATATTTGTAACTTCTTTTCACCTTCTCGTTTAAAGTACTCTCCTTTTCCTTTTCTCCCTCATCTGATACAGAAAAACATGTAGCTATGAGCTTTACTGATCTAACTTCTCATTACTAATTATAATTATAATTATAGTAATAATAGTAATAATAGTAATAATAATAATAATCTATTGTTTAAGATTGATCTTATGTCAAACTCAAACATGCTGTGATCTTGTAGGCAAAATCATTAATACTTCTCATCTTGTCTTTTGTTTTTCATTTTGTTTATATCTGTTTTTATTCTTTTATTTTTATTTTTTCTATTATTATTATTTTTTTTTTTCTATTATTATTATTATTATTGTTATTATTATTATTATTATTATTTCTGCTACTACTACTACTACTTCTTCTTCTTCTTCTTCTTCTTCTTATTATTATTATTATTATTATTATTATTATTATTATTATTATTATTATTATTATTACTTTCTTATTTCTCATGTTGAATGGAACTGACCAAAATAAATATCAATATTTTTTTTAGATTTAACAAAATAAATTACTAGCCTTTCTCTTTTAAAGTGTTTTTTTCCATGAGTCTAATGCCAGATGTTGCTGAGGAATATCAAATGTATTAAATTTTCCTCATGATTGTGCTTTATCTTTTTAGAAATACGGGGACACTTAATAGGATTGAAACTTAAGTTTGATAAAATTAAATTTATATGCAAATAGGAATAGGAAGGGGATCCTTCTCTTATAGATGGTGAGACAAAGTCATATGCAAGTATAGAAGATTGTGGTAGTGACTATCTAACCAGTGTGAAAATTATTTGGTCCAAAATAGATGCAGATCAGTAGCTATTTGAATGATGAAATCCCTTATCAAAATAGGGTGATAATATTATTATGACAGGTCAAGTTAATTTTGAACCTTCTAAAAGATTGAGTTTCACAAGCTAATAACACATATTTAAGTTTTTTTTTCCCACTTCTGCTAATGCAAATTAATCATATTTTTCCTTTTATTCTGTCATTTCTTTCATATGTGTACTTCTAAAAAATAATGAAATTGTATACTTATATGTAGTTCAATAAGTTTGGTTTGTTTCCTTTTAATATAAGTTCTTATTACCTCTAACAAGTTATAGTTGAAAATTTAGGCATCATTAAATCTTCTCCATATGATCTTTCTGTCTTTTGCAACTAATTCTAATGCAAAGTGCATGTTCCGTTATGATTTTCAATTGCCAGCTATGAATCATGGATTATTCATGATATTATTAAGGAAATCCGTGGAATCATACCTATGGTTTTAGATGTTAATGAGAACATTGTTGGAATGGATTTTCGTTTAGAACGACTAATATCAGGGTTACATATTCAGTCAAATGGTGTTCGTATGGTTGGGGTTTGTGGGCTTGGTGGAATTGGCAAGACTACTATCATCACTGCTCTTTATAACAAAATTTCCAATCAATTCCAAAGTATTAGCTTCCTCACAAATGTCCTTCAAGATTCTGGTCTACTTAAGTTGCAACAACAACTTCTTGATGATACTCTAGGGGTAAGGACAACTGACTTTGGGAATATTCCTTGAAGGTGTCAAAGTAATAAAGGACAAGCTTTCTTCCAAAAAGGTTCTTGTTTTTGTTGATGATATAGATAATTGGAGACAATTAGAGCACTTAGTTGGAAAGCATTCTTGGTTTGGTCATGGAAGTAGAATCATCATAACAACCAGAAACAAATATTTGCTAAGTGGAGTGGATTATTTGTATGAGGTTGACAAATTAAATGATGTCGAAGCTCTTCAACTTTTTTCTTCTTATGCCTTTAAGGACCATCTTCCTGGGAAAGGTTACAAAGATCTCTCTGATCTAGTAGTACAATATGCTCATGGTCTTCCATTAGCACTGAAAGTTTTGGGTTCTCTTTTATTCGGAAAGGGAGTAAAAGAATGGGAAGGTGAATTGAAGAAGCTGGCAGAAGTGCCTAACAAGGAAATTACAAATGTGCTTAAAATAAGTTATGATGGATTGGATCATACACAAAAGATGATATTTCTGGACATTGCATGTTTCTTCAAAGGAGGTCATGTGGATGCAGTGGCACAAGTTTTGGATGGTTCCAAATTCAAAGCAGAAAGTGGAATAAATGCTCTGGTGGATAGGTGTCTCATAACCATTTCCACAGGAAAAAAAATAGAGATGCATGATTTGTTAGCCCAAATGGGTAAGGAAATTGTTCATAAAGAATGTCCTAATGAACCAGGAGAGAGAAGCAGATTATGGAAACATGAGGATGTTTGTCGAGTATTAACAATAAATACGGTAAGATGCATAGATATAGTTTAACAATATCTTTTTTATTTAAGAAGTTATTTTTCTATATAATCTTATTAAGGTTTTATTCTAATTATTGTGGTTAGCTTATTTTACACTCTTTCTTATATATATAGGGGACTGAGAAAATTGAAGGGATGGTTCTTGATGATCAGTGGACATCAAAACATGAGATAAAGTTTACATCTAAAGCTTTCAAAAGAATGACTAGACTTAGAGTGCTTGTCGTCAATAACAATCAAGTGCAACTTTCTGAAGATTTTTCATTTCCTTCTCATGACTTGACAAATCTCAGTTGGGTTGGTTATTCTTTAGCATCTCTACCATCAAATTTTCATGCAAACAGTCTTGTATATCTCTATTTGAAAGACAGCAACATAAAACGACTTTGGGAAGGAAACTTGGTATGATTATTTATTTATTTATTTATGCTCTTATTTTCTAATATTTTAAAGTCTTCTAAAATTATTCATTAAAAGAAATTATATTTTGTTGCAGTGTCTTAATAAACTAATGCACATGAATCTCGATGGTTCACAACAGCTCATTGAAATACCGGAATTCTCAACCATGCCAAATTTGGAGAGTCTATCTCTTTCAGGTTGTACAAGTTAATTTATTAATTAAGGAAATATATATATATCTTTATATTTAGTTGTTTTATGAAAAAATTTCAAATAAAATCAAATAAAAATAAAAATTAGTTAGTTGGCAGCTTACACTTTTTTTATTTTTTTATTTTTTAATATTTGTTGTTAAAATAGATAACATGAGTTTGAAGTAGAAAATAAAAATGATTTATTAACTTAACTCTATTTTTTTAAATTATATGCTTTCACTTTTTCTCTCTTTTTATATTTTCTTCTCTTTACATTTTTTTTCTCAATTTCTTCCGGGAACCAAATATAGACTGAAGGTTTCTCCTGCACATGTCTTGAAGACTAACCTTTAGGATTAATTGTCTTTTCTTTATTCTCTTTTTGGATAAGGCTGTTGGGGGGACACGTGTATGGTGAAGATTTTTCCCCTTTTTCAGCTTGGTTATCTTGTTCTTCACGCTTTGATTTTTTGGTAATGCAAAATGAAATTTCCTTCTTTCTCTCTCTCTCTCCTCCTCTACCATGTTTCCTTCTCTTTTGATTTCTAATAACATGTAAGGGTTATGAACTAACCTTTTTTTTTCCATTGAATTTTATAGGATGTGTGAGCCTTGAGACTCTTCCTGGGGACATTCATAATTTGAAACACCTTTTACATCTTCATTGCAAAGGTTGTTCAAAACTAACTAGTTTTCCAAAAATCAAGCGCAATATTGGAAAACTAGCGGATCTTAGATTAGATGAAACATCTATAAAAGAGCTACCATCATCGATTAAACTTCTTCAAGACCTCCGTGACTTGTATTTGAGCAACTGTAAAAACCTTGAGAGTCTCCCTGACAACATTTGTAATTTGAGTTCTCTTAGAACTCTAATGCTTGATGGTTGCTCAAAACTTGGGAAATTACCGAAGGACTTGGAGAGAATGCCATGTCTAGAGAATCTTTCTTTGAAATCGGTCAGTTGTCGATTGCCTTCTTTGTCTGGTTTATCTCACTTAAGGGTATTACGTTTAGATGAATGCAATCTAACACCAGAAGTAATAAAGAGAGATAACCACTTGAACGAATTGGAAATATTAAGTATGAGAAACTGCAATCTAAATGAAGGAAGAGTCTTGAATAAAATTTTCCATCTATGCTCATTAAAAGTATTAGATCTAAGCGGAGTCTTCATAACAGAGGAAGAAGGAGGAATATTCCTCAGTGACATGCTTGTGGGTATCGATCCAAGTATGCAACCTAAGAGCCCTAAGCTTGAAATCCTTTGCAAAAGCTTTCACAAATTCAGGCTTCCCTTCAAGTCTCTGACATTAGATGCGCACAGTTCTATTTGGACCTCATTGCCACCGATGCATTCTCTAGTGAATTGCCTCAAATCAGCAAATCAGGTATGTTCTAATTTTCTTATATCAACTATTTTTGTTCTAATGTTCTTGCCCATTAATACCTAACCTATACCAATTCACAAATGGGTACCGGAAACATAAGCTTAAAAAATAGAATAACAGAAGTGAAAAAATACAAAATATGATAATCAAACTTCTACCTAAAACCGCATATCCATGTGTGCTAGGTAGGCGATAAACTTTTGGGTGAAGCCGCGTCAACGGTATAAGGAGATGATAAAATGGTACATCAAGATGATACACTTGGTCATTGGTCCATTTTTTGAAAATCCCAAGTCACTTTTTTTCCTTAATGATCCCGGGCTTAGATTATTATGTGCATGAAAATCTTCTTTAAGTCATTATATCCTATGAATGGAAGCAAAAAGACAAATTTCAACAAAAAGAAAAATCTAAATTATTGCATTAGAAAAATATTACATTTGGTATATAAGATATTCTAAAATCAAATCTATTCGAAAAAGAACCAAATCAAACTTGTAAGAAGCTTTAAAAAAAAAACTCACTATCTAATGAGTTTATCTAATTCCTTAGTACTCGGATGCTAGGGTGTTTTAGAGAATGGATGTCCAAGTTCTTTTGTTTCCCTTTGGATGTGGAAGAAGATAATCAAATGAAAAGTTCGAAATTATAACCCTTAAGGAGGTATTTATACATTACCCTAACTAAACTTTAGTAACTTGAGTCCACTAAAGACTTGAGTTACTTAATCTAGCCCTAAAAGGATTTTAATTAATTAATTAACCAACATGATTGTCTAATTAATCAATTAGCTTAATCTCTAGGTGTCATTCACATTTTTTTAGCAACATTATAAAATTAGCCAAAATAAGGCTTATCCACATAAGTGAAGAAAAAGCTAATCTAACCTCATAACTCATGTAATCCCAATGTATATGAGAATCAGTAAGGACCCGCCCAAAAGCACTTGGACACATAGCACAATAATAACTTCCTCATAATCCTATTTTAAAGTCCATTTAACATCTCACTATAAAGAATTAGCTACACTTTAATACCCTATGTAAATAACAACGAGACCAAGGTGTTACCTTATTTATCCACAGCATAAAAACTCACATAATTAATGGCATAGACCCCCTAGATTTACCTCGTGCATTTTTGCAGGATTTGGAATACAAGATAAGTTTAGATAAAGTATTCCTCACTGATTCTTGGTACAATGGCCAAGGAATTTGTATGGTTGTTTAGGGAAACAGTGGGATTCCAGACTGGATAAGGAATCAGGAAGAGGGATCTCATATAAATATAGAGCTGCCAAAAGTTTGGTATGAAAATAATGACTTTTTAGGAGTTTCTATATGCTGCGCTTATGTTCCACTAATTGATAGATGTGAGGGCATACCTAAAAGAGATTTTGCACATGAATTTGAGAATGAATTTGGTGAGGAAGCCCTAAATGAATATAAGGATTTTGTTGAATTCCAATCTTTGGTCTCCATTGATTTAGCATGCATATTGGCCTTTGGTGATGGATATAATGTTGTGCGGAAGCTCCCAAAATTCAAAGTGAAAAAAAAAACATAAACACAAGAACACAGAGATTTATGTGGTTCAGAAATTTATCTACGTCCACAGGAGGCAATAGGCTTTTACTATATTTGGAGAAATATTACAAACACTCAGATTTCTCACACGGGATCCTCACACTGATACAGAAGCTTTTACAAGCTTAGAGAGTTGCTTGTGGGATGATTTACAAGTGAGGAAAACATGGGTTTATATAAGAAGAGTTTATTCACTATTCCACCAACCTCATACACCATTGATGAAGTCAAGCACACCATGGATGACTAGTTTCCATGGAAGACCAGCTCACCTTCAAGGACTTCCATAGCAGGCCATGTGAAGAATATGAGTCTACAATGTGGACTCTTATGGTTGGAAGTGAGTCACCATTCCAACAATCTCCACCTTGGTGAGCTTCCTCCAAAATGATATAATGCTACCTCCATTTGCGCTTTAAGGCACCAGAAACTTGAGATATGTTGACCAAGTCCAAACTATGTTGGAACTTGATCCCTGTAACCACCGTTGTTAACAGATTTTCAGGATTGTCTGCAATTCCGATCTTTTGGAGTAGAATGTTCCCTTCTTCTACTAATTCTCAAACAAAGTGCTACCGAGCATCGAAGTGTTTAGTGCGACCATGATGAACTTGGTTCTTTGCCAAACATATGGTACTTTCACTATCACATAAAATCTCAATATTTTTCGGACGGATTCCTAAGTCTTTAACCAAATTATGAAGCGAAATACCTTCCTTGAATGTTGAGTATTTAAAATACTCATTTTATCCCCATGTTTTGTTTAGGTTTCAGTAGTTTTATGAGATAAATAAGTTCCCTAATGCTCTCTTTTCTCAATTTTGTGATTATGCCAACCATTAAGCAGAAACGAGCAAAATCGAAGAAAAATCGGCAAAGTCATCATGCAGTTGCAGTAAACATGTGATCGTTTCGCCTATGTGATATCCTTCTATGACTCCCCCATTTCAGTGAGCAGATTCTAGATTCCTAAGGCTTTTCGTAGACACCAAGATTTCATGATTCGAAGTCCGAATGAAGAAGTTATGAAGGAAGGAGTGAAGGATGCAAAAAGAGGAGGATTCTGACAAGTTGGAGAACAACTCATGCTGCAGCGTGGGTTTTCATGATTCAGCGTGGTTTGGCTTCTTCTCCTCCAGTAGCTTCAAATTTTCGTCATGTTGTAGCACTAAATTCATCACGTTACAGCGTGATGCTAAGGCCCATGTTTTTGCCAAAGCCCATCTCATATGCTCTTAGGCTTTTGGCCATAAATAGGAGAAATTAGGGCATTCGAGAAGGGGTGTTGACCGGGGGTTTCGCATGGGCTCAACGGGGGGCGGTTCGCAAGGGGCTCAACGGGAGAGTTGGAGGAGGAGCCTCCTGGACCGATTTTGGGAGCTCCATGGTTGGAAACACCATAGGGCACAAATCTTTAAAGCAGAAAAGCATGAAGAAGGAGGAAATGGAGGAAGAAAAGATTAGGGCTTCACTAAGCTTTGTTCATTCTCGCTTTCCCCCCTTTGTTTTGCTTTCTTTGGATGGTTGTATTTTCTTTAAATATGTTTTAGTTTGTTTTGTTAGGTTTTAGATGTAGCCGAAGACATATTTGTATGAATCTCTCCTAGATTCTATTGATTGTTGTTTTATTTCATATTTATGTTGAGTAATTCATTTTGATCTTAATGCTTGTGGGTATTCAGCCAATATATGCATGATTTGTGGTTTGATTCAAGATCCGAGAGGTGAGAGTCAAAATTAGACCATGGATGATTTACCATCTAATTATCATTAGATAGAGATTAGGAGTGGTATTAGGATTTCTTGTGCTTAATAGGCCTTTAGAATCTGGGGTTAAGCAAAGATGCAAAATACCTGATCTTAAGGGTGCAGATGCTCGAGAGAGATTCGTATAGACACTAGTGAAATCGCCATCTTCATGATTAAATAAACATTGATTAATTGGGTTAGGAGGTTCATACATAACTGTTTAGGTGAAATCTATGCCCTAAGGCCTTTTAGTCTTATTTGTGTCTTCTTGCATGCTTAGTTAGTGTAATTTAGATTCTTTATAGATTATCAACCATCTAAATAGAGCTTAGGCTATATTAGAGCTGGTACTTAGTATCCCAATTCTCCGTGTGACGATACTCACTTATCATTATATTACTTGAGGCGACACGTGCACTTGCGCATATAGGTGTACACATTTTATATAGCACACATTTTCTCCTATCAAATGCTTATGTGATTGTCATATACTTTGCCTTTGTAGTAGACAAAGCAACTGTTGACTGTAGCGTTGATCTCCAGCTCACTGGTCCTCCTGCCATGGTAAACACATATCCAGTTGTTGATCGATGCTTATCTAAATCACTAGCATAATTTGAATCAACGTATCCGACTAGACAATTAAAAACCTTCTTGTCTTTCTGAAATTTCAAACCAATATCTATAGTTCCTTGAATGTACCACAAGATCCACTTCTCTGCTTGCCAATGGCCTTTACCAAGGTTATGCATGTATCATCTCACCATGCTAACAACATGAGAGATGTCAGGTCTTGTACACACCATTGCATACATCAAATCTCCAATTGCATTTGCATATGGAACACACTCCATTTGTCTCTTCTCATCTCATGCATGCCCAGAGACATTAGTACTCGAGTTTGAAATGTAGAATGACGGGTACTTACGGGTTTAATCTGTGTAAATTCGAACCTACAAAGTGCGGTCTTGAATGCGGGTTTGTGGCAAATATATTGTGCCCTTCATTTTGTCTCTCTTGATTTCCATTCCAAAAATTTTCTTGGCCTCTCCAAGATCTTTCATCTCGAATTCTGAGCTCAGTTGAGCCTTCAGCCTGTCGATCTCCACCTTATTAGATGCAATTAGCATATCATCAACATATAAGAGCAAGCAGACAAATGTACCATCTTGGAGTTTCTTCAAGTAGACACAATGATCAAAATGACTGCATGTGTACCTTTATTGCTTCATAAAGTTGTCGAACCGCTTGTACCATTTTCTCGGCAACTGCTTCAAATCATAGAGTGACTTGTTCAACTTCCATGTCTAGTTTTCACGACCAAGAACTTTGAATCCTACAAACTGAGTCATGTAGATCTCCTTTTCCAAAGTTCCATGAAAGAATTCAGTTTTTACATCAAGTTGAGCTAACTCAAGGTCAAACTATGCAACCAAAGCTAGTAATAATCGTATAGATGAATGCTTAACAACAGGTGAGAAAACCTCATTGTAATCTATACCATCCTTCTGAGCATAATCTTTTGCTACCAGTCTAGCTTTGTATCTGATATTATATTTGTCTGGAGAACCATCCTTCTTAGCATAGACCCATTTGCATCCAATTACTTTCTTACCCTTGGAAGTTGAACCAACTCCCAAGTTTTATTCTGATGAAGCGATTGCATTTCTTCATCTATTGCCATCTTCCATCTGTCTTTTTCCATACTATGCACAACTTTCTTGTAGTCGTATGGAATGTCATCTTCAGTAATTGGAAGAGCATATGCTACCATGTCAGCGTACCGAACAGGTTTGCGAATTTCCCTTCTTGGTCTATTGGCAGCAATAGATTTTGTTTCTTGACTGATTTTTAGTGTTGGAGATGGGACCTCCACCTCAACTGAGATCTTATCTTGGTCTTCAAATTTCTCTTCAGGATGGTTAGCTGTCTCCATTGGAGTTATTGGAATCTCTAACTCCACCTGCTAATGTGAATTTGAACTTTTTTTTCTTTCTTAGAAGTTATCTGTCTTAGCATCACAGACTCATCAAAGGTGACATCACGGCTTAGTACGATCTTCTTTGAATCGGGGTTCCATAAACGGAATGCCTTAACTCCATCACTAAAACCCATGAAAATAGCTTTCTTGGCTATAGGGTCTAACTTTGATTCCTTTACATGAAAGTATGTAGGACAACCAAATATATGAAGACAATCATAATCAGAAACAAGTTGTCCAGACCTTACCTCCTTAGGAGTTTTTCCATCTAGTGCTGAACCTGGCAATCTGTTGATGATATAGGAGGCATATGCTAAGGCTTCTGCCCAAAACACCTTGCTTAATCCAGATTGGGATAGCATGCAACGAACCTTATCAACCGGAGTATCATTCATCCGTTCTACTAAGCCATTTTTCTATGGTGTGCCTGGTACAGTGAAATGTCTGACTATCCCTTCACTTTGACAAATTTTATGAAATGGGTCTGACTTGTATTCTCCTCCATTATCAGATCTGAGCCTCTTGATTTTTCTTCCTATCTGAGTTTCAATCAATTTATTCCAATTAAGACATCTAGAACTTTGTCCTTATCCTTCATAGTATACACCCGGGCATATCTTGAAAAATCATCTATAAAGTAACAAACCAACGTTTACCTCCTAATGAAGCATTCTGAGAAGGTCCCCAAACGTCGGTGTGCTCATAGTCCAGTGTTCCTTTTATACGATGGATGGCGGTGCCAAAACTGACTCACGTCTTCTTACCCAAAACACAATGTTCACAAAATTCAAGTTTCCCACTCTTGGTACTGTTGGTTTGTAAAAAATATTCAATCCCACATCGGTTAGATGTGGGAATTGCTCTCTCCTTCTCTCCTATAAAGGCCCCCTTCATTATGCATCCTTTCTTGTCAGCCAAAAATTTATTTGGTATTAAATTGTTTGGGTATTTACTTTTACTCAATTTCTTAGGAAGTGATTTGTGGTCTTAAGTTTGTATTTTCTCTTTCATTAGTAGAATTCGTTGGCAGATGGCGTAGAATTTATTGTCAAACCCTCGTAAATTTCTGGTGTTCTTTATTTGGTCTTATTTTACCTTTTAATTTGTCATTATTTTGTATCGGTGTTTTCTGGGTATTTAAGTGCAGGTTAACTATTCATATGAATAGTAACATTTGTTAATTTGGGAAAAACTAACCGGATTTTCCAAACTAATTGAATATCGAGCGAGTTCTCTTGAGTATGCTACGTGGTTGCGTATCGATCTTCCACATCGAAAAAGGTTCCTTTGTGGGCTTTTGGCATTTTGCTCTATAGTTTACGGTATGCTCGTGGTTGCGGCTTTATCGATCTTCCACATCGGAAAAGTTTCTATTGAGATATTGGCATTCGCCCGGTGACACCTATTTGTTGTAGAAATGTCGAATTTGAATCGGTCTTAGCATCAAACCTACACATCGAAGGATTCTCATGAGATCAATGAGTGACTAATACGGAATTTGATGTGGAGAAGTGCAGTGGCACGATAACACTTTGGCATGTGGCGATTAATGAGGTCGCGGGGATATTCTTTCAGCGGGGCTTGATGTTTGCACTAGAAGAAGCGGTTAGAAGATGTTGATGAGAAAGATTGGACGAATCAATCGTTTAGCATGGTACGATTCGATTGTGTCTCAATTTGAAATATCCGTTTATGAGGAGACATCTGCAAGTAAGTTATGGAAGGAGATGGAAAACAATTTCATGAAGAAAGAGCACAAAGAACAAGCTCATACGAGCGAGTTGTATCGCTTCCGATTATAAACCGGGTACCACTATGAATGATCACATCATAGATTTGATTCATTAGTAAGCTGATTTATTGAATCTAGATGAAAGTAAGTGATGTTGATAAGGCTTTGATATTTTGCTTCCCTTCTGATGAATATGAACATCTTATTGTTAGTATGTTATTTGGGAAGAAGCAATAACTAACTAAAGAAGTAACTCTTTCTGTATTCTAATGAGATTAGAAAAAAGATAAGTGCAGAACCACGGGAGCTGTAATTTGGGTGAAGCCCACCTTTATTCGAGGTCATAATCAAGCGAAAACCCGGGGAGAATGGGAGAGAAGATCTCGGTCAGGCAAACTTGCAAAAAGATGAATGCCTTTTGTCACGAAAAAGGCGTGGAAGAAAGGCGTCGAAGTACATAAAAAGAAAGGAAGAGATTATTATCGGAAGCATGTGGTTGAAGATGAAGTCAGTTTTTTTCAGCTTGTGTGTCATCGGTGAGCTAGTCTGAGATGAATGGTTGTGTGATTCGACTGCTCATTCCACATGTGTTTGAGAAAATTGGTTCTTCAACTTTCTGAGAACTTGATGGTGGTGTTGTTTATACGCGAGACAATCAACCTTGCAAGATAGGCGGATCGGTTCAATCGAGTTGAAGAATCATGATGTCGTTCGGCTAAGTCAGCGGCAGATGTTCGATTTTATTCAGAAGCGAAATCTCATTTAGGAACCTTTGAGTAAGGTTTCACTATCGGCTATACAAAAATGGGATTAAAGAAGTTGTTTGAGAGCAACTGTGGTGATGAAGGTATCGGGAGAAACAGCATACCTTTATCAAGAGGCGGCCTCGCGATTAGGAATGACGGTAAGCGGTATCGGAGGCTTGAGACAAAGTATGAGATGCCTAGGTTATAGCATATGAGACTTGGACATGTTGGAGAGGAAATCTTCTGGCTTGTTAGCTATGCAAGGATTATTGAAAGTGCAAAAGACTTGCAAAATTTGGATTTTTGCGAGCAATGTGTTACGGGAAAGCAAGAGGTGAAGTTAAGCCATGATCATAATACGAGGTATATTGGATTATATTCACACAGACGTATGGGGACCAACCAAGACGGCTTCCTTGGGAGGTAAACATTATTTTGTTACATTTGTTGATGACTTTTCCAGAAGAGTTTGGGTGTATACGCTAAGATCCAAAGATGAGGTGTTTGAAACATTTCTTGTATGGAAGAAAATGGTGGAGAACCAGACAGGGAGGATGTAACACCCCAAATTATACCCTAACAGTTTTATAACATGTTTTGGGTATAATAAACGTAAAGGTATATTTATTCGGAATAAAATAAAGATAAAAACAAAAGTAGGAATATGTATAAGTTAAATTACAAATAATAGAGAAGATTCGAGGTTATCGTAAAAATATCATAAATTGATTTGCCAATATTAGAAGAGTTAGAGGACCAAAGAGTAATAATAACATAAAGATATTAGAATGAAATAAGGAAGAAAAATTGTGGAAGAGACATGTGGCTTTAAGGAAAGAGGGAGGAAGTTTCCTCCTTGGAAAGTGAAATAAAAAGGGATAAGACCAAAATAAATATCTCATTTTGGTCTTGGAAATAGAGAGAGCAAAAACGGAAGAAGAAAAGAAGAAGAAGAGAAAAGAAAAGAAGAAAGAAGAAAAGGAAGAAGAAGATCACAGGTATGGAAATTATGGTGAATATTTGTATGGAATTTGAGTATGGGTACGGATACATGGCTTAGAACCCTCTATCTTGTGTACGGTTTGGGTTGGGAACTCCTAAACTCATTTCTTGTAGGGTTGAGTTGAGAAGAGCTTTAAGACTCCTAGATATGTGTTTTGAGAAGGGTCTAGTTACAAGTTGAACCCAGAAAATTCCCTATTTTCGATCATATGCAGTAGTCGGATCTTAGGATGGGTTTTTGGGTAAGAAATACACGGTATTCAGAAGTGAGTCCTTCTATTACATTGTAGCCACATCAATTAACTTGATGTTAGGCTTTTGAATTTCTCAATTTGGGCCTCTGTAGACCAAGTTATGGTTCTTTTACCGAGGTCGGCTATTCATCTGAGTCGGTCGGTTAAATCAGGTTCGGGTGTGTAATAATTTAGAACGGGTTTTTGGGTCAGAAATAATGAGAATTTGTCAGTAAGACCTTCTGGGAAATTGTAGCCACATCAGTGAACTTGATGTTAGGCTTTTGAATTTCTCAATTCGGACCATTGTAGACCAAGTTATGGTCGCACTGCTGAAACGGTCGAATGGGTGCGAGTCGGTTATAGAGATTCGTCGGGTCACCTTAGAGATTCGGAGTCTGTAGGGTCATCAGGTCCTATCGAGGTCGTCGAGGTCCTGTAGGGTCATCGGTCTGAAGAAGTCGATCAAGTCTGAGAGGTCGTCGGGTCTGAAGAGCTCGGCTCATGCTGCCCGGTCGGCTCGTCAGGGTTGATACGCGCGACCTCGACCCCCGGAAGGTCATATCTCCGCCCCGTTTGAGCTCTGATTAGTGTTGCTGGACTGTAAATCCCATTGAGTCAGAATACGTTCCCGTATGCCTGAGAGAACATTATATGTCTGACCCGGTATTAAGTGACTCGTCACTTGATGCGGTTCGTCGGTTGGTCGGCTCGTCGAGGTTGACTATGCATGACCGCCGGCGGAAGGTCATGTCTCCTTCGTTTGAACTCGATTTGGGTGTTCTTGGAGCTCTATAAGGCCCATTGAGTCAAGAATCCATCCATATCTTGCAGGGAAGATATTAGATGTCAGACCAAGGTGTCAAACCAGGCTCGTCACTTCAGTGCAGCTTGTCGGTTGGATGTTCGTCGGGCGACTGCGCGCTGACACTCGGCGGAAGGTCATAACCTTCGTCACGAGCTCCGATTCGAGTGTTCTTGGACTCTATGGAAAGCCCATTGAGTCAAGAATACATTCATATTCTGAGGAGAACATTAGATGTCGGCCGAGGTGACCGAAGAGGCTCGTCGCGGTCGCGACTCGTGAGTTCGGTCGACTCGTCAAGGCCCGGCGCTCATGACCTCCAACCGGAAGGTCATATCTCGCCCCGTTTGAGCTGGGTTGGGTGTTCTTAGGCTGCATGGGCCGAATTTAGTCGAAAGTCCATATATGCCTAAGGAAGATATTAGATTTCAGACCAGGTGTCAAACCGAGCTCGTCGCCGGTGCAGCTCGTCGGTTGGTCGGCTCGTCAAGGCATTTGCGCGCGACCTCCCGACCCGGAAGGTGCGCTTCGTCTGAACTCAGTTCGAGTGTTGAACCACATGGAAAGCCCATTAAGTCAAGAATTCCATCAATAGATAGCATGATAATATTGGAACTGTATTAGTCCCAAAAAACATATGAAAAACAGTAGGCTCTATAGGTAACTATAGTTATTCATATTATGAATTCATAAATTCTTCATGCTTGTACGAGGGTAAGCGTAGTTATTTATGCGTCTGATGAGACATGAAAAATGCAAAGTTATTAATAAATGATTGTATATATATATATATATATATATATATATATAATATGTTCTAGGAATAATGATAATTATTCGGAATATGAGATATATCTTGAGCATAAAATACACATTGATTATGCATGGGAGCACGAGTAGAGGATAGATGGGCATGCCTATTAGGGAAAAATAAATTCTGCGGCCTCCTGAGTTCGATATCGAGGCCCGGTTTGGGTCGATGACATAGATCCGTTTGGATCACGGTGGCTGAAAGGGTCACCCTGGCGCCTCCGGGCCCTCATGGCTGGTCACTGTCTCGTACAGTGATGATACCATCGGGTATATCTCTTCTGGCCTTCGGGCCCTCATGGACCCTTTGTTCTCTGATGTAGTCTCGCCTCCAGGGCCCTCATGGACTGCGTTTCGTACGGTGAGTATATAGCGCAGACTCATGGTTTCCCATGTCAAATTCCCAGGTTTATACGGACATGAAACATAAAAGAAAATGACGGTATATGCAAAGGAAGTGTAGAGAATACATGACGTGATATGAGAAGCCTTAACACTTCTTATCACGATGATAGTATATAGTTACAAGAGCAAAAGAAGTAAAAATACAAGATTACATGAAAAGAAAGTATATGGAAGATGATAAAAAAGTAAGCTGGTTATGAAAAGTATATATATATGAGAAATGATAAGAATACGTAAATGTTATATGTGTTATATGCATTTGTATAGAGTGTGGTGACTCTTAATAGAGTCATATTCCTACTAAGTAAAGCAGCGCGGGTGTTAATCAGGTGTAGGTCTGAGAATAGGAAATCGGGAGACGGGGCAATGTGACGGTTAAAGGCCACACATCAATAGGTGCCCAGAGACCTTTGAGTGTATTTTGTATGAAATTTTGTAAACCCGATGTAAATATTGTAAATGTTGAGCGTTTCCATATGTAGACTTGTATATATATTTTGTAATCCCGGCCTTTCTGAGGAATGTAATACAAGTTAACTGTTTAACATTATATGAATATGTAAGTGTATAGGTTATAAGTTTTTTTTTTTTTAAAAAAAAAAAAAAAAAGAGTGACCACTCACTTACGACATCCTATGGGATTACAGGGCGTCAGAGGAAAGATAAGTAGTAGTTCGACAGTAGTGCAGGAATATAGATATGATCAATTTTCTTATTTACGTAGAAGGAAGGCATCTCGGCACTTTACGGTTAAGTACCATGACATAATGGGGTGGCGACATGACCAGAACCTTCTTGGAGAAAGTTCGATTGTATGTTGTCCAATCTTTGAAGTTTAGACTAAGCGGTTGGGCTGTTTGTTATGTATGCAAGTCATCTCATTAACCGTCTACCATGTTGCACTAAATGGCAAAACACCCTTGGAGGTACAAGATGCAGGAAAACACATGAAATGATTTATGATACTTTCGTGTGTTTGGTTCTGTGGCTTCATTATCATGTAAGGAATCTAAGTTGGATCGAAAATTTAAAAAAGGCATTGTTCTGGGAGTTACCTCGGGTGTCAAGGGATCTACGAGCTATGGTGTCTATCTTGAAGAAAATTATTTCTAACGGGGATGTTACTTTGTGAATCTTTGCCATGTTAAAGAAGGTAACAACGAGATGGTAAAGTGTCGGAGAACGCACCCGGCGACGGAGGGATATTGCCAGCGGATGGAGGGTACTCAGCTGGTGCCAGACGGCTTGATTCGCCGAGTTGAAGGCCCGGCCAGACGGATGTGAAGGCGATGTTGGAGAGGAAGAAGGTTTCAAGCGAAGAACCTCGCGATGAGTTACCAATTGCCATCGAAGGCCCGAGAGAGATTAGAAACCTACTCGGTTGAAGATACCTGGTGGCTTATGCATTTTAGATGGTAGTTTGATGCCCAATGCTATGGTGTGTACAAGTGACATTTCCGCATGCGGTTGGGATTTGTGGCGGTATCATCTGGAAAGAACATTGGCAGCAGTGAAATGGTTATAAGGTCATTGAAAACCTTAGATGTTGGTTTAATATTTAAGAAGGATGATATGGTTGAAATTGACGCCATAGTTGGATCTTTGCGATTCGGATTATCTTGGTGATCATGTCTGCGTAGATCCAACTACGGATTTATGTGTTTACTCTTGCGAAAGCACTAGTTAGTTGGAAGTCTACTTTACGATTCGGCGGTGACCTTGTCTGACGGAGAGCGAGTATATAGCGATCAAGAGCGATTAAGAGGCGATATGGCTCTGGGGTTGCTTGATGATTTGGGTGTTGGTCAGAAACAGGTTATAGTGTTTTGTGACAGCCAGAGTGCTATTCATTTAGCGAAGAACCAAGTTTATCATGCACGGACGAAGCATATTGATGGGAGGTATCATTTTGTGCGGGAAATCATTGAAGAAGGTGGAGTCTTAGTTTAGAAGATCGGGACAGTGACAATCCTGCCGAGATATGTTGACTAAGGTGGTGACGGCGATCAAGTTCAATCATTGTTTAGACTTGATCCAAGCATTCTGAAAATTTTGATTGCGTCGTTGAGCGCATTTGGAGGCGTTGCAGTTTTTGTTAAAGAGAAGTTTCGAGATGGGATTCGCATATTTGTCAAGGTGGAGATTTGTTGGTTTGTAAAAAATATGCTATCCACGATAGTTAGATATTGGGGTGCTCTCTCCTTCTCTCCTATAAAAGGAACCCCATACATTGTAAATCATGCTCTCGTCCAGAAACTTGCAAATTTATTTGTAGTATCCTTTACGATTGTTTTGGGTATTTACTTTTGCCTCGATTCTTAGGAAATTGATTTGTGGTCTTAAGTTTGTATTTTTAACCGTTAGTGGGAGTTGTTCGTTGGCGCCCGAGGACGTAGGCTATTACCGAACCTCGTAAATTTATGGTGTTCTTTATTTGGTCTTATTTTACGCTGGCTTTCATTATTTATGTCAGTGTTTTGTCGAATTATTCCATTTGTGAGTACTATTCATATGAATAGTAACATTTGTTAATTTGGTGAAAACTAACCCGGATTTTCCCAACAGGCACCCTTCAGTAGACCTCTGTTCACCAAGTTCTGCAAAGCCTTCTCACCAACATGCCCTGGGCGCATGTGCCAAAGCCTTGAGGTATCAGATGAATTATCTTCGATATTGGTGGAGACAGATGCTCTCCCAGAGACTATGTGAGCTTCAATAAAATACAGATTTCGTTCACGAGTACCTCTCATGGCTAGGAATGCACCTTATATAACCTTCAAAACTCCACCTTCCATGGTTATCTTATAACCATTGGATTATAGGGCTCCTAGTGATATAAGGTTCTTCTTCAAATCAGGAACATATCTAACCTCTTTAAGTTGTCTGATTGTACAATCGCGCATCTTCAAGCATACTGATCCAATTCCTTTTGTACGACAAGCATTGTCGTTGCCCATAAGGACAACTCCTCCATCGATCTCCTCGAAACTTGAGAACCACTAATGATTTGGACACGTGTGATAGGAACATCCTGAATCCAAAATCCATCTATCCAATAGATTGTTTGCAGATGAGACTCCGAGTCATCTTCACCTTCAGTCTTTTTTACCATATTTGAATTTGACTTGTCCTTATTTCCAGACGATCTTTTCTTAAAATCTTCACATTGGCCAATAGGCACATTCATCCCTTCACCCGGGGGCGTCACAAGGGATGGTTCTCCTCTTGACTGGCGGATCTACCTCGTCCAGATAGATTTAGATTTGGTTTTTATTCTGATAGATCCGTTCTCTTGATCTTTGTCTGATTATTTTGGTGTGGTATCCTTTTGCGATCGTGACTCATTTTCACGATACTCATTGTTCACCAAGGCATTAGAGACATCTCTGAATTTAACCTCATCTTTATCGTATAACAAAGTTGTGGTTAAATGATCATGGGATTTCAGACGGGGAATTTGTAACATGGTGCCATATCTTCATCTTTAAGTACATGATGCTTTCAGTAGGGCTGGGTACGGACCCGAGGCTTGTCGATTAAGTTTGAATTTGGAGGGATCTTGCAGGATCGTGGTATGGAAAGATTCTTTATAATGTTGATCAGCGGGATCGATCAAAGTTACCTACGCAAGAGGCCGGGAAGAAGGGGTGTGGGGGCTGGCGCAGTACATTTCAGATGCCTAAGCGATTAGGTCGTGAGAGGAAAAGGTGAATCCTTTGAAATCTTGTATTGAACTGTATTTTAGGTTGGTGGAGTGACGGCCTGTGTGTTGCATAGTGTATGTGGTCAGATGATGGGTCGCCCCGTTCAGAGGAACATATTTGCCGTATAGTTAGCGCCCCAGATTTAGGATGTTGATGAGGTTTGTTGGGATAATCTCGTTCTTTATTGGGGGATTCCCATCGACCGGTCTTGTGCCTTCTTTCCCTTTATAATAGGACGATTAAGCCCGAATGGGGTTATCTTTTGGGGAAATATTATACATTATTGGATTTGGGTTATTTGGTACGGATACGAGACTCCCGAACCATGTTTGGGCACAATGGCGAGCTGTTTGGGTGCCATGCATCAGGAAGGTTTGCGAGCCGCGGCCCCATCGCTGTTTGTGGTGGGATATTTGGTCCGATTCTATACCCCCATCGGTTGCCCCCGACCCTTTATTGTCTGATTGCGTGGGCAAGAGCATAGTGTCCCTAGTTCGCGATTGCCATTTGGCGTGTCCTTGGTTAGCCACAGTCGCGCCATTAGTCGGATATTAATAATGACCTTTGGGTTTCGCGCCTATCTCTTGTTTGGCGATATCTCTTCCGTTTCGCGTTCTCACGGTTTCTTAACCCTCTATTTATTTGGCGTTTTTGTGCTTTTCTCCTTCAGATCTCAGTTTGGATCTTTGTTCATGGAATGCTTCTTGTTTATCTCTTGTGCTTTAAATTAGGCTCGAATTGCTCTCTTCATCTTTGCGTATCGTCTTTATCGCCACGATGTCGGTCCCGATACGGCTAGAAGTCTGGTCGTTTGATCGTCGTTAATCCCCGGATGCTCTGCGGCGCCTCCCCGCTCCCCTTTGGGTAAAAGCGAAAGAAAATAAACACGATAAAATATCCTAAAGGAGGGTCGGACTTCCTCAGGGAGTTGTCGTTCGTCACGCCATGAAAGTGGGGCCAGAAGTAAGGGTTGGCCGCCATCTGAGTCGATTTTTGTTGGGCGATCACGGGAGTAGCCTCACGGTGTTAAACGCCTGGTCTCTGATTTTTTTGACTTGTTCACGTTACCTCAGGTGGATGTTTGTGTATTTAGTCGCATTTGATGCGGCCTCCGTTCAGTGCTGGCCTTTCGTAACCGGGTTCTTGGCTTGGTACATATCGCCGCTTTGGCGGCCCCATGGTTGGGGCATTTTAGTGGAGTTTCTTGGTCTTTAGAGACGAGGACCGCGTCCCTAAACTGGCTTTGCTCACGCATCTTTTGTCAGAAGCCGGCCTAAATGGGGGTTTTATTTATTTCCTTTAGGCGTCAAGGGCCCGCGCTTTTGGTGATTTGGTTCTTCCTTCTAACTACTCATAGGACATGGAAAGTTAATTTACATTAGTGACTCAATGGGATGCAAATTAACACAGAGCAAGGAAAACGACACTGGCGTGAGCATCAGGCGCCCGATAACCTTTCGTGAGTATCATCCTTACCTTTGGTTTTAATTCACCTAAAGGTCGGATTGAATACTCGACTTTAAAAATTTCCCTTATATTTTTCAATCACTACGTCTTGGCTTAGTGCTTAGGAGAAAATACGTCGCTCTTGCTTTCTGTTGAATGCTCACTAAGTTCTCGTGAGAACTATTAGGTCGGGAGGATGTCCCCGACTCATGGTTTAGTCCACAAATCTTCCGTTTAGGGCCTTCACCTACCTACACTGCGGGGTTTCTCTTTCGGGCAGCCTTGATTTGCATACACCCGAGGGGAGATTTTAGCTCATCTGGGAGAGATATCTCGAAAACCTCGGAGTGCGAAGAGGAGGAAAACATATTCTCCTAAGAGGGATCAGCCAGTCCGCAACAAAGTTCGGAGATTAGAGGCACCTTCAAGTCCCTTCGTCTAAAGGCCCGAGCGGTCCTCATCCCCATTGGTCAAGGTTCCCCTGGTTCCTAGGTTAGCACCTATTTAGGAGCCATCGCGGATGGAGAATCCCGCTCAGCGGCGGCGAGCTCTTGGCCAGTTGTGATTTACTACTGCCTATAGTCATCGCCGGACCACAGTGGAAAAGCCATCTCTCACAGGAAGGGTGGCGAGTCGAGGAGAAAGAAAACAAAATCAAGGTTGATGAATCAGGATTCTTTGCTATCTAATCTTGAACTATTTGGCGCGGTTTCATCCATCCTGAGGATCTTGATGACTGGGAGATCAAAGGGGTTCTTAGGTTGATAAGGCCTTGGCCTTGTCTTCCAGGGGATTGTTGGGTGAGAACACATAATTGTCTTGAGCTTTCCTGGCGGCTGCGTGCCGAGTTCTAATTACGTGTTTGTCTTGTGAGTGCCACTTTCATTTAAGAAGGGCTTTGTAGAAAAGATAAAGCACAGACAACATGAGATCGCTCTGAATTTATAAGAGGCGAAAGTGACTACTTTGATATACCGGCGGGGCCCGGCTGCTGAGAGACCCGGGGAGTCTGCGACTTATGCGGAGAAATAGGAAAGACTTACGTCAGAAGGATCTGAAGCACACCTCTCGTCGGCCGAGTGATCGGGTAGAATAGAGAGAACAGGTGGGACGGCCGACGGTGCGAGAGGCTTGAGATATTCGAGATGAGCTTCGGGTTCTGCAAGATGATTTGGTTGAGGCTCGTGAGGAGCTGCGATCTACCCAGAGTGAGCTTCAATTGCTTAGGGAGGAACTCATCATTTAGGCGGTACATGGGTCACGCAAGTGGAGTTCTTGCCTTGCGATCAGCGGTTGGAATGAATGGGCTCTTGGGCCAACTCGTCGTGAGAATTTGGAGCCAGTATTGCATGTTGGAGGCTGCCGGCGTGAGTCCTCTGGCTTTGTGGACTTATCGGGACCCAGTACAAGCGAGGTCTGATGGATACCGCTTACGAACTTCATACAGCGATGATATGGTTGTTGGAAGGAACGAGTGATAAAGCGATTGCGGGACGGTACACGCGTTACTTCGGTGAAACTACGGGTGAGCACAGCTTGACCAACCGCTCGGCGTGTACCGTCACGGATTTGACTTTGATCTCGGCGATGGGGAGCGAGGAGGAATCTTCGGTACAAATGAATCCCGAGCTGAGCTACTCATGTGTTGAGGCCGCTTCGTTGCTTCTTAGTCCCTGAAGCTCACTTGGAATCAGGGGCTCGTCTCCAGCTAATTTTATTATGTACTTTTTCTCTTTTGTCGGACACAGGGCCTACTACCTGTGTTAACCTTCTTTTAATGGATACTTGCTCCCTGGGAATTTTATGTTTTTTCCGAATTATCTTTGCTCGTCTTTCTGAATTGCGCCATATGAATCGAGGATCATAGAAATTTAGTCTGCCTCGTCTTAAACTTTGTAGATGGATTACGTTCGACCCGGCGTGGTTTCCTTTGCCCTATCTTGTTGGTGCGGATGGAGCTTGCCTGTTTTTGGAGTGCGTGGCCCTCGTCATCTGGCTTGCGGTGTGACGTCGCTGAACCGTACCATTGGAGGGTATCAAGGCTAGGGTTGCCGGTGTGTGTAGTTGATTAAAAAACGATTATCGTGTCGGAAGGAGAGTGTCTTAAGAGCTCGTCGATAGGAATAGTAAGGAGGGCCGTACGTTTGAGTACGAGTGAAGGGCCAAGATCCGCCCAGATAGGGGGCTGTCGGCTGTCTTGAAGGGAGCTCGTCGATGAGACTTGTGGGGAGGAGCATCCTAATTTTATGAAATGAAGTTCGTCAATGAGATTTGTAGGGAGGAGCGAAATACATTTGAAGTCTGTTAGAGGGCTGCATTACGATAGATAATAGAGCTCGTGCACTTTGTGTTGAAGGGAGAGCTGTGTGGGAGCTGTGAGGAGAAGAGCCGTGCGTTTGAGTACCGGTGAAGGTGCCGTCCGATCGTAGTAGGAGCTCGATACGCATGTTGAAGGAGAGAGAGGAGCTCGTCAGTAAGTTGGGAGGTAGTTTGTTTTGAAATCTGATGAAAGGCTCGTCCGATGGAATAGTAGGAACTCGTCTGCACTTTGTGTGCTGTGAAGGAGAGCTCGTCAGTGAATTTGTAAAGGGAAGAGCATGCATTTGAGATCTGATGGAGAGCTCGTCGCCGATAAATCGTAGGAGGCTCGTCTGCACGGCTGTTACGAAGGAGAGCTCGTCGATGAATTTGTAGGGGGCAGTTTGTTTGAATACGATGGAGGCTGATCATGGCTATCAAAAATAGGAGCTCGTCTGCTGTGTTGAAGGGAGAAGCTCGTCGGTGAACTTTGTAGGGAGGAGCCGTCTGTTTGAGCAGTGAGGCTCATTTGACATGTAGGAGCTCGATGCGTGTTGAAGAGAGCTAAATCAGTGAGATTTGTAGGGGAGAGCAGTGTTTGAAATCTGGGTGAAGGACTCGTCACGATGGAATAGTAGGAATTTCGTCTGGCTTTGTGTTGAAGGAGGCTCGTCAATGAGATTTGTAAGGGAAGAGCCGATACGTTTGAGTGCGGGTGGAGGCTCGTGCGTGTCTCAATGGAGCTGGGTGCTGTGTTAGGAAAGGAGCTGTCGGTGAGACAATAAGGGAGGGAGGCCCGTGCAGCTTGGAAATCGAGTGAACAGTCTTTGATAATAATGGAGCTGTCTCTTTGTATTGAAGGGAAGCTCGTCAATGAGATTGTAGGGGCCGATGCATTTAGCTGATGGAGGCTCGTCACCCATTGCATAATAAACTCGTCTACTTTGTGTTGAAGGGAGGCTTCAGTCAGTAAGACTAAGGGAGGGACAGTCTGTTTGACCTCAGGTGGAGGCTCGTCTTGGTAAATAATATGAGCACAAATGCATTTGTGTTGAAGGAGAGCTCGTCGATGGACTGTAGGGGAGGGAGCCGTGTTTGAAATATCTGGGTAGAAGGGCTTCGTCGATAAATAAAACGGAGCTCAGATGCACTGTGTTGAAGGAAGCTGCGTCGATGAGGTATTGTAGGGAAGAGCCGTCACGATTTTTGGGAAGTACGGTGGAGGGGCTCGTCGTTAAATGGTAAAGACTCGATGCATTTGTGTTTGAGAGGAGGCTCGTCGGTGAGACTTTGTAGGGAGGAGCCCGTGCAATTTGGGAAATACAGGTGAAGAGCCGTCACGTCAGCCTCAAAATGGGAGCGCTCGTGCTGTGTGAAGGAAATAGCAAATGCAGTTGTAGAAGGAAGAGCGAATATGTTTGAAGTCTGAGTGGAGGGCTCGTCATGTTAAATAGTAGGAGCTCGTACGCACATGTGAAGGGAGAGCTCGTCAGTAAAGTTGTGAGGGAGGGCCGTGCATTTGGCGTCTGATGAAGGGGCTCGTCTGTTGATAGTGGGAGCTCGTGTGCTTTGTGTTGAAGGAGGAAGCTGCATCCAAAGTGGCCTTGGCCCAGGCTCATGGCGTTGTGGCTGGCGACACTTAGTTTCGTGGTATCATTCCCCTTATTGGGGAGAGGCGCCGTATATGGCGGCTTTATGAGAGGAAGCCGTTTAGGTATTGTCTGTTCGATTGTGAAAGGTGCGAACCCCGACTTAATCTTGATTGATGGGGAATTTAGACATTGTGTGTGTACTTTCGGTCACTTTCTGTAAATAGGGTTACATTCTTACGTGCATTTGAAAGATTTTGCTTTTCCATCTTGGGCGGATGAAGTTTGGCGAAGATGGATGCCGATGTTCGCCTTCGTTGGGGTTCCTGACGCCTACGGATCGACTTTTAATTTATAGGTGTGGGAGTTGTGTTTTTCCACTAGTTTACCTTTATGGGAGTGTGTTTGTCCTGGCTCTTGGCTGAGAGATAAATCTGGGGTGGGGGGGATGGTGCATCCTTGCACCTCGTTCCTACGTTCTCTTTTCGCTTCCTTCCACTCTCTCTACATATACCTCTCTCTTCTTTTCTTTTCCTTCTTTCCCTCTCCTCTGTCCCATTACTTTTTTCTCCTCTTCTCCTCCTTCTTGACTTCTTTTTTCACATTATGTCTTTTCTGGCTGATCGCTGCTTCCCCTTTTTTTTTTTCTTTTTTCTTTTTTTTTTTTTTTTTAGTTATTGCTTGTGTGTGTGCATTGAGAGTAGCATGCTGTATGTTTTTATGATGTCGAGGACCGCTATTAGTGTAACCCGACCATGACTTGAAATAAAGATGTACTTTTATTTCTACGAATTTTTCCATTATTATATTATCTTTTCACCCATGCCCCGAGGGCCAATTTGGTTTCATGGGACAACAACCGGGTGCTCGCCCTTGTCACCCCAGAGATCATAAGGCCTCATTCTTGAGACGATGCTGAGTAAAGCAGCTTAAGATGCTTTCACGCATTCCATGTATCTTTATTGAATTTTTTCCTCACTGCGTTTGGGCTCATAATTGCCCGACCGAGTGGCAGGGAATGTAATATAAGGGCCCTCCCAATTAAGGCCTAGCTTCCCATGCGCTGGATTTTTCCTTGCGGACAGTAGCTTTTTCAGGACCAAATCCCCCGGCACGTAACTCCTGGGCCTAACTCTCTTATTGTAATACCTAGCGGTCTTCCTTTGGTATTCCCTCAAATCTGTATTGAACTGCTCACGCTTTTTCGTCCGGGAGCTCTAAGTTGAGACGTAGGGCCTCACATCGTTTTGTTCCTCACGGCTAGCTCAAATACGGGAGACTTGCTGGCTTCAACGGGGGCTCACAGCCACATTTTAAAAGTGGGAAAATGGAGTCTCCAGGTTGTGACTTGAGTTGTCCTATAGGCCCATAGTACTTCAGGGAGGTATTCGACCCAGCTCCCCTTCAGATCTTCCAGCTTGGTTTTCAAGGCGGCTTTGAGGGTTAATGGTGACTTGGCTTGTCCATTTGATTCTTTGCGGGTGTCTGCAGGCGACGAATAATGGTACAATCCCGAGCTCGGCCGCAAAGTCCACATGAATTTTGTGTTATCGCGTAAACTGACTGCTCCCGAGACGGCTCTCGGGACGCAAATGCGCATATGATGCGGCCGCCATACGAGTTCACGTACCTTGTTATGTGGATTTATTGGCTAAGGGCTCGGCTTTGTGACTGTTGGTGTGAAATAATCTACATGGCGGATATAAATTTACATTGGCGCTGCCAATGGGCAAGAACTTATTATGTCGAACCCCACTCTTTGGGAAGGGCAGTGGTGATTGATGTCGAGAGAGGGCTGCGCTGGAGAGCTGATATTTTAACATGTTCTGTGGATTTTGCATCTTTTGACTGGTGGTTGCATCTTTGAGCATTGTGGGCGATAGTATCCACGCCTCAAGAAATTTTCTTTATATGAATTGAGGCTTAGGATATGAATTCCGCGTAGCCTTGTCATTGCTTCCATGGCACGTACTTCAGAGTCATCTTCTCAGCTATGCATTTTAGGAAGGTGAATCTCTCGTATGAGAGCTACCCATGTGATTATGATGGCTTTGGAAGACCTCACTCTTGTCTTAAGCGCCTCTTCAGATTAGATGCGGTAGGTTCAGATTATTAATATAATCCCAATAGGGTCCATCATTTCGACACGAAGATCTTGGGCGATCATGTCTTTGTAAAGGTCAATAGAGGTTCCGCGGGTATTCGGCGTCACGTTGACCCGCCGATATGCTCTTTGCAAAGTGGTGGCTAGTTCGCGAGCGTCAGCTGGGTTCTGTACGTTGCGAGGCGTGCGCGGCTGAACCAACACGAACTTTATTAAATCCACGGACTTTTTGGAATGCCAGAACCATCGTCTCACTTTTGGCGCCGTATGCCTCGCCGATGCGACCACCGGTTAAGTCAGCGGCGGACCTCTGGCCCGATCGGCGCTCTGTCAGATGGGCGGGTTGGGGGCACGCTATGATGGCCTCATACTTCGACCTCGTTGATGAAGCATGGAAACAAACCCCCGGGGATGCGTGTTCGATAATACATTCCCTTACGGTGAGGGGTCGAGATTAAGCTCGCACCTTGCGCATTTTGAGCTCCATCCCACGAGAGGCTTCCATGCTGGGGAAGATCGTCCCTTGATTAGATTGGGCTCAGTGAAACTTCACGGGATGAGGAGCACTGTGATGAAATGAAATTTGAGATCGTCTTTTATGAGCGTTTCGACCTGGGATGTCGGGTCGCTCGGCTCTATGTACTAGCCGACCTCGGGACCTGGTTTGTCTTGCTTCGTGGGACGATTAGGGACCTCGCATGGTGTGTTTGGAAATAAGAATGAGTTCCATTTGGGTGCAGAGCTGTGTACTTTAATTTTGAGTTCCTGTCACTGAACTCCCCCTGGGGCTCTGTGGCTGAGTATTAGGCCAGGGTCTTTGTGCCAGCTCTTTTGTCACGACGAGCAACGCCCCAGATTAGATAAATCCTTGGAATGTGTAGGGAGTTCTATACATCGGGCTCACTAGAGATGGGTAGCGAGCTGAAAGTATGTTTTTCCAGGCTGAAGCGCTTCTTACTTTTCTCATACGCATTAAAGGCTTTGCTTCCAAATTTGGAAGAAAGGTTGGCGTTGTCGCTTACTTACGGACACCTGTTCGACTGGGGCTGATCCTCCCTGTTAATCGTTGTACTTCCTTTATCCCACCGTCGTGTGGCATGTCAGCAATGCTTTTATTTTTATCTGGGATTTGCTTCGGTCCCTGCGGTTGACTATGAGGAAGCCACAGAAATTTCCACGACATGTGGAAGCTATGCTGAAGACCCGGCTTCATGTTGCAATCGCAGGATGCGGGAAGGAATCTCCCCGGAGGTGAGGCGATATGTGAATCTAGTGTACAGCGACCTGAAACATCTCGATCTGGCGATGACCATACCCCATCGTTATGTACCTATCTGCGTTTCAAACATCGTGGTTCACTAACCTTTATTCGGTTGCCCCTTGCATTTACGAGCCGAATGGCATTACGGAATGCATGATGGGTCCATGACAGTGACGAATAGCGTCTCTCGATCGCTCAGTTGTGCTTATCCCGGTTTACTCGCGGGAACGCCCATCCATGAAGGCGAGGAGCTCCTTGGCTTTGCTGTGGCGTCGATAAGGTGTTCGACCGGGTGAGGGGAAGGCGTCGCTTTGGGCATGCTGTTTATATCGGTGAAATCGATATAGAGCCGCCAGTTGCCATTTGCTTTTTCATGGCGACGCAACATTTGGCGATACTGGGCGTTCCTCCACACGATTGCCCCTGGCGGATGAGCTTGTCGACCTGCCGTTGATGGCGCGCTGCAATGCCTGCAGTGAAACCTGGCGTTTTTGCTTGATGACGAAAATGGATTTGGTGTTTAGTTTTAGTAATTGTGGCTAGCGAGTCGTGCCACTCATGTCACGACTATTTCCATCGCAGAATGTCCACTGGTGTCTTAGGAGCGTGTGAGGAAACTGGGCCTGCCATTCTGCCTACAGGCCGATATAGGCAAGATGCTGCAGATTAGTCATCGGTGTTATTGGTTAGCTCTTACGAGGGTTCTAAGCGGGAGTGAACATTCATCGCATATCAAGCTCACCATTACTCATTGTCGAACCGTTTTTTTTTGATTCATAGGCGGTGTAACATTCTCAGTCACCACCGCGTTTGATCTCCTCGAACAATCCAGCTGTTGTACCATCGGGGAATTTGATTACAGTGGTATCATGAACCCATCAAAGCGTTTTCGTTATAAAGACGAGCTCGGGACACCGTGCATATGATCGCTCGCCATACGAAGTTACGTACCTTCTGCTCTATGATTTGTGGCTGGGAGCTCAGCCTCGACCCACTTGGTGGAAATAATCTGTAAACGAATTATAGATTATTACATTGGCCTTTGCCAATGGGCAAGGGCGATATGTCCGACCCCAACTTCTTTGGAAGGGGCCACTGGTGAAGTGAGTTGATATGGGAGGCTCTGTGGGAGGCGTGATATTTTAGCATGTTCCTAGCAGATTTTGCATCTTTGACTATATTTGGTTTGCATCTTTGAGCATTGTGGGCCCGATAAACATCACACCTCAAATTTTCTCTTGCTAACGTTCGAGCTCGATATGATTTCACATATGCCTTCATGTACTTCCCTTAGCACATACCAGTGTCTTCTCAGCTATGCATTTTTAGGAAGGTGTGAAGAATCTGCTTGTAAAGGTTCACAGCGTGATTGGTAAACTGGAAGACCTCACTCTTATCTTAATAGCCTCTTTCGGGTGAGTAAGTAGGTTCAAGTTATTAATATAATCCCGAATAGGGTCCGTCCATTTCGGCACGGATCTCTGGGGCGATCGTCGATCTTTGGCATGCGGTCGATGGGGATTCCGCCGGGTATTCGACGTCAGTTGACCGTAGATATCTTCACTGCAAGGCAGAGTGGCTAGTTTCCTTGAGGCGTCGCTGAGGAATTCTACGTGCGGGGACGTACTTGACTGAACCAACCACGAGACTTTTACCCGGTGGAAATCCACGGACTTTTTAGAGATATAGAACCATCAGTCTCGCTTTTAGCCTCGTGTATGCTCTTCGATGCGCACGACCACCGGTTGCCAGTCCTTTGTGGACCTCCCAGGCGTCGACCTCCCCAGCATGAAGTGGGCGAGGGTTGAGCGCATAACCCCATGACGGCCTGTCTTAAGCTTTCGTTGATGAAGCGTAAACAAGCTTGTCGTCTTCCAAATATCTGTCTATACGGTGGTCGAGTTAAACTACTCATTTCCTTCTTGCATTTGGCTCCGTCCGTAGAGCTTCCATATGAGGAGAATGGATCCCTTGATTGAGGTGGGCTCAAATAGCTCTCTTGGGAGTGAACTCATTGATAAATCGACCGAATCTTTGTCTTCACTGCAGTTTGGGCTATCTGGATATGATCGCCAGCTCCCATAGTTTAAGCCTGACCTCGAGACCTCTGGTTTATGTAACACCTGCTTCATGGGGTATTCGGTCGGGACCTGTGGTGTGAGCTTTGAAGCCAAGGCAGTTTCCGGTTCTGATCTGAGGCTGAGTGTGAAGCCACTGCAGCATTTCGGGATACCTACCACTCTGTGGCTCCCTCGGGCTCGGCTGCGATGAAATAGGCAGGGTCTTTGTGCCGCTCTTTGTCCCCCGGCGAGCACCGTGGTGGCATCGATGCGCCGGCCTGACGAGGTTCTGTTTGCTCGGAGGCTCCACTATAAATGGTGACAGGCGCTGTTTTTGACTGCAAACTCTTACGCATTTCTCATCCATTGAAAGGCTTCTTTGAAATTTGGGAAGAAAGGTTGGCATTTGTCACTTGCCACTGGACACGAATCGACTTAGAGGCTGCGATCTCCACATTGTCGTTTGTACTTCCTTTATCCCCGATGGCGACGGCATGTGTGATGCTTTATTTTGTCAGTTTGCTTCAATTCCCCTGCGGTTGACTATGAAGGCCCGAAATTTTTGGCCCGACACGCGAAGGCGTTTCGCCCGGTCGAACCCCGTGTTATAATCGCCCAGGATGCGGAATGTCTCGGAGAGGTGAGGCGATGTGGATACCGGTATGGCCCGACTTTATTGAGCCTCTTTCGTCTAGTATACCTTCCATCGTTGTACCTGTGTTTTTTGAAACATCAGGTTCACTAACCTTTGATAGGTTGCCCACATGATATGGGCCCGAATGGCATTGCAGATACGATGGGTCCCCTGTGCGATTGACGAATGACGTCTTCTCCGCACGTCAACGAGTCTGTACGACATCACGGTTATAGCGAACGCATCCATGAAGTGAGAGCTCATGGCTTTGTTTGCTGGCGATCTGAATCAGACCAGACCACAGGTGAGGAAGAGTATCACCCGAACCTCTTGTTTTATATCGATTGAAATCGTCTGAAGGCCCGCGATTGCCATTGCTCTTGGCGAAACACAAAGCGACTGACCGCTCTGGGTATTCTACCTCGATTGCCCTACTTGGAGGAGCTTCTTGACCTCTTAGTTGATGGCCTTTTGTCTCTACGGTCTGAAACCGCGTTTTGTGATCGGCAGAAAGATGGGTTAGTGTTTGGTTATGAGCTGGATAATTCTGCGAGGTCGATGCCACTCATGTCGACCTATTTCCATGCGAAAGATGTCCACTGTTCTCGCATATCTTAGAAGCGTGTGAGGGCACTTTGAGGCCTTACGCGGTGGGCCGATATAGGCAGAATCTTTGCAGGTGCCAATCATCTAGCGTTATTGGTTCACAGTTCTTAGGGTTACGGCGAACGGTACTTCATCAACATATCAAGGCTCACTGGCATTTCACATTGTCGGCCAGTTTTTGTTTCATGGCGGTGTAACATTCTGGTGCCACCGCGTGATCTCTCGAGTAGTCCCGACAGTTCTTTGTGTGAGATTTGATTACCGGGTGGTATCTGGGAGGGGATGGCTCTTATCGCGTTGAGAGAGGGCCTGCCCAGCAACATGTTATAGGGTGGCGGGCGTCCACTATGAGGCTGGCCCCATCGTCGTTGCGGCAGGGGGGGCTCCCGAGTTAGCACCGGATCGATCGATGCGACACCTTTTCTCTGGCCAGCGGAGATAGGTGGTGACGGTTCCCAGCTCTTCTTCCAATCCCACGTTTTGTCGGGTAGTGCAAAGATGATATGATGAGCTTCCGTTGTCTACTAGGACCAGTGGACGTTGTATTTGCCACGGTACACGGATCACTGGTGGTCGTCATGGGGAATCTTGACATCCTTCCAAATGCGAGGTCGGAGGATATATATGTAGTAGTGTCGACTCGCTGGCATTTTTAGATCTTGTTGTACCTCCCCGTCTGTAGATCTTATCTTGCCAGTGGGCCTTCAGGCGAACTAGATTCTCCTCCTCCAGCCAAATCCTCCACGAGATCACGTGGATTTCCGTGGGTTCTTGTCTTTGATCGTCGTCCCGACTAGGTGAGCGCAGTGGGTGGGTGGGGCCACAGATTGGTGCAGGTGGCCGCGAGCTTGATTCCCGGAGATATCGCCGTAGATACCCTTTGTATCAGATTACTCATCTCTCTTCTTAGCGTATCTGAGTTATCGGGTAAGCTATCATGATCTCACGTGGAACTTCATGAGTGCCAATCTTTATCTCTGGTAGCGGGATTTGGCGCTCATGTCTTTGGCCATCTTAGGAACTGCTCGTTCCGTACTTCATGTAGAACTTGCGACAAATTTGTTAAGGGAGTGAAGCGGCGGAGGCGGAGTGCGTGATATTGATCTTCGTTTGTGTGGGTGAGCGATCTGGTTCCCTCGTCTTTTAGGGGATCGGCTCACGTGCCACGCCTGAAGATTCCGGATCGAAACACCTCTTGGGACTCGTCCCGTCGGCTTCTCTGTCGTCTTTTTGTCCTTTTCATGAAACTCTCTTCTTTAGCGCAGGGGGCCTCTATCTCAGTTTATGTATTTTTATGGCTTTAGCGGAGCATTATGTTCGCTTTGAGGTTCTTTGAGATAGGAAACATGAGTCTTTGGGCACACGATCACGCGATAGAAGGCCGTGGCAATGAGAACTTTTCGTCAAGTACATCTATCTTCAGGGACTCGGCATTAAACGTTGCACGTATGACTTCAAATTTTCCTGTGTTCCTTGTTTGATGGTTGCAGATGGTAACAACTTCTGTATGTCCCTAGCCCAGAAGCAGTGGGAGGCGAAGCGTTGATAACTCTCTAAATGAAGAAATCGTTGAAGGGATGCAGCTGGACCCGATGGCAGGGCACAGGTGGTGACGAGCATGCGGTGGGGAGTGGATATACCCATGCGACTCCATGCACAGTTCTTATGGGTATTGAGATGGTCCTCTTTGGTCATGCCTTAAAAGTAGAGCATTGTTGAGGCAATCTTTGAATTTGGTAGGGACTTGTGGATGGTTTAACTTCCTCAGAGATGAAAGGATGGTCATTTTGTTGCACCAGACATGTAGTGTATACAGGAATGTTGTGGCTAGCTATTTTTGTTTCTGTGGTGAGGCTCTTTGTTGGAGGTCGCAGATATTTGTCCGATATCTACTTCTTCTGGCGGTCGATGGGGGGATGAGGTGGTTCTACGTTCGCCGTGTCCCTGCGTATTGCTTTCGGTTCTCTTCTGGGGGCGGTTGTGTTGTACGGCGATGGAGTCACTTCTGACGGTATTTCGGGTATATCAGCGGTATTGGCTCTCTTTCATTGTGGAAGATATTGCGACCTTCTGATGACGCTCACTGGGTGTTGTTGTACGGTGAGTTGATTACATCTCCTTTATCAGCGGTTGGCAGAGGCGGAGTGCTTCACTTCCATTTGTATTGGCACCGGATAAGCCCCACCGGCGGCCGCGGTGACTTCCACTGCGCATCTCGATGGGTCACGGCATCCTTGCAGTCGCGTTTGCTTCACGCTTTCGACCGTTCCTGATGAATACATTCAGATGGCGATTAGTGATGTTTGTGTAAAACGGTGATTCATGAGCGCCGTGATGATCTTTTGAAGCGGACGAAGTGGGCCAGGGAGGTGGTTAGGCTGGACGAGGCTAATGGTTGGGTTTGGCCCGGAGGGATCTTGGATCGTCGGGAGAAGCTATGGGAAGGTTCTTTGCAATGTTTGAATGCGGGATCGATCGGTTTTTCTACGCAAAAACCGGAAGAAGGAAGTGGCGAGGGGCGCGCGGTATCCGATACTATGGTCGTGTCGGCGAGAGAAAAGAGTGAATCTTGGGATCGGCGTATTGACACTGGTTGGTGGGTGGCGCGTATTTTAGTGTATGTCGTCCAGATGACTAGAGTCCTTGTGAGGATATCTTGTTTCGTATAGTTAACGCCAGTTGCGGCGGATTAGTCGAGGGAGTTTATTTGGGATAATCCTCCTTCTTTATTGGGGATTAAATCGTGATCTTGCTAAACTTCTTGCTATAACTAGGGCTTTGATTAAACCAGATAGGTTATAACAGGGAATAATACATCTTACATTGTGGAAAGGATTTGGGATTGGTAGCCGGATCTGGGCTCAGCCATGTTTGGAGCCTAATAGGCGGGACCTTTGTTTGGTAGTATGGAATGGCCACGGGCGGGACCGGCCCCCATACGCTCCCATCGGTGCGAGAGTGGATATTTGGTCAATTATGCCCCAATCAATTTCAACCCCCAGATTTTTGCTAGGAAATATGGTAATATTTTGTTTCAGAGTGTCAGATGTTCTTATCATGAAGCTGTACCTTTATTTATGTTGAAAGCGAAAAAGCTTCTTCTTCAGGTAGTCTGTTCTCTATGCTTTTCGTCATGTACTTGTCCTCCAATTTCTTCCAAAGACTTGTTGTCAAAGTTTCCTTCATGACAAAGTACTTCTGTTCCTTTGCTAAGCATAGTCGGATTGTGCCGCAAGCTTGCCGGTTGATGAAGTTCCAATCTTTAGTTGACATGTCCTTAGGCTTGAAGTCCAAGGCAATATGAGATCCCTCTCGGAATAAGAGATCTAGGACTTCGCATTGCCACGCGCTAAAGTTGTTGGTGCCGTCAAATTTCTCCACCTCCAACTTTGCATTAGACAACATGGTTCTCCTCATTGAACCACTCGTGGTTGGTTCCTCTACAAGCTCCTCAATCTTCTTAGTTGGTTCGTCGTCGGCCATTAGGAATTATCACAAACAAAAACTATTTGTTTGGAGTTCACAGAATAGAGCAAATAATTTTTCAACTTTTGGAGATCTGATCTTGAAAAACGGAGCTCACGGATGCGTCCGGAATGGTCCAAAATGGTAGGAACCAGTCTTACTTTAACAGAACCGAACAAAAATGGACTGAATAGGCAAAAATACCTCCTTTTGAAGAGTAAACCGATTTAGACAGACCGGTTTTGGTCTGGACCGGATCGAGTCGGTGTAGGGTCGAATCTAGAAGTTTATTAAAAAAACTTATATCGTGATGATGTCATGCTAACATCATCATCTTCAACCTCTGGCTTCCTGGAAATTCTGCTAACTTTTTGAAAAATTGCAGGTTTGACCAAACTTTGACCAGCTCTTGGAAGCTCGTCTGATGACGGATTTACAATCCGTTTTTTGCGTTGGATTCCTGGCGGTGAGAGCTATCTACTGGTGTGATTAGAATTTGATTTTGAGTACTTTGAATTCTAGTCCAAAATGCAACAACTTTGCTCTAATACCAATTTGTTGTGCGGAAGCGCCCAAAATTCAAAGTGAAAAAAAAAACATACACACAAGAACACAGAGATTTACGTGGATCGGAAATTTGCCTAGGTCCACGGGAGGCAACACACTTTTACTATATTTGGAGAAATATTACAAACACTCAGATTTCTTACACAGGATCCTCACTCTTCTGAAGCTTTTATAAAGAGCTTAGAGGTTCAATGAGAATGAATTTACAAGTGAGGAAGACATGGGTTTATATAGGAAGAGTTTATTCACTATTCCACCAACCTCATACACCATTGACGAAGTCAAACACACCATGGATGACTAGTTTCCATGGAAGACCAGCCCACCTTCAAGGACTTCCATAGCAGGCCATGTGAAGAATATGAGTCTACAATGTGGACTCTTATGGTTGGAAGTGAGCCACCATTCCAACATATAAATCTCCTCCCAAGTTAATGCAAGATCTCCACTTTGGTACTAATTGTAAATCCTACCATTGTGAAGATGCCTCAAAACAAATGTGGGTAACATTGTATTTCTATCCCAAAGTTGCTCTTATGAAGATCTATCGCTCTAATCAATTCATGTATCTTCAAGCTAGATTTTTGAGCGGTTACAACAACTATAAGGTGCTCAAGTGTGGGTTCCAACCAACAGCCTGCTTATAAGATCCGACGATGCGGCGAGGATGTTAGTTGCTTTGATTGTTTGAAATGTGGAAAACGGAGAAAAAGCTTTGTTTAAAGGGTCGGCCAATCAACCAACTATGTATACCCATTGTTCTTTATGTCTTTGTCATTTATATCTTGTGGTTATGCAAACCTTGAGAATCGCCGACAAGCATTTGAGATCAGTTGAAATCCCTAAAATCACTCTCTCTCTAACTATTCACAACTACGATGCTTTTCACAAGCCTTAACAAATGTCGAAAACTTAAGGGAGCTTCACTTGGACAGAATGGCTATAAAAGAGCTGACGTCATCAATTGAACATTTAAATAGGCTTGAAATTTTGAATCTAAGAGGTTTCCAACAACTCGTGACTCTTCTAGAAAGTATTTGTAATTTATGCTTTCTTGAATATCTCGATGCCAGTTACTGTTCAAAACTCCAGAAATTGCCACAAAACCTGGGTAGGCTCAAAAGCTTGAAGCGTCTTTATGTTCATGGCTTAAACTTAATGTGCAGCTAATTGCTTTCTTTGTTAGGTTCATGCTTCTTAAAGGAGCTATATCTATCTGAGTCAAAGCTAATTCCATGAGGAGTAATCATGAGTGATATTTGCTGCTTATACTCATTACAAGTATTAAATCTAAGTTACTGCAAACTAGATGAAGGAGGAATCCCTAGTGAAATTTGGCGCCTATCATCTTTAGTAGAATTATACCTAGTAGCAAATCGTTTTAGGAGCATACCTACTTGGATCAGTCAACTTTCTATGTTGAAAGTCCTTTACTGAGTCACTGCCTTGAACTAGAACAAATTGCAGAGCTTCCCTCCAGTTTGCGAATCTTAGAGGTACATGGGTGTAGATTGCTGGAAACTTCAGCACCTCTACTCTCATCTTCACTATTCAAATGCTTCGAATCACTAATTCAGGTACTTTTGATTTGCGTATAACTTTTTTTTCTTTGGTATCTGTAGCCATGGAGTTACGTGTTAATTTTATTTTCTACATGATTTGGAATGTAGGAATAATGCTAGACTATGACATTTTATTGGAGTTAGTGTATTTATTTCTGGAAGTAGTAGAATTCCAAAATGGATAAGATTTTTCAGCAAAGAGGATGTGAAGTAATAACAAAAACACAAGATTGGTACAAGGTAGTGACTTGCTGGGTTTGTTTTGTACTCTATTTATGATCCAGTACTTGATAATGAATCTGAGGCGGGATGGAAGATGAATGAAACTTACTTCAAGTGTGATTTGACTTTGGTTGGTAATGAACGTTAGTTGGTGGCTGATCCATGTATTAGAATCCTTTGCAAATGCCTTGATGTTGTGGATGTTTTATTATCCTAAGGTGATTATTGAGGAGAAGTACGTCTCAAATAAATGGAAGCATTTGAAGGCTTCATTTAGTGACTACTCAGATGGTAAAGCAATGAAAGTGAAGGAGTGTGGGATCCATCTTATATATGCCTCACATGCTCATGAACACAACCCTGCCTCTGCTGGTAAATCACTGATACCCACTATCGAGTGGGAATATCAACAGGATGAGTTGAAATCCCTTACACCTCTCCTCTGCTTAGGCTGTCCTGGATTAAGGAGCTTCCCAACAACCCTTGAGGATGTGGAAAATTTAAAACAACTTCATTTTGATGGAACTGCTATAGAAGAACTACTTGTGTCAATTCAATATCTTAAAGGACTTCAATTCTTGATCTGGAATATTGCCACAACCTCGTGAGTCTTCCAGAAAGCATTTGTAAATTGAAATCTCTCACAATTCTTTCTTGCTATTGTTGTTCAAATCTAAGGGAGTTCCCGAAAATATGAGAGAATATGGAAAATTTAGTAAAGATTGATTTGGATGGATCTGCTATAGAAGGACTATCATCATCAATTAGAATGAACTAACTTTTAATTTTGGCGATCACCTTATGACACCTTAGGAGTCTTCCAAGTAGCATTTGTGAGTTGAAATCCCCTACAGCTCTCTTTGCTTCTCAAGGTTGATTTTCTCTCACTTAAGAGCTTTCCATAAACTCTTTGAGGATATGGGAAATTTAGACAACTCTAGATAGATGGAACTGCTATAAAGAACTACCATAATCGATTTAATACTACACAAGGAGAAGCTTCAATATTGAATCTGACGAGTTTCCAGCTTAAACATGTGCATCTTCCTGCAAAAGCATTGACGGATTATTGACATCTCTTATAACTCTCTCTTGCTCTAGCTGTTCAAATCTAAGGGTGTTTCCAGAAATCTCGGAGAACATGGAAAATTTAAAAGACCTTGATTTGAGTGGAACTTCCATAAAAGAGTTGCTATCATCAATTGAACATCTACGAGGGCTTCAACATTTGACTCTAGAAAATTGCAGCAACCTTAAGAAAATTCCAGAAAGAATTTGTAAATTGAGCTCTCTTAAATGGCTAGATGTCAATTTATGTACAGAACTTAAGAAATTCCTGAGAATCTTGGGAGTTTCCAATGTCTAGAGTGTCTGGGAGTTTGAGGTCTAAATCTAAGCATATAATGTTTTACTAGCATAACTGCAGACATCATTCAACTTTCTAAACCGAGAGTCCTTTACTTGAGTCATTGCCCCAAGCTTCTACGAGTTCAAGACCTTCTACCAACCTTACGAGTTCAAGACATTCCACCAACCTTACGAGTTCTAGATGTCCACAATTGCACATGCTTGAAAATTTTATCTAGTCTTTCGCGTCTAGTCAGTTTTTCTATGCTCAAATGCTTCAAATCTGTTAAGGATTAGTTTCCTAATCCATTAAAAAATCCTTTTTTTTTTCTTCCCTTTTTTCTTTAGTCTTCTAATTAAACTCTAATTTTGTTTCCTTCATTTTCTCTAACACTTAAGAGTATAAATGTGTATGTTCCCTCACTTTGTTAATTAATGAATATCAAAGAGTGATTTTTCTCTTCACATGGTATTAGAGCCACTTTTCCGGCCACAACCCTCTTTCCGACTTGCCCTCTTCCATTGACATCCCTCTTTTCTGACGGACCCTCTCTCACAGACGTTCTCCAGTGGATCTTCTTTGACGGAACTTCTCTGGTAGACTTTCTCTTACATAACTTCTCCGGCTGACCTTCTCCGACGGAACTTCTTCGGTGGACCTTTTCCGACAGAACTTCTTCGGCGAACCTTTTCTAACGGAACTTCTCCGGTGAACCTTCTTTGACAGAACTTCTCCGGCGGACATTTTCTAACGGACCTTCTCCGACGGCCCTTCCCCGAGGACCTCTCCGACCGACCTCTCCAAATGGACCTTCGACTACCCACTCGACAGACCTTCTCACTGACATTCTCCTCAATGGACATTCTCTGATGGACCTTCTCTAGCAACCCTTCTCCTGCAGACCTTCTTCGACAACCCTTCTCCCATAGACCTTCTTCGACGAACCTTCTCCGACTAATTGGTAGACCTTCTCCATCAGACCTATTTTTCGACATACTTTTTCAACTCTACTTTTCCAACGCCACTTGTAGGCCCTCTTTATCACACATCAACTCGCTCTTACGCAAATAATCCCAAAGATCACATCTTACGGTCGCTGTCTCACTCCCATTACATCAACTCATCACAGAATAATTCGACTTTCCAACGACCCCAAATCTACTCCATCGACATATTTAATGTGCTCGACGCATTTCGATTAAGTACATATGTAAACTATTCATCCATATACTCACTATAATAATGGTGTTAAGGATTAGTTTCTTAATCCATTAATGAATCCATTTTTTCTTTCCTTTTTTCTTTAGTCTCCTAATTAGACTCTAATTTTTTTTCCTTCCTTTGCATTAACACTTAGGGTATAAATATGTGTGTTCCCTCACTTTGTTAATGAATGAAAATCAAATTGTTATTCTCTTCACAAAATCAACAATCAAGGTATACGTATGATGCTTCACAACATTAATTTACCCCTCTTCTTCATGAAGACATTGTATTTACACCCTACTTCTGTGCAGGAGTTGGAATGTGGCTCTTATTGGGACAAGGCAATCAGAGTCTATACTCCCGGAAATAATGGAATTCCAGAGTGGATAAGCCAGCGAGAAAAAGGATCTCAAATAACAATAGAGCTTCCTCTGGATAATGACTTCTTAGGATTTGCTATATACTCTGTTTGTATTCCTTGGGCTCCTGGTTGGTTGAACTGCAAACTGAATTTCTGTGGTGGTGGTGAAGAATCTGGTTGCTGGGACGTGGATGATGTCAGGTTCTTCTGCTTCGAATGTTGTGTTGGATCAAATCAAATGTGTGGCTTGTACCATACAGCTTGCTATTAAAGAGAAAACTTTTATTGGTCCAAACAAATGGAGATGTCTCAAGGCTTCATTTCATGGGCTTGACGGTTTAGCAGTAGAAGTGAAAGAATGTGGGATCCATCTTATATACACAAAGGACATCCCAAAAGATACCGGTACTGATACTGATGCCAGTGCCAGTGCACAAAGAAGCTATCACCGCACACAGTTCACTGAGCACATCGATCCTCCAATGGATGTTGACTTCAGATGACGGCAAGGAAGTGATACATTTCGCTGGTTGGATCTTTTTGCAAATTTGTTCGATGGATATACTGGATATTCTGGTGAAGGTACTGAACATATATCTATCTCAACCTGCTTTCCGTAAGCCATCATCTTTTCTCTTCTTATTAGTTTCAATTATATATGGCTATGTGATTTAAAAGGGGGCTAAAAATCGATTACGATCTCATGCTGTTTTTTTTTTTTTTTCTTCTCTTTAGTTTTTTCCTTGCGGCTCCCTGTTTTGAAAGTCCATAGGTCTCCATAGGCAAGAATCCCAATCTTATCTATTATTCCGAAACCATTTTTATTAATTTAGTGTAGAAAATTCCATCATTGATTTTAGAGCATATGTAGTATTAAACATTTTTGTCAAATAAGTAATTCATGTGCAGGAATTTACACCCTAATTAGCATGGACTTAAGGAAAAGGATCTAGATGGAGATAAACGATTGGCAGGAGATTGATCAATAACAAGGTATATGTAGTGACAGCCATTTCGAGAACTTTATCCATGGACGGTGTTGTGTGGATTTTGCTTTCTCATAATATTTGTCTTCTTCACAGGCTCCAGATTTCGCGTCGGCTAAGCTCATCTTTCTCTCTCTAGTTTCACAGCCTAGAAAGCATTCAATGATTTCTGTTTGATTTTTTTTTTTTGGATAATTATTTCTGTTTGATTTCTCACTACTGTAAACACACCTTCTCTCGATTATTTCTCATAAAGACCCATTTTCTTGAGTTTTTATGTTTCCTGTTGATTTAATATTAACATAGCAATGTAAGTAAAGGTTGCTTTCGATTTCTTTCTTTTTTTTAGAATACTTTTATTTACTGCATACTCAAAGAAAGTACATCTCTTAGAAATAGAGAAATGGAAAATTTTCATCGCTTAGATGAAGATGAAAAATTCCATTCACCAATAGACCAAGCGGAAGTTCCCTCTGTTCCTTGACTGTACATGAGAATGAACCTAGCTTGACAAACAAGAACCAGTGGGTGGTCAAAACTCCGACAACATAGCCAGCCTTATGGGAAAGAGACATTTTATCTAAATGAAAAAGTATTGGTGGAATTCAAGGAAAGCTGTGGTATATGAATGGCTTCATGGGGCAACTAATTATACGCCATTTGAGATAAGGAAATATGCATTAGAAAGTCCAAATTTAAAAAAAAAAGTAGGGTTTTGGAATCTTAAAGGGTCAAAGTTTGCGGGTTTTGCTAAAAATAGCAAATGAAAGCAGAGGCATGAAGAAGATAGGAGGTAGTTGATTGAAAGGTCGTCAGTTACTCCATTCTTATCATGCTCCAGAGTCTTATTTTTCCATTTGAAACCGCCTCCTCCACTTTATAAGGATGTTTAATCAATTATAAAACAGTTTTAGGTGAAGTGCTTAAAAACAAAATACTGATACGTGGCTTTTGTGACGATGTGAAATCGTATCAGTTATCTTTTACTTGACAAGTGAGTTTCACATGAGGTGATGACTGAATGGCTCGTACTACCAGTAGCGATTCGTTCAGAATCACTTTTGGGGCCACGTAACCTGCAATATCTGTTTCAACGTGACTGTAAATTATAGGATCTGAGCGTCAATGAGGCGTGAAACATTCTAAAAGTGGTACGATAAATGGAACTTTTAGATTTAAGTATATTTCTCTTTGTATGGAATAGATATGGGACAATGTCATCTCAGTGTTCGTAGTCAGCGAGCAGCAGAAAAATGATTATTAAAGTAATATATATATTTTTCTTATTCAATAAAAAAAATTAAATAATATATATAATTTAAATGTCTTAAAAAGTAGAGGACGAAGAAAAATCCTAATAGATAACATCTGGATTCTTATCTAATTCAAAGAGGGACTATAGTACTTATCCACATAGACTCCTAGGTTAATATGTCTCATTTCCCTAATCCACAGTGACTGCATCTGTCATCAAATTTTGATAATAGATTGGTATAAGTGGACAACCGAGATAGAACAACAATTCAAATGGGTCATTTCTTTTAAAAATTAAAAATATTTGTGAAAATTTATGACATGTTTTCTTTCCTACTATATTCATATTTAATGCCTAATTATTCTGAAAAATCCTTTAATAAATTGCATATTGGAAATACCTCATATTAGATTAGTTAATAGATAAATTAGGTCTTATTTGGCATTGATCCTAGAAAGTTTTTAGATTTTAAAATATTTTTTTAAAATATTAGGTATTTGATATTTTTAGAAAAAACTTTTTAAAATGTGAAAAATTATTCCATGATATTGGAAAATGACTTATATGATTTCCGGAGAAACACTTTATTAGTGATTTTTCTTAAAAATGCTTCTAAAAAGAACTTTTACTTGGCATCACTCAGATGTCGAACTGTGATAAATCAGGCTCACAGAGGTCTCAAATGATTTTTTGTTTTTCTCAATTTGAGTAATTTTCATGGTTGGATATAGAACATGTTATTTTTAAAAATATTTAAAACAATCTCAAATATTAAAATGTAGAGTTACAAACGGCGACGATTTGACTCTTTTGTTTAGATTCTTTGGTAGCATGTAGCTCGGTGTCACAAACTCCGAGACAAAATGGGTTAGACATTAAAAAATTAAAATAATAATAATTTTAGTTTTCATTTTCGAAAATAAAGTTTTGTTTGAAACACTTATAGTTTATTTTTATGTTTTTAAAAGATTATTAAAATAAATCATTTTAGCTATATTCATTTTTTTATTTTAAATTATTTTTCATATTAGTATTATTTTATTTTATTTAAAATCATTATAATTAATATGCTTTTTCCCTTAAATATCAATTTTATATTTTTCATAATAGAAAATCAAAATATTTTTAACATCTTAAAATTATTATATAGTCATTAAAAAAATAAATAATAAAAAAATGGGCCAAATAAGTTTGGAGTGGCCCGAATCCAAATGGAGTCATTACTTGCCGGAGTGATAGGCCCAGGATGCTGAGCCACCACTTTTCCAAAGGCCCTCCACAAACTGCGGGATAAAGTGCGACGACCCACTAGGCTCGACCCATGTTCCACTTCTAGAAGGATGAGTATAGGCTAAGTGTTTGTAATTAAAATAGTCAATGTGAAATTTTAGAATTTGAACCATGGTACAAAAAGATGGTTTAAATTTCTAATAATGAAAAAAGTAGTAATTTGGTCTAATTATTGGAAGAATACATAGCAGATGTAAATATAATATATACGAAATGGAGATAAAATTATTTAATATAATCTATTGCGAAAAATTAGTGAAATTAAATATATTCAATCTTTTTGGATTCATTGAATTTCTTACTTTTAATAAATAAATAAAATATATAATTTTTATATAAAAAAAAAAAAAAAAACTCTTATAGATGTATTAAAAGAGAAATTATTCTGCATTTATTACCATCACATTAAATACTTCATGAGGAAAATATAAATTCTTAGCTAAGCACTATTTTTTTTATTTCTTTATACCATATACTTGATATAAAAGAAACCATTCTTCTACCAAAGTGACTTCGTTTGAAAAATGATGAAATTGGGTGAATGGGCGTTGGAAAATAGGCGAGAATGAGTTGAAGTCACTTCATGGTGAGAGAGACGAAGAAGTTGATAAGTTGAGTTCGTTTTCAGCGAATGCAAGCAATAGGATTGAAAATGGGATATCTTACTGTCTGGATATTAAATGGAATATCTTTATATGGATTCTTTCGTCAGGTATCGATAATATCCGGATAATAAAGTCAGTTGGATTGTTATACTTAGGATTTGTAATTAAATTAATTACTTTTAATGATGTAATTTAATTTTTTATATGACATTATTTTATTTATATTTAATTTAAATTAAATAAAAAAATTAATGTAAAAAATTACTTCGGTTGAAATGGGACGTATAGAAGTTTTAGTTTTGAAATCGGATTATTTGAACGTTTTCAGTTGCATTTCCAGTAAAGCAAGCTTTCCCAGTTAAATTTCCGGATTTTAATATCCGGATATAATAACTTGTTCTGGATTTACATCAAGATTCATTATATTTTTGAATTTTTTTAAAATTTTCTAAAATTAGTTTAAATATATTATATAAATTATAAAATTTAAGTAGCATTATAAATTATAAAATTTAAGGAAAACTGGATATGAAGTGTAAGGAAGTCTGTTTGGGAAAGTAAAGAGTATTGGAATGGGGTCAAAAGAGTATATTTTGGGGTGCAAAGTATATTTGGGGTTCTTAGTAAATGAGTGAAGAAGATATTAGATTGCCATGTGTTTATACTACGTATTAAAGGATTTATGTCTTTGAAGTAGTAATTTTCTTTTCTTTTAACAGGTAAGATTTTAAAACTTCTTGTATTTTATATAATAACCATCATTATTTTTATTCTTAAAAGTATCCAACAAACTTTATTCATTGTATAAAATAATATAATATAATTAACTGATTAATTGCTTTGGTCTTTTATAAGAGAACTGGGCTGGTTAGGGCGGGACAAAGGCCAGATTTTTGGGCCAATAGTTGATGGGCCCAATACACTCTGTTCCCTTTGGGCCAAATATTGATTAATGTCTGTATATACACTTCATAACAAATTATGTGATATTTATTCATTGAATGAATATGGCTTATTGAAAAATGAATGATAAAGTGGGTTAGTAAAAGTGGCAAACATGAACCGATATCAAGATTCGACACGATTTTGTAGATTTGGGTTTGATATAATGATTGAGTCAAATTCGTGTCGGCATAAATCGTTTTAATAAGAGTTATATTCTTGTCAGTCCACATAACACAAATTGGACTCATATTTACTTATTTAATTATTATGTTAATTAATATTTAACCTAGATTAACTTATTATATATATATATATTAGTTGTGTTGAATATTTGTGAATTAATTATAATTTATGTTATTTTAAATTACAAAATTAATAAACGGGTTATATATATGTGTCGTATCGTATCACCCGATAATTAATTTGGTCGTGTTAAATTTTTTATTTCAAACTCATTTATTATTCATGTCGGATTGACAAATACTATAAAAAAAAATGATTATTGACAAGACCCGTGAACACAGATTGCCACCCCCCTATTAGAAATTGCATCACTTGGATTTTAAAATTGAGGTAGTCATAGCCCACCTTAAAAACAGCCTTTACTTGAATTTCTTAAAATCAAAGGAGGCACCTTTAAACTTTATATGTTCATATCAGTTAATTTATAACATTTGCTTGAATTTAAGAGGAAAATATTTGATCAAATCAAATTAAATTATAAAATCAAATAAAAAATAGCAACAATAAGCGTAGTGCTTTCTAATAGCATATATTAGTTGGTGTCATTACTTTTTTTCTAGGTTGTTTGTTTTAAAATATTATAACAATGTGAAAATAGCTATTCTCTTTTATGCAAAAATATGTTAATCTTTATTTTCAAGTCATGGGACAATATTTTTCAAAAGCACTTTGGTCTGTAATTTTGTTTGTTTCTTTTGGCCTTTGGTTCTTAAGATGAAACGAAAAAAAGGAAAAATATGTTTGGTTTTGATTGGTTTTTCTAAAAAAGCAGCAAAAAAGCAGCTGATTTAAAAGAACGAATAAGGTTTTGGAAACTGCTTTTGTTATGTTCGCTATGTTTCAATTCTCAATAATAGTTTAAAAAATAGGAGACTAAATAGGCTCTTAGTTTTCTACTTTCTTAATTTGATTCCAAGCCAAAACCAATTAAATATCTTCATGAGGTGCATATCTTTAATGGTATGCACATGCATTTATTTTGCATCAGTGATTCTTATCTAGACCTGTTTTTTCTCTCTCTCTTAAAATCACTGTATGCACACAGAAATGAAGACACTGCATTGGTGTTGTTCATCAACAATATCTTAGTTCAAGATGGTGACTAGTTCAACAACTCAACAATGAAAATTAGGACAACAAAGATTCAAATGAAATTATTTTTAAAATTCATCAAACAACATAACTCAGACTGCCAACCTTAATGAATATATCCTACTCTGCTACGAAGAATTTTAACTTATGGAGCTGCTGACTTCAACTCTGTAAATACTCTAGATAAAATGGTCTGCATTGTTTGATAAATCAAAGAAACAAAAGAAACAAAAACTAAATGATAGGGCGTGTTTGGTTGCTTTATTTTTAAAATTACCGAAACGATTTTGAAAAGTGGAGAATATCGTTTTGTGTTATTTAGAAAAGCTATTCTTACTGCTTGGTATTTAGTATTTTACGTGTTTTTAATTTGTGATTTTCCAAAAATAAACTAAAAAGGAAACCAAAGGTGTTCTTCGTTTTTTCATTGTTCACCTTGTTTTTTCATAACAAAAAATAATTTTCTAAAACTATAACCAAACAACTCCTATAGGATTTGAAAATTGTTGGAAGTCCCACATCAGTTGGACACGGTCCAATTTAAGTGAATATATATAAAGCCGAACCTTCCTGCTTATCGGGGACTTTAGCGTAGTATGGAAAGGGATTATAAAATATTAACAAGTGACAGCCTAACTGCAGCCTGATCACAGCCAAGAGAATCCACACTTATCATCATCTGAAAACTCGAAAAAGAAAACCCAAATTTCAATGTGAGGGGGAGTATTGGAAGTCCCACATCAATTGGATATGATCTAATTGAAATGAATATATATGGAGGAACCTTCCTCCTACTATAAGGCCTTTTAGTGGGAGGTGAAAGAGGTTCTAAAAATATTAACATGGTATGAAATCTTGCTAAGTGTTTGGATCACCATGGAAGAGGCTTCATACTTATCATCCTCAAGAAGGGCTGGAAAAAGAACAGAAAAAACTCAACCTTATCGTGAGGGGGAGTGTTGGAAGTCTCACATTGATTAGACACTATCCAAACCTTCCTAGTGCTATAAAAAGGTGAAAGAGGTTCTAAATATATTAACAAAAATTGGGCGCCCGCTTAAGAGGTAGAAAATTTTCTTCGTTTCAGATTCAAACTTTTCGAAAACAAGCGAAACATCATACATTTAATAAGCATTTAAAACAAAATTAAAAAACAAAGAAAATGACCATCATTTTCAACTTTTTATATATTTAACTTAAAACAGATAAACGCTTTCTTGCGTAGCTTAAATCAAAACACTTTATTTTTTGGATTGGGTTAAATTGAAAACACGAGATTTGAATAATCATTTTAAACGCATTTTCATTGTTTTCATATTAATTTCGTTTTTCAGAAATGGTTCACAAAACGGATTTTTTTATTCTTTATTTTCAACCAAATTCGCATTTAAACGGTCAAAATGAAAACTAAAAATTAGAATACATTGAAAATTTTCATATTCTGAATTTTGGATAGAGTTGAAAATTTTCGCGAATTAAACGGGGCATAATCCATCCATCTAACATAACAGACTATAACTAACAAGGAGAACAAGAGTTGAGATGACGCCAGGCCTTCAAGAAACCAACTTTAATTCCATGTTTTCCTCGGAGCAACATACGGCTTAAAGTCGTCATTTTATGTGACTGTCCCGAAATTACTCCCCTTGTTGAGGCATGCTGTGATAAGATTATACCATATCCATCGCCGTATGAGTCCATCCTTCTGCCGGCGAGCAGCCACAGCTGCCACCGACTTCCTGGCCGGTCCGCTCGAACTTGTTCATGCTTTCGTAGACTTTTCTCAAGTACTGATCCCTTTCACCCAAGCTGTGTCCTGAATCTTTGTTTGATTTTCCGAATTCAGCTAAGACCAGTGGCTTTTTCAGTATTTTGTTTGAATCTATGGAGTGACTATGCATCCACCTTTTCATAAAGGCCATTTGTGCTGAATCATTTTGTCCAGACAGCCTACAATAACATAATCTTCAATCGAATATATATGTTCAACATGAATTGGAAATCAATTAATTAGGCTACTCATATACCATGTTATTAACATATGATGGAAATGTTTTCGGGTTTTTAGTTAAACTAACTTGGAGTATTAACCATAGCGATGGACTTAGCTAATGCCTAAGGGGAGCATATGTCCCCACTGAAACTTTTTTGCAAAAATTATTTCTCTTGTAGAGAGGTGGACTTTAACCCAAAACCTTAATTATGCCCCTCCCGAATTTGTAAGATCCTATACGACTAGGCTAGAGTTCCATGTTTGTCAATTTATGCCTCCTTTAAACTAAATTCCTGGATCTGCAAAAAATATTAGTTAATGAATTGAAGTATAGAAAATATCAGGATATGCATTTATGATGGTGAAGTCTACAATAACATAATCTTCAAGCAAATATGTTTAACATGAATTGGAAATCAATTTATGCTACTCATATAGCATGGTATTAACATATAATTGAAATGTTTTCTGCTTTAGTTAAACTAATCTGGAGTATTATGTAATGAATTGAAGTATATATATACCAAAATATCAGGATATGCATGTATGGTGGTAAAGTTCTACAATAACATAATTCTAATCAAATACGTTGAATATGAATTGGAAATCAATTTATGCTACTTCATATATATGTGCAACGTTATTAACATATAATCGAAATGCTTTTGGGTTTTTAGTTAAACTAACTTGAAGTATTAGGTAATGAATTGAAGTATATATACCAAATATCAGGATATGCATGAATTGTGGTAAAGTCTATCTCTTTGATGAGATTGTTGGTGATGAAATCAGTTCCAACTTGGTTATAACCTGCAGGATTGTTGAACTTCTTTTTGGGCATGGAGTCGCCATAGAATCCTTCCATGCCTATTTCAAGCAAGTGTTTTTTGTCCAAGGATTTCACAAAACTTGCCATTTCTTGAACCCAACCCTGTCATTTGAGTTTAATACTCAGTTCATTTCCTTGTTATGTAATAGAAATATTTGATTAAAAAACTTCGAATTACTCAAATAGTATGTAAATCTAATCATTTTCATGTTTTTTCTCGAAAAATAACTCATTTCGGATGAAAATACCAGCATTGTTTACATATAAATTCAAATGGAGGGTTCTATTATTAAAAAAACAATAAGGATATTTATACAACGACGCAAAAACTAATAAAGCGTCGATTTTGAAATTCAGTTTCAAAAGATCTGGTCCAAACGTTACACATTGTAATATTATGAGAAATCAGCAAGCCATGCCAAACCATTCTTCCCGAGTAATCAGCTTACAACAAGGCTCATTCATCAGCTCCCACGCCATGATCGCTGGATCACTTTTACGCACCTGAAAGATGCGGCAGTTCATCTGAGCACTTCTCGCCTTCCAATCAAGATTGGGTTGATATTAAACCAACTGCCAATCAATATCGCAGAACATTTTGCAAAAGAACATTAATGATCGTCCGCCTCATTGTTTCGTAGCATTTTCACTGCGATCGTAGAAATCATCTTCTCCATTAATATTAACTCCCGCATTTGAGCTCATTCAACATAATGTGGATACTTCCAAAGTTCCTTTGTGAAGATTCACCCAATCGTTAATCCATGTCAGTTCCTGCTTCTAAATCATGAAACCCCAGAGTTTAATCTATCATTAATATGCAATCAGCCGTTTCATATAACAATATAGCAATAATTTAGAATTATGTTTGCATGCATCAGCAGCATAGTATAGTGATTTAATCCTTACTAAAAGAAAAAGTAATAGGTTATCTGAATAGAGAGCATGTTAAAGAAACTTTCTAATGAAGATTACAAAAAATATATCATTAAGTATAGAAAATTCTTCCAACATGCACTAATATGTATAGTAATTTAACATCCTTACTATGCAAGAAAAGTGTTAGGTTACTGTATTAGTGCAAGAAATTTTTTAATTAAAGATATATAAAAATTGTATCCTTAAGTAGAAAATTCTTTCAACATGCACTAGTATATAAAGTAATTTAACATCCTTACTATGCAAGAAAAGTGTTAGCTTACTAGGGGCATGAAATTTTTTTGAAATTTTGTTTTCACATCGTATTGAAGGGATTCAAACTCAAGTATTATATTTTTTCCCTACTAAATGTTGTAAAACTTATCTTAGTTAATCTTGCCCCACTGAATCATGGCTCCACCACTATTGTATTAGTACGTGCATGTTTGAAGAAATTTTCTAATTAAGGATACATTTTTTATATAGACTGTTGTCTTGTGTTCACTTTTCTACCTTTGACTTCACTACCATGTGTATAAACATAATTCTTCCTATTTTTTATACCTGAAAGACACGTTCATCACACTGATAAGTCCGGCACACTGATAAGCCGGCAGCAGCCGCCTCCCGGAACGTTTTCGAGACCTTGTACTTCTCACTGGGATCAGCTGCAACATGCATCATCCAGTATGAATTGAAACCATTGAAAACAAAATACGACCGATGAAGTACAAACCGGGTTCCCTTTATTCTAACAAACCGGCCATGAGAATGAACCCTAGCTTGACAATCATGAGAAAGGGCCAGTAGAGTGATCAAAACTCCGACAACATAACCAACCCTATGGGATAGAAACATTAGGCCTTTCTATAAATGAAAAGTATTTGGTGGAATTCAAGGGAAGTTGTGGTATATGAATGGCTTCATGGGGCAACTAATTATAGGCCATTTGGGATAAGGCCAAATATAGTATGCTAAAAATAGAAAGTCCCAGAATAAAAAAGTAGGGTTTTGGGATCATCAAGGGTCAAAAATTGTGGGTTTTGCTAAAAATAGCAAAGGGCTTAAGGCATGAAAAGAAGTTGTTGATTGAAAGGTTGGTGTTTTTCTGTGTGAGATTTTTAAGAGTGTGTCGTATCTATGTGCATGTGGGGGTGGAATCCACAGTTGTTCCATTGTTTTATCCACCAATCTGTGTTCTTTATTTTTATGTTCAAAACTAGATAATAATTTCTGTCCAGGTTTTGTAAGCTCCTTGGTTTCGATATTTCCACTTTCTAAGGATGTTTAATCCGTTCCAAAAAAAAAACAGTTTTATGCTTTTTTACAACCAACAATCAGGAAAAAAAAGGCCTTTCAAATTAAAAAAACAAATGTTTTGTACAAACATTTTTAAATCATTTCCAATTCTTTTATTTAATTTTTAAGAATATTCGACCATTTTAAGAAATAATTATACAACTATAAAGAAGCTTTATAGATTAAAAAAAAAGGTGATTTGGTTAAAAGACACTTTGAAATATGAATTTTGGAAATCTAAGCCTTCATCAATTCTTAATAATTAAACTCATTATTTTCACAAAAATAATTCATTTCTTTTATAGACATACAAATACCTAAAAACACAAAGGGTATTTTGTTTTAATGAGTTCTTTTTCAAGAAAAATATGAGAAATATTATATTTTCAAATTTTGGATTATTTGATGTCTTTTAATTAAATATTTATCTTGTCAAAAAAACAAAACATTTCTAAAAGGAAACTACTACAAATAAAAATCTTTCTAAAATAATTTTTTTAAATTATTTCTTATAACACTTTGGAAACCAAGCCTAACACATACAAAATTACACCCTCACGTAAATGATGCATGGAAGCATACAAGAGGTTGATTGGGATGACGAAGCTAGATAGGTATAGGAGATGGTTATCTCATGCCACCTACCCCTTCCTTACCCTTTGACCATTTGACTTCACGATTATTATTTTATTTTATTTTATTTTTGTCATTTCAAATTAATTATTCAAAAAATGATGTTCATGTTTTAAGTTAGGTAAAAAGATAGGGGAGATCCTAGAAGTCGTCCAATCCATATAAGAACATAGTACATCAAGGTATGTAAAGTAAATAGAAGGTAAAAATATATATTTTTTAAACTAAAGTTAATAAACTACATAGGATCCCTGAACATAAGTGGAAAAATAAATAATAAAATCAATATATTTTATTTTCTTATTCAATAAAAGAAAAAAGTAATTAAAATAATATATATAATTTAAAGGTCTTAAAAAGTAGACTATATAAGGAGGTGCTAATAAATAACATCATAAATCTTATCTAATACATAAAGGGACTATAGTTATTCAAATAAACTCCTAGGTTGATATGTCTCATTTCTCTAGTCCATAGGGATTGCAGCTTTCATCATATTTCGATCATGGATGATGTAAATTGGTTTATTAGATAGAACAAAAATCCAAATTGGTCTTTTCTTTCTAAAGAGAATTAATAAATATTTGTGAAAGTTTATGATCTGTTTCCTTCCTATTGTATTCATATTTAATATAAATATATAATTATTGTCAGAGTCATAAAAAATCTTTAATAAAATACATAATTGGAAATATGCTTCCATCGATTAGATTGGAGTTCATTGGAATAAGTTAGGATCTTATTTGGCACTGATTAGGTATTTGATAAAATGTAGAAAACACTTTTTAAAATGCTTAAAATCATTCCATGATATTGGAAAATGATTTATATGATTTCCGGAGAGACACTTTGTAACACCCCAAATTATACCCTAACAGTTTTATAACATGTTTTGGGTATAATAAAAGTAAACAGATATTTATTCTAATAAAATAGAAATATAAAAACAAAAGTAGAATACATGTTAAATTACAACACAAAGTTAAGATTTATAATATTGTAAATATTATAAATTGATTTGCAAATATTATAAAGAGTTGAAGGACCAAAGAGAAATAAAAGGAATAAGATCAATAGGCGATAAATACTAAAAGAATATCTCATTTTTGGCTTTGAGAAATGAGAAGAAATACTTTATAAGAGGTAAGAAGAAAAGAAAATAAAGAAGTAAGAAGTACTACACATCACATGCATTTAATTACGATTATATAGAAAAGTATGGAACTATGATTTGGTATAGAAAAGTATGGAACCATGAGTATGTGTATGTAAGTTACGGGTGTATGGAAATCTAGTTTTGGTCTAGAACGTTTAGATACATGGTTAAGAACCCTCTATCTTGTGTATGGTTTGGGTTTGGGAATTCCTAAACTCATTTCTTGTAGGTTTGAGTTAAGAAGAGCTTTAAGGCTCCTAAATATGTGTTTGAGAAGGGTCTACAAGTTGAACCCGTAGTGTACCCTCATTGTTTCCACCATATGCGTGAGTCGGATCTTAGAACGGGTTTTTGTGTCAGAAATAAGGAGAATTCGGCAGTAAGTCCTTCTAGAATTGTAGCCACATCAATGAACTTGATGTTAGGCTTTTGAATTTCTCAATTCGACTCCTGTAGACCAAGTTATGGTCTTTTTACTCTGAATAGTCAATGGGCGAGGGAACGCCAAACGTAGACTGCCAAACGTAGGTCGCTAAACGGGTCGCAACAAGGTCGCCAAACAAAGGGTCGCTCGTCGCGGGTCGCCCAACAAGTATCGCCAACAAGATTTGCCAAACAAAGGGTCGCCCAACAAACGGTTGCCAAACAAAGGGCTACCAAACAAGATTACAACAAGGTTCGCCAACAAGATTGCCAAACAAGGTTCGCCAACAAGGTTTTGCCAACAAGATTGCCAACAAGTTGCCAAACGCTACAATAAAGGCCATTGCAACAGCGCCGCCAAATGCGAGCCGTCAACAGACGGCAAACAAGACTTCGGCTACTCAAGACGCTGCCGCTCGTCGCGATCGATCGCTGTATTATCTCAATCTCTGCACGTCATAATCTTCGCTTAAACTCCATTTGGTGTTCTCGATCTCATGGCGCTTCCGTACGAGTCAGAAATGCTGATTCATGTATCGAGAGGTGATAGTAGATACTTCAGAACTGAGTGTTAATATTTTCCCGCTGGCGCTCAGCTCGTCGGGCCCGTGCCGCCAAGACTGACCGCGCATGACCAACTTCTAAGGTCAAGCAACCTTCGCTTGAACTCCGATTTGGGTGTTTCGGGATCTCTATGGAAAGCCCATTGAGTCAAGAATCCATCAATAGAAAGTTTTATAAGGTTGGAACTCATCTTAGTTCCAGAAAACACGAAAAACAGTAGGCACTACAAGCATCATAGTTATTCATTGTATGAATGTCTATTATGAATTCATGAATAGCTCGTAAGCATATATGGCAAGCATAGTTATTTATGCATATAATGAGATATGAAAAATGCAAAGATATGAATAAATGATTGTGTATATATACAATGAATGTCTATTATGAATTCATGAATAGCTCGTAAGCATATATGGCAAGCATAGTTATTTATGCATATAATGAGATATGAAAAATGCAAAGATATGAATGATTAGAGCAGCATATATATATATATATATATATATATATATATATATATATATATATATATAGCAAAGAAAGGGTATATATATATATATATATATATATATCACATATGATTACCGAATAACAATAATTATTCGGGAATAAGAGATATATACTAAACGTAAAATACACATTGGATCATCGCTTTAGAACCCGGTAGGGATAGATGTGGCATGCCTATTAGGGAAAAACAAAGCTTGTCAGCAAAGATACATATACGTATATTCCTGCCACGCACTGGTCGATGACATAGATCCCGCTTGATCAAGTGGCCTCGGAAGGGTCACCACAATACCCGGCACTCATGAATGGTCACTGCTCATACAAAGGATGATACCTTCGCATCATATTACCGGGTACTCATGGATGGTCACTGTCTCATACAGTGATGATACCTTCGGGTATCATATTACCGGCACTCATGGATGGTCACCGCCTTCATACAAAGGATGATAATTCTTCGTATCATATTACCGGGCATAGTACATTGTTTCACACAATGATAATAAATACCTCAAAGCCTCATGGTTTCCTGTATCCACTTCTAAGGTTTAGGCACATACAAAATATAAAAAGAAATGACGTGTATATGCAAAGAAGTATAGAGAATATATGACATGATATGGTAAAGATAAGATCATGCGATGATAAGATAGCAAGGCATCAAGTAAAAATACAAGTTGACATGAAAAGTATATGGATGATGATAAGAAATGGAACTGATTATGATAAGTATATATATGAGAAATGATAAGAATTTTAAAATCAAGAGGTATGTGTGATATGCATTTGTATAGAAGTATGGTGACTCTAATAGAAGTCATATTCCCACTAAGCGTGTTTAGCACGGTGTTCAATCCGTAGGCACGTAAGAGGAAATCGTAGAACTGACAATCCACATTAGGCAAATAAAGGCCACACATCCATAGGTGCCCACCGAAGACCTTTTAGGTCTATTTGTATATGAAATTTTGTAACCAATGTAAATATTGTGGTGATGTTTTGAACATTTCCATATTTGGAGCTTGTATTTATATTTTGTAACTCGGCCACTGCATCGTAAATACAAGTTAATTGTTTAACATTATATGAATATGGGTGTAAAGGTTATAAGTTTTAAAAAAGAGAGGACCTCACTTGACATCCTATGCCGAGTTAGCGCTACGCTTTAGTGGTATCGTAGCTTCAGTTTAGGCGTTTCTCGAAAAGCCTAGGTTTAGGTGGCTCGGAATAGAGTATATATGATAGAAAAGCCGTGGTTTAGTAAATGTCGTCTCGATGTGGATGTCCCCTCGTGTTTTATATATAGATGGATCTTCCTAAGAAGTCGCCGAGAGTGTTAACCCAAGAGAACAAGGGTTATCGCTTTCCGAACCTTCGAAAGTAATGTACCTAATGAGTCTGACCGGCTCACGAGAATATCGCAAGACATGGCTCGTTTGATAGATCGATTCCTTCTCCTAAAGCTCCAATATTACGAAGAAGACATGAGCAGAGGAATTTCCATGGTCGAAAGTATGGAAGAGTCAGAGAAAGCCTAATTTGGTTAGAAAAGAAAGGGTATTATAAAGAGGTAAGATGTCCTCCGATCAGAGCATTATGTGCGGGGGCCACTATCATAGGTGAGGCATTACGATCGTGGAAACTGGCTCAAAAGTCCAAGGATTCCAAATCCCATGACTTGGGAGTTCTTTGTCCAAGAGTTCAGGGCAAAGTATGTTATCGAAATGTATAGGGATTCCAAGTGGAAACAAGCTTCCTAAATCTCAAAGGAGCTTATCGCGGCCGAACATGAAAAAGAATTTAGCCATCTTAGTAAATATGCACCGGAGCTGGTCCTCACTGAGGCATTTCTCGTGTAGGCAATTTGAGGATGGACTGCATGATTCCATCAAGAGGTATTTGGCACCTATGACTTCTCTCCAACAAAGGATTTTTATCACTGGGTCCAAGTCAGTAATGAAAGTAGAGAGACTAGAACGAAAGCAACAAAGAAAGATTTCAAAAGAAGAAGTTTCTAGAGGAGCTGGTCTCCTGCGGGGAAAAAGAGCTAGAGAATCTCCACTTCAATCGTAATATAGTTCCGCCACGGAAGTGGAAGGCAAAGGTCCAAAGGTACCACACGAGCGTGTGAGGTGCTTTCCACTAGACCGAGAAATTCCTAAATGCCCTCATTGCTATAGAAGGCATTCGCGCTGCGATAGCACGTGTGGATGGTGTTTTTCGGTGTGGGAAGCCTTGAGCATTTGAAAGCACGTTGTCCTCAAAAGAGTTAGGGGATAATGGAAGCCAACAAGGAAGTGGCGTAGGAAGATCCGCGACACCACTTCGACTCGCGATCGCGGGTAGGGGGTCAGAGCGGCCCATCTCAAAGATAGGGGACGCAGGAGGCATAGTGTCTAAACAAGAGATTCGCCCTATGCCTAGCAAAGACCAAAGACGAGCATATGCTATGAAGGCTCGTGAGGATCGAATGCTCCCCGAGGTTATAAAATGGGTATATTTTCTTATATGATATAGAGATGCATGCATTGATTGATCCTCGGATCTACTTATTCATATGTGTGCATGGAGTACGTATTTGACAAAGTCCCGAAGAATGGAGAAATTAGCATGACATGGCTGTAACTAGTCCGTCGGGGCACAACTACAGGAATAACATATATAGAAATTGTCCCATCGTTATACAAACAAGAGAGTTTCGCCGATTTGGATAACCTTACCATTCCGAGAGCTTCACTTGATTCTAGAATGGATTGGTTGTCTAAGCAATCGAGCCATCGCGGGATTGTGGACAAAAGACGGTAGTGTCAAATGCTCGACCGCATCGAGGTAAGGTACAAAGGTATCGATCAAGTGCAATGTTCAATGTCATCTCCACTACGCAAGCTAGAGAATTATGAGGAAAGGATGTAGACATTCTCGCTTTGATACTAACTCCAAGAGGTCGTTGATGTAGAAAAGATCCCAAGATAAGGGAATTTCCGCATGTGGCTCCCCAAGAGTTACTGTGCATTCCACATGAGAGAGAGCGGACTTAGCCATGTGAATTGTACCGTGAATACCCCTATGTCATGGCACCAGACAGATGGCTCCAACGTAGCCGAAAGAGTTAAAGAGTCAATTGCAAGAACTTTGTGATAAAGGATTATCCGACCCAAAGGTGTCCCCTTGGGGTGCACCTGTTTTATTTGTGAAAAAGAAAGATGGCACTTCACGGATGTGCATCGAATATCGGCGCATCAATAAGGTGACAAGAAAACAAGTACCATCGCCGGTGGAATTGAAGTATCTTTTTTGATAAGTTGAAAGCGGAGCCGGTGCCTTTTCAAGATAGACCTACCATCGGTATTATCGGGCTGAGGGTAAAGGAAGGAGATGTGCCAAGACTGATGCAGAACCCGATATGGTCATTATGAGTTTCGTCATGCCATTTTGGTCGACTAATGCACCGACAAGATTCATGGATTTGATGAATAGGGTTTTCCGACCCTTATGTGGATCAATTTGTTGTGGCTTTTATTGATGACATCCTCGTGTATTCTAAGGATGCACAGAATGATGAACAACACTTGAGAATAGTCTTAGAGACGTTAAGAGAAAGAAGTTATATGCTAAGCTCAAAGAAATGTGATTTTCGCTAAAAGGAAGTCTCATTCTTAGCCACATCATGGTCTCCGGCTGAGGGCATAAGAGTCGATCCCGCTAAGGATCAAGGCCGCTAATCGAAATCACCTCAAAATGTAACGGAGGTGAGAAGTTTCTTGGGTCTAGCCGGTTATTATAGAAGATTTGTGAGAGGCTTTTCGGTCATAACTTCTCCACCCACCAAGTTACTCAGGAAAGGAATAAAGTTTGAGTGGACGTGACAAATGTCGAATAGTTTTGAACAATGAAGGGATGCCAAGCCACACCGCATGACGCAACCTTACTCCTGAAAAAGAGAGTATACCTCGTATAGTGATGCTTCGCATTGGTTTAGGGATGCGTGTTAATGCAAGATGTAGGGAAAGTAAAGGGTTTATGCGCCCGCACGCTTGAAGCCACATGAACAAAATTATCCCACTCATGACCTAGAGTTAGCTGCGGTAGTGTTTGCTTTAAAAATATGGCGACACTACTTATACGGGGAAAAGTGTAGAATTTACACCGATCATAAGAGTCTCAAGTACTTGCTAACACAGAAAGAGTTAAATTCTTGAGACAACAGAGGTGGTTGGGAAGTTATTAGCTGATTTATGATCGCATCATAGATTACCATCCCTGAAAAGGCTAATATAGTAGCCGATGCTTTAAGCCGGAAGACAAGGTAGCAATATCACTACAAAGATAGTGATTGAGACTAGAGATGATGGAGCTTATGTTAGCTCAACTAAAAGCTTTTCGCAACCCGTTTTAAAGCAAATGATTATAGATGTGCGTAAAAAATGATGAAGAGTTACGTAAAATTTACGATGGTTAGAAACGGTGACAAGACCAATTTTTAAAGAATGGAAGTTTGCATTTCCAAAACAGATTATGTGTGCCAAATGATAAAGAGCTAAAGAAAAAGTTGCTATTTGAGGCTCATAATATCGAGATATTTACTATGCATCCGGAAGCAAGATGTACCAGACTTGGTTCGCTTTATTGGTGGAAAGAATGAAAAGAGATGTGGATCAATATGTGTCTAAGTACTCGACGTGTCGCCAAGTCGTTAAACACCAAGTGCCCATTGTGTTTCGTTAAACTCTCCAATTCCTCAATGGAAGTGGATAATATTACTATGATTTTGTGTCGTCTCTCACACAACAAAAACATGGACTCGTATGGTGATTATAGATGTGCTCACAAAGTCGGCCCATTTTATACCAATCGGATTGACTATTCTATGGATCGATCAGTCGAAAGTATATGTAGCCGAGATCAGGCGATCGCATGGTGCCGTCGCTCATTGTGCCTGATAGAGATCCGCGATTTACATCAAGGTCTCCGGGAAGGAATTACACGCCTTTAGGCGCACTGCTCGACCGTAGGTACTAAGATTCCATCCGCAAACAGATGGACGCTAGGGAAAGAGATTGATTCAAGTGCTCAAGATATGCTTCGAGGTCATATCATAGAATTTTCGGAAGTCGACAGTGATATTCTCAATGGAATTTGCCTATAACAATAGTTTTCGCCAAGCATTGTACGACACCATATGAAGCTTTGTATGGCCAAATGTGTAACCCCGTGTGTTGGTCGTAATTGAATGAGCGAACCGATAGGTCCGCATATAGTAAAAGATACGTAAGAGAAAGTACAAGTTATTCGGGCAGAGGTTAAAGGCGCTTAATGATAGACAAAAGTCGTATGCCAACCTAAAGAGGAGATATTGAATATAAATGGGAGACAAGGTCTTCTTAAAGGTATCACCATGGAGGAAAATTCTTAGGGTTTGGTCGAGAGGCAAAGTCGAGTCCAAGGTTCATAGGCCATAAGGAGGTTTTGGAACGTATTGCCCCAGGCTTATCATTACACTCCTCCGTAGCCGGGGCCAAATTATTACAATGTGTTTCATGTGTCGATGCTTCGGAGATACCGCTCTGATGAGTCGCACATACTACCAATGTAAGAGATACAAGTACAAGAAGATTTGTCATATGATGAGGAGCCAAAGACCATTCTGGCTCGAGAGGTGAAACAGTTGCGGAACAAACAAGTACCATTAGTGAAAGTTCTCCATAACACCACGGCAGTAAGAAGCTACTGGGAGCCGTAAGCAAACTATGAGAGCACAAAGATCCAACCTGAATCGTGCATGAATTCTGGAGATCAAATTTTTAAGGGGAGAGTTGTAATATCTCAAATTATACCCTAACAGCTGATAACATACAAGCTTCGGGGTATAATAAAAGTAAAGTGCATATTTATTCGAATAAAATAAAGATAAAACAAAGTAGGAATATGCATAAGTTAAATTACAAATAATAAAGAAGATTCTCGAGGCTATTGTAAATATTATAAATTGATTTGCAAATATTATAAGAGTTGAAGGACCAAAGAGAAATAAAAAGGAATAAGATCAAATAAGAATAAGACCAAAAGAAATATCTCATTTTGGTCTTGGAGAAAGGGAGAGCAAATACGGAGAAGAGAGAAGAAGAAAAGAAAGGAAGAAGAAGTAGAAGAAGAAGAAGATCACAGGTATGGAATTATGATTTGGTATAGAAAATTATGGAACTATGATTTGGTATAGAAAAGTATGGAACCATGAGTATGTGTATGCTAATGTGTAAGGAAATCTAGTTTTGTCTAGAAACGCTGGATACATGGTTAAGAACCCCATCTGTGTATGGTTTGGGTTTGGGAATTCCTAAACTCAGCTTCGGAATTGAGCTAAGAAGAGCTTTAGCGCTCCTAAATATGTGTTTGAGAAGGCCTGTTGCAAGTTGAACCTTAAAATTTCTATTGTCACCACATGCAGCCGGATCTAGAACGGGGTTTTTGGGTCAGAAATAAGGAGAATTTGGCAGTAAGTCCTTTCAGAAATTGTAGCCACATCAATGAACTTGATGTTAGGCTTTTGAATTTCAATTCGACCCCAGACCAAGTTATGGTCTTTTTTTACTCGGAACAGTCAAATGGGGCGAGGGGTCGCCAAAACGTAGATCGCCAAACGAGGTCGCCAAACAAATGCCATAATGTTCCAACAGTGGTCACCCGTCAAGCCAAATTGTGGGTCGCCAAACAAGACTCGCAACAAGACTACAACAAGGTCACAAACAAGATTGTCAAACAGTACTGGCCAAACAAGGTTTCGTCACTTCAAGACAGCTGTCAGCTCGTCAAGATCGATCGCGCATGACCTCCAACTCGTGAATGTCATAACTCCTTCGTTTGAACTCCGATTTGGGTGTTCTTGGACTCTATGGAAAGCCCATTGAGTCAAGAATACATTCATATGCCTGAGGAGGATAGTAGATGTCAGACTGAGGTGTTAGAGCGAGCTCTTCCATGACAGCTCAGCTCGTTAGTCCAGGTCAGCTCGTCAAGACTGACTGCGCATGACCTCAACTTCGAATATAAACTCTTCGCTTGAACTCCTGATTTGGTGTTCTTGACTCTATGGAAAGCCCATTGAGTCAAGAATCCATCAATAGAGCTTTATATGTTGGAACTCATCTTAGTTCCAGAAAACACGAAAAACAGTAGGTACTCATAAGCATCATAGTTATTCATCAGGATGAATGTCTATTATGAATTCATGAATAGTCAGAAGCATATATGGCAAGCATAGTTATTATATATAATGAGACATGAAAAATGCAAAGATATGAATAAATGATTGTGGTAGAGAGTATATATATATATATATATATATATATATATATATATATATATATATATATATATATATATATATATATATATATATATATATATATATCAAGATGATGATTACCAATAACAATAATTATTCTGAATAAGAGATATACTAAATGTAAAATACACATTGATTGTCCAATAGAACCCGTAGAGGGATAGATGGGCATGCCTATTAGGGGAAAAATAGTTGTCAGCAAAGACAAGGCTGCATATTCCCAAGAACATCCTGCCGATGACATAGATCTCGCTTTCTTTGGATCAAGTGGCTCTGTCACCACATCCGCACTCATGAATGGTCACTCGGCTCAACAGCTGATGATACCTTCTCGGCATCATATTACGGCACTCATGGATATCATCGCTCATACAAGGATGATACCTTCGCATCATACGGCACTCATGGATGGTCATCGCTCATACAAAGGATGATACCTTCGTATCATATTACCGGCATAGTACATTGTTTCGCCACAATGATAACAAAGACCTTCAGCCCTCATGGTTTCCTCGTGATCCACTTCTAAGGTTTATGCGTACATGAAATATAAAAGAAATGATGTGTATACGCAAAGGAAGTATAGAGAATATATGATATGATATGAGAAGTAATAGTATTGCAATGTGATGATAGTATGCGCTACAAGAACAAGAAGTAAAAATACGTTGACATGAAAAAGTATATGGGATGATGATAAGAAATGAACTCCATTATGATGGGTATATATATGAGAAATGATAAGTGAATTTGTAATCGTTATATGTGGATATGCATTTGTATAGAAGTATGGTGGACTCTTAATAGAAGTCATATTCCCACTAAGCGAAAGCTTAGCACGGTGTTCAATCCGCGGTAGGTACGTAAGAGGAAATCGCAGAACGTGACAATCCACATCGCAGCCAAAGGCCACACATCCATGGGGTGCTCACCGGGAAGGACCTTCCTTTGTGTCTATTTTGTATATGAAATTTTAAAATCCAATGTAAATATCGTAGATGTTGAACAAACATTTGCTATTTGGAGCTTGTATTTATATTTTGTAATCCGCCGTTAATGTAATACAAGTTAATTGTTTAACATTATATGAATATGTAAGTGTAAAGGTTATAAGTTTTAAAAAAAGAGAGGACTCTCACGACATCCTATGCCGAGTTGGGGCGTCGCTTAGACTAGCTCAATTGGTACTGGGTGGTGTCACGGTACTCTGCTCATGGTCCGTGTTCGATCCATAGCATCGACTTGGACAAATCTACCTGAGGCGAAAAAGAACTGCTTCGAGCAAACAGATATCCGTGAGTCAAGGTAGTGCTCCGGTGACCAGGCCTTGACAATTAAAAAGGCGCTTTGTCGTTATACCGTCAAAGGACTCAGCCAGATACTCGCTTAGCCAGAACAGCCAGGAAATTAGTAACTCGACCATGGCTTAGTGACATCACCACTACCAATCGGAAGCAGCTCAGCTTGGTAGTGGGTGGTGTCACTCGGGGTACCTAAGCTCATGGTCCCAGGTTCGATCCCAAGCATCGACTTGGACACCCACGGAGGCGGCAAAAGAACCGTTTCCGAGCAAACAGATATCCTTCGTGGAGTCATGTAGTGCTCTCGTGACTGTAAATTGACATAATTTTATTAGTTGTTTTTTTTAAATGCTTTAAAATACTTTTTACTTTGCTGACAAATATTTAGTTTTGCATTCCATCATATTATTTTATTTTAAAGAAAATTTAATTGATTGAGGTTTGTAATACAATCGATAAAAAAAATAATTAAAAGTGTTAAAAACTTTAAAGGGTAACGCACCATCCAGATTAATAGCAAAAAAGATCGACCCATGGCCTATAAATTTGATAATCCAAAAATGCCTAAAATATCTAAGATTTCAGATTTTCAGCATATTGACGAACATGATTTGATCTGATGACTCTGTCAGATCGAATTTTTCCATCTGAACTGTCAACGAAAAAATCCACGAAGAAGCTAACCATTAATGATACAACTACCTGCCACAACAAGTCAGCAACAAAATACGCCACAACAAGTCTGTCACAAAAACAAAAAAAAAACAAAGACAAACCTAGATCGGTGTGAAATAAACCACTTTATTGAAAAATAAAACTTAAATCTATGAAAATGATGAAATTGGTGATTTTAAATCAATAATGGCTAAAAAAGTCACCCCTCCTCTCTAACAAACACGGGCCTGAAAGAAAGAATAGAGGGAGGAACGGCTAGGGTTTCCAAGCATAATATAAGAGTTATTTTTTACATCACAGTATTATAATTCTTACAAATTTGTCCCACTGAGATTAGAATCTTAGACTCATTTCTTTATGGAGCTGGAATTTAACCGCTTGTTAGGTCTTATCGACAAAAAATATTTTTACTTAAAAATACGGAATAGAATTGCTGACAAACTACTCTTAGAAGGTCTCAATCAATTTTTTTTTTTCTCAATTTGATATCAGGTTCATTGTTGGATATAGAATATGTGATTTTTAAATAATATTTTAAAAAACAAATATTAAATATTAAAATAGAATATCTTTTATTTTTTTATTTTGTTATACAGATCATCAAACATGAGCATGGGTTAAAAAATAAAATAAAACATGAGCATGTGTGACATAGTCATTAGATTTATCCTCATTCCTAAGATAAGCATATTATCGTACCTGACGACTCCAATTAATTTATTAAGATTCCTAGACACAGCTATGAAAACAAAATATACCAATCAAGAAAATCCCATGATCGAATAGGTCTTCAAAATAAGATACAGGAAAATATAAAGAAAAACAATAAATTGAACAACTTAAAACACAAAGATCATAACATTGACTTGAATGAACTTGCATGCATGTATGCCACCAAATAAAAGCAAACTTGAAGCAATAAGCCATCATCGTATTCATTTTTAATTTTAAGTAAAAATCAAGTATTGGATTGTTATGGATAATGCAATGCATTAAAAGAAGTGGGAATCATTCATTTCTATTTTTTATAGCTGATAAAATCTATGTTACTTCAACATTCAAACCCTTCAATTTGAAACTAAAGCACTGTCCCAAAGGGATATCTCTAGTGATGATAGGCATGATTATTCAGTGCTTTTCATCTAATCAACCCATTTTTGTAATGGCAAATATTGATGGCTCAATTCAGGGTATATAAGAAAGTGTGCTGTTTCATGATAGTGTGTGGGTGATTGTGGAATGGGGTTTGGGTTTGTTTTTTTGACATTGAATGGGTATGGGGATTTGAGTGGCATGAAATCCAAATAAATAAAATATTTGATCGGAAAGTAAGCTCAATTTATCAATTTCAAAATTCATATTATTGAAGAATTTGATTTTATGTTGTTTTTTGGTTATTAGAAAAATAATTATAGATTAATAAATATATATCATAATTAGTAAATGTAATATCATATCATTAAATATATATATTATCATAACTTGTACCTTAGTACATTTATTAGTTATAATAATATATTCATTGGATCCATAATTATTTTATTTCCTCTAACCTAAAACCATCTAAATCCAATTCTTCAAGATCCATGTATAATAATTTTTAAATTGATAACTTAAACCTACTTTTCCCAATTTGATTTGTATTGTCATCATTTTATCCAAAAGAAATTAATATTCCTTTCACATCATAAACGAGTTATTTTATTATACCATTGCTTCATTTTTTGCATTTTTTTTTCATAATATTCAGAAAAATATTTTTCGGATTTTTTATTTACAAACCCACGTAAGAATTATAATAAATAAATAATCCAGAAAATTTTTAATATTTAAATTTTGAAAATTAAATACAAAAATTACAGCATGAACAGCCCAAAATTGGAAAAATTAGTGAGAACGGAAAATGAATATATAAAAGATCAAGTTTCCAATTCCATGCGCCGAAAAGAATCCAGGGCTCGATAATAAAAGTAAAGACAAATGTAATGTGTGTAACACACCCTTAGACATAATCATTACACATTTACCTAAATCCTAATTTATAATAAGGTTTTATGTGGCATGGTATATATATATTAAAAGAATGGTTATATGTGGGCCTACTTTACCATAATTAATGGGTATGAGACTAGCTCTAAATGGGTCTTTATCTTCTTTTTTTAGGGGCTCGAAATTTCTTTGACATATTGTTTTTTGATATAGAAAAAATAAAATAACTTTATATATATTTCAAATCATTAAAAAATAAGAAAATTAAAATTTAAGAAAATAATATATATATATATATATATATATATATATATATATATATATATATATATATATATAGCATTTTAAAATTTTATGTTTGGATGCTAACTACTTTACCTTAATTTTTTTTTTTCTAATTTTCCCTTCAAATATATTATCTCTAAAAATGATTTTAATATGTTTCATATATTTGATAAAATATCTTACAAAATAATTGCGAACTTAAAAAATATCTAATGAAGATACTTTTACATAAAGCAAGTGAAGAAAATCATTTTTAGTATTTAAGTTCTTACATATACTTTTATTAGATGTAATTTTATATGACACAATTTTTTTTAAAAGAGAAATAATCTTATCGATTTAAACCAGCAATACAGTGGATAAAAATAAAAAATCAAATTCCCTAAAAAGATGATGACAAAAGGATAAAGAGACGTAGAGGGAAAAAGATGAGAGGAGAGGAGAGGAGGCTAAGGTAATATGACAACAAATTAAAACTAGCATTTCATAAATATATTCCAAACACTACTAAACAAATCCTATATTTTGGATGTTAGTGATTTATATTTTAAAATTTTAAATTATAAAAAATTCTTGCTTCTTAATAAAAATGCTTTTTTAGAAATAAACATAAATGGTAACTTAGTTAGTTTAAGGTTTTGGGGTTTAACCCAAAGATCATCGGTTTAAGGTCTACTTAAATGTTAATTTTAAGGCCCTATGAGATTAGTCGAGGTGCTCGTAAGCTAACCCAAGATTGGTACCTGTAAGTTAGCCCGAGATTAGTCGTGGTGCCCGTAAATTGACCTAAAAGCTGATCCAAACATCCACAATTATAAAAAAAATTATGTTTTGAAAATAATGTTAGATTTTCATAAAGTGGGCTTTATTAATTGGATTTATTAACTGGATTTATTCGGTCTAATTAATTGAGATTATTAGGATTCTTAATAAACCATACTGTAATTTGCAGCCAGGTGGGTCGAGGCTGGCCTGCCCATAATGAGGGCCCGTCGAACTCAATATATAAAGAAGGCTCAAGTCCTCCCAAACCCTAAGGATACGTATTATCATTCTCACATATAGATTCTGAGAGATTTTTCTCTAACCAAGTGAGAGGCATTCTCATTTAAGCCAGTGTCATCAAGGGGCTATTCGAGAAGATCTTGAGGTCGCTTTTCTTGCGTGTCTTCATCAATTCCAAGATCAAAAGACATTCCATGGATTCCAAATCAGTACATAATATTCATATTCTTCCATTAAAATTATGTTTGTATTCTAACATGGTGATCTAGGTTAACAAATCATATCCTACGCTTTGCATCGTGAGTCAACCATGGATTAGAATTCAAAGCATATGAATCGGAATATGTTTATTTTTGGGTTGTCTTCAAATCGGGCATTCTGTCCAGTTGCGGAGATTTTCTACAAATCCAAAATTAAATTTTTTTGCATATTTGGAATCTACACGACGACCCATCGTGACGCAGGGTGGCACTACCGAGGTGGCCGACGCTCCTCGACGTGCCGCCACGCTCGCCACGCCGCATTGAAGACGACGGGCGCGTGAAGGAGACGCGATTCGCCCAACGGCTACCGACGTCATGTCGACGCCGCGATGACCTGCCACACCACCCGGCCAAACCTGCTCTGCCCGATCCGCGGACCACCCGCTTTAGTGGATGCTGACGTACGCGGACGCGGACACCGACGCGGATCGCCGACGCGGATCATGACGCCATGACAGTCATCCCCGACCGCTTCGATCTGACCCGGCCAACGCACACGATCTCGATATTGACCGACCGGCCAACAACCCGACCCGACATTGAACTGACCCGCCAACGACTCAGCCCCCGTCAACGGGCTTCCACCACCCGCCAACGCCGACCGGCCAACAAAACCCAAGAAATTCGTAACACGCTACGAAGATCAACACGCCACACGCCGAAAGCTTCCGTGAGCTGCGGAGGGCGCCGCGGTGAGGGTATTTCCGCAATCTTGATATCTCGCAAACTCAGATGAAATTTCTACAATGTGGTATATTCACTTTGCATGTTTGAAGCTTTACGTATATGAAAATACGATAACCCTATGTACGCCTAGAAATTAGGTATTTTACGCATTTTACGTATTTCTCTATGGCTTCGGAAATACATATGGTAGCTAACATGTATATCACTGCATAAGGACCGGGTAGAGTCTAAATTCATTGTCTATGAATGAATTGAACAGTATAATTGGCATTACATATATATATAATGTGATACATAAAGTTTATATCCCTGGTATGAGTGATTTTCAAGGATTCAATTGGGTTGTGACCGCCAAAGTGGCACACTTGATTGGGTTTGAGAAATATCAGTCTCATATTGTGGTGGGATGTCTCCTGTTTTATTACGTGATCATACTCCCAAAGGAGGTGATCCTGTGTTAGTTCATGGAGGGATACATGTATGGCATGCTTGAGAAATGACTGATCTTAGCGTTCACACCCAAAGGTGGTGATTTCACGAAGGATTAGAATATGTTCTCATGGCCTCATGTGGAGAGTACAACTGCATGTCATATTTTCCTCATTCAAAGGCATTATGATGATGTGGCGTAATTCTCTGTATGAGTATTCACATGATGCCGAATGTATTGTTTTGTTTTATTTTTCATCAATTCTTTCAGGAACGCAATTCCATTTCACCGAGATCCCATCGATTGAATTTCAAGAAATGGAAAGAGGACTTTCTATTTGGAATGGAGCTGGTTGATGTTCACATGGCGCTTACAATGGATAAGCCGGCAGATATCACAACCTATAGTACTGAAGCTGAGAAAACGAACTATGCTACCTGGGAGAGGAGCAATAGGATTTGCTTATTGACAATGAAGAAATCCATACAAGAACACTTGAAAAGTGGTTTACCAGTTGACTGTACTGCTAAGGAAATGATGGCAGCCATAGAGGCTAGAAATCGAGTTTCATCTAATGCTGAGGTTGGAACTCTTCTTCAAAAGCTCTTCAACATGAAGTATGATGGTACAACAAGCTGTAGATTACGCCCCGAGCATGGTGAGACCTAAAGACGAAGCCCAAGCTCCTCAATGTTACTTCATTCCGTATGCTTGCATTGGTGCATCAAGCTCTAAACAACCTTCCCACCGATTTTGGAATTATAAGACAACCATACCCTAAGATGAGACTTGGTCATTAACACTTAATAGCAAGGGTGGTGGCGTAAGAAGAGAAATCAAGAAGGAGAAAGATGTGGCCTTTATATGCCGTTAGTCCCCATAAAAGGAAAAAATACAGTTCAAAAGTCACTGAACTCATAAAGGTGCTCAAGAAACTACCATTAATCCGACAACATGGGTCCAAAGAAGACATTCTTGGAAAGGATGGTGATCACGGCTTTTGTAAGAAGAAAGGTCAAGCATGAAGAAGATCCAAATAAATTTAAAGCTCGATGTCCAAACGTGGGCTTATTGCACGATTCTTAACACTTGTTTGTGAATCAACCTATCCAAGCACCATCCAGCTTCTTGGTGGCTCGATAGTGGAGCAACCAATCATGTTGCATTTACTATACAGTATTCATAAACCTGAGAAAGCTCAAACAAGGATGAATCAAAGCTCAATCGTGGGAAAACAACGAAGGCCGATGTCATGTTCGGTGGGAGATGTAATCTTAGTTTTAGATTATGGTTTTAAATTGATGTTGAAAGACATTTTATGTACCTTCCTTTAGACGAATTTAGTTTCGTATCATGTTTGATTCATATGATTACCTTTGAAATTAAAAGTAATGTTATTTCCAATATTTCTTAATTCAAATAAGGTCAAGGTCATATGTCCAACGGATTATACATATTAAGTTTGTCTCCCAATGACATATACGTCGCTTATAATGCGTAGTGCTGCTGTTTCTAAGAGACCACTACCTAAGGAAGAGTCTTATGCATTATGGTGATAACGATTTGGCCATATCTCTAAGGATAGAGTAGAAAGGTCGATAAAGACTAACATCCCGCCCGCTTCTTAAAAATGACTTAGAGATATGCGTGATACCGCTGTAGGGTAAAATGACCTCAAGATAAGAAAGAAAATCGGCAAATCGTAGTTCTGACTTGTTGGAAGTCATTCACACCGATATAAGTGGACCTTATGTGGCAACCTTGTGTAGAAATTTTTATTTCATCATATTTATCATGACTATTCGATATGGTTATTTGTACTTGATTAAAGAAAAGTCGAGTCTCTTGACAAGTTCAAGATTTTTCTGACCAAGCTCCAGAAACAATTGGGAAAAGTCATAAAGGTTGTTAGATCTCGACCGAGGTGGAGAGTATTATGGCAAATATGCGATGCCGATTTTTAAGGGGCCATTCACAAATACTTAGAGGACTTCGGATAGTGGCACGCTTTACTATGCCTCGGGAGTCCCGAGTAAAATGGTATAGCCGAAGGCGCAATCGCACTTTTATGGAAATGGTAAGGAGTATGATTAGTAGGACAAATTTCACTCCTGCCATGGGGCAAGCTTTGAAACAGCTTTGCATTTTGAGTTATGGACTGGCGTGAAGCCTAGCTTAAAACCATCTTAAGGTTCACTGGGATGTCCCGCGTAAGCAAAGTTATATAATCCAAGACATAAGTTTGACCTGCAACTACTCGATGTTACTATGTATCTTACCCTAACATTCAAGGATATAGGTTCTATAATCCTAATGGAGGCACAAGAATTAGAATCACGCATGCCTAAGTTTTTGGAGTTTGATGTGGCCAAGAAAGTAACTGGCCACGTACTATCGAGGATGATAAGACGGGTGGGTAATGTGGGTATCCGTATCTCTCCCATACGTATAATCAGGAAACTTCCACACACCGACACCACATGTTGAACCCGCCGAGACCAGGATCCCGTTGTCGAGACAATTCTAACGACGTTCACCGCGCCTCCGTGCCAGACGCTGCAATTACACTCCAAAGAAGGAGATCCACTAGAGAAACGATCGCCTATACCATCGACTATTTAGTCTATATAGGAGAAAGCAAGACCACGATATCGGTTCCCAGGATCGATCCAATAGACCATGAGGAAGTCAAGCTTTTGTCCTCAATCGTAACTGTTAGATGCAATGAGAGATGAAATCTAACTATGAGGCATAATGGAGTTTGGGAACTTATTGAATTACCAAGGTCATAACCCATCGGGTCGTAAATGGGTGTATAAGACTAAAAAGGACCATAAAGGAAAGATTGAGAAGTTTAAAGCCAGACTGGTAGCCAAAGGTTTCACTCAAAGAGAAGGAGTAGACTATGAAGCAACCTTTTCTCCGGTCTCTTCTAAAGATTCTTTCAGAGTGATCATGGCATTAGTCAGCTTCATTTTGATACGGAGTTACACCGCATGGATGTTAAACCGCTTCTCAACTGAGACCCAATTAAGAAGTTCATATGACACAACCCGGTTTTGTGGAAAATGATTCGTAAACTTTGTATGTAGACCTAAAAGTCTATTTATGGTCTACAAGCTTCTAGACAATGGCACTTAAAGCTCTCATAGTGTCATGTTTACACGCTTTGTTGAGAACAAAGTAGATCAATGTATATACCGCAAGGTCAAGTGGGAGGAAATTCATTTTCCTAATAATTTATGTGGATGATATCCTCGCTTATGCGCGATCTTGGTTTACTCGCATGAGACAAAGCCGGATGTTGTCAAAGAACTTTGATATGAAGGACCTTGGTGAGGCGTCTATTCCCAGTATCGATTCACAGAATCGCTTCAGACTATCGGGTTTATCTCGCAGGGCATATGCTGGATCGGGATTTAGAAAGATTCAACATGCAACTATGTAAACCAGAATTGCTCTGCCTCAGAAGGTGATAAGCTGAGTCTATCACAATGTCCTATTCAGACATAGAAAGCCCAAATGAAGAATGTAAATTATGCTAGTGCACTTGGAGTTTTATGGTATGCTCAAGTATGACTAGACCAGAGACAAGGCTATAACAAAGACTTCTAGGCAGATATCGGGCCAACCTGTGACATGATCATCGTCGTCGCTAAGAAGGTTATGAGGTACTTAAAGAGACAAAAGACTATATGTTGATTTACAAACATGTTCGTGGACCTACGCCATTGGTATTCGATTCGTACTTTGGCCGGGCTGTCGATGAAAAGAAGTCAACAACCGTTATATCTTTAAGTTAGCGTGAGGTGCAAAGATCATGGAAAAGTGAGAAACAAAAATCAATTGCATCCTACTATGCAAGCGGAGTTTAGCATGCTTTTCAAAGAACTACTCAGTACCTGCCCGAAACCTCAGCTAAGGAGTTAACCGTGTTTGATTTTTGTGGATAGGCCCATACAATTGTATTATGATAATAATCACAAAGGTTGTTTATTAACAACAACAGAGGTCTCAAGGGGGTCTAAGCACATGGAGGTCAAGTACTTGACTATAAAGGAAAAGTTCAAACGATCGCTAGTGTCGGGAGCACATATCACCAGACTGATATGATCATAGACCGCTAACTAAAGGCTCGCCTCTTGTGTATTCGGACGATACGTCATTAACATGGGCTTAGAGTATCATGGATACTGTAAATTAGTGGTTTATTGTTTTACGTCAGTTTTGGCTATGGGATTTAATCCAATTTCATTACATTTTTTGGTAATAATTGACTAGATCAACTCTTTTACATTCAATAAGGTATTTGTGAATGTAGGTTTATCGAAGCCGAAAGTACATATAATTGTTGAAAATCTCAAGGCATTGTGTAAACTCAATACAAAGTATGTATAATTTTTGGCATTAGCCTTAACAGCATGTTTTGTTACACATAAAGCAAAGTTACCTGTCAGCGTAACACATACAAAAGTTCGTTTGAACCATGATGGATATTCTCCGGTGACACACTAGGCTCAGACACTTGGCTGAGAGAGAATTCGACTAACAAAATGGATAACACATGAAGTATAACTCATTATGAGGTATTGTCCATTTTAAACACACTACCATATTGAATCCATATCGCAGTTGAAAGCACTCGTGGACTATAGCGGCTTGGCGCGGAGTACATGCAATTACCACCATGATTCGTTCGAGACTTTATGGGATCGATTGACTATTAAGAATAATCTTCACCAAATATAAAGGTGCGTGCATACGCTTTGTTTCAATTAATATCGCCAAGTGGGAGAATGTTAGATTTTCATAAAGTGGGCTTTATTAATCGATTTATCGGATTTATTCGGTCTAATTAATCGAGATTAGGATTTTAATAACCATATGGTCGGGTAAGTGTGGCTTAGCATGGTCTACTGCACAGAGAGGGTCTGTGGTCGAACTCAATATATAAAGAAGGCTCAAGTCCCTCCCAAACCCTAAGAATACGTATTATCATTCTCACATACAGATTCTGAGAGATTTTTCTCTAAACTACGAGAGGCATTCTCATTTGCCGTTGTCAACAAGGCCATTCGAGAAGATCTTGAGGTCGCTTTTCTTTTTGCAGGTTCTATCAATTCCGCATCAAGAAGACATTCCATGGATTCCAAATCAGGTACATAATATTCATATTCTCTCCATTAAAATTATGTTTTGTATTCTAACATGGTGATCTAGGTTAATTAAATCATATCCTACAAATAATTCTCAAATATAAAATATCCACAAAAAATTGTTTTTACTTCTACCCCTTCACTAAAAATACCTTGAAAATAAAATTTTACTTTTCCTTCTCTCATAAGTCAAGTTTTTTTTTAGGATAAATATGTCATAAGTTAGGTATCAATATAATCAAATTAAAACCAAACAAAATTAGTTATCATCCCCCCCATTTAAAATTCCCATCAAATCAACGCCCAACTTTCAAGAAAAATAGACCAACTCCAAAAATAAAAAAATCAAATTTCTTAGTCCTAAAGCATTGGAAGAAAGTAGATAAGAGGAAATCCCAAGAAAGAGAGAATAAAATGAAAGCAACGTACCCCTAAAAAGCAACCAATTATTCATTCCCATACTCTTCATTCTCCTCTCTTTGGCACTGATTTCGTAGCGCCATCCATGGCCCTCTATTCCCGCCATTATCGCCTCCCCTCATCATTATTTTTTAATACTATATTTCATTTGAAAATAAATCAATATTTAAAAAACGGGACTAACGACTGAACTAAAAAAGTTATTTATTAATAATTTAGGGGTCGAACTAATGATTGAACCACTCAATCGTATAAACCGTGATTTGAAAAAGCACTAATGCACTCCAACATTTAAATTTAGAAGTGGTTATAAAATTGTGGGCGGACGCAGGATTTCAAATTACCCTGCCAGAGTAAAAACTAATAAACATGTAATGACATATATATGTGTATGTAAGCTAAAATGAAATTATAATTTTCTAACTTATGTTTATACAACTATGTAAATATTCAATTGAAAAAAAGTAAATATTTATTCAAGTAAAAAATCAAAATAAAAATGAATCCCACATTAATGAAAAACAAAGACTCTACTTGCCTAGAGATTCGAAAGCATCTATTATTGAGTCTCAGATCAATATTTTCTCGCAAGTTCTCAATATACGCTTGCCTAAATGCATCTCGCTGATTAACTGGATATCGCCATATAGGACTAATGTACGGTCCGACCGAATAGAAGTACTATAATTTCAATTCTTTTGACATTTAGAAGGAGGTTGTTCATTGGGAAACTAGAGGACAACATTTGATGAAGAAGGACTATTATCTCTCGATTTAAAGAAAGAAAAAAGATTTTTTCCTTTCTTTGTTTGTTGATGTTCCATTATATCAATAACCTAATAAGAATTAGATTACATATAACCATTTAAAAGTTAGAATCAAATGTGAATTAAATAACATAATATTTTATTCAATTGTACTAAAGATGATAAGATTTAATCAATAAAATCAATTCACATAGTAAAACAATTAATTCACAATCAATTCACACAACAGGTTAATAGGCTCACCCCTAACCTCCTATCATCACTACTAGTCTATCACACTTCAAATATTAAAGAAATAAGCATAACAATATATAAAATTAATTGTAAAAATATAAACATAGATTCTATCGATGCTCGTGAGACTGCCAGTCACAAAGAAATGGTCTACCACAATCCCTCTTTAATCCGGTCGCCATCAGGAGGGCTCGCCGTCATTGCTATCGTCGCCTCAAAGAGAGATAGAGGGCAAGAGGTGCGTAGGCAAAGCGAGGGGCAAGAGATAGTGGGCGGTATTACCTTAAGGTTTAAGCGCGGGGACCGGGGTTGGGGCCACACTCACTAAATAATCATATCAACATGTTTCAAGCATAACCAAGATGCCCAAAAATCGGAGTTGCTATGAGGTGCCCGAAAAATAAATAAATAAAAGGAAGGATCCTCATCTACAGAATCGCCAACTTTTTTTCAAACAAATTTTCCTAGACATTTTAGGGCAAAACAGACGACAACTTCACGAATTTAATTCTGATAAGAAGCTAGCAGATCTACTGAAGACTAGAACTCATGCTAGCTAACATCAAACCGTGAGTCGAAATATTCGATTCTAAGAGTGCTATCTCAACAATAAACCACAAATAGCAAGCGATTCATAAAGGGTCACCCATAAATCCTTGAACCTCAACAACAAACTGAAGATTAATGTTGGCTGAAACCCAAACCCTAGATCCATGGAACCCAGCTAGGAATTATTCAAAGAAAGAAAAAATAGAAATGGAAACTCCAAAATTTACCACTTCAAAAGCTTCCACGTAAAAGGGAAGGGGAGAAAAAGCTAAAAAAAGGAATTAGCCTAAGACCATGCGATCTGAGAGTTAAGACTCATGTAAAACTCTTCACTGCTAACCGCCCACACCTCCACACCAAAACCAACCACCACCACAACACCACCCACCCACCCCCCCACAAAAAAAAAAAAAAAAATCTCCCACAAACAAACTCAAACCCGTGTTAGGGTTTATGAAAGCATGAGAAAAGTAAATACCTAAAATCGCAGTAGCATTTTGTAAAATTCCAAACCTCCCATCCTTCCATCAATTGTTGAAAACAAAATAAAACCCTAAATCTCCATTTCCAACAAAGAAAAGCAACTGAACTGCAGCGACTAAACAACAAAGGACCTGAGCTCGCTTCCAAAACTTCGTCCTCGACTTAACCAAAGACATGAACTACACTGAAACTTCACCTCCATTAAATAATATGCTTGAGGAGAACACAACCGATGCTAATTCCATCAAATCGCGATTTTTCCAATCGGATCTAAGACCTTAAAATCGCAGTCGCTCGCATTTCAACTTCTTTCACAAACCCACCAAAAAAAAAAATAACAAAAAACAAAACCCGAGACCCAAAAAGCAACCCTTATCTCAAAAGAGTTTCCGACTGACAAAAGCAAACAAAGGCAAAGGAGAGTGGCCGGGGCCGGGTGTTGAGAGTGGTCGGGCTACGGGGGACTGGCTTAATAATGTGGGTAAAAAAATTTTTAAAATACTCTTCGGGTCAGAAAGGCCCACCATAGCCCCCACATACGTCCGCCCCTGGTTATAAATCAATAGAAATAGTCTTGTAGCTTAGTGGCATAAGAGCCTAAGATTTTGTAAGGGCGTGACCTATTCTCGAGTTCGATTCCACAAGCAAACAAATAGAAAAATTTTTGAAAAAAAAAAACATTGACGGGGCCATAGGCACCCTTGGGCTATAACTGGGTCTGTCAATGCGGGAAAGGTCTGTTATGTGATCTTGAGTCTTCTCAATCCCAAAAGCTAGTTCATGAAATGAGACTTTCCTTCACATTTATATAAACTCATCATCAATCCCTTCTACAACTGATATGGTATAACCCAACAAGGTCATCGATCAATAGTTTGACCGATCAGACGATCTGTTATTGTTAGAAAGGTCATGATCAATGGTCTGATCGATCGAACGATCCATTTAGTCAGATTTTTAAAACATTGAAATAAATTAATTTTTTTTTAAAATAATAATTATAGCTATAAAGTAGCCGCTATTATAGCGGTTTTTTCGGTTAGTTGTTTGTAACCCTAACCGAAAAGGATTCCAGAAATTAAGCCATTCTTTTTTACCCACTAACCACCAATTTTTGTGGGTGGTCGGGCATAAGCCTAGCATGTTATGATCCATTTTCATTATGGTTGATTTTGTGATTTTGTGTGTTGCCGGCATGGCAGTAATGGTGGTGCGTGTTAGGCACCGCTTTGATGGGTGATCAAAATGGCGGAGAAATGAACATTGAAAAATTGTTGTTGATATTTTTACACGAGCTTAGCTGAGCCACTGATGGAGGTGAGTCAATGGGTCAATCGTTTTCTTGATTAGCTATTTTTTTCTGACCTGCTTCAAGATTTAAATTGAGTTGATTTATAAGTTTTGATATGTTAGTTATGAGAAATTTAAATTTCTTCTGTTTAACTTATTATAAATTAATTATTAAATATAATTATATTAAATATGTGTTTGATAATGATTTTAAAAAATGTTTTCATATTTATAATATTTAAAAAAGTATATTGATAATAACCCTGATAAGACAAATTTATTTACCAACTATTCATTTAATAAATTGATTTATTTTAGTATTAAAAAAAAAGCAATTAAAATAATAGAAACCTTTGGAATAGGGCAAGTGTGAAAATCCATTTTCCCATACTTCCCATTCCTCTATCCATTTCATTAACATGTGCCACTATCAATGGGTACAAAATTGATTGGGTCAAAAAAGGTGAGCTAAATTGTCAAAGGAGATTAAATCTGAGTGTCGTTTCACCAACCACTGAGTCAACTCGTAAGTTAGGTTCAGCGATCCTCAACAACTCAACCATATAAAAATAAAAACATTCGACATGAAGACTTGTAACAACTCCAACTTAAATGCATCATTTGCTGTCATCCCCATAACCGCAAAGCGACACCTCAACGATAAAAAATTAATTCCAAGGTTTAAGATATTCCACAACTTTCGAGCAGAAACTGAAGATGTCGTATCAATGCACGCGCCACTGCTCCTCTCAACGATTATATTTCATCCCATATTTGACAAGTTTAATTATATTTTTTAATAAGAAATATTGAATTATTAAATTACACACCATTTTGGCATCTACCATTGGAGCAAAAACAATGTTCAGGGGTGTCAAAACACTGTTCAGGTTACAAAATAGTATTTGACACCTCCTATTGGAGTTGCTCTAAATAAACAAAATTTCAGAAATCTAACCATCATTAATTTTTGTCCTTAATAGAAGTGAGCATAAAATCTGAGATTACAAAATAATAATTCTATCAACCTAATGACATGATTTTGAAATATTTGAATTACTTTTTAAAATATTGATTCTAAAAAATTTAAAACCTATTATGAAGTTGTTCGATTGCGGGTCGTTGGTCACCCTCAATAAATATATATATATATATCAAATGGAACTGATATTAAAATGTTATCTTAAACTTTTATTCGCTTTTTTAGGTTTGATTTCTTAGAACTTTAGAGTTATGAGTTTTCCCTAATTCTGGTTTTTTAAACTTAAGTAATTTTGGGTGTTCATGATAACGGAGGATCTAGTCTTAAAAGTAAATTTCTTCATATCTTTTCATTTATATTTATGTTTTTCATTTTCTATAAAATTATTTATTGAAGAATAAAATTAATTCATTTAATTTGAATTTTAGATAATTATTTTTTATAATACTATTTTTTTAATTTATTAATAAAAAGTTAGAGAAAATTATGGATTTTTTTTGGATAACATTAAATATATTAGTTTTATTTTTATATTTTTAATATTAGAATTTTTAAACCAAATCAAACAAATTTTATCGTTTTATATTTCAAATCATTGATTTCGATAATAAATTAAATCCGATCATAATTGGTTCCATTACATGGAAATGAAAAAGGTCCTTTTTATCCACAATGAGTCAATTTCCAAGGAAAACATGAAATGACAAATTTTTACCAAATATTTTTATACTTTTTTTCGTTATTCAAAACCCTAAAAGGGAAGACAAAAGTCCAAAAATACGAAGCCCATAAACTATGGAGGTTCTATGTAAATACTTGAAATGACAAAAGTAATTTTTTTTTTCTTGGAAAAACAAGGAAAGAATTAGATTTACAAATTTTGACTTTATTTGAGGTATTTTCATAAAATATTTTCTTTTATATATATTTTCTGTTCATTCAAAACCCTAAAAGGGAAGACAACATTTCCAAAAACATGAACCCTAAACCCCATATTCAAAACCCAATATAACTTATCAACAAATTAACAATAATAAACAAAAGCAAAGCCTTGAAAGGAAAAGCCTAATTTTGCGGTAGTGATTGTGGGAGACACCTACAGCCCACCTTTCAGAGAGGCATGCCTTGTGGAATCAAAGTCATAGGTTCACTGACACGATTGCCTTAAAGTTCAAATTTCTATCAAATTTTATTAGGTACAATGGGAAAGAGAATTACCTCTTCTCCATGCCTATTGTTTTTGTTCTTCTTCTTCAGTTTGGTTCTGTTGGGCAAAAGCCCCTTCATTAGGCATCTTTAATTTACAAAGATGCCCTTGCAAAGTCTATACTGTTCTTCCAGGGGCAAAGGTCTGGGAGGCTACCCACTGGGCAACAGATTACTTGGAGGTCCAACTCTGGCCTCTCTGATGGCTCACTTGCTCATGTATGTTTCTTTTTCCTTTCCTTTTCTTTTTATTTTGCTACATTTTCTTTCATCATTTCTTTGATGTGAATAAATATTACTGCTAGTTCACATTTAGGTTTTACCAAGTAACTCATTCCTAAATTTTCTTTCTCACTTTAGCGTTTAAAGTTACTACAGCGCTTTTTTGAGTACTATGAATAAAAATACGTTTTATGTTTGGTTCCACGTAAAAAAATCATATATGTAATAAAAAAATCCTTAAATTTCTTTTTTTTAAAATTTATTAGTTATCGCAATATAAAATTAATTTATTAAGTTTAAATTTATTTTTTGTTTTTCTCTGAATTTTCTTTTTTTCTATTTTTTCTCTGTTTTTTTTTTTTTTTTTTCTTTAATACTTTCCGGGTTCACATGAACCCTAAATGGTTTTTATCTTTAATTTGCAATTAACCCAATTGTTGATTTTGTGCTTTCTTTATGAACGTTTTGCTTTAACTTTCTGAGGTCAAAGGTTAAGAGTCAAAATAGTTCTAGAACAAATCAAAAAGGAAAAGTGGAACTTGAATTCCACATTATTCCATATGAAAATAAAGATATTTGCTGCTGTGACCAATAGCCTATTTTAAATGACAATTTTACTCTGCCAAATTCCCTTCCCTTTCCTCTTTCCTCCCATTTTCTTGGGAACCAAACAGAGCATTTAAGTCTAATGATTCTATTGCTGCACTTATACCCATCTTGGAAACCCTGGCTTTGAATATAATAAGGTCTTTCAATAGTAATACTCTACATATCATGTTAGGATGGTCCAACTTTCTATTAACCTAATCAATATATAAATCTAACATTTCCCATGTTTTTTTTTTAAATAACTCATTCCCAACAAAAATACTCTTTTATATTTCATGTAATTATATTATCCTTAGCCAAAAATCGATGAAATGTTATATTTTGAAAAGGTGATTTAATCAAATCACCCTAAATATATATTCTTTGATTTTTATAATAATCCAATCTCATCAATCTTTTCATGATAGGTCGACTTAACTCGGGGCGTGTTACTAATGACGCCGGCATAATGAAGTTCAATTTAATGGCCTACACCACCACCATGTCACATGGGGAACCTTAGAATACCAGTTTTGATGGGCCGAGATAAATGCCCGGCCGCCATCCATTGGCTACGTATCACTTATTATGAGCCCGATCAAGAACTCCCAACACCCTTTATGTTCCTGGTCAGATCCACCACCACCATAAGTGTTGGGAGCTGTCGGAGGACATGGACACGGCCGAACCGTTTACTTCCTGCGGTCGACGTGCAAACCTGGGTTCTGACGCGGTCGGAGACTACAAATGGTATCGGCAACATACCATGGCGGCTCTCTGAAGGTTGATCCGGCATTCAAGGTTGTTGCTACATCGCAAAGAAGGTGATGCAGTTTTTGCAATGCAAAGATAGCGCTTAGCGACTTCGTCAAACGCAGTCATCTACCGTTTTATTCTCGGCGCTAGCGTTTTCGTTATAACGAGATCGGTGTGATGACAATGGGTCAAGTTTTTATGTATTTGTTGGCGTCGCAACAGCATGGTATATAAGAAACGAAGCTTCGGGGTTTGATTTTCATTCTCAAGACAAGAATCGTATCGTCGCCTGTCACACGCTACTTGTGAGCTGGTTTGTTTAGAAGTTGTTCGCTATTTAACTAAAGCCCATTTTTATTTCAAACTAGAGCTATTCTGAGTCCCTGGCCCTGCTATATTTAGTCATTAATATTAGGGTTTGAAGTCCAGTTTTTGCCTGGTTCAATAGCCTGAGTTTTTAAATTTGACTTACTGGATTTATACGACTCGACTCAATTACACCCCTATGGGTTGCACTGGCCTTTAGATTATTTAATTCATTAGTCCAAAGGGATGTTTGATTGTAAAATGAAAATATTTCAAACTTTATTTACAAAAAGAAAAAAAACAATGTGGTCATGAACTAAAATGGGCTGATTTTGCAATCACAAATATGGGCTGCAAAAAGTTGGGCCAATAAAAACTGTTCACAAATTTGTAGATTGGCCCAACCCAATGCGTGTATTATCACATTTATTTAAGGCACTTATATATATTATATTATGTGAAATTAATAGAGAATACCTTCCATTATATATGGTTTTTGTTTAGATGAGCTATTATGGGGAGCAAGATGAAGCATGGAGATAAAACAAACGATGCCTCATACCTCAATTTCTACAAACTCTGGGGGAGCCAACGATGCTGCCGCATATCTTCACTGACAACAGCTCGCTGCTTCGTAGCTCTGCTAGCACTCCGTATAAAATTAATATATATAAATAAATATTAGGAAATACTAAAAATAATAATTAAGAAAATTATTATTATTATTAGAAATTGTTGATAGAAAAATGAGCTTTGAATTGCAGAGAACTTTGGTTGATAATGATAAGCGTTTTGAGTCATTCAAGCAACAAGCGGAGGACTTCATGTGTAGAATTATCCCTAATTCTCCTTCTTCCAGTACTAGTTACACACAAGGTATATTTAATTCCTTCATATTTCTATTTTTATAGAAAGCACATGTTGTATGAAACCATTTTTTAAAACTTTTATATAATTGGTTTCTAAAGTTTTTTTAAATTTTTTTTGTTTTTGGTTAGACATTACAAGAACAAGAAATATAGCTTGTCTTGTTCCTGAATTTTTAAACTGTTTTTGCTTTAAAACAAAAACAAAAACAAAAAACAAAACCCATTTGTCTCCAATTGTTTTATGTTTTGAAACATAAAAATGAGGTGCATTAAGTTCATAATAATAAGAGTTTTCAAAGGACACTTAAAGTGCTGTGTTTTCTAAATATACTCAAGAAAAATAAGCTCTAAGGCCTGTTTAGTTCATGTTTTTGAAATTGCTTTTTTATTTTCAAAAGCAAATAAAACAAATGAAACATTTGATTCGAGTTTTTTTTTCAAAACACAGAACACTAAATTAAAATAACAAAAAACAAATTTTTAAAAACACAAAATTACGTTTTCCGTTCAATAAATGTTCTGTAAAACAATAAAAAACAAAACCAAAAGAATTGCAAGAGAATTGTGCATTATTTACTAGTAAAGAAAATTTAAAAACTGCCTAATTACGTTAAAACCCATTGGAAACAACCACATCCAAGGGCAAATATTGAATTTATTTTTATTTTTTAATTATTTAAGATATAATATTTTGTATATTTATTTTGAATTTTGGGGCTGAAATGATTTTGATGTATGAAAATGCAGAGGGCTTGAATAACAAGCTGGTTGAGAGACTTATATATGTGACATCAATAACATTCTTACTCACCACATATGCCAAGTACATGTCAGCTTCAAAATACACTTTCAATTGTGGAAACGTTAGAGTCACCTCTTCTACCTTAAGGAACCTTGCAAAGCAACAGGCATGTGCTTTTTTTTTTTTTTTATCTATCATTTCTAAATTTCTCAAGTTTTATTTCGCATTTGTTAAATTAATAATATATAAAATGTTATTACAACCTCAAGGGATAGCTAAATTGGTTTGACCTTAGGATTATTTCGTTACAATTATCAATTCAAGTTATCTTAGGCTTTGATTAAATCCTGAAAAGTACTAAATGAGGAAAGAAAATTTGAAAGTAAATAAAAAATAGGTTTAAATTTAAAATATTAATTCTATATGTTTAGTCAGACTCTTATTTGTTTTTTGCTATTATATAAAGATCAATAAATTTTAAAATATTTAAAATTTTGATAAATTTTAACTATATTTTATTTTCTTTTATATTTTCAATGCATGAACCAATCACTATAAATCATTTTCTTTAAAGAAAATTTTCCTTTTCCTAGTACTTTCTCTAGGTTCCAAACGGGTTTTAAGGACCATGGGAGGTTTACCCAGTTATTAACCTTAAGGTCATGTGGACTAGTCATATATAATCACTGTGGACCATGTTATATATATATATATATATATATATATATATATATATATATATATATATATATATATATAATTTTATAGATTCAATACTAATTTTAATAATATATTATAGAAGATAGGATTAATAAACATGATAAAAAAGACACACAAGGTATCCCTGAAAAAAAAATGTATTCGATCAAGGTCCAAATTTAACAATCTATTTATTTATTTATTCAGATTTTGGTTATTTTATTGATTTTATTAAACCTCAATTTTTTTTTTTTTTTTCGTGTGGACTACATTTTGGGGAATCCATTTGAAGATGTCTTACATGGTAGGGTTTGGAGCAACTTCCCAAAGAGAATCCACCACGAGGTTCTCAATGTCCCACTAAGGCTTACTATCCTCGTGCCTGTTGCGACAATGGATTCCATTTTTCTACACCTCAAACCCTAACCCTAACACCCTTATCGGTTACTGTCTGAGGTTCGAACTGTGAACGACGATTCTTGACGATCGGACGGATACATGTTTATTCGAGCTCCGCAACTTATATCAATGCCGCTAACAGAGGACCTCTACTTACTGGTCGAGCTACCTAGTTGATGATATAATATGCCTAGAAATATTAGGAACTCAAATGTAATATATATGCCTGGTGATTTCATCTTATAAAATAACCAGCAAAGAAGAAAGATTGGTGGAGTCAAAGGTATATCAAAGCTATTTCTCATGAAAATTCTTCACGGTGCTGCACCACCATCAGGGCTTTAGACATAACACAAATACCCTGGAGCTATCTCACTTTGTCTACGTAATTCTTTTCGCCTCAAGATATCCTCGACATTTACTCGTAGCTAACCCATGCCCATCATGTTAAAAGCACTGTAATCAAGTTAGAAACTCGACTTCAGATGTTTAACGAGAGTTTTGTACCCAAGCTTTTAACGAGTGTTTTTCCATCTATGATCTTTTTTGATGACATGGACATGATTAAGCTATAAGAGTAAACATTAGAGATATATTGGGACCGGAAAAAGGTTTAGGAGCAAAAGGGACATAAACTCAAAACTTTAGGGCATTTGTGCATCTTATCCCATCAAATTTCCAAATGGTAAACCAATTGAATTGAGAGAAGGGGGTTTTCCAAACAGATTTATTCTCCTTTTCTAGTACTTTATGTGCTTCAAATGGAGACTCTAGATAGACCTCAGAAAGGATCAAGGACATTGGGTTTTAAGCAGGGAAGGATCAAGGGTATTAGTTTTCAGAAGCCATGCTAAAAAACAAGAGCCTCAGGTAACCCTACTAGTCAAAAGAGAAAAAATGTATAAGGACAATTTTAAGTTGTAAATCTTTTACAATCTTAAAAAGTTGCGTTAATAAAGATAATGAATATAAAGAAAGGATATGCCATAAATGTCCTATGTTTGTGTATGTCCTACTTACCCCGCAACTATTTTTCTTACTAAGATATCCTGAGTTTATTATCAGAGCTCACCTATCCCTCCCATTAGAAAAGGGCACAGATAGAAAATTGCTTCATTTAAACGCCCAATAAAAATTTGGCACGTGTCAGAGTTTTCAGTTTGATGATAACTTTTTTAATAAGAAGCGCATGAGTGAACCACAATAATATACATAAAGGTTTTTAGGATAAAATAAAAGTTCTATGTTAAATTTATTACATGCAAATACCTCTAGGATAGGTATAAGCGCACCTTATCCCTGTTAAGATGATATGATTACTAAGGACAAGGTATTATTTGAATTGTTCCATCCTTTAATGTTAAAATATGTTTGTTCTCCTCGGGTCTATTGTTAGTATCAAATGGTAGTTTTTCATTGCTACCTAGAACGCCTAATCGTTGGTGCACTCAAATCCTATATGCCGATTCCTACTTTCCTCAAGCCGTAGAATTTAATTGTTTTGTGTTTAATAGAGATTCCTTCATACTTTGATTCAATGATTCATATTTAAATTCTCTCCATTAAATTTATTTAATAACTTAATTAATCCTAAAACAAATTTGACTCAAAATTTATTATTCAATTATTATTTTAATTCTAATTTTTTAAGATTGACGTAAATTTTTTATAAATCACTAAATCAATAAACCCCATAAATTCTAACTAAAATATATCTGACTTTTAAGCTATTACAAGTATTTCTTATTTTAATAATATAATCTAACTTCATTTTTTATAACAAATTTATCCTCATAATTTTATTTAATAAATCTATTCATCCTCATGGGTCCTTCCCTCCACATTGGTATGATATTGTCCACTTTTAACCTAAACTCCCATGGTTTTTGTTTTTATTTTTAGGCTTTTCCTTCAAAAAGCCTCATATCAATTGAATGTTATTCATGATTATAAACTCATAAATCATCACATTCCTAATCGATGTGAGATCACCTCTAACAAAGTACTATCAAGCCTCCCCTCAAACAAAGATTTTTCTTAACTTCATTGCGTTTGGGCGCACAAGCTTTACATGAAGCACCACCCGGCCAGGGGCCTATTACATCATTTCCAGAAATGATATCCACCAAGACTCGCTAAGACTAAAAATCGACTTTGATACCATTTTGTCGATGAGAAGCCTAAAAACAAAACTAAGGAGGGTCTCATGCCCAAATGGAAAATATCATACCACTTAAAGGGAAGGGTCCATGAAGTTCCCTAATAGTAAGAAGTGAGGAATACCCGTACAAAGATGATTCAACTACCATTGGATTTTCCAACATTGACGGATAAGAAGAACACATGATTTGAAATCTAAGAAAGAACGGTGGCAGAAGCCTACAAAGAGGCCAATCCAACACTAAACACTTCAAATTCGAGTAGTTAGATTCAAGAAAACAGAGGAATTATAGAGATTGTTCTGCCACAGATATAACAGAGAACAGAGAAATACAGAGGGAGGAATCCCCACTGTTGAAGGATAAGAAAACATGGCCTGACTTCGTGGGCCAAGCCAACACTAAACATTTCAAATTCCCAGTAGTTAGATTGAAGAAAATAGAAGGAAAATGGACATTCTCTTCTTGCATGCAAATGTGGTGAGCATTAATTACACTACCATTTTTCGCTAATCATTTATTTAGTTTAGCATAACTTATATAATATATTTATAACTCAATCTCAACATCAAGTTTGATAGTAGTTCACACCTTCGGATGTCAATTTAATTAAAATCGAAAACGACGTGGATACCAGGCTATATAAGATATTGCCAGGATCAGACAGAAAAGAGGTACAATGGTTGTAGTGGCATGAGTTAACATAAGGAAACCAATTTGTAAGGAAGTTGAATAAGGGCCTTTTTGGTTCCTGTTTTTGAAAACTCTTCCTAAGAAATGGTGTTCTTTGAAAACTCTTCTTGTTTTTTGAATTTTGTGTTCTTTGTGTTTTTCAGAACAAAAACACATTGGAAACCAAACATGTTCTCCCTATTTTTCTTGTTCTCCTAGTTTTAGAGAACTAAAACAGTTTTAAAAAACAGTAAACAAACAAGCCTTAAGATTCAGACAAAAAAAGAGAAAAGTGGAAGGAAGACTACTTTGTTTCATACCCACAAATTATATTATAGAGAAATGAGGTACAATGTTGTAGTGGCGTGAGTTAACATAAGGAAACCAATTTCTTAGGAAGTTGAATAAGATTCAGACAGAAAAGGAGAAAAGTGGAAGGAAGACTATTTAGCATTGCTTTGTTTCTTGTTAAACCCGTTTTTTTTCTCAAAAACAAGAACAGCGAAACAGGGAAAACACATTTGGTCACGCTGTTTTCTGCTGCGAAAAACACAAAGCACAAAAAAACACTAAATTAGATAACAAAAGAAGAGTTTTTGTGAGAACACCATTTTATGTTCGTTTTCTAAAAATCGTTTTCAAGAACAAAGCCAAAAACAGAATCCAAATGTCTTCATTATCATCCCCAAATTATATCAGATAGAAATGAGGTACAATGATAGTAGTGGCATGAGTTAACATAAGGAAACCAATTTGTTAGGAAGTTGAATAAGATTCAGAAAGAAAACGAGAAAAGTGGAAGAAAGACTATTTAGTTTCATCCCCAAATTATCAAAATTATTGATTTAAACAACCGACTTGGTAATTAAGTACTCAAAATCAACTCGATAAATGACCTGGTAAGTGAGCCTAATGCAAACCAAAGCCATATATCATCATCAACTTTGAATCAAGTGTACATTCAAAGACTTAACCTGAGGATCTTGTTTTGTAGAGTAGAGTAGGTCCAACATTTAAAAACAAAATACTCTTCGATAGTTCCATGACAAGAATTATAGATGTTCCATCCCTATCTGGCAACTGTTGCTAGAAACAAGTTTTTTTCCCTGAAAAAAAAAAAAACAAGGAAAAACACACATATTTGACAATCAATAAGTAGAAAATAGATTGTTGCCATTAAAAACAAGAAGCACAATATTTTTAGCTAACTTTTTTAGTTGTTTTCAATTATTTTTCACTTATTTCCTAAGGATTATCTTAAAAGTAATTATCAAAATATAAAAAATTGATTAAAAAAATAAAGCACTGAGAATAACAATGGTTTCAAAACATATTTAAAAACATTAAATATATATTAAAGATATTTCCAGTTTAAACAGACTTTTTTCAATATACAATTAGGGAATAGTTTTCAAACTTTTGTTCTGCATATCGAGAACTTTTAAAAATATTGTTCTAAACCTATCTTGAATTGTTTTGCAGAACACTTCCCAAACAAAGCCTTTATTTCCTTGTTTTGTCAAAATATAATTCAACAAATTAATTAAATTTATGAATATTTTGCTTAAATTCCTTCTAATTTGTTATTAAAATATGAATCAAAAGTATTGCATGGTAATTAAATACCAGATATATGTTTCAAAAGAAATTCTTAATATTTTTAAACAAAAAGTAATTAAGCATGTATAATTCTTCAATACAAAGTAAATCAAATATACATATATTTTCAAACTATACATAATTTTTTTAATATCACACACATACAAGCACAAATTTTTTCAACAAAACAATGTATGTATTATTATTTTTCAATTATTTTTTAAGTTTTCTTAATATTTTTATAAGTTTTATCCATTTTCATCCAGTTTATACGTGTTCTTTTAAAATTTATGTTGATATTTCCTGATACATCACAACAAATTCATAGAAATCAAGTATTGATACATCCACAAAACCAACATTTTTGTCCCTAACTGAGAGTAGAGTTCAACATGAGGAATGTGTAGGGTTCTTCTAGACACAACCACTCATAAAATAGATACATCCATAAAACAAAAGTGAACATAATACAAAAGCATTTAAGATATGGAAGGCTTCAAGCATTTCAAATGAGTAAAATACGAAAAATCGGTTCAAAAGTCTAACCATGCTAAGCATAGTAAAATAACAAAACAAGAACACCTAACAGTATGATTAACTACATGCAAAAACTAACAATGGTTAGTCATTACGAACCTTGCAGATTATGTAACAGGCATGTTACTTGAATCGCTTCCATTGTATAAGATCATAGTAGAGTTCCTCCCTAATCAATATGAGATAGTTAGTAAGAGGGATAAGGGTTATTGGGTTACTTGAATCAGTGTAATCAGAGATCTAGAGTATTAATGCTTATCCAATGTTGCCCCCAAAACTCTTCGACTGTAGTCATAACTGTTGCCATCAAGTTGTGAACTATACCTATTAGGTTGGTGTAATGCATCAGAGGATGTTGGCACTGACAAAAATAACAGGAAGTTCAGCATTGTGTGAGTAAAAAGATCCAACATTGTGAGTGGCTCTACAGTAAAAGGATAAGGGTGATATACAAAATTAAAAATAAAAAAAATTAAAGAAGGATACATCACCTTGTGAAAAATTTACTGAGTGAGTTGCTAATCTGCAAGTACTGTTTTAACCCCATGGAGGAGAATTTTCCATTTTGTTAATGGCACGTGGGATGAGGTATTGGTTCATGGGATGAATTTGATGGAGTGATTGTCGCTGATCGAAGCCATTCGCCCTAGAAATCTGTTTTGAAGAGTTCCATTTGTCATTATCTAGATCCTCATGTAGGAGAGAGATTATTGGGCCAGCGCTCCAAAATTTGACTCCCAACACTCATAAAACCTAAGAAATCTATAGAAAATAATGTAAAATAGCACTAACCCTCAGGCCCTACTTCATATGTATCACCGTGATTTAAAATAAATAAATAAGCATAAGAACCTAGTCCTACATAAAATGAAGCCAAATGATAAAATCTAGGTAACTCTTTCATAATAATAATGCATTTACTAAAAAGTAATAAGGATCGAACTATAGATAGGTGAAGTATTAGATAATAAGGTCTCACCCTCTAAATTTCAGCGTCGATTGTACAGTGTCACAAGTACAGAGAATAGCCTGACAGCATAGTTTGTAATTTCTCAGTCTCATTCCTGCAAAGGCAAAACCTTTGGTCGGTCACGCCGCTTTGTCACGGTGGAATGTACAAGTCAACCACCCTCCCTGCCTGAATCAGAATATCATACAAAACCCTGTCGCTTACCCTCTCATCCAAATTGCCTACATAAAATCAAAATCAAAATCAAAATCATATTAAAACAAGATATCCTTTCATTATGATGAAACAGTACATTAATATGGACAATTACAAGAACTTGAACATACAGACCTAATTGACATTATGCAAAGAAAAGACGATATGCAACAATAAGCATCAAGCAGCTCAGCAGACAAAAGCTGAAGCAAGAATGAAAAGATTGTAAAAAGTAGTAGTGAAAATAAGAGAACACCCAGCAGTAAAATTATTAGAAAGGAATCTATGAGTGTGCAAGTCAATGTGTTTAGGAAGTCCATGCATACAGCAGTTTCATTTCTCAGAAACGCGTGTGTGTGTGTGTGAACATGTACTATTAGTTTGCAAGTTCATGAGAGACAGATTATAAAAGAAGTAGCAAAAGAATCAGTTGGGGCTCACTGGGAACCCTGGAAGTACTAAGTGAAATAAAATAGTGAGAAAAATAAAGTTATAAAAGTGGAAAGAAAGAAAATTTTAAGAAAATAAAAATAGTTTTAAACTTAAGATATTAATTCTATGTTTTTATTCAAACTCATTTTATTTGTTCCTTTACATTATATTAGGACCAAGAAATATAAAAGTATGTAAAATTTTGAGGAATTTTGACTATATTTGATTTTCTTATATATTTTCTATGGTGAAACCAACCATGAGAAATCATTTTCCTTAGTAATAGTTTTTCTTTCCTTAGTACTTTCTGGGTTCCAAACGAAACCTTAGAGACTAAGGGAAAAAAATTGTCCAACCATAGTAGAAAAGAAAAAGGAGAAGGAAGAAGAATAAAAAAAATACTAGATTGACCTTTAGCAACCATAACACTCATGCAGTGTATCATCCAATATAATCGATCTTAGTACATAGGAACTAACTTAATCCTCCCATCACAAAATTTGTTGCTTTTGAATGATGTCAATTCAAACTTTTCTAGGCAAATCCACTTGTTCTCCTGACATTCAACACTTCATGTAAGAATCTTCTCAAGCTCATTGACAATGTCCATTTCCTTAAAATTGTAGTGGTAAAACTATATCAATTCTAAGTCTTTCTATGGTCCCCTCATCGTTTTCATTCCTATTAAGGGCCTGATGTTCATCTTTCAAATATAGACGCGACATCCCCATGTCAACAATTCTGCCCACCACACGTCCAAAAATCTTCATGCAATCCAGAGCCCGACAGTTATCAAACAAAGCTAAATTTGAGCTCTGCATACTTGGACAAATACCTTTCCAGAAATTCCCACGACGTATGAGAAATGAGTCTCCCCATCAATTGTTTAATATGTATGTAATTCCAGAGAGAAACACTATGCAAGTTGCAACAAGTTTTATAGAAAGTGCCACCTAAGATGCATATACATCACCTAGTTGATAGCCCACAACTGCACCAATATGCAAGGATATATAAATGAAAAAAAATGAAAAGATAAAAATTGAAAAAAATGCAATATCAATCTACACCCAAAAAGAAAAAAACCAGCAAAACAATCAAATCAAGTCAACTTTTCTTTCCAGTAAGTTCGCTTCAAGAAACAATGAAGATCGAGTTTTCTCATAAATTCTAGATTAGGAAGCTTGTGTGTTTCCCACATTGATTTTAAATAATTGTAAAGATGGCATAAAATAAGAAACACATTTTCGCTCAATACAGCTTTCATATATAATAATCAGGTTTTTGCGACGATAAGACTTGATATTACTTTAATGAACTCTGCACTACTCGACATTTATTCATTATAAGAAGACCTACCATTATTGCGCAGAAGATCTACAACTTATTACAAGAAGATTCAGCACTACCATGTACACAATTATTTTTCTTGAAACCGTACACCATGTATTTTGCATTCTTTATGCCAGCTTTACATATATGATCCAAAAGATAAAATAATCTGATGTGATACTAACCAAGTTTCATTTGATTTGTTACTAATCAAGTTTCTTTTTTTTTTTTTTACTCTGATTTAAATATAAAAATAAATTATATATGATATAGAGTAAAAAATGGAATTCCTTTGAAAGTAAATAAAGGGTAACAAATAGCGATGAAAACAACAAAATCTACAGTCGAATAATTGATAAATAGGAAACTGTAATTCTCTCCCAAACAGCACAATAACTAAATCAACCATCTTCTCTCCAAAAGTCCTCTTTTTTCAACGGAAACAATTCCTAGAGAATAACATTCCTGGAAAATCAAGTTTCCCCATAAAAACTCCCCCACCCAAACAATCATGAATGAAGTCAAATCGCACCCTTAACCAAAATCTTCTCCGTCGAGTGACATTCTACAATCCAATTTCTAGATCCAAAAAAAAAGATGAATCAGGGAGAAGAATATAGAACTACCAATGTAAATGAGGAAGTAGATCTTGCAGACATGATCTCTGGGAGACAAATCGAAACCCTAGAAGAAGAGCAAAAATCGTGACAAGAACCACACGGGATCCCGCCCTCAGCAGTCGAATTTTGGATTCGGACTTTGAATGGCTCTTCTATTTAAAGAGAGATACGATCTCATCACCGCCTTCGAGTTGTGGTTGACTGATTTCTCTACAACTGGTGTTTCAGAGGATACGCCAATCATATGAATCCACGTCATCATCGAGGTCATATATTTTTAACTGAATTATTGTAAAATAAAAAGACAATTAAATAAATATTTAACTTTAAAAAAAAAAAAAAAGACAATCTACTATCCTAGAAAACTATTGTTGAATCTAATGTGATGAGATTATTATTATTATTATTATTATTGTTTGTGATGTGACTAATGATAAAGATTTATATCTAAATTTCTAATTAAATTAGATTAAAAAGTGATTTAAGAAATTCTAAAAAAAAAGTGATTTAAGAAAGTAACCTTATTTCCCGTTTGGTGTTGTCGTTGTCGTTGTCATTTGGTTTTCGCTCGTCTTACTTTTATTTGATTTATCACATTTGGCCATATAACGCGACACAATTTATGACAGATATTGTAAATCGAATGGGGCTTTTATATTAATTTATTATAATATTAACTCAATATTATTTTATCATATACGATTCTTAGCTATTCTCAGATTTCAATACGTTAATATATTATAAATTTATATCAATAATATTATTTTTCTTTAAAAAAAAAAAAGGAAAGTGACCTTAAATTAAGAAAAAAAAAAACAGTAACCTTAATTTACATATTTTTATTTTTTTAAACCCCATGAATTTACAACATTTCTTTATTTCAAATAAAGCTGAATTCCAAAGAAAGTATCTCTGGATGTACTATGCATTTTGTGATCGACAGGGTGATGCTCGGGTCAGTCGGCCGTGTTTTTTCTGGATTCTCCCGGCGCTTCACCGCCGCCGCCGTCTCCCTGAATTCCGACGCCATCAATCTTCTCCACCACGTTCGCCTCCTCTGCTCTCTCGGCCACCTCCAAGAAGCTCTGAAACTCTTCTATTCCATCACCCCACCACCTCCGTTCGTCCATTCCCACCACACCTACGCCGCTCTCTTCCACGCTTGCGCCCGCCGTGCCTCTCCCTCAAGGCCAGGCTCTGCACCGTCACATGCTTACACAATTCCAAACTCCTGATTTCTACCTCTTTCTGATCAATCGCATTGTTAACATGTACGCGAAATGTGGGTCATTGGATTACGCCTGCCAACCGTTTGATGAAATGCCGGAGAGGAAATTATGTTTCCTGACTGCTCGTTTCTGGCATGCCCAGCATGGTCGGCCTGATGGGTGTTTTAAGGTCTTTAGGAAATGTTGGTTTGGCACCGGCCTACGGAGTTTGCGTTGCCAGTGTGATTAGTGCTGCGTGGACGCGATTGTGGGCGGCAGGTACACGCGCTTGCGTTAAAGACTTCTTTTGATTCTTGTGTTTTTGTGGGGAATGCTCTTATTATGATGTATTGCAGGAGTTGTGGTGGCGCGGATGAGTCGTGGAGTGTGTATGAATCAATGGAATATCCCAATTTGGTCTCTTGGAATTCTATGATTGCAGGGTTTCAGGTCTGTGGATATGGAAATCGAGCTCTTGAGCCTTTCTGCAGAGATGCACTTTAGTGGAGTTCGAGTTTGATCAGCTACACTGGTCAGCATTCTTTCTTGCTTGTGTGAAATGTGGTGATGGTCTTGAATATTGTTTTCGATTGCAGTGTCTTATTATAAAACTGGTTCATTCCCAGAAATTGAAGTGGCTACTGCAAATGGTCAAGGCTTATTCAAGTCTAGGAGGAGAGGTCAGTGATTGCTATAAGATCTTCTTGAGAAATTGGATGGCCGTCAAGATGTTATTTCTTGACTGGGATTATAGCAGCATATGCAGAACGGGACCCAGGGGCCAGGCTTCATCCTCCCGGGCAGCTCTCTTCGAGAGGTTTATTCCAGATCGTCATTTGTTCTCCGTTGTCTTGAAAGCTTGTGCTGGTCTTGCAACCGAGCGGCATGCATTGGCTGTCCAGTCACATGTTCTGAAAGTCGGATTTGAGGATGACACTGTACTTGCAAATGCCTTGATTCATGCCTGTGCTAGGTGTACCTCCACGCATTGTCAGCGTTTTGACACAATGATATCCCGTGATACGGTTTCTTGGAACTCAATGTTGAAAGCATATGCTATGCATGGGCAAGGTAAGGAGGCATTGCAGCTCTTTTCGCAAATGGATGCCCAACCTGACGGTGCCACCTTTGTTGCCCTCCTCTCAGCTTGTAGCCATGCTGGAATGGTGGAAGAAGGGACTAAAATCTTTGAGACAATGTCTAACAATCATGGTATTGTTCCTCAACTTGATCATTACGCCTGCATGGTTGATATTCTTGGTCGAGCTGGTCGGATTTCTGAGGCGAAGGAGCTTATAGACAAAATGCCAATGGAGCCTGATTCAGTGGTCTGGAGTGCCTTGCTCGAGGTTGTGTGGCACAAGAAACCAAGCTGGGCTAAGTTAGCCGGGCAATAAACTAAAGGAGCTGGATCCCACAATTCATTAGGATATGCATTGATGCTCTAAATATATTTTCCATGTATGGTCGCTTTAATGAAGCTCTGATTAATAAGAAAGGAGATGGAAGGGAAGATATGGAGAAAGGAACTGTGTTTAAGTTTGGATTGAGATTGGAAATCATGTATTAACGTAGCTCACTGAGGCCATCGCCAACAGAAAAGAGAGGCCATATTTAGCGCAGCTTGAAAGTCGGTTGGGCGATTGAAGGATTTCATTTATGTCCCTCAAATAAGTCCGTCTCGCATGACATAGAAGATGAATTAAAGAGGAGCAAATCAGGGATACACAAAGTGAGAAGTCGGGGTTTTGGTTTTCGCTTGATGAATTTGTGTAATAGGTGTTACAGCCAGAAACATTATAAAGATTGCGAAGAACATCCAATTTGTGTAGATCACATAACTCAGCGAAGTCGTGTCGAACTTGTTGACATGGAGATTGTCAGGAGAGATTCGTCCGCTTTTCACCATTTTAAAGCAAAGGTCCGCTTCTGCATGATTATCGTGACAAACTACCATCGAACGATAATGGATCAAGAAGATGAATCTATACGGTCTTTGGGTCAATTTGCAGTTATTATTAAGTGGAATGGGATAAGCCATATCCCACATGGTTATCACATGGATGATCCAAGCGAACCGAATACCCGGACACAATCCGGGTTATAATTGACCTGATAAATACAAGCACATATTGGGCGAGCGGCTCATGAAGGTTGGGCATCCTCTACCTCGATCACATCTTGCATCAATTCGACAGGATCAAATTACATGGACCAAGTCACTTCAGGCACTGAAGAAGCAGTCATACCTGAACATGTTAGTGGGACACGTGGGCAATTGTGGAGTCCCTTAACACGATCACCCACTATGTATTATCCCACCATAATGAATGTCATGTTATGTATTACGAACCAATTGCAATTAGCCATGTGGAATCCTTAAATTAGTAGCAATGTATGCCTCAGAATAAGTTCTGGAAGAGATTTTTCGTGGGTAATTAGAGAAGAAAATACAAATTCTTTGGGGAAAATATAAATATCTTTGCGGCTAAAGCAACCAAGATCCGAGCGTGAAGACGACTGCCATGGTGCCTAATGAATATTAAGACTCTGTGATCTCGCAAACAAAAAAGTAAAGCTTTTGAGAAGACAATAATGGTTGAAATGGAAAGGCTTGCATTGCATTACAAGCAAAACTCAATTGTTTCCTTATGCTATATGTATATATATATTTAAGTAAATAAAGCCTTAGAATTAACAAGGGTTTGGTAGAACACACTTTGGGGAAAAGGAAATATCCATCTTCAACCATAGTCATCTTTCTCTTTGATCTTACCCCTATAGATTTATTTGGAGATAAATGACTGCCAATAATTCTGGATCCAAGTATGTTTTCAACCAAATACAAATTAATATATTTCATTGTTTTAATAAAGTTATTGTTTTCTAATGTATTTATTAGATCTTTTGATTATTGATCAATTGTTTTTTAAATCAACAAATACACTTGATTTTTCAAAATAATCTACCAATTGGTCTCATAGCTATTTTAATGGACATTAAAGTTATCAAATTTATTTCCCTACATTTTTTGGGTTTTGTTTGAATGTGTTATCAGTCTCAAAACCATGCTATGAAAAGTGAAATCGTTTTAAGGTAATTCATGTCATTTTCTCTTTTTTTTTGTTATTCGTTTTGATTTCCAGCATGTTCCAATTATGGAATTTTTTTTTTATTATTATTATTTTAACATCAGACAATAATGAGAATAGAGGATAATAGATTTTCATCATGATTTTTATTATCTTATTTTGCCATGTATGGTGTTACCAAAAGAATGAGATTCAAAAAGGAAAAAATTGGAAAAACACCTAGAAAACAAAGTAGAAAAAATTGGAAAAAATCTCGATTACATCCATTCACTAGACTTAGTAAAAGAAAATCGAACACTAGTACATAAAATCAAATACTTAGAAGAATCTAACAATAAAATTATTAATCAATTAGAAAAACTTGTAGAAATAAATAAAGAACATACAGATATATTAAAAGAATTAAATAGGCTAGCATATGAATAACCTATTAAAAGATCAAACATATCTTAAAATACTAGAAGAAGCGAAAAATTTTCATAATATACCAGAAAGTCTAAGTTCAGAAAACCCTGTTAGTAAAGCAGATTTAACTCTAGTAAAACAAAATAATATAATAATATTATTATTATTAAATATAAGTCAGAAACTTAGTAAAATCTACGATAAACCTAGTAGTTCAAAACCACAAGATATTGAAGATCTTATAAAAGGAATAAATAATCTAGAATTAGGAAAACCCAAGAAATCAATAACTATACCTAGAACTTATAACTTTGGAACAAGTAAAGACAAACAAAAAAGCAATGAATAGCATAAGATCATTTTTTGGAATTTCTAGAATAATATCCGAAATAGGAGAAACAAGTAGTAATAATGATAGGTTACTTAGGCAAGCTGATAAATATGGAACAAAAATAGCTGAAATCATAGATCTAGAAATAGAATATGAACACTTTAAGACTAATGATTTAAAAATATTAGAACCAGAAGTGATATATAAAAAGAAGATATTTGAAAGAAGAAATAAATTTATAAAATGTATCAGAGAAGAAGAAATCCAATGTTTAGGAGATGATACAATCACCATAGAATTATTAGGAAAAAGTATAGTAGACAAGTTAAGAAAAAGATGAGAGCTGTCATTTAGATTAATAACTATAGCCATTAGTTTAAGAAGGAAAGGTTTAGAACAAAAACATTAGTACATATATATGATGATAGTTGGACAGACATGGAAAAGCACAGATAGCAAGTACAGAAGAGATAAGGACACAACATAGGTAAGAAGAGACAAGGCTAGATTTTAAGGATGAGCCTTAAAGACTTACAACAAGATATTAAAATAGGAATTAAAACAAAGGATATGAACAACAAGTAAAAGGTAGTAATCTAGTATCACTATATAGAGATTGTCAAGATGCCAAAACACACACAAAGTAAGAAAAGTGAAAGATAAACCCCTAATCACTAAAAGAAGAGAGAACCACAACTGATACATATAGAAACAGTGATGAATGGATTCATGAGTAAGATCTTGTTACAAAACAAATACTATACCAAAAATCCCTTTAGTATACCAAAATACTTTAGGAAAAACTAGTATAAGGTTCATAGATTACACAAAGAATGATACACAAGAAAGTGAAGAGTACCAAGAAGAATTAACAAAATAAAATAGATCAGAACTTTAGAAGGAAAAGATTATCCAATAAAAAGCAATACTTTATGAAGCGTATGGAGTAATAATGAGAAACATTTATTAAAAGAAACATTAAATTTTCAAGAAAAGGAGAAAATAGAAGAAGAAGAAAGATTAATCTATGATAATCTAGGAAACATTGTGGTCATAGAATTAGTAGAAGATGACAATGAAACCATGGGGGACCGATAATGATCTAGAAATGATGGATGATGAAGTAAGCACTGCAACTTCTCCTACACCATTTACCAGAACCCAACCTATGGGAATAAGGCAAGATAGATTAGGAAATTTACCTAGACCACAAGCATATTATGAGAACAAACCTAAACCAAGTCAATCCTATGATGAATCCATAGATTTCAGACCTAAAGGAAGACCTTACCCAATAGAAAAACCTTATAAGTTCCAAGGACAAGCTTCAGGACAAATATTGAATATAGCAGCTCATGATCCACAATTATGGAATGGAGTGTAATAGATGTGTGGAAGACCAAAAGAGTAAAGTAAGTCCCGAAAATATACCCTAAGAAATGTGATCCAACCATACAAATATTAACTTAGAGAAAGCATTTAGTATTTATGGTAATCTATAAGACAAATTTTAGAGAAAATTAAAATGGTATGCTCAAATTAGGAGCTAATCCTTAGCACTTTTGTAAACCAAATTAGTAGTCTTATTGTAGAGAAGATCCTAACTCGTAATATCTTAACATTCAACAAGAAGCATTATTACATCTAGAACAAATGCGTATAAAAAAGACTGGAATATATAAAAGAATTTCACAATCATACTACCATTTTGTATATTTTTGTGAAATGGATTTAACTAAGAGTTAGGAGAAAAATTATTTAGAAAACTTCCAAGAACCTTAGGAAGAGAAATTGAAACCTCATGGAGGGAATTAAAAAGAGTCCAACAAGATGAGATGACAGAAAACCAGGAACCTTGGAGAGCAGGACATAGGATAAACCAGAATGGAAAATATTAAAAGAAAATGCAGCTAAATACAAACCCAAAGACAACTCTAAGAAAAGTCAGAGAAATTTTGTAAAAAATATATTTACACCGCAAAACATATGGAACGGAAGAAAATAGAAAGAATATGAAGAAACTACATAAAAACTACTATATACAGATATTTTAAAAAGATCTACTAGAAGAAAAACTTATTTAGATCCCAATGCATATGTTAGAAAAATGCAATCCAAAAAGAATATATAGAAATAAACTTAGGTATTATGCATGTGGAAAACCAGACCATTTAAGTACAAATGTCCTAGAAAGAAAAACATATATAATACTAGAAGTATGCTTTGTAAAATTTACAAATGAAGAATTAGTAGAATAAAATAAGAAATATCTGATAATCAAACAATATATAGTATAGTTGATATCATTGCAGAAAACAAAACTCGTATTAAAGGAAACCGAAGATCTAATAAAATGATTTAGCATAATTAGAATTTCCAAATGGGCCAGACTATGATATAAATATGTGAACATCAATGGAAAAAGAATAGAGGACTTGATAGTATTAGATGTTTTAAATGTAAATGGTTTCCAGATAAATTACATAGAGAAAAATGCCAAAAGTGTTACTTAGAAGGATGCTTAATATGTATAGAAGAATACTTCGACACTAACCTAAGTACTGAAAGAAATGAATGTCAAAATAATAATCAAGAAATTATAAATACTCTCTATAGACCTAAAGATAGAAAGAATAGAACAAGAAATAACTTCAATAAAAGAAGGATATAATAATTTAAGAATAAAATTTGAAAATATATGTGAAGAAAATTAGAGAAACCTGCAAGAATTTATTGATGAGAAACTCTAATGTAATAATCCACCCTATAGAAATATGTAATAAATTAGGAGAAATAAAAGCACCCCAAATAGAATGCACAAATTAGATAGAAGATTTTTTAATAAAAACATATACATTATTATTAGATACAAGTTGTACTATGTAATTATAGATGAAAAATAATACCAAAAGATTTATAAACTTGTTAGAAAAACCTATGATAGCACAACAAGTAAACGGAAGTTTTGGGTCATATACCAACCATCTAAGTACTACAAACTAAATATCTTTATGACAAACTCACGAGTCCGTAATACTCCTTATCATTAAAAGAACCCCGGGATAAAACCCTTTATATCTTAGACATCAAGTTATATTAGATTCACATTTCTATTAAAAGATAATGGACAAACAACTTTAATAAATATTTTTTACCTTATCGGGATACGTATGATAAGCCCATTACAAAAGAAATCAGAATTATAAGTCCCGAAGAATTAGATAAACAAATATTCAGAAACCAAGTTATTAATAAAAAAGATCAGAGTAAAAGAGGGACAATGCAAATTTACATAAATGTAATACGCAAGATTTTGAAGAAGAAGAATATGAAGATAATAGACAATGTAATTAGTCCATATAATAGTATAAATTACTTTATGATAAACATAAAAGAAGAACAAATACAAAGCTTAATTGATAGGTTAGAAAACTAGAAATTACAGAGAAATGTTTTAAAATATCGGGGAAAAAGATAAAGTCGAATGTATATAAAAATAAAGAACCTGATGAAAATAAAATCACAAGATAGAAGCTAAATCGAAAAAGATAGAGAGAAGATTATAGACACATATTAATGATTTACTAAAAACTAGAGTAATACAAAGATTAGATTTACTCATAGGTCGCAGCCTTCTCTTAGTAAATAAACACAAGGAACAAAAAAAGAGGAAAAATAGATGGTGATTAATCACATAAAAGATTAAACGATAATACAGAAGATGATGGATATGATATACCAACAAAAGAACATTTATTAGAAAAATAAAAGATTGTACTATATTTAGCAAATTTGATTGTAAATCAGGTTTTTGGCAAGTTAAGATGCACCCAAGATAGTAAGACTTTGACAACCTTTTTCCCGTCTGTATGGCATTTGAATGGTTTGTAATGCCATTTGGTTTAAAAACGCACCCTTTATATTTCAAAGAAAGATGGATAATATATTTAGAGATAATGACTATTTGTGGGGCAAATCTATATGGGATGATATACTAGTTTTTAGGCAAAAGTAAAAACAAACATATAGGACATTCCGCATAGTATTAAAAGCTCAAGAACTGGGTATTATAATCGCGAAAAGTAAATGCAATTATTTCAACATACCATAGAATTTTTAGGTACAATAGGAGATGGTAAAATATTATTACAACCACATATTTAAAAAAAATTTAACTTTTCCGCATTAAATAGAAGAAACAAAAGAATTAAATAATTTTTAGGATTATTAAACTATGCTGCATCTTTCTATAAAAATTTAAGTAGGATCATGGTGCCCTTATTCAGCGAGGAAGTAAAGGACATAAATATTTTAATCAAGAAGATATTAAGTTAGTAAAATCTCTTAAAGAAATAGTTACAAAACTACCACCATTAGACCTACCATTAATAAATGATTATTTAATAATTGAAACAGACGGAGCGTAAATTTCTAGGACGGGGGGGCAAGATGATAGCAAAACCCCATAAATATTCACCAAAAATACGAAAAATCAGAGGTATAAAGGAAAATACAAAGAAAAGGGTAATATAAGAGCAGATGCGTATATTGACTATAACATATGCTATAGATAGCTTTAGAATATTAATTATTTCTAAGAAAGAAATTACTATCTATCAGATCATGAAGCAATAGTAAAGTTTTTATAAATTAAAAATGAAAAAGAGTATTCACAAAGAAGGTGGTTAAATTTTATAGAAAGAATAATTAATACAGGGATAAAAATAGAAATTAAACATATTAAAGGAAGTGATAATAGTCTAGCAGATTCATTAAGTAGACTAATAAATTAATTTTATGTCACAGATGAACAAGCAGATAACTGGGATCATTCCAGCTTATTCCAGTAAAGATCAAGAAAAGGTATTAACCTTCGGAAAGAATTCTCTTAAGGTATACCCCAGAAGTAACATAACCTTTAATTTATTACCCTTACATAGATCAGATGAAGAAAGAAATGTATTATAGATAACCTTGATTAGTTTCACTTTTATTTTTAAATCACTGCACTAATAAAGAATTTAGATGTAAAATATTTTATTACTTAAATTGTTTATCGAATATTTTCATAAAAGAATAATAAGAATGTTAATTTCTGCCATTATGTCATTTACCAAGGTCATAAACAGTATTTTTAAAACATGTTGCCTCTATATTTCAAACTATCCCGCACTCATTTTTCAAAGGATTTGATGAACTCTAACCTGTGCTTTAGATCAATGTAAAACAAACTTAGGAAGTAATTATTTTATTAGTCCATTAGTAAAACAAATTTTAAATCATCATGGCCAACCCTATTTAAAACCAGTAGAACCATGCAGTAGCCAGATAACAACCCTAGATTTAACACATGATTTTCCTCCCCTTTTTCCTCCACTTTAAAATCAAGATCACTTACTTAGAGAAGAATTAGAAATTCTAAGGAAGAAATACGACAGATCTGAACAAGATTATCTAATTATTAAGAAATTATATGAAGATAAAACAAATGGAAATAGATATAAAATTAAAAATACAATTTTTAGAGAGAAAAAAATTCAAAAATAACACACAAATACTTTTAACATATCAATAAATTTTCACTTTTAGAAAATCAACCTAAGACATTAAGATAAACCTACCTTTAACAATTCATAAATTTATTAGAGCCTAGTTCATCGGGCATAAATAATGAACCTAGTCCAAATTTCAAACCCAGAGTTGGTAAAGACACATCAACCACATAAAGAGGCTTTCCCAAAAAGCCTGTTAGTCCAACTAACACAACAGGTAGCCGAGATCCTCAAAAGGATATATATAAAGAAGGTAAAGCCCATGATCCTGCCCAAGATCCAATAAGGACCAAGGCAAAGAAGAAAAGTATGCATGACATGATGTATGAGGAACATGAAAAGTTGTAAGAGTAGAAGATAAAAAGTATGGATAAGTGGAAGACAAAGAAGAAGATGATAAAAAAAGCATTAGTTGAAGATAAAAAGCATGGATAAGTGAAAGACAAAGAAGAAGCATTAGTTGAAGATAAAAAGCATGAATGAGTGGAAGAAGAAGATGATAAAAAAGCATGAAGAAAATCAAGTTGCTTCTCAACGATTTGACAAAAAGCAAGAAAAGATGTGTTTAAAAAAGAAGAAAAGATAGGAGCCAAAGAAAGATGTGAGCCAAAGAAAGTCGAGGCCAAATTGTAGCTACTTTTAGATTTCATCATTATTTGGGGACTACTTTTTCGATAAGATTCCCTTAGCGGACAAACGCGACCGTCTACGCGGCTGTAATCTTATCGGAAAACCCATCATATCCAAATCCCTCTTGTCCATATTCCCAGAAAAGGAAAAGTTCAAGATTTTGATTTTCGACGTGATGGGGCCCAATGAGCACCTGGAATTAGATTCTTTAAACCTAACCTTATCCCTTCACCTCTTGTTTTCTCTATAAATAGAGAACTTCTCTATGTAATTGGGACACAACTCTCCCTACTCTTCTCACCCCTAAGCTCTCTCTCTCTCTCTCTCTTTCTCACCTCAACTCCTTTTGTGACATAATCCAAAGCTTTCAGCATAAGCTTTCAGCTCAAGCTTTCTCTACTTGTATAAAGGTGTGTTTTCCTTCAATGAAATCTGTTTGATATTTCCAGCTATTGTCATTTATTTATATGTTTAAATCCTAATCGTTGTATAGAATCTGTGGGACATCCCGAAAGGGGTTTTCTCCCCAAATCTTATGGCCTCAAAATGTTTTCTTTTAATTACTTCCAACTTTATTTTCTTGATTAATGAACTTTCCTTATAGCTGCATTTATCACTGGGCCATCAGATTCGAGTATTTTGCTATTTGTCCATTTGTCTAATTGACTGCTTAGACTATTTTTAAGCATTTTATGAATGCATTTATTATGCCTTACAGATGTTTAATTAGTCAAAAATCTTTGTAAATTATTGTTAAAAAAAAAAAAAAGGCCATAAGAAAGTAAGGAAATCCTGAATAGGACATAAAAACTTTTAATTCTCACTCCCTCACCTCTTTAATCCTTAACTTAAACTGAAATTTCTCAGCCCTCTTAATTTATTAAAAACTTTTAATTCTCACTCCCTCACCTCTTTAATCCTCAACTTAAACTGAAATTTTCACTCCCTTCTAATTTATTTTTAAACTAAATTTCTCAAATTTCTCTTAATTTATTTAAATGAGCTTTAGATCTAGTTAACCATGTATAAATTAATAAGAAAATAATATATTAGCAAATTAGAAGAGTGTTTAGATCCTCTAGCTTTAATAGAATATATAAACCCAGTAGATATAATTAGAAAGGAAATAATATTTGACGGAGGTTTTAGAAACGAAATTTTTAATATTATAACAAATTACATTAGAAAGAATTTAGTCATCATGTTTCGAGATAATAACTACTTAAACCGAAATTTCTTTGTACTTCTCTTAATTTATTAAAACTTTAATTCTACTCCTCACCTCTTTAATCCTCAACTTAAACCGAAATTTCTAAATTCTCTTAATTTATCAGACGTAGCTACAAGATATACCTTATAAGATAAACATTATTATACCTACTATTATACCTTATATTACTATTAAATGCACTATACCTTTAAATTAATCGAAACTTATATTACCCTTTTCTTTGTATTTTCCAATTACTATACCTACAGATTTTTTTCGTATTTTCAAGTTGAATATTTATGGGATTTAACACATCGCCCATCCTAAAGTTACATCCTGTCATATGCTTCAATTATTAAATAATCATTTATTAATGGTAGGTCTAATGGTGATAGTTTTGTAACTATTTCTTTAAGAGATTTTACTAACTTAATATCTGATATGGTGTAAAAAAAAAAAAAAAAAAAAAAAAACTTCACAGGCCCATCCGTCAGGTCCAAGAACGGGGCCAGCCCAGCGAAATACCCAGGCCCACTCACTAAACCCCACAGGGAAGGCCTACCCATCAAAGCATTCATACTTTTCAATGCCACCAGATGAAGAGCGAAGGCCCAGATCACTCAGCCCGTAGGTCAACTAGAGACGATCAAGGAAGTCCCGTGTGCCGCAAGTCAAATATCATAAATAAGGCAAACGAGATAATCCCTAACGGCCTATCGTCCAGCAGATCCAACTAAATCTTGTCAGTTAGGAAGGTGGGATTTATCACAATATTATAGCTCATCCAGCTGAACCCTCCAATAAGGAAGGAAGATTATCCCAAATAAACTGCACCTTTTATATCCGTAATCAAATCGGATATCGAGAAGAAACCCGTCCAATGGGAAAGCATCCTAATCCCCATCCAACTGGTAAAACATCCACTATAAATACAAGGCCTCCCCATCGGTGAAAGGTACACAGACTTGTGCAAACATACGCCCAAAAACATTCTCCCTCTAAGTAGTCCATCTTCTCTCTTCAGAAAGAAACTGACTTAGGCATCGGAGCGGCCACGAGCACCGTCCCCGCCGACCCCTTTGTCGTTCGTTTTTGCAGGAAGCGCAACACCCAGAGCCAGTGCCTTGTCCTACAACATACCAGCCCAAACTCAGCTCCGGCCGAAAGCATCACCGGGCCGATACCGCTTGCTGAACAATGGGCCTTACAAATATAACTGACATCTCGCACGATGGTATCAACTCCTAACACAAGCCGAGCCACACCCATCCCCTAAGGATGCAAGACCGCCGGAGTCGTGAGATGTCAATTACCCGCACGGCAAACAATCTGTGCCCACATTAAACGATAGGCGCTCCGCTTCACCGACAATGACCGATCAAGAATCGAACAGCTCACCGACAAATACGTAGTCATCAGTGGACCCCAAGAAGACCTGCATAGCTACACCGCTTCCTCGGCGAAGAGCACCCCCACGACGACGCTCCCCGCGGCGCAGAAGTAGAGTCCAACCAAGCCAGAGGGCACGAACCACCTGCGATCGCTGAAAAAGAAGGCTCAAAAGCAACATACTGGGCAAATGGAAATCAAATCTGATCCTCACCCGAACAGGAAATATGAGCGCAGGTCTCGAGGCCTCCAAATGTGAGCTTAGCCGAGTAAAGGAAGTAGTAAGGGGAAGAGCACCTGACTCTATGGATAACTTAGTGCAACAAACTGAGTCTCCATTCACCCCCGAGGTGCTCCACTTTCCCTTCCCAACGAAGTTCAGAATGCCGCAAATAGAAGCTTTTGACGGAGCCAAAGACCCCGTCGATCATCTCAACACTTACAAAAATCAAATGGAGCTGCATGGGTACTAAGACCCGGTACGATGCAGAGCTTTTGCTATCACCTTAAAGGGTCCAGCCTTAGCTTGGTTCAATAGGCTCCCGCTCTCTTCCATCACCTCATTCAGAGAGCTATCCATAGCATTCGTCTCCCATTTCGTTTAGGCTGACCTGGCTGCAGTGCCAGTTATCATTCCGATCATACAAGGCTCGCAGGAGAGCTTCAGGTCTTAACACTCAGAGGTTCAACGCGTAATCGCCGAAGGTCGTATATACCATGAAAGTTCGCTTATCACCGCTTCATTGGGTCGGATTGGGAATGCGTTCATTCTTTGGATTGGGAATCTGAGTCAAAGGATCGATGTTCTCCATCTCGAAAAACCCTCTCAGACAGCATGGCGAGGTGCTCATTAAAGAGAAGTATATTAACGGAGAAGAGGCTCGTATCTAAAGGAAGCTGCAGCTCAAAGATAAAGCGAAGCGTGACGACGAGGTCAGACGGGAGCGGGATGATCAAGAAGGTCCCCGGAAGGACGATGGCTCGATCCACGAAGAACGCCTGGGGGCGTTTGGGCTCGCGTAAACGCATAGGCGTTACTCCCTGGCGCTTTACCCTAACGTATGATATCACGGGTTTGCGTGAGGTGCAACACGAAGCGATTTCTCGGTGGCCATCTCGAGATGGTCGAGACCACCTTAAAAGGAGCCAATGCCGTCTTTGTGAGTTCCCACGGGACTCGGACACCGCGCGAGGATGATTACGCCTGGCCCAGAAAAAGAAATAGAATACTTGTCCGTGGCGGGTATCTCGCTTTATATCGCCTGACCCAAGCCCGGTGAAACTCAAAGCTCGGACTCGGACTCTCATGCCGGTTATGCCCCACCTCCCTCGGCCCGAGCGACAAACCATCAACTTGGTCTTTAGGGAAATCCGTGTGATCTGGGAGGATTCGCGGGAGGAGAATCCGGCTAATTTAGGAAGGCCCATTTCTTGCGGCATATCTAGTCGGGAGAGGAGCGAGTGCAAGTAGTCTTAAAGTCACCAGCCACGACACGTTCCGCCAACATTCTCGGACTCGAATCCCGGAGGGACATCCCCATGGCGGCCCGCCAAGTCGATGAAAGCGGTGGTGTGTTGCTCAAGGCCAGGTTCATAGAGTCCTGATCGACAATGGGAGTTCGGCCGACATTATCTTCACGTTAGCCTTTGAAAAAATGGACATCGGAAGGAAGAAACTAGGGCCCATCACCACTCATCTGCGAGGGTTCTCTGGAGAAAAGGTATTACCTCTCGCTCGTCGTTGGTACTCGCGCCAGGAGATCCCATTGCGGCGGCGACTTCTGGCGAGATTCCTCGTTGTAGGCGCCTCGTAAACATAACATGTTACTTTCGGCGAGACCCTCTCAATGCAATAAAAGCCATCCCATCAGCTTACCACATGATGATCAAATTCCCAACCGTAAACGGAGTAGGAATGGTTAGAGGAGATCGGCGAGTGGCGGGATGCTATTAGGGCGTGCGCAAAACGGAAAGCGGTGACCAACATACGGGTAGGCTCGACATGCGTGATGAGGTGCTCACCCGACCTGAGCCCTCAGAAGAGTTGGAACCAGTATTGTTTGACGACGACCGAGACATCTCGCTATATCGGCTCAGTGTGAGGGTACCAAAACCCTACCATTCAGCTTTCTTAAGGCCAGGAACAAAGACGTCTTTGCATGGAAGTAGGCAGACATGGGAGGAATAGATCCTACGGTAATTACCCATAGATTGAATATCAGCCAGTTTCCAAACCAATCAAGCGAAGGAGGGCCGCGCGAGGAAGACAAAAGGCCCGTGGCGAAAGTCACCAGGCCTTTCCAGCGGGCCGGAGCAATCAGGGAAGTAGAATATCCTGAATGGCTAGCTAATGTCGTACTCGTCAAAAAAGCAAACGGCAAGTGGCGACTATGCATCGACTTCACCGACATCAATAAAGCCTGCCTAAAGGACAGTTTCCCTCTGCCACGAATCGACCTCATAGTAGATGCCACTGCGGGTCATGAACTCCTCAGTTTTATGGATGCCTTCTCGGGATACAATCAGTCAGCATGGACCGGCTGGCGAAAGACCTGGGTCGTCACGGCCCAGAACTGCGCGTGATGCGTTGGACTCAGAGCGCCAAGGCTACATATCGGTGAGGTGACGGGGATGTTTCAAGCGGTGGTACCACTATAGGAGGTGTACATAGGCGACATCTTTATTAAAGTCCACCAAATCGAGCTCCACTTCGCTCATCTCTCAAAGGCGTTCCAAACCCGAAATTATAACATGAGAGTGAACCGATCAAGGTATTGCCTTGGAATTGGTAGGAAAATTCCTAGGTTTCATAGTCAACCACCGAGAATTGAGGCAAATCCAGACAAAATAAAGGCCGTGCTCGACATGCCATTGCCAACTAATACAAAGGAAGTTTAGCGTCTGACGGGGAGAATGGCTGCTCTAAGCCGGTTCGTATCCAGGGCGAGTGACAAATGCCAACCTTTTTTCCAGATCTTGAAGAGAGCCTTTCAATGGGATACGAAGTGTGAGGAAGCTTTTTCCGCCTTGAAAACGTATTTGAGCTCTCCTCCCATTCTAGTAAGTCCCATCGAAGGGGAACTCCTTACTCTATACTTATCCGTGTCAGACTTTTCAACCCATTTGTCTCGTCAAGATAAAACGGTCACGATGCAGGTTTTACTGCTTGTGCGATGAGCTGAGAGGAGAGGAGGAAAGGTATCCAAGGATGGAAAAACTAATTCTGGCCTTAGTAACCGCAACTAGGAAACTCCGCCCCTACTTCCAAGCTCACAACATAGAAGTTCCAACAGAATATCCAATGAAGCAAGTGTTACATAAACCAAAGACCTCGGAGAGGGCGTCAAGTGGGCCGTAGACTAAGCGAGTTCGATGTGGATCTGACAGCTGCGATAAAGCGTATGTTTGCTTGGAGGCTTAGTCATGAGATTCACCTGGTAGACTGCAGAAACAGTGATTATAGATGACTCCCCATCGGGAAACTCTGTAGATGGAGCCTCGAATCTGTGAGGAGCGGGAGGCGGGGCCTAATCCTGACCTCTCAGGAAGGAATGGGCATTGAGTCACCGCACTCGGGGTTCGGATCAGGCCTCACATGTGAGGGCCTGTCTGAGGCGGAGTCATAGCGAGCCTCAACCTCGCTGTTCATTTGGAGTCGACCAGCTAGAAGTCTGCGAGTGACTCCAGTGGTATCTGACGAATGAGACACTTACAAATTAAAGCGAAAGGATGATCCTTTATCTCAGTCTGAGATTTGTTGAAAAATTTGTGTTTGGTTCAAATCGGGCATGTCCCAGGTAGAGAATTCTGATGACGTACAGCCGAGATTAGCAGCAGCCTTACAAGGGCCTCAGCAGGTCAGCACAGTCGAATACTTGGCGAGCCATACATTTGACCTCTGCGACGTGAAGGTCGCCCAGGTCGGGTCTGAGCCGAGTTGGATGGACCCCATTTGGGATTATATAATAAACGAACGCCTACTCGACGACCAGAAAGAGGCAGCTAAAATAAGGACGAGGTCTGCCAGGTTCACTAATCATAGAGGAAGCCTGTACAAGCGAGGATTCTTCACACCTATCCTTAAGTGCATCGGCTGGAAAAGACACTGAATACGTACTAAGAGAAGTACACGAAGGCATATGCGGAAATCCGCGGGCTCGGGCATTGGCGAGGAAGGTTTTGAGGCAAAGGATACTATTGTCCTCTGATGCTCAAAGATGCAACCGACCTAGTCAAGAAATCTGAGATCACGCTAGGGCTAGATCTCACGCCCTCGACAGAGCCGGCGGCGTGATCAGGCCTGGCCTTTCCACGGCCAATGGGGATTGGACATGCCGGGACCTGCGCCCCTTGGGAAAGGCCGGTGTAAATTCATCATCGTCGCGATAAGGCTGCTTCACCAAGTGGGCCGAGGCGAACCTTTGGCGCAATCACGCCAACGGAAGATCACTATGAGATTTCGTGTGGCGGAGTCGTATGCGGGTTCGGTATCCCGAGCCACTAGGTGTCGAGACAAATGAAACAATTCGAGCAAACGCCAAATTCGAGATTTACATCTTGAGCTGAGATTAAATTACTTGTCTCCGGCCACATTATGATCTAGCAGTCGGTGAAATCCTGTCGAGAACCACTTAAAGCGCTTTGAAGACAGGTGGAAGAACTTAAAGGAAAATGGGTTGAGTATCTCCCCGAGGTGCTATGGGCTTACAGGACAACACTGAAAAGTGAAACAACCTAGAAACCCTATTATTCTTGTGCCCAGGCAGTAGCCTGTCAAGATCGGATTGAAGTCCCTTAGAGTTGAGTTAGCAGCAGTGGAGCATAAAGACGAGGCCCTCCTTTGCAAATTTGGATCCTCTAGGCAGAAGCGTGGAACAGTTCAGCGTCACGGAAGACTATCAAAGGAAGGCGAGTACTATAACCAAAAGTCAAACCAGGCTTCTATCTTAGGGTGATTTAGTTTTAAAAAAGCTCCTGCCAACAAGGAAGAATCCAGCACATGGAAAGCTGGGCCCCAATTGGGAAGGCCCCTACATCATAACTCGAATCGTCGAGACAGGGCCAACTAGAGCTCCAGCGGGAAAGGAAAGAAAGGATTCCTCATACTTGGGAATGCAGAGCACCTTAAACGTTTTTATCAATAGGTCCTTGAATACAGTCTTAAATAAGGTGTTATCAGTTTTTGGTTACGAATCGAGTATTCATCAATTATTTGGTCCAATGCCATAGTCAGAAAATATACAAGGGGATTACACATTACACATATCAAAGTGTACAAAATTCAATATTCGAAAAATAACACCTCTCTTTATTACAACAAAATTGCAGACAGTTACAATCAGAAGCATCACTCCTCACATCTCGGAAATAAAAAGTACAAGCGGTCCTCAAGCGAATAAAACCTTGAAAAAAAAAAATATGGCTTGAGAATTGGAAAGAGGGAGAGAAGAAGAGATGGAAGAGTTTGAGCGGAAGGAAAGGGAAAAGGGAGAATCAGATGTGGAAGAAAATGAAAAAGAAGGAGAAGGAGAAGAAAAAGAAAGGAATAGGAAAAGAACAGAAAACAGAGAAAGCGGCACAAGGAGAGGGCCGCCCCCTCTGAACACACCCCTTAGCATGAAGCTAGGGGACAACATGACTCCCATAGAGGGGAGACTAGGGGAAGACACAACTCCCACACATAAGAAACCCGCCGACAACGAAACAGAGCCCCGGGCGAGCCACCTCCAAGAGCAACCAAGCCTCGACGATCCATCACGTACAAATTCCAGTCACACCCTAGAAAGGGTGAAGGTTCGGGTTACAAAAATCACAGCGAAGGGGTCACCTTTTATAAGAAAATTGTAGCACTCGAAGAGTCCCGCGACCATTTCCAATTCTCCATAAGTTAGCATTAAAAGCGCTCGCGTCTTTCCAAGAAGGGGAAGCCAAACAGCCAGGAACAACGAGGAACTCTTCAGTTCCTCTTTGCATGAGCTCTTCAGCTCATTGCCCATAAGGAGCTCTTCAGCTCATTCTGCATGAGCTCTTCAGCTCACTGCGTATGATGAACTCTTCAGTTCGTCTTTGCATGAGCTCTTCAGCTCATTGCGTATGATGAACTCTTCAGTTCATTCTTGCATGAGCTCTTCAGCTCATTGCGTATAAGGAACTCTTCAGTTCCTCTTTGCATGAGCTCTTTAGCTCATTGCGTATGATGAACTCTTCAGTTCATCTTTGCATGAGCTCTTCAGCTCATTGCCCATAAGGAACTCTTCAGTTCCTCTTTGCATGAGCTCTTCAACTCATTGCGTATGATGAACTCTTGATTCATCCCACACGTAAACTCTTCGGCTCATTACCCCTTAAGGAGCTCTTGGCTCAGCGCATATGATGAACTCTTCGAGTTCGTCTTTGTAAACTCTCTTGACTCATTGCGTATGATGAACTCTTGATTCATGCTTACATGAGCTCTTCAGCTCACTGCGTATAAGGAACTCTTCGGTTTCTCTTTGCATGAGCTCTTCGGCTCATTAGTGCCAGTGAACTCTTGAGTTCATCTTTGCATGAGAAACTCTTGACTGATTGCCCATAAGGGGAACTCTTCAATTCCTCTTTGCATGAGCTCTTGCTCATTGCGTATGATGAACTCTTCAGTTCGTCCCTGCATGAGCTCTTCAGCTCATTGCCCATAAGGAGCTCTTCAGCTCATTCTGCATGAGCTCTTCAGCTCATTGCGTATGATGAACTCTTCAGTTCATCCTTGCATAGGCTCTTGACTCCCGCTGTATAAGGGAACTCTTCAGTTCCTCTTTGCATGAGCTCTTCAGCTCATTGCGTATGATGAACTCTTCAGTTCATCTTTGCATGAGCTCTTCAGCTCATTGCCCATAAGGAACTCTTCAGTTCCTCTTTGCATGAGCTCTTCAGCTCACTGCGTATGATGAACTCTTCAGTTCGTCCCTGCATGAGCTCTTCAGCTCACTGCGTATGATGAACTCTTCAGTTCGTCTTTGCATGAAGCTCTTCAGCTCATTGCGTATGATGAACTCTTGATTCGCTCTGCACGCGAGCCTCTTCGGCCTCATGGCCTATGAGTAGACTCTTGGTTCATCTGCACGCAGCTCTTAGGCTCATGTCTTATGATGAACTCTTCGGTTCGGTCTGCCGCAGATGCGCCCCGTGCCTCATGGCACATGGGAAGTGAGAGAAAAGAAGACTCTTGGGTTACGTCTTTGCATGAGCTCTTCAGCTCATGGCCTATGATGAACTCTTCAGTTCGTCTCTGCAGGAGCTCTTCAGCTCATTCTGCATGAGCTCTTCAGCTCATTGCGTATGATGAACTCTTCAGTTCATCTTTGCATGAGCTCTTCAGCTCATTGCGCTTCAGTTCATCTTTGCATGAGCTCTTGACTCATTTGCACGTATAGTAAGACTCTTCGGTCCTCTTTGTGGGCTCTTCGACTCATTGCGTATGATGAGACTCTGGTTCGCTTGCGCCGACTCTTCAGCTCATTACCCATAGGAACTCTTCGGTTCCTCTTGCATGCAAACTCTTGACTCCGCCGCGTGATGAACTCATGATTCCGTCCGCAAGTAAACTCTGGCTCTTATACCGCCAAAGGCTCTTGACTCAATACATGACTCTTGACTCCTTGCGTATGATAGACTCTTCGATTCGTCTTTGCATAGGCTCTTCGGCTCATTCGTGCGTGGGCTCTTGATTCATCCTTGCGTAGGCTTCTTGACTCAACTACGTATGATGAACTCTTCAGTTCCTCTCTGCATGAGCTCTTTAGCTGCTGCGTGCAATGGAACTCTTGATTCGTCCCGCATGACTCTTCGGCTCATCACCATAAGGCTCTTCCAGCTCTCATTCTATGACTCTTGATTCCACTGCGTGATGAACTCTTGATTCGTCTCTACATGAGCTCTTGATCGCATGATGGACTTCTTGGTTCGTCTACGCGAGCCTCTTGACTCATGACTTATGATAAACTCTTAAAACCTCGCCATTTTATGAGCTCTTCAGCTCAACGCCCCGCAACTGGCTCTTCGACTCATGGCTTATGATGAGCTCTTCGGTCGTCCACTGCATGAGCTCTTGACTCACTTTACCCACGGCAGGCTCTTGGGTCGTGCGAGCTCTCCACGATATGAAGGCCTCGGCCTGCTTGCCGGAGCTTAGCGGTTTAGTTGACGACATCAACCATTCTACTCAGACCATGCAGCCAAGAAGTGGATACAGTTCAAGAAGAACAGCACGGGGTGCATAAACAAGGGCAAAGGAGACAAAAAAAAAACGAATATTTATTAAAAAAAAAAATAAAAACTACATATGTGGGTAAACGGAAGGCTATACATCAGAGGAAGGGGAATGAGCCTTAGCAGGGGTATCAGGTTCTCCCGGAAGGATCTGGAGGGACTCTGCCTCCTCTCAAATCACTAGGAGGTGATTGAAATCTAAACTGGATAGGCGTCGACGAGCCTGTTGAAAAGTGAGCCACCTGGGCTCCCACTTGATGCGCTTTGATCCCTTAATCTTTTTATGACATCGGCAGGATTGAGCAGCGAAGTTATTTCTTTGATGAAAGGTCCGCGCAGTCCACACGACATTCCTTAGTCGGGCGCTCCACCCAGGTTTCTACCGGCCTCGGAGGCCTCACAGTAGTATAGATCTAGCGTATGATTCTTGTGTCATCGTCATTGGCCGCACGTAGCCTCAAGTAGACTCACGACTCCCCGGGATACGACGAGCTCTTCCTTAACCGTCTGAAGCTCGTACTGGGCAGATTGCAGCCCATCCTGGGTATCAGCCAAATCATTCAGGGCAACCCGCAGCTCGTTCCGGGCCTCTCGAAGCTCACCTTCAACCGCTGTCAAGCTATTTCAAACTTCGTCTTCTTCGCCCTCGGCCCGAGCGCGGGCCGACACGGTATGCTTCAGATCAGATTGGAGTCTCCGCACTTGTTCTTGCAGCTCAGCCCGATCAGAGGTAAGGGAGGCCACCTTCTCCTTGTAAACTCGGACGACCTTAACATGCCTCTCGTTTAAGTTGGCCTTCTCGGCCAAACCCTTCAAATAATTAGCCACACTTTTATTAACCCTTGGAATCCCTCGACATCAGCGCGAGTCAGGCTTTTCGGCTCAATGGAGCCAGGACACGAGCAAGGTAATAGGGAACTGGATGGCCACGGAGAGATAGGGCCGAGCCTGACAACGAGCTGACGCCCACGACCTTTTGGTCAAAATCCTTAGGATGGGCGAAGCTACTTCTTGCATGAGTTCGGCGTTGAAATATTAAAGTCCTGATCTCACCAGTCTCGGATTCCAGACCTTTCCTCCTCAACTCATCCGTTCTCCGAGAGGGTGACCTAACCTTCTCCGTCGGCGGGCTCCAGGGCGAGCATGGCGTGGCCATGGCAACATGACTACCTTCCTAAAGGACATGCGCCCCAGCATGGAGCTGAGGATAGGATCCCAGGCCATGCATGAGCCTTAGAGGCGTTGGCACAGGCTGGTTTCTGAACATGGTGGTAGGAGAAGATGAAGATGCCCCCAACCTCGGAACTTTGACCAAAGCTGGTTGGTCTTTCTCAGAGTCAGGGTTTTTCGTTTCACCTTCCCGGGGCTTTTGAGGCAGCGTGTCAGTTGGACGATGGTTCCCCACTTTGTGGAGTTTGGCGACGGAGGACCCGATGGCGGGGAAACATTTAGGAGGCAGAGGGCGAGACCTCAAAGGCAACATAGGGGCAGATGGGAGGCTTTGGGCTGGTAGAGGGTAGAGGCCTCAGGCCGTAGAGCGAGCAAGGCCTCTGGGACTTGGAAGAGGTGAGATATACGACCCAATCGGCTCCGCGTGGGACTGAGGAGGCCTTTCGGCCGCCTTGGTAGCTATGGCATTATCCTCGTGGCGAGATCGATTCGAACTTTTTGAGAGCATGTGGACAATGAAGAATCAGAAATATCCAGTAACCTCACACGAGCTATACTAAAAGCAGAGCAAATACTCACGAAGGTTTTCAGGGGTGGTCCAAGCCACGGGGACGCCCAGGGTGTCGTCCTTGTTAAGAGGGCCGTATTCCCAATTACGGCCACTAACAAAAAAGTAGCGCCCCTTCCATGACACAATGGAAGAGGAAGGTCGAAATCACCATGGGAAGCGCAGGCGCCTAGAAAAATAAGAGGAAGCCCTCTGCACAAATTCTCCTTCGGGCTAAAGATGAAGGAAGCCAAGCGCGTTGGGGACAAACCCCTATCCTAAAAAGGCCATGAGCCAACCAATACCCAGCAGTAGGCGCAAGTTGGGAAGGACAAACATTGAAATGCTATAAAACCCCTTTCATGAAGGGTGCGGGGAAAGCGGGCCGTTGTCGAAAGCCACTTGAAAAGCACACCGTCTTTGGTAGGCTTGCAAAAGGTTCTAAAACATCGAGGACCTGCACTTGTGAACACACAGAGGGGTCTATAACGTCTAGCAAAGTGGCTCCATACGAAGGTGATTCGCTAAGGCTGATTAAGCATGATGGGCCGGTAATTTGGTGTGTTGGTGTGGTGAATTGTTTCCCACTTACCCTTATCTAAAGGAAGGAGCGCCACGGGGGCATTTGACGTCCAGCCGCGACGATCGATCGAGGCGCTCCTACTCAGCCAGGCAAGCGATTCTGGGAGAATCACCTCATCACGCCCAAAAGAGAGGAAGCGGCAGGACCCTTGATGACGAGGGTGACGAGGGTGGCTGACTAGCACAACACCTCATTCAGTATCCCTCGAAAGAGACCCGAGGATAAAATGTGGACAGAATATAATAGAAACTATCCCAGAAGAAGATTGAAAGGACCTCTATGAAGAAAAGTTCAGGCGAGAAGACCGAAGGGAAGGTCGGATTGACAAGCGAAAGAAAGATCTGACGAGGCGTCTGGTGAGCATGTCAGCGAAGAGTAGAAGGAAAGCTGAAAGAGAGGGAAGATGCGGCGAAAACGAAGAGTCGTCATTATCACCAGACATGTGTGCGGCGAGCCAGTCAATAATGTCCCCGGCCGGGACAACCACGTGGAAGTGTCATGCCGAGGATCTGAAGCGATTATAGCCCTTGCCGCGTACCGCCCAGTACCGCACGAGGGGCTGGGGCAGCGATCTCTGGTGTAAAAAAAAAAAAAAAGCTTCCACGGGCCCATCCGTCAGGTCCAAGAACGGGGCCAGCCCAGTGAAATACCCAGGCCCACTCACTAAACCCCACAAGGGAGGCCTACCCATCAAAGCATTCATACTTTTCAACGTTAGCTGGGATGAAGGCGAAGGCGGATGACGGCGAGTGGGTCGACTAGGGCGATCAAGGGAAGTCAGGTGTCACGCAAGTCAAATATCATAAATAAGGCCGTAGGATAATCCCCTAACGACCTATCGTCATTAGATCCAACTAAATCTTTGTGGGTTAGGAGGTGGGATTTATCACGATATTACGACTAAATCATTGAGACCCTCCAGGCCAGGAAGGGAAGATCATCCCAAATAAACTGCACCTTCTATATCCGTAATCAAATCGGATATCGAGAAGAACCCGTCCAATGGGAAAGAATCCTAATCCCCATCCAACTGGTAAAACATCCACTATAAATACAAGGCCTCTCCATCGGTGAAAGGTGCAGCAGGACTTGTCTGAGCATACGCCTAAAACATTCTCCCTCTAAAGCGATCCATCTTCTCTCAACCGAAAGCCGGCTTGGGCATCGGACGACCACGGGCACCGTCTCGCCGACCCACTTTGTCATTCGTTTTACGGAAGCGCAGCACCCCGGAGCAGTGCAATCGGCGACATAACGAGGCCAGGCCGAGTTAGGTTGAAAAAGCATCATGTATCAAATTTTACGCGCAAATACCTCTGGTTTAACCATTAATTGTGATTGTCGTGTATGTTAGATAATAAACTATTTTTTTTGTTTTGTTTCTTTCATACCTTAACTTCGGCGATGAGGGCATATTGGATTTTATTATTATTTTTATTCATTTTTATTCCATATTGGGATGAAAGAAATATTTCAAAAAAAAAAAAGATAGACTTATTTGTTTATTCCTAAGACTTCATATGAACTATGGTCATAGAAAAAATCGAGTCTTCGTCATTGCCATGTTTAGGGTTATAAGATAAAAATAAGATCAAACAATCCACAATTCAAGAAACTTGATCTAAAAACCATTTATAGGTATTTTATTAGTTATTATATGGGATCAAGAAGTTTCGGATTTTATTGTCCATCGCACACCATCAAAGTGATTAAGTCAAATTGAGTTATGTATTTTGAGAATGATATTGGTACAAGTCAAAGACAAAAAAAAAAAATTATGTCTATAAAACACCTAATTTTTATTCTTATGACTATTACTTCGGCTCTGATCTTAGTCCTATTAGTGGTTGTAGCACCATCTTGTAGCAATCGTAACTAACAAAAAAAAAAAAAAAATTTGAATTTGAGTTGTCAGAAAATCATATAAAGGATTCGAAAAGTAATTGGTATAGCACAAGTTAAGTCAATTACTATCTGTGGTCTAATTCTCTCTGTGCATTGTCATAACGATCCATAAAAAACAAACGATGAATGTTTTCTTCATTAAACAAACATCATTATTGTCATATCTTGGCAGCTAGCACATGATTTGGCCTAATTCTCATATTAGTAAGACTCAAATGCTTTTCTAAGAAAATAAAAAAACCCGGTCAAGATGACTCCATAACCAACTCATCTTTGGCGTTTATGTGGGGTGGACTCAATACATTAATTTAAGTCATAAGCAAGAAAAAAATCAAAAAGTTTAGGGCTCCCAACTTCCTTCCTCCAAATTTCTTGCTTCTTTCCTCTCCAACTTCTAGCTAATTTGATTCCTTTCTCACTCGCCATTAATATCGAGATTCAGGAAGCTCCTTTTCTATTGTTTTTCGGTTTAAAGACTTAACTCCTTTGGATTAGAATCTGAGAATTCAATTGAAGATTGTGTATCATTTGAAATGGTGTGCGATTCCTCCCCTTCAACGTCTTCTTGAGCTTTAGAGTGAAGACAAATTTGCCACAATTCTGCAGTACCTTTATAATGAGTTAATTAAGGCATTACAACTTCCGAGGCGATTGACTTTCTAAGGAGGAAGTTGGCGAGCTTCGAAAGGCTGTGAAAAAATCAAGATCTTCCATTGTTGTTTTCTCAAAAAATTATGTTGATTCAAGGTGGTGTTTAGACGAGCTTGCAAAGATCATGGAGTGCAGACAAGAATACGGGCAAATCGTATTACCGATTTTCTATCATATGGATCCAACAGATGTCCGTAAACAAACATGGAGCTTTGGAGAAGCATTCACCAAGCATGGCTATGAAGAAAATTGGAAAAACAAGGTAGAGAGATGGAGGGAGGCCTTGACTGAAGCAAGCAATATTTCTGGATGGCATATAAATGGGGGGTAATGTTCAAATAACTTCTTTTTTAGCTTTTGTTAATTATGAGTAGCTTTCATTTATATTATAGTATTTCCTTACCATTTAACTTTATAAGGAAATGCTTGGATATTTTCCAAATTCTAGTAAAAAAATAAAATAGTCATAAAATTTTAATTTTAAATATATTCATTTAAAGCCATCAGGCTGGCTCAGAGTGATAGCGGGTTGGAATGTGGGTTACGTCCGAATTTTGTAAAACTAGAGAATCTTATAAATGTGATATGCAAAGTGAATAGAATAAAAAAAATTAATTATGTTGGGGTCTAAAACAACACGCGCGCAAGCCCAGAATGCTAGCCCAAAGGCCAAACTTAAGAGGGGATTAAGAGGCAGGCCTAGTAAAAGAGCTCAGCCCATGATGATATCCCACATACGCCTAAGTACATGGGCCCAAGCCGAGAACCCAGTCCACCCTGTCAAAGAAGCAAGTGACGTAGACATCCAAGAAACCCGTTTAAAAGGAAAGAGCCCAATCTCCATGAATTAGGGAGGAAGGATCTTTTATGATCACGACTCCCTAATTATCCCTTAACAGTCAGTTCATGATAAGAAAAGAAAATCCCTCCCCCAATGGGAGAGATATCGTATCATCATCTAACAAAGAAAGTAATAAAGATTACCCATTATAAATACCGGGTCATTCTACCGGAAATAGTTGCGTATCCAACTCATACCCTAAGCAGTTGATCTTTTTCTTATGAAGGGAAAGAACTGACTTAAGCATCGAAGAGGCGACCGGCACACCCCCGTCGGGTCACCTTGTTTCTTGTTTCTTTTTACAGATTGTGCATGTATGGGCTCATGGACCGACCGCGCCTCCGACATGCTCCAGCCCGATCCTCGATAGGAAAAGCACCATCGAGTTGGCGTCGTGCGTAGAGCATTGTGCCGCCTGATAAGGCGTCTCTCGGTGGTGATGGTATCGACTCGAAACATGAGCGAAGCCAGCTAGCCCCCGGGGATGCGGACCAGTGGCGGCGTAGATGGCCAGACCCGACGGAGCGCTCTGAAGCTCATGCAATTGCAATGGGATGGAGTGTCCATCTCATAACCGGCGACTGTTGAGAGAGTTTGGAGGGACTCACCAGATAGGTACAACGCGAAGTAGGAGGCGGCAAGCTCACAAGGCCGCTGCATTCCCCGCGGGGAAAGGTCGCCTTACCTCGTGCTCCTCGAGGAAAATTTGACGGAGAAGGAGAAACCAAGCCCAGGCAGGAGCATAGTCCCTCACACGCCCCCTGGGAGGAGGATCATAAGTGAAGGGATCACCTGTAGGAATGACAGAGGCAATGAACCAACCCCTTATCAGTAGGGGATAGGGGAATGATCGTGGGAGCGACAGTTCCGGGACATCTAACAAGAGCTCAGCCATATGAAGAAGGCTGTAAAAGGCCGAGCTCCAGTCTCCATGGATGCTTTAGTACAACAAATAGAATCCCCGTTCACGGCCAAGGTACTACACTTCCCTCTCCTAGCCAAGTTCAGAATGTCGTAGGTCGGGCGTTTGTGAAACAAGATACACTGAATACCTCAATGCCACAAGGAATCGGATGGGTTGCAGGATACCGGGACCTTTGTGTGATGTAGAGCCTTCGCTATCATGCTTAAAGGCCCAACATTGGCCTGGTTCAACAGACTTCTACAGTTTTCAATCTTGTCTTTCAGAGAGCTCTCCATCGCGTTCGTCTCCCACTTCATCGGAGCTCGGACGTACAAGAAGCCGAGTTATCACTTGCTGATCATAAAGCGAAAGCCACGTGGAGGGCAGGGGTCCTACATCAGAGTTTAACATGGAGTTGCTAAGGTAGACATCGGATGAGAGTCGCCATCAGCTTTCGCCAGCGGTGGGCGTACAATCAAAAGACCTGATGTTCTCCATCTCGAAGAACCCTTGGAGCAAGCTGGCGGTGCTCGCCAGCGAGAAAAATATCAGCGGTGAGGAAGCCTGCCTGTCCCAAGTGAGGGCTCTTGTAAATAACCGAAAAATACCTAGCGGTTTTGAGACATGTTATTTAAAAGCTAAATAAGATTTTTTGAGAAATAAAAGCAGAGACCGAAGTAGATATTAGAGACAAGGAGTAAAGTGGTCATTTACCTACTTGAGGACACTTCAAAGTCATAAAGCAAATAAGTTTATATGCAGTGGGATTTGAGAAAAGTTGGAATAGAAATTAGAAAGAGATAGAAGGACCAAAATGCTAAAAATGGGAGGATAAGACCAAAATGGTCTTTGGAATGAGATATTTCTCATTGTGAGGAGAGCAAAGAGAACCCGGATGAGAGAGAGGAGAGAAAGAGAAGTAGAAGAAAGAGGAAGGAAAGAAGAGAGAGAGAAAGAAAGAAAGAAAAGAAAGAGCAAAAGGTATGGATTCAAGTATGGAATTTGTCTAAAATGTATGGATACATGTTTGGGTTGTATGGATTCTTGTAGAAACCTAACCCTAACCCTAACCCCCTTCTTTAATGAATTCTAGGTTTAATGAAACCTTAACTTGGCATAGTTATGATGGTTACTAGTTTTTAGACTAGTTTTGGGGTGGTTTTGTGTAGATTACATAAATTGTTTAGATGGGTATGGATTTTTGGGTTTTACCCATGATTTCCTTTGTGTTAATGTTTAGGGTTTGGTAAAATCCTATCTTGGACTATGTTTGGATACATGTTTGGGTTTAATGAAACCTTAATTGGTAGAAGATATGTAAAGATAGGTATGAATGTTATTTTCTAGGGTTTTTGAGGGGAAACTACTCCTACCCTAGAATTGATTGTGTTCGGGTTTGGGGAAAACCCGAAATTGTTTAAGATATGTATCAAGGAAGTCCCTTGAGTTGATTATAGTCCATAAGAAGTGTTTAGAGAATTTTAGAGTGAGTTTTGAGGATTTTTGGAATGAAAAACACAAGGCAGAAAAGTGGGGAAAATATTCTGGCATGCCTAGGCGTGGGCACTGTTCACCCGAGCAGATTTTTCTGCTTTTGTCTACAACTTCGGATGACCATAACTTCTTCGTCCGAAGTCCGATTTGAGTGTTCTTGGACTCTATGGAAATCCCTTTGAGTCTAAAATCCATCCATATATATATTGATAAAATCTTGAGCTTATAATAAGTCCAAAAATGACAAAAACCAGTGGCTGCTGCTACTGCTACAAGTGTTGCAAGTTGCTGATTTCTTCATGGCTTGCAATTTGCATAACTCCTTCGTTAGGACTCCGTTTTAGGTGTTCTTGAACTCCATGGAAAGCTCATTGAGTCTAGAATATAACCATATGCTATTTAATGCCATTCGGTACCCACATCTGAAAATTTGATTGTTGTACCAAGTGTACTAATCGCTTGGTTAAAGTCAATTGGAATACATGATAAGAAAAGATATAGATATGAACAAGAAATAGAAATATATGTAGATTTGATATGTAGAGGAGTATAGAAGAAAAGAATAAAATGATAAGCTCAGAGAACACATATAATTGTATGATTGCCTAAGACCGGATATTGAATGACAAGACATATATGATCGATTGCTTGGCACTCTGGCAGTGCTACGATGCGCACCTGTCACGTGGCGGAACACGTATGCATGACCCGGTCTTAGGCACTCTTGCTAGTATTTCGACACTTCTGTATGTGGGCATGCACGTCTATGTTAAATCTTAGTCTCTTTGTACCAGTCGAGGTATATATTGTACCGAGTCTCATTCATTCTTTATCTTCAGTCCAAGCAAGCAAATGTTTATACGTGTGTATCTGAATAAGAAAAGATAAAAAAGTAAATAGTTTGGACATGAAGGGTACCTAAAGGTATCAAAGAGGAAGTGTATGTTCTGCACTCATACGGGAGATAGGACAGTTGATAAAGTATAAGTAAAACGTACAAGTATAGAAATGTATAGGTATATGTCATAAGATATGATAGTTTGATAAACTACATGAAGATATAAGTTAATAAGATATAAGATGTTATAAGTAGATGACATGATATGAATATAAGATTATATGATATGAATATAAGATTATATGATATGAATATATGAGGAAATGAACTTATACCTAAATGAATAGATACAGAACATAGAGTAGAAATCGTAAATGCTAAGAACGATAGAGATATATAAAAGATATGCAATACAAGAATGAGTACATGTACGAATGATAGGCATATATGAATATATGAATGGGTAATGCATGCTTGATAAAAATACAGAATATATGTATTATAGAAATATGAAGCGAAGTAATATGAAGCTACAAATATGAGCAATCTGATTAAAGTAATGATAGTATATATTGCATAAGCAATCATGATAACAATAGTTATTCATGCCTGAGATATCATGGAAAATGTAATAAAGCCGATTGCACATTAATAAGACCAGTAGAGGGATAGATTGGCATGCCATTAGGGAATAAGTCTGTAGCATATAAGTTCTGATATCAAGGCCTCATTTGGGTCGATGAGATAGATCCCGTTTAGATCACGGTGGCCCCAAAGGGTCTGGCGCTATCAGACCCTTGCAGTTTCACTGTATCCACTTTTTGAGTATTTACGAGGCATGAAAGAAAGTAATATAGAAAGTATAGCAGAAAACAATATATGAAAATATAGTACATGAATAATTACATGAATCTGATATATAAAAATTATAAAGTACAATACCGAAAAGTATATGAACAAGTACGATTACATGAAGAAAGCAATGAAAAGTATAACGGAAAACAATATATGAAAATAGTACATAGACGATTTACATGAATACAGTATATGAAATTAGTACATGAACACAGTACATGATAATAGTACGTGAAAGCGATTACATGATAATGATTACATAGCAGGAACATGACAAATGGTATAGTATATAACCATTAAAATAATATATAATATCTGAAATATGACTTCATGCACATAATAGGATGTATAATATGAACAATTAGAAAGATAATAGATCAAATGATAAGTATAGAATAGAAATAATGATATGAATGGTTATATGTCAAACGCACATGATAGAAGTGTATGTTATATGAAAATGATAGATAAGTGTATTTATTGAGGCAGTCACGTTATTGGTACGATCCTTGTATATATTTCCACTAAGCGTAAAGCTTAGCACAGGTTTTTAATCCGTGTAGGTACAGAAACAGAAGACAAGGATAGAGGAATGAGGACATCCCACATGTTGAAGCGGGCCATTTCAGAGATAGGTGCTTCTTGCCTTGCTTTTTCGCAATCTCTTGTATTTTGGAATAGGTATAAGTTTTGTATATTAAGGAAGTATGGGACTGGTCTTATCGGAACATGAATACCACTAAATTTGTTTTATAAATATAAATGTAAATTTTTTTTTATTTGTGAAAAGGTAGTGAGTTAAAGATTCCCGGCCACGGTCACGCATACCCCTGGCGCAACCGAGGGAGTAGGCGTGTGACTCTTAAAGGGAAAGCGAGGCGAACAGGGCAAGCCCCCGGGAGACAGGGACAGTCCCCATGGAGGACGGAAAACGGAGGCAGTCTGAATGAGGTAACGTCGGGGGATCGCTTGGGTGCCTCAGCCTGGCTACTTGTTGGTGGTATCCACCTCAACAATTCACCCCATTAACAACCTTAGTATCACAGGTCCTACGCGAGGTGCATCACGAAAAGTTTTTAAGGTGGCTATCTCGGATCAGGGACGGACCCGACAAAGACTTATAACCAAGTACGGTGAGTTATAGGGATCATGGGCTTGGTATGCTGTTGCATCTAGCTAAGGAAGAAATTGAATTCTGATCACGTGTGGACATCTCCACTACTTCCTTGGCTGGAAGGTTGGGACCAGGCACAGCCTCCACCTCGTGCTGACTAACTCGACACTAATAACCCTTAGAGGAGAGGAAATCATGTAATCTCAGGGATTTGTGGAGTGGTAAGGGAGTCTAAGCAGCCGGGAAGGCTCACCGTAAACATTAGGTTAGGAGACACTAGAATTATAGCCGTGTCAAACTTCCTTGATTGGACACATATTTCTTTTGGACTCTGACATGGAAGTTGCCAAGTGTATCCCCACATGTGACTAGTAGTAATAAGAATTCGTCGCTAACAAAACAATTCCACAAGGTCTCGGTGACTTGGAAGCTGGCGACATATCTGCACTCAAACTTACACCGACAAAATGGGCAACCGGAAGGAAGTTAGAGCCAGTCGCCTAAGGATTCTCCGAGGAGAAAGAGAGTGTTACCTAAATTCGATACAATTGGTGCTGCTTTTGGAGACCCACCATGCAGGCCTTAAACGATGATAAATTCCTCGTAGTAGATGCCCCGTGACACCACAACATGTTCTTGGCGACCTCCCTCAATGCCATAAGGGCATCCCTTACGCCTATCATATGGTTGTCAGGTACCCGATGCAAATGGAGTTGGAGTAGGAAGGTTCGAGAGACTAAGCGCATGGCGGGAGTTTTCCGTAATGAAACCAAGCGGTTGACAGCATCCACCTGAATGAGCTCGACATGAGAGATGAATTGGGTACCCAACCTACGCCCTCAAAAGAACTAGAACCTGTGCAGCTTGACGATCAGCCAGAACATCTAGTCTACATTGGATCCAAACTGGCCAACGACATAAGAGACCTCCTCATCCACTTCTTAAAGCAGAATATGGAAGCATTCGCCTGGAAGTAGGAGGACATGGGAGGAATTGACCCTACGGTAATCACCCATAAGCTGAACATCAATCCCTCCTTCAAACCTATCAAACAAAAAAGAAGAAGTTTTGCCCCAAAAAGGCAGAAGGTGATCAATGAAGAGGTTGACAAACTCCTTCAAGCCAAAGTTATCCGAGAAGTAGAATACCCTGATTGGTTGGCCAATGTAGTTCTCGTTACAAAGGTAAACGAAAAATGGAAACTCTACATTGACTTTACTGACCTTAATCGAGCTTGTCCAAAAGATAGCTTTCCTCTACCTCGGATTGACCTCATAGTAGATGCAACGGCTGGCCATGAACTCCTTAGCTTCATGGATGCTTTCTAGGGATATAACCAGATCAGAATGGACCCGTGTGATCGGGAAGCCTCGTTCGTGGCCAGAGACAGGAAACTACGTACCAAGTGATGCCCTTTACAGGTTGAAGCAGTGGGGCCACTATCAAGGTTGAGGTAAACAAGATGTTCCAAAAGCAGATATGGGCATCTATGGAGGTATACATAGACGACGTGTTGGTTAAGTTGGTTAAGGCCGAGCTCCACATAGCCCACCTAGTTGAGGCGTTCCAGGTTCTGAAGCACTATAATATGAAGTTAAACCCAGCGAGTGTGCTGGGTCTCCGCGGAAGGTTCTTGGGTTTACCGTTAACAAGCGAGGAATGAGGCAAATATAAGAGATAAAGCTCCGCCGCTCCAACATCGACGCCTTGAACACACTAAAGTTCGGCCTTTGATCGGGGAGGAATAGTTGTGCTGCAACTCATGTTTGGGCCCGGCCATGATGTTAGCCTTTCTTCCAGGTTTTGAAAAAGGATTTTGATAAGCGTATTTTGTGATGTGTATATAAAATTATGCAGAAAAATATAAAAGGCGCTGATACGCTCAGTATAAACAGTCTGGATAACAAAGTGTACCTAAGTATGGATATCGATCCACGAGGGGAAAATGGGGATACTAATTACAAAAAATTATAATACTTCTCTAATATCCAAACTAACAATTGTGATAGTAAAACAGAATTTAAACTAAACTAATGAAATTTCTAAATCTAACTAATGAAGTTCGCAACTAAGGGATACCAAGAGATGATAAATTCCTAGGGTACTTGGTGCAATTGGACAATCCTCTTAGATCTAAGTCAAAATTCTACTCTATTGTTTCCTTGAAAGTAACCGAGGCAACTCTTGTCTAATTTAATTATAAGCCTCTCTCGAGTCCAAATAACCTACCAACTAACACTAGGTGCTTTTGCTTCTCAGCTCGACCCAGGCATTAGGATGCTTTAAGATCCAAGAGTCTCACACGCCTCCTAATTACCGATAATTTCTACACTACTAGGCTAATTAGGTTGATTCATCTATGTCTAATTCTCTACTCCCTTCTCAGATCTTGCAGAGAACCACTCACCATATTGAGATTAGCTAGAAATCAATATGTAAATAAAACCAAGTATGAATCAATAGAGGTGCATTCACAGGAAACAATAGAAAACGAAACATTAACAAATAGATATAAAACCCTTCAGTAGTAACTAAAACCTCGTCTGATTTAAAAGCATAGTAGAGGGTTTGATACATCATAAACTTGGATAAAACATGAGAAAAGAGGAAGAAGAAACTATAATGATCAAATGATGGCGATTCTTGGATTTTCTTCCACAAATCATGATCTTCTCCCAAATCTTCAAAAGCGACCCTGACCTCCTCCTTGGTCCCAAAGTGTGGCCAAAGTCCCCTTCTCCGAGCCCTAGCCGCCTCTTCCTCGTCTCTTTCGGGTTTGAGCTTTAAAGCCCTCCATTATGGGCTCAAAATGGGCTAAAAATCCACCCAAAACCGACCCCGAACATCACGACATCGTGCAGCAACGTCTCGACGTCGGGATGCTCTGTTTCTGCAACGTCGCGATGTTGGTTCTCAACGTCGCGACGTTCCTGCAGTCCCCTGTTTTTGCTCGACTTAGTAAGATTCATAACTGTCATATGAACTCCGATTTAGGTGTTCTTGGTACCGTTGAAACTCTTGAAGTGTAGAATCTATCCATATATCTTGACACAGCCATGGCTCATATGATGATGTCCCAAGCGTCAAAATGCAGTGGCCCTCTCACCGAAGGTGCTGCAATGTTTGCTGATTTTCTTCAATTTTTGGAACTTGCATAACTTCTTTGTTCGAACTCCAATTTTGGTGTTCTTGGTATCCATGGAAAGATATTGAAGTTTAGAATCCATCCATATATGGTTTGAAGCAATAGGAGCTCATATGATGTCTGAAAACGTCAAAATGAAGTAGCCTCTCCTCTTTATACATGCAGGACCCCTCCACCAATTTTGCACAATTCCACCAAAGGATGACCTGAAAAGTCATAAGTGCGAACATGAAGCATTATGCACTTATTTAACATAAAAACACTAGAAAAACTAACTAAAGCATAGGGATAAAATGAGTATTTAAGATACTCATCACACCCCCAAACTTAAATTCTTGCTTGCCCCAGAAAGCAGAAGATGAGAAACTCAAAAATAAATAAAATTAGTAACATGAATAAAAACATAAATGGATGATGATAACATGGTTAATGGAAAAATCATATGACATGTTATGCATGTGGCATTTTAATAATGGATCCTTAAACTTTTACTTTCTAAGGAACATGGCAAAGCAAAGCATGGTGGAAAGTCAGTCAACCCCCGAGTCATGATGACTGCTTTCCAAGAGCCTTAAGTGTAGGTGATAGCATGATCTTCAGTGTATAGCAAGGTCCTAGCACCCCAAACTAAGCTCAACTCACCTATTTGGAAGAAGCTAACTAAGAAAGGATAAACGCACCCTTTTATTCATACCAAAATACACAAAATTTCTAATACTAAAATGAAGAACTAGTGCGAGACTTTTAGATGAGTGTTCCTGTAAGCGGGGATCCATTGGTGACTCCCCACCAGTTGGTTAAGGGCTACTAATTAAATTCGTAAACTTCACCCCGAACACTCAAACCCGAAGAGCTCAGGGGCCTCGGGGTTGTGGGAATGATCATTTTACATCCCATGTAGCGGGCGGTGAAGTCAAACTCTTGATTGGCTTAGGGCATTAGGCTTGAAGGCCCCTCGGATTTGTGCCGGGATTCAGTTAGTTGTCATGACTCTATTCACAGCCTATTTTTTTGACTTTTTTTTTCTTTGCTTTTTTTATCTTTCTTTTCCTTTTCTTTTGTTTTGTATTTTCTCTTTTGTTGGGGATCGTGCTTAAATCCTCTTTTTTTATTAGGTGTCCCATCACTTAGGTGGCTCGGTATCCCAAGGTTAGTTGAATTCAAGACAAGGGTCCGGAACCAAGGCAGACCATACAGAGACCAAAGTGTGTGTGTGTGTGTGTGTGTGTGATGGATTCCTTGAAATAGCTTCTTGAAGCACAAAGGGAGTGACTAAGCTAGAGTGCCATACCAAGCAAGCACACAATTCCAAATCATTTAAAACCTAAGGGTCCAATCCACTTTGCACTTGCCATTTTCAAATGTTTGTGTTCAAAATGACCTTCTACATGCAACAGGCATCAAACTCATCTGAAACAAACAAAAGAAAGAAAGAAAAACTCATCTGAAACAACCTAATAAATAAAAGAGCCTTCAAAATAGGTAAGGAGATACAAAAGTTGGATTTTTGAAAAAAAAATAAAAATAAATTGAATTCTTCAAGCTTTTCCCCTTCAAGATGTGTGCCCTAGGGTGTTTCCACCGTAAGAGAGGGCTTCTCCTCTTCAAAAAGCTTCAAAATCTGTCACAAATCATCCTCTTTCTTTGTTTCTTTTTTTTTTTTTTTATGCTTTTCTTTGACTTAGAGATGTTCTAGATTTATTTCTAGGTTTTGTTTGTATATACTTTCGAGATAGTTAATGGTTAATTATGTTTTCATTCATTATATGGATTGATTTATCTCGAAGCATATCTGTATTTTATTTACATGGTAGTGTTTGTGACATTAGGCGTGTTTTTGCTTGGAGTCACGAGGATCGAGGATGATGACCCCGGGGATATGAATAGAGCAACACTTGGTGTCGGCGAGATAGAGATATCCTGGTTCTAAGTGTGGCATTAAGGGTTTAAACATTTAAGCGTTTAGTCGGGGGTTAGGCAGTCTGTACCCTCTTGGCGAGATAGAGCAAATATATCTCGAGAGATATCTTGTAGGCACGATCGGCTTTGTCAGCGTAAATCAATTAATATATTGAATGAATAATATATTTAGAGTTAAAATTCGTGAGTGTGGCGGAGTGAAGGCAAAACCTTAGTTTTCATAATTAATTGATTTAGCAAATAATATAGGATTAGATTTTTGCTTTATTAATTAGATTCAATTCACGATTTTAGGTTGAATAATATTTAAAAGCGTAAGTGATTGCTCGACACACTTCTCCACTGTGGATCGTGCTCCAGGTGCCCAGGTACACTTTATTACTTGAAGTGACAGCGTGCTGGCACATGGCGTATATATACACACCACGCTTTCGGCCTATCAAGTTTTTGGCGGATTCTTGGAAAATGGATGTTTTTATCTTAATATCAATACTAATTGCTACTAATGCTTAATTATTTTTATGTTTATATTTGTAGAGGTGTTTCAGTTTTTGATACTTTTGTTGTTTTTCATTTTGCATAAATTTTTGGTTAAAATCACAATGGATCCTATCATCGAGGTTGACCAAATGCATTGTCTCACTGTGACGACTTAACTAAGGGGATGCGCGATTGGTGATGAGCATGAGAAGGTAGCACATTCAGTGCGAGGTCAAGTGTGGCAACTTATAAAATCAATACAGTTTATGCTCAGTGATAGTACCATGCTTGAGCAACCATATAATTTTGGATGGGCCACCACCCAAACTCATGAATACAAGCTATAACAACTCTTAAATCTCCATAGAAGTCAGATCCAAACTGAAGAGCTATGGATGAATTAAGAAGAACTTCAGTGCATTTACCATGGCTGAGCCACAGTTTTCAAGATCGATGGATGAAATGGACTACTCTCTAAGTTAGGTTGCCTGGAGTTTTAAGTAGTAAGGATAAGTCAACCTCCACGAGAGAATGACAAAGTTAGAGGCAGCATTAATTTACAAATGAAAGAGTTCTGTCTTGAATGTGTGACATCTCAGTTCAATTCATATTGGAATTGACAAGGGCTATGTTCAAATTCAGCATGCACCATTCGAACTTAGAAAGAAAGAGATAAACTCCAAAGGCCCTTCTTATACTCAACTTGGATTCGAAGAACAAACTAAGAAGAGGAGAGTATGAGTACTTGAAGAACTGAGTGGCGAAAATATATGAAAACAGGGAATGGCCTGATGTCCTTTGAAGGACAACATGAGAGTTCACCATCACTCTTAGGGTGAATATAGAAGAAAAGAAAACTTAGAATCATAATGAAAATCCTCAAGGATAATAAGAACTTGAGAAGTTTCAAACGGTGGAGAATGATGATTTTGAAACCTTAGTTGTAAGGAGAAGGCGAGCCAACTTCTCGAATCACGTGAAAGGCAATTATGACGTTGTGAAGACTATTAAGAATGACTCTTTGAGTTCAATGTGAGTGAAAAATGAGAACAGAAACTAACTTCGAGGTGGATGGTATCATTCATGATTATGAATTGAGAGATCATTTATGAAAAGAATGAAAAATAGAAAATAAAAAAAAAAAAAACGGAAGATTATGTGTAAATTGGAGGGATCGAATGGAGGGCGATTGGGAAAGGTTTTGGACGTTCCCTGAGAGAACAAGCTCCTTTGGGTGAAACTGGACTTGTTCTTGGAGATTTACTAGGGTTTGTTCTTGGAAGGAAAGAACACTTGAGGAAGAAGATAATGGAGGAGAAGAAGGGGCTTGAGCGCCGATTTGTTTTCTCTCTTTCCTTTTCCGTTTTCTTTCTTTTGATGGTTGTATTTACTTTTCCACTTATGTTTTAGTTCGTTTTCTTGGGGTTAGATTATCAGCCAAGACATATTTGTATGGAATCTCTCTAATTTATAATGAAGTTAGTGTTATTTAAAAAAAAGATTGAACTCCCCAAACTTGAATTAAACATTGTCTGTGTGAAACAAAAGCAAGAATGGATAATGAGTACTCTCCCGAGGTTGATCAAGTCTCCGAAAGTTGCTGTAGATATGGCTTGCTTTGGAGCAAAGATGTTAAGAGATTAGACTTTAGTTCCAAATGAGAGGCTTGAAAATAAGGCCGCCTGCATGGAATGAAATGAGGGAGGATGTTAGGCGATTTCCCTTGTTCAATTTTTTTATTCTTTGAACCTCCAAGATACTATAGACTTCCACTTTCAAGATTTTCCCACCTCCATAGCCTTTGAACTCCAAAACCTGAAAAGTAACACTAAGAAACATAAGATCAAGCAAAGAGCATTATTAAAAAAACAAACTTAAGTAACTAAAAAAAAAAAAGAAAAGGAAAAAGAAATTTTTTTTTTTTTGAACAGGTTGCCTCCAAGAAGGCGCTCCGTTTTGAGTCCAGCTAGACTCACACCAACTTCTACAGGATATGTTGAAACAATTCTTGCCTCCATCCTTACTTTCTAAAGGCCGATAATTGTCTTTCAATCAGCCAATTTGAGCATTCTCGCGTCAGCGACATTATTCATGAGTCCCTATGTTGCTCCAACTTTGTAAGGCCATATGCTTTTGTATCTGAACTCCGATTTGGGTGTTCTTGGTACCGTTGGAAATCCTGCCAAGTGTGAATCCATCCATTTTATGTCTTGACACAATATCAGCTCATATGATGTCTGAAAACGTCAAAATACAGGCGCTCTCTCCTGATGAAGGTGCTGCAATGTTCTTGATTTTCTTCAAGTTTTGGAACTTGCACTTCTTTGTTCGAACTCCAATTTTGAGACCTGTTCTTGGTATCCATAAGGCTCTTGAAGTGTAGAAATCCATCCATATGGTTTGAAGCAATAGGAGCTCATATGATCTCTGAAAACGTCAAAATGAAGTAGCCTCTCCTATTTATACATGTGAGTTTTTCCACGATTTTGCTGAATTCCACCCAAAGGGATGACCTGATCATAAGTGTGGCACCCCAGAGCATTATGGCACTTATTTAACATAAAACACTAGAAAAACTAACTAAACATAGGGATAAAATGAGTATTTAAGATACTCATAGTTTCCAATAGGATGCCTTCTTGAAGAAAATTCTTTGTTGACAAGACCTACCTAAGTTCTCCCCCATCTGGTAGAAAGTACCTCAGAGAGAACTCCTCACACTATACTAAACTCAGCTTCCAGATTTCTTGACCTATTCCACTTTGGTGGAGAGCGGAAGGATATGGTCACGTGACAGTGTGTGCGTGAGCTGCGGGAGAACAGAGGAAAGGTGTCAGAAGATGGAGAAGTTGATCCTAAGCTATTTGACCAACCACGGCCCGAGCCACAACCTTACTTCAAGCCCACATCATCGAGGTCCCACGAACGCAATAAAGTAAATCTCATGGCTAGAAACCTCGGGAGGAATTGATAAAATAGGCCATGGGGCTAAAGCGGGTTAGACATCAAAATACAACCAGAGAAGCAGATTTCAGGCTGGGAGTTTTAATAGGATTCCGTCGTAGGAGATTCAGCCAGATGGACCCAGGACAACCTAACTCCTCCCAGGCCTCCCCATCTGAGGTTGTCCAAAGGCCCAGCATAAGCCCTCCGGGAGGGAGGAGTCGCGGGGTTTGGTTGACTTCCGGATGGGATGCGGCGTGGAATGCGCACTCAGTTCGGGTTCCAAACTTCACGATAATGGTAGTGCAGAAGGCTGTAATAGTAGGGCAATCTTGCCCTTCACTTGGAAGTTGATCAGTGGAGGTGTGCTGATTCCTGGTGAGTGGTAAAAACCGGATAGAGACTCCTCTGAGGCTTGGGGTGAAAAATGATCATTTACCTCAAAAAGGTGTGAGAGCTGCTTAAAAAGTTCATACAGGTTCAGGTTAGGCATGTCCTAAGGGTAGAGAATTCGTGGGCAGATGCCCTGGAAAAGTTGGCAATGACATCACAAGAGGATCTAGGTATTGTTTGCCCGTCCGAGCACCTCAGGAACCCTCGGTAAACATCGATAGTGAAAGTTTCCCGATGTCTCCAGATGAAATTTGGATGGACCCATCTAGGATTACTTGGTGTCGGGCTGGAACATTCTTAGAAGCGATTCGAAGGGAGGCTTTAAGCTCGAGCAATTCAATTTAGATTCATCATTCATCAAGGGACCCTTTATAAATGAAGCTTTTCTACACCCATCCTTAAGTGCGTAGGAAAGAAAGACGCCAATTACATACTTAGGGAGGTGCGAGCATCGTGATGCGTAACCGTGCGGCGTTCCATAATATGTAGGTTCGAGATCTGGGGGTCCTAGTATCTAACAATGAAACATTTAGACAATCCCTAAGTTTAAGGATTTTGCGCCGAGCTCGGGATCAGAATTACTATTCTCCCCGGCTCATCTGCGATCCCAATGGATAGTAGAAGTCACTATAAGGACTCGAGCGTGAAGGCAGGTGGAAAATCTAAAGGGAAAATGGGTAGAATATCTCCCGGAAGTATTATGGGCATACAGAACTACATGTAAGTCTACTACCCAAGAAACTCCGTTTGCCCTGGCGTTTAGCACCGAGGCAGTAGCCCTTGTCGAGGTTAGGCTCAAATCAATAAGAGTTGAGTTCGCAAACGTTAAACACAACGAGGAGATTCTCCACCTAAACCTTGATCTCCTAGAAGAGAAGCGTGAGCAAGTTCTAAAATGCGCTGAGGACTATCATCGAAAAGCAGCAAGGTACTACGACATAAGGGTTAGGCTGAGAAATAGTTTAATCTCGACTGATGCGAAAAAACTCACACTTTAGTAAGGAAATGCCCACATGGGAAAGCCCAGGACCCAATTGGGAAGGACCTACATCATATCACGGGTCATTCAAGCGTATTCTGTAACTATGAACTCCAAAGCCGAAGGGAAGGGAAAGACTTGCCTCTATTAAGACGCAGGCACCTCGGCGATTCTTCCCATAGGCCTCAGATTGTAACTTTTAATAAAATAATCAAGTTTTACTTTTATTGAATAATAATCTTTAGTGATCATTCTCAGCTGCTACTACTCATAATGATCCTTAAGAAAATAAAAAAAAAAAAAAAAAAAGAAAGAGAGGAAAAATTAAGAGCGAGGAGCTTGGCTCGAAGAGGCCCTGGAAAGTTACATAACACAAACACGCATGTTTCCAAAGGATTCTACTTTTATTTCAAGAAAGTGAGAGTTGTCTCAGAAAATTACAATCGTCAAAGCCGTTCTCTATATCTCAGGAAGTTACGAACCACCAATAGCAACTCAAAGCAAAAACCACAAGAAAGAAAAAAGGGAAGGAAAAGAAGCAAAGGAAGAAAAGAGAAAAGAGGGGAGGAGAGGTATAGCAGGAGAAGGCGGGACTTAAAACTTTTCCTCTGAGCACATCGCCCCCTTCGAACATGTCCCCTGGTCCAACTCCATCAAATGGCAGGACTAGGGAACGACACAACTCCCACAATGGGAGGGACTAGGGAAAAACACAACTCCAACAAGCGGTAGAACCACGGAGACCCGGAAGCAATGAGCTGTATTACCATACAGGACTTAGTGCCGCGGCAATTGAACCCAGGCTTGCATCATGTCACGGGCTGCGCGACAAGGTGGGAAGAGGCAGGAAAGCGACGGATAACACATACCCAACCCAGAAAGAAGGCAAATATTTATAAAGATTCTTGGGTACCTTGGGAAGTCATGGTGGGTTCGATTCTCCACAGTTAGGCATTAAAGCTGCGTTCCCGAGAAAGAAGCGAAAGCGACTCCATAAGAATTTAGAATAGTGCAGAGCCAAGTAGCTCAGTTCTTAAGAGCCTTAAAGCTCAAAAGGCCATGTAGCCTAGGAGCCATGCAGCTCAGTTCAAAAGAGCCTTAAAGCTCAAAAGGCCAAATAACCTAGAAGCCAAGTAGCTCAGTTCAAAAGAGCCCAACAGCTTAAAAGGCCAAATAGCCTAGGAGCCAAGCATCTTAGTTTAAAAGAGCCCAACAGCTCATAAGGCCATGTAGCCCAGGAGCCAAGTAGCTCAGTTTAAAAGAGACTTAAAGCTCAAAAGGCTAAATAGCCCAGGAGCCAAACAACTCAGTTTAAAAGAGCCCAATGGCTCATAAGGCCATGTAGCCTAGGAGCCATGTAGCACAGTTCAAAAGAGCCTTAAAGCTCAAAAGGCCAAATAGCTCAGGAGCCAAACAGTTCAGTTTAAAAGAGCATAACAGCTCAAAAGGCCAAATAGCCCAGGAGCCAAGCAACTCAATTTAAAAGAGCCTAATAGCTCATAAGGCCATGTAGCCCATAAGCCATGCAACTTAGTTCAAAAGAGCCTTAAAGATCAAAAGGCCATGTAGCCCAGGAGCCATAAACCTCAGTTCAAAAGAGCCTTAAAGCTTAAAAGGCCTAAAAGCCGAAAAGCTAAGCGGCTTGATTCTCAGAGCCTAGCGGCAAGGCCTAAATCAACTGCAGGCAAAGTAGCTCGGTTCGAAAGGGCGCCAAAAAGCAAAGGCGAATAGCAAGGAGCCAGGCGATAGGTTTAAAGAGTTCCATGGCTGGCCAAATAGCCAGAGCCTCTGTTTCAGTTCAAAAGAGCCTTAAAGCTCAAGAAGCCAAAATAGCCTAGGAGCAGCAGACCTCAGTTCTCGAAGCTTGCGGCAAGGCCAGTAGCCAGAGGCCAGTGGATTCGGTTCAAAGAGCCTTAAGCTTCAGGCCAAATAAACCCAGCGAGGGCCCAAGCGGCTGGTTATGAGGCTGACAACAAAAGGACAAATAACCTAGAGGCCAAGTAGCTCAAATCCTAAAGGCCTAGCGGTAGCAGTATGGCCCTTGAGCCGTGGCTGAGCCCATAAGAACTGATGGCAGTTGATAAGAGGCCGAATGGCTTAGTTTTGCGCCTATAGCTCAGATAGGTGGGAGCCATGAAGCCCATAAACTAAACACACCGTAGCTCAGCTATTTATAAGATGAGTAAGCCCAAAAGCCACACAACACGGGTCGTAATAAAAGATAATAAGTCGAAAAGGTGTAATACTTGAATATACATACTCGGCAAATCGAGGTTATGTCACAGTCAGGCACCAGGGCGAAATTAGCAAGATTACAAAGGAAAGCCTAAATATCTAAAGATGGGCTCCGAGCTGCAAAACAATGTGAGTCAGGAGGCAAAGCCCCAACAAGCAAGGCGGGAGAGCCGACCTCTGAAGGAATCTCGAGATGCTTGGGGGAAGGAGTAAGATGAGACCTGTCAAGAACATCCTCGAAGTCAGCCCTCATCCTCGGAGGCAGTTCTGCCTCCTCATTAGGAACTTGAAGAATTGAGGTCAAAGTCAGGGAAGCCTTAGCGATATGCGTTGAAAGCGAACCGGCCGAGGAGCCCGTAGGGTGTAGGCCTCGTCTGTCAACTCCTCTATCACCCCATCTTTCTGATTAGCCAAGGCCTCTTGCCTTTGGAAATCTCATGGCGTTCTACGCATTCCTACGGTCGAGGGCTCCGACTGGCTACCAAGAGCATCTTGACGGACCTAGCTGACATGGTGGTTTTGGCGCACATCATCACCAAACCTTCTTGCTCCTTCACCTTTCATTGCTGGCTCATCGGGCGGCGAATGACTCCTCCGCACAGCAGCCATCTTCCTCCGCACATGCAGCTCTCTTGGCGTTCATGGCGAGTCCAGCCCTTTTCTCGCGCCTTCGTAGTCATGGTATGCTTTAGATCAAACTTGTACTCCACGACATCCTCGACAAGGCTTTTACGATCTGGTTAGCCCTCTCGGAGTCAAAGAGGCAAGCAGCGCCCAACAAGCTTTTCTTGCATAGCGGAGCCCTCGATGAACTAGCCCCTCCTCGCTGACTTTCATACAAATATCCATCTGCCAAGCGAGACCGATTAGCGGGATATTTAATATAAAGACACCAACAAATAGAAGCATAGGAACATCGATGGCGGCTCCTGAATGAGAGCTAGAGCCTCCTCGTGGATCTGACATCGCCTTCTTGAATCAGTCTCGAAGGATGAAACAATATAGCTCAGCGACTCCGTGATAGGAAGCAATGAGTCCTCGCTCCTCGGTTCGAAGCGGTCCTTCTCATCCTCGTGTTGGAGGAGCTTGATGTTATACATCAGGACAAAATGATAATTAGCAGGATGTCTAGATGAGGCCCGGTGGTCCTCCCCGGAGAGGCTTCAATTGTTGCAACTTAGGATGGACGGGCTTGGTGCCACCTTGGACACCTCGATCCACGGAAGGAAGGGCGGAGCCACCACAGCTCGAGCTCAGGTGATGATCCCCGCTCCTTGACAGCAATGGCGAAGGAGGCGCTCGACGAAGCCTTGCCCTTAGTCACAAGGCTTGCCCAGGGAGAGCCTAAACTTAGCAGCGCTCCTCCATTTTCTTTGCGACTAAGCTCATCGGGCTGTGGTTCCTCTCGGTAAGGCTTCACAGCGGCGACCCTCTTGAGAAGTCTCATGCTTGAGGGGCGGAAGATACCAAGTAGGAAAGGCTAGAAGGGCCACGGAAAGGGCTTAGAGCGTCTGACAGTCATATCGAGAATACACCCGTGGGCGACACTTGCCCAGCTGACGCCTCACTTCCTTGTCCTCAGGAGTGAGGTCGGGATGGACACCTATCCTTGGCCATAACAAAACTAGAATTCAGGAACCTGCACGACATTCGAAAAGCTAACCCTTACTAGCATGGACAGAAACTTACACAAGTTCTCGGGGGCAGTCCACACGGTTGGAATGCCAAGCGTATCCCCTTGATTGGTAGGGTTGTATTCCTAGTGGTGACCCCTAACAAAGAAATAAAGCTCATTCCAATGCTTGTAGGAAGACGGGAGGTCGAAAATAAAAGGTCTGGAATTGGCCCGCTTAGAAATATACAAAAAGCCTTCCGAGGCTTCTTTCACGTTGAAGAGGTCCAGCAGTACAGTTATGCTAGGAACCCCGAGGCCCTTATCTCTGAAAACAACTAGAAGGCCGACCAAAACACCCTAGAAATTGGGAGAAAGTTGAGTCGAGCACACATTGAAATGCTGTAAGAGCGCTCTTGTGAAGGGATCTGGAGACTTTTCTCAGGCCACCTGAATAGGGACAATCTTAGGAGCGATGGATGGCGTCGACATAGAGATCGGGACCCCGGACTGGTGGACACGGAAGAGGGCACATAGCAATTGGCGAAGGTTTTCTCATAGAAAGGCTCGACCTGACTGGGGCCCACGGCCTTTGCGTACTTCACGGTAACCCTCATATATTCGGAGTCATTGGGATACCTAATCTCACTAATCCCTCGCGCCTGGCGGTAGGGGAGATGACCGATGGAGGTCACGGTGACCACGGCGGTAGGACTAGGACGCCGCCTCGGCAGATCTGACTTCGGACCTCCTCGGTAGGCCTTCCCCCAATACGAGGTTAGCGAGCGAGAAGACTTAGGAAGCATGCATGGTCGCGGGAGAGGAAGGGAGGCGAAACAAATGACAAAGAATGAGCCCTAACTTGGAAACATGCCTAGCAACCCAAAATCCAAGACAAGGAAGGAAAACGGGATAAGAAGAAAGGCGTCTTAGGACTAGGGAAGAAAGCAACGACTAGGGAGTAGGGCCAGCAGGAACCATAAGCGGTCTGACGGTGTTGAAATTTCAAGAAGGAGAGCCTAAAACCGCGGAGAAAAGTTTGAAGCGAGAAGAATCGATACAGCGGTCGAGGGATCATTTCGGAGCCTGAAGCGATAGCGAAATGGGTGTGGCTGAAGGCCATGTATAAGATGTTTGACGACAAGCCACAATCAAGCCATCCCCAGGCTAGCCACGTGGGTCGCGATCAAGCGATTCGTACCGGGCGCGGCCGCAAGGGCTGGGGGCAGGCGATTGGGTTTCGCGCATGCGGATCTAGGCGCCTCCCGAGGCTAGGCAGGCGGAATGGTAAAGAGCTTGGCTGGTGATATCCACATACGCCCAGTACATGGGCCCCAATGAGAACTTGGTCTACCCGAGTCAAAGTAGGTGACGTGGTATCCGAAACCCTGCAAAGGAAAGAGCCAATCTCATGATCCACACTCTCTTGGTTAGGGAGGAAGGATCACCCTAATTATCCCTTAACATTCGGTTCACGATAAGGAAAGAAAATCCCTCTCCCAATGGGAGAGATACCGTATCATCATCCAACAAGGAAAGTCATCAAGGTTACCCATTATAAATATCGGGTCATTATACCATAAATAGGTACGCATCCAACTCATACCCTAAGCAGTTGATCTTTTTCTTTTGAAGGGAAAGAACTGACTTAAGCATCGGAGAGGCGGCCGGCACACCCCCGTCGGGTCACCTTGTTTCTTGTTTCTTTTTGTAGATTGCGCATCGCACAGACTCGACGGACCGGTCCGATGCCTCCAAACACGCTCTGGCTAGGTCGATGGGAAGCACCATCCATTATTTAAAAGCTTATTTTGTCTATAATTAAGAAAAAAGTGATCGTAAGCGCCCAATTAAGATTTTATCAATCCACATTAAGTAAACAACTTATTTTTACATGCATCAAGAACAACCATAATTCTAGAATTTAAACTTTTCAATATAATTATTCATCTGCTGTATTATTTTATTTCTATTTTTTACTATTGTCATTTTGTTGATATTGTTGTAAATTTACGCCAATTTGTATTGAAGAAATACTTCGATTACCATGGATTATTTCAATTTGAACAAATTTTATTGTAATTTTGGCTAATTAATCACCAACTCTTATTTAAAATGATTTGAGAGGCAGTTGCTAAAGTGAATTCAAGTTTTGAAATAAAATATAACACAAATTTTTATTAAATTAATTTAGACGTGAAACAAGTTCATATATATATAGGAAATTGAATGTCCACTTCTACTTTGGGTTTCACAATCCGTTTTAGTATAATCCCATTAATCATGTTAAATATCCTAAAATGACATATCTTAGAACAACATGTGTTAATATGTCCTTTAACGATTTAAATAAATTGCAGCTTAAATTTAAAAACTAAATATACAAGACAAGTTCCCAATAAAGCCAATGCATTCTAAAATATGAAAAAAAAAGGTCTTGCTCAAAGACATTAAAATAAGAAAATAAAAGGAAATGGATAATAAATGACGCAGTGTGTAATGCGATTGATCAACAAAAAGTAGCACGTCTCAATCCAGAGACCAATTCTGAATATAGAGAACAAAGTAACGCAAAAGCTTTGAATTTTTTGATGAATTGATAAAAGTGATAAAAGTTTCTAAAACAAACTCTGAACCATCTATTTATACCCTAGACATAATTTGGGTATAATAGAGTAAATATCGAAAATAATAATATATTGAAAAAAACCCAAAACAATATTAGGAAAGAAATAATACTCCCAGAAACAATATTGAGAAATAAAATAATGTCGAAAAATAAAGATAGATAAATAACCAAGATAAAAGATTTTGGTTATTGATTTGGTTGCGCTCTCGCCGGAGTCCACCTCTACTTGCGAAAAACTCGTCCTTGAGTTACTTTCTAGATATCCAAAATTCATATTTGGTTGGAACAAGGTAAGATCATCAACATTGAAAGTCTTTGAAATTCCCATCAAACATGACTAGTCAACCACATAAGCATTGTTGTTGATCTTCTTAGAAATTTGGTATGGTCCATACTTTCTTTGTTGAAGCTTGCGATTGCCACCTTGCATTCGAGCTTTGCTAATGAAAACCATCACCTTATAGCCAACATTAAACGACTATGCTTGTCTGTGTCCATCTTGTATTTTGCATTAGCCGCCCTCTGCTTGTTCTCGTATGCCTTGCACCTCTTGAACCTTTGCCAAATCATCGACTACTACACTAAGACTCGAGGACTTTTGGAGCTTTGCAAATCTAAAGCATGATTAGGACACTTCATGTATACAATGGAAAATGGGGATCTACCTGTTGCACTATGAACGACGTTGTTATAGGCAAATCACGCTTGGCTATGGCGAAATCCCATTGCTTTGAATTACATCAAATGCGGATACTTGAATAAGATTACCTAAAGTCCACATAAACAACCTCTGTCTACCCATTTGTTTGTGGATGTGTTGTACTACCGAAGTTCAATAACGAGTCAAATAGCCTCCAAAGAGGTCATCAAAGTGACTAAGACTTAAATTGCCAGCATAACGCCCATCCCACACTTTAGCGGATGAGGGGACGCCACATGGGACTGAGACTTCTTAACCTGATTTTCTTAACATTAGTGGGCCCATTTCATTCATAAATGCATAATTGCCATAAACTTGTGATACTACCATTGTAGTGGTGTTTAAATGTTCTTGTACATATATTTCTAAGTCCCATTTACTTGTACTTACACAAATTCAATATTACCAAAATATTACATTACATTACAAAAAAAAATTAAAGACCTACATATGGTAGACTCTAATCTGTGTTTGGCCTTAAAGCGAATCTGGAATCACGCCCAAAATTATGCCCGGTACACGGATGAAACACCCTTGCTAAGCTTATAGCTTAGTGGGAAACATATAACATATATGACTACTTGTAGTGCTCCTCAATTATAGTCTACATATATATGAACTACATATAATAAGAATTATTCAATCTCATTAGAATTTTTATAATAGAAATCTTGTCTGGAGAATTTTGTGGGGTACACTATAGAACATAACTGATTTATGCCCTAGCATCAGAGCTGATTACTTTTGTTTTCTTATGCTTCATTGTTACTATACTTATCATATAAATGTTTGCCTGTATAGATCGGAAATAATGAATGAGAAGGACACAATGCAATAGGTACCCGAAGGTGCCGAAGCATAAACAGAGACGTACCTGCCCACGTAATAGAAGTGCCATAGCACTAGCAGGAGTGTCGTATCATTGAATAGAGAGTGCTGAAGCACTAAACAGAGATGTTCTTGCCCACGTAATAGAAGTGTCGTAGCATTAGCAGGAGTGTTTTAGCACTGATTAGAGGTGTCTATTCATTCACTATTCGGTTTTAGGTAGACATACAATTATATGTATTACTGAGCTTATAATATTGTTCTTAATTGCATTAGAAAATAAGGGGCAAAAACAAAGTCTACCCAGCCACACGATCGTGGCGAAGAGGCAACCATTTGAGGTGAGATAGGGCAGAAATTTTGGGACTTCGAGTTCGCCTAGGTGAATCGACCTTCACCTAGGTGAAGACCTTTGCCTAGGCAAGCACTCCTTTGCCTAGGAAAAAGGGTGTCGAGCAGAAAACAAAAATGTCTAGTTTTGGCCATTTTCACTAGAAATCTTTTAACCAAAACAAACCATTTCAAAACAAAACTACAAAACTGACTTAAACCAACCAAAAACACATTTATAACGAGTTAGGGTTTTCCCTAACCCAAACATAGGCAAAGAGGGAGTTAGGTTAATTTCCTAACCTTGATCTTCTTGAAATCTCCACTTAGCTCTTTTGTTCTTCTCTTCTTTTCTTGATCAAGTAGAACACCAAAATATGGAGAGAAATCACCAAAAATGGCTCTTCTCCCTCATCACAGTAATGCCACACAGCTCTTGACACCAAATGGGAATGTTTCTTCTATAAGGCCATGTTTGGCTTTATCTCAGAATTTGCCTAAATTCTGGCCACTTTACATCTTAGTTCTCCACCATTCTTCTATTTGCAATTCATCTTATCATATTTCTACTTTAATAGATAATCTTTCAACATAATGTCCATTAAGACCTTAATTTGACAATTACCATTTTACCCTTAGTACTTAAATTTCCGAAAATTACAATTTTGACTTTTATTATACCACTAAACTATAATAAACTACTAGGGTATAATTTGGGTTGTTATAGCCACGATCATATGTAATAGTTTTTGGGACTCCATGCAACCTCATAACCTCCATAAGAATAATTTAGGTACATAGAGATGCATCTGCGACCTTCTTTCCATAGCAGAAATACGCCATCTTAGAAAACTATCATTCACAAACAAACATAGTATTCATACCTGCGTTGAGTTCGCGACAAACCAATGAAGTCCATAGAAAGATCCTCCCATATAAGCATCGGGAATGGAGTGGCCATGTATAACCCTATGTTTTGAGTCTGACCCTTCACCCTTTGACATACATAGCACCTCGACACAATAGTAGTCACATCCTTCTCAACCTTAGCCAATAATACATATGTCACGGATTCAATGGTTTTATCTCTTCCAGATGACGCTAAACCACCACCATACCAGTCTCTAATGACCTTCTCACGAAGAAGAGAAGTGCAGAGGAGACAAAGCTTCCCACTCTTCATGAGGAAACCCATATGTCTATAAAAATCATCACAAGGTTGATTAAGCACCTGATGATCCCAGGCCTTTTGAAGTCATCATCATCTGCACACAATTTTGTCAATGTCTCAAAACCTACTATCTCCAAACTCAAGGTTCTCATCAAAGCCACTCATCTACTTAATGCATTCGCCACCCTATTTTGTTGTCTTAATTTATGGACAAGCTTATAAGGGAATTTCTCTATATAAGCTAACCACCTAGCATGCATATCACTTCTAATTTGTTTGTGTACTTAAGTACTTCAAAGCCTGATGATTAGTATAGAGAATGAAATCCTTGGCAATGGGATAATGCTCCCAAGTTTTCAAAGCTCTCACAACAACATAAAATTCTTTGTCATAGGTAGTCGATTTGTGCCTTGCTTCGCACAAATTTTCATTAAAGAAAACTATTGGCCTTTTCTCTTGGAATAAAACAGCCCCTATACCACTTCCACTAGCATCACACTCTACCTCAAATAACTTCTCAAAATCGAGTAATGCCAAGACAAGTGTTGTGCTCAACTTTTCTTTAATCAAAGAAAAATTACTCTCTTACTCGTTGCCCCAATGGAACCTCCTTTTCTTCAAACACTCAGTAATAGGTCCTATAATGCTACTGAAATCTTTAATGAACCTCCTATAAAAGGTTGCTAACCCATTGGAGCTCCTTACATCACTGGCATTCTTTGGGGCAAGCCATTCCCTTTCTCCTCATCTACTTTAATTCCTTCACTACTCACCACATAGCTAAGAAATAGAAAACTATTTTCCATAAAAACACATTTTTTCAAATTTGCATATAATTTATTTTACCTCAACACCTTAAACACTTCCCTAAGGTGTCCAACACGCTCCTCCTTCGACTTACTATGAATCAAAATATCATCAAAATAAACAACTACAAATTTGCCCATGAAAGGTTGTAATACTTGATTCATAATCCGCATAAAAGTACTTGGAGCATTTGTTAGCCCAAAAGGCATGACTAACCATTTGTACAATCCATCCCTTGTCTTGAATGTTGTCTTCCACTCATCACCTGGATGGATTTTTCTGTTGCTGATCCTCTCTCTCCTCTCACTTTTGCTTTTTTACACTACACATACTTGAAGAACAGCTCTCCCTGCCTGAAAAAACAAAAAGAGGAGTTCGGCATCTTTAAACATCTACATTTAATAAGAAATGTATAATTGTATGGTTCCGTAAAACTAATCATTGCCACAAAGATTAAAAAGATGACTTTCTTTGGATACCATTTAATACAAGTGAATGGATACAAAAGTTTGTTTATAAGCTTGAAAGCAATTTATGGGAAGGGAACATGCATGTAATTTTGTTTTTATTTATTTTGAAATTTGTTCTGGCAGATGCATCATTTGGGTTTTAAATTATGAATAGAAATGGTGCCAAAGTGGACTGTACTGATCATTTTTAAATCTTATTTTTGGCAGAAGCACCCATTTTCAATATAATTTATGGGAAGGTGGATATGAGTGGAATGTGACGTGGATTCAGCTAGACTATTCTGATTGTTAAATTTTATTTTTGGCATTTTCATTTGGGCTGTGTTAACACCTATTTTCAATGTAATTTATTAGAAGGTGGAGAAGGAAATCCAGCTAGATCATTCCTGGCATATACATAATACACATCATTTTCCTTTAATTTATTGGAAGGTGAACATGTTGGATTTAAGGGGATAATTATTATTATTTTTAACCTTTACTATAATGTACTATTATCCTTTTTTTAATGAAGACTATGAATATGAAACCTACAAATTTAACTAAATGATGATCAAGATAAATTTTCTAATTTGCTCCACCAAATATTTGAAGCATTATTGTAAATACATTTTTTAGCTAAACAATTTGTTATTCTATTTGTTTTCCTACAAATATAACAATAATTGTGGATATTTAGATCAAGGACACAAATAGTCTCTAAATAGCCCTCATTAGTAGAATAATTGAACTAGTTACTACTTTTATTATAACATTCTATAATTACTTTGATTTCCCCTTCAATCTCCAAGTTTGAAAAACCGTTGTCTCTTGCAACTAACTACACCATATCTCAAAGTCACATATTTTATCATAATTAGCGAAACATGACTTAAATGTCTACTAGGTGTCATCTTAATAGTTCCATTAGAGTTTCTAATGTTTGATCATACACTTTATATTTTTAACCTTGAACCATCAAAATTCCAATTTAAATCTTTCATTAATTAAGAGGAATTCATTTTTAATCCATTTTCAATTCTATGATGGACATTATGTCCTTCACTGTGAATAAGAATCACTCCTTAAATTCATACACTTTACTTTATCATAGTAAGAAAAGGAAAAAAGTATCATTTTATTTATATTTATAATTTAAATATATTTGATGAAATAAAAATAGATAAAAATTTACATCACGTCAACGAAAAAACTAAAAAAGACTGAAATCATGATAAACTCTCTTGATAATTAAAATATAACTTGAAATAATTAAAGGTTCTCTTTATATCTTACGAAAAAGAAAAATATATTTGCAATTCTAAATCATGATCAAAGGATATTAAAGTTGGATTAGGATGACCTGAATTTTTGTTCAAGGCACGATATTATTGAATTTTGCCCCCTTGAAAAAACACTTACTACTTTTACCCCCTCAATTTGTCATCTTTATCTTTATTAATTATTTAACCCTTAGGCGGCCAGTCGTGTCCAAAGGAATACGAGCAGTCTCCACACCTACCATCCCACTTATATAATAACAAAAATCAATTTGGTAAGGACTATCTTGTAGTATTGACACCAAAGAAAAATCTGGTCTGGTAATGGCTTCTTCTTCCATGCGTAGATGCCTTTACGACGTGTTTTTGAGCTTTAGAGGGGAAGACACCCGCCACAATTTCACCGATCACCTCTATACTGATCTGATTCGAAAAGGCATTACGACTTTCGAGGCAACTGAGCTTAAGAGAGGAGAAGAGATTCAGCCTAAGCTTCTAAAAGCTATTGAAAAATCAAGATCTTCCATTGTTGTTTTCTCAAAAAATTAAGGTGGTGTTTAGTAGAGCTTGCAAAGATCATGGAGTGTAGAAAGGAATATGGGCAAAATGGTATTGCCAGTACCTACCACGTGGATCCATCGGATGTCCGTAAACAAAGAGGGAGCTTTGGAGAAGCATTCACCAAGTATGATTATGAAGAAAATTGGAAGGACAAGGTAGAGAGGTGGAAGGAGGCCTTGACTGAAGCAAGCAATATTTCCGGGTGGCATATAAACGAGGGGTATTTCTCATAGTTAACTTCTTTTTATTAATTATTATTAGCTTTCATTTATAAGTATACTTAAATTTGAATCATGAACTATATATCTCTCTCCAAAAATTGTAGCAATTCATTTGATTTTGATGATGCTTTTCAAGCTAGGCCAAATTTGGAGCGTGTGAAGTGTTGGTACGGACCGAGATCATTGAAATTTGAGATGCGGGCTCTTAGTTATCTGCAAATTTGAGTAGGATGGTATCTTTGTTGATCCGCATGCTTGGACGTGCCTCCTCTGCAAAACAAGGAAAAAGGGGGTCGGCGAGGGCAGTGCCCGTGGCCGCTCCGATACCTAAGTCAGTTTCTTTCTAAGAGAAAAGAGGCGCAGAGAGGCGGTGTGTTACTTTGTGAGTATGTGTCTAAGAATGTATGCAAGAATGTTGGCGTACCTTTCACCGATGGGATGACCTCGTATTTATAGTAGAGGTTCAACCGGTTAGTGGATGAAGCAATTAAGGTCTTCCTATTAGGATGGAATATTTCTTATTTTAGTCCATATCGGATCGTCTGGGATATAGGAAAAGTGGTTTTACTTGGGATAGTCTTCTTTCCTTATAGGAAGATGTCCATTTGTGATGATCATAAATTATCAGCTGTTTCCTTGTGGTAGGATCGGGAATAAATAAAATATATCTTTTCTATTTTGTTTAAGATGAGATGTACGGGTTTAAACCCAGGCTGGTTATGGATTTTTCAAGCGGAGTGTTGATTCGGCTTTGGGCTCGATTGCATCGGACCTCTGCTTAGGGTTGGCCCGTAAGGGGCTGGGTTTGATATGGAGCCAGCCAGATTTCCTGCGAACTGAATTGGATATTGGGCTGTTACCGCCCATATCGATTACCCCAGCCCTTGTATACGGGCCGCGTGTGCAGAATTTGTAATTCTTCCACAACAAATCTGCTATTCCCGCTCGTCCGTTCGGAGAAAGAAATTTGCCTAGAGATGATTAATGGTGACTCTTCGGGTTTCGCGCTTGTTTTCCTTATTCTCCTTGACTCCCTCGGTCTCTTTCATCATTTCCCTATCTCGAGTTTCTACGATATTGTTCCTTTAAAACTTTATTCACGAATTTGCGTCACGCGCTTTTCACCGTGTAGGGTCCTTTTTTTTTTTCGGTTGATAGGTCGAGAGGCAATAGGGTTTATTTGTTCGGCTCTCGTCCCATTACTATTTATACGTCATGGGTCTAGTCGTTCTTCCTCTTTGCGTGCTCGATGATGACTCTTCTATTGATGCGGTCGAGGCGGGCAGGGCGTTCCAGCTGTTTGTGATCGTTTGGCCTCCACTTGCTGCTCTGGCGCCTCCCATCCGTTAGATAAGGGTAAAGGAAATTGAACCCGATCAAATATCCCCGAGGGTGCAGTTTCCTCCAATCTCGCCCTTTGGCATGCTATGAACGTGGGACCTAGCAGAGTTGGCCCTTTATATGGGACCATTTTCTTGTCGCTGTAAACCTCCCCGGTGTCGAATACTGAATTTGGTCTTTGACTCTTTTAAAGCTACGTGCACGGGATGGTCTGCTTCTTTGAAGTCGCCCAGCTTTATGATAGCCTTCGTTTCAGTACCCTTCGTAGAAAAGGGTTATGACATTTCAGCATTTGTCATCAAGCTGGCTCCCGATGGGTTTGGGAATGCAGTTGGCCTTTTGGCCTTTTTTAGAGATAGAGGGTTCGGCGTCCCTAGCATAGCTTTGCTCCTTCACCTTTTCATTCCAATAGCTACTCCTGAGGGCTTCATTTTCTTCTCCAAACGCTCTGGAGCTCCTCTGGTAATCTTTGACATACCTTCCTCACATAGGTCATGGAAGGGACGATATTTCACCGTGGCGTTTGACTGCAGGAGTACAATCTTTCGATGGGCGATACCACAGGTGTCCCTACGACTCAGCCACTCCACGATGAAAATCGCCGTGAGTATTTACTTTCTTGTTTTTAGCGTTGCTTGTCTGAAGATGGTTGAGCGTTTCAGATTTTTATATTTTCCTCATATTTCTCAGGTGCTCGTTTTGACCTTAGCGAGGAAGATAACGTCATAGCTCTGGCGTTGGCGGAATGTCGGCGCTCTTCATGAGTTGATAAAATTCGAGGCATTCGTCCGGCCCGGGCCCGATGTAGTCACGATCCTACTGCTTTGAGGCCCCTCGCCTCCTTCCACCTTAGAGGTTTTTCCCTTCCCTAGGCTCTTGCTCTTTAGCTCCACGGGAAATTCTAGTTCATTTAGAAGTATCCGGAAGCCGTAAGCGTGAAAAGGAAAAATCACAAAACTCTACGAAGGGGATCGTGGTTCCGGCCAGTTGAGTGGGGGCGCCTCAGAGCTTCCCCTATCAAGGGTTGGAGCGGAAAGTAAAGTCACCTTCAGGTGACCTTTGCCGGTCTTGCGCCACCCGCGCCCTCTTTCCAAGCACATTTCGGAGGAGGAGAATCCTTTGGGTGAGGCAGTCGAGCAGCCGTTGACGGTTATGCCTATAACCGTATTGACCCCGCCCTCCGAAAACGCCGGGTTGCCTCCTCGAGAGGTGGCGGAACCGAAGAGGAAGAAATTAAAAACAAAGGCTGATGATACCAAGGATTCTTTGCTCTCCAACAGCAGACTGCGTGATAGCCTGATTTCTTATCGTCGAGTTCGACCTTGGGAGGTCGAGAACTGGGGATGATAGGGCTTTGGCGCATCCTTTCGAGTTGCCTCGGTAAGTCTCTAATCAACATTTATCTACAGTGCTGTTTCGCGTCATGCTTGACTTTGTGTTTGATATGCGAGGTTGCTACCCATTTAAGAAGGTCTGGCCAGAAAGAGCTAAATTAAATGAAACCGCGTAAAGATGTGCATTTATAAGGCGAGGGCTGCCAGCTCAACTTCTTTGGCGGGCGGTAACGAGGAAGCGCGTCACGTTTGGCGAATCGCGGGCGACCATTGACGAAGCACGCCGTCGGCTCGTGCTCGGTGAGTAGAAGATGGGGTTCTAAGCGGCAGCGGCGGTCGTGGGCGACTGAGAGGTTCGGGACTGAATCTCGGTCGCCCGAGTGAAGCTTGGTTGAGACTCAGGAGGATGGCGTTTGCAGGCGAGCTGGCCGGTTAGGGATAATTTCGTCACCTCCGGGGCGGCTGCGAGATCTTCAAAATCGAGATCGATGCGGCCTTGATGCTTTAGCGGCGTAGGAAACACAACTTGAAGTGGCGTCAGCGAAGCTTCCGAGGTAAGTCTTTGCTAGGAAGCGCTTTCGTCGCGAGTCTTCGGTGCAGGTCGTCGGAGCGGCTAAGCGAGGAATGCACCGCGGTTAGCGTGCCAGTCTGTCCGGCCGGGGTCGATCATAGTTTTACGGAAGGGGCGAGGTTATTGAGCAAGCTACGGGATCGAGACGGTGCTCGGTGGGCTTACGGGTGGCTAAGCTTTTCAAAGGAAGCGATTTCTCGCGTACCGAACCTAGATTTCCAATTTGATCTTCCTAAGCGACGAGGCGAGAGATCTACCTCTGCGAATTATTCCCAGGCCGCCTCTGTTGGAAATCCGTTCCTCGTTCTCGTCATCCCTTCCTCTGCAGCGCGTGACTTTGGGACGATCTCGTACTTTCTCACTTTTTTTTTTTTTTGCGTATCATATATATATACTCATTTTGCCGGGCACGGGACACGGGATCCATATAGCTCTCTTTTTCGATAAATACATATTTTGTTATAATTCGCATTCTTGTTGGGATACATATGTATTTATTCCTAAACCGATGATTCGGTTAAGGGGTTTGAACAATTGGGCTCGCTTTCCTCTTGGGGTTTCGTATGCTATTCCCCTCGAATCGGCAAGGAAAACTCGTCAAAGCGATTAACAGGAACTTGTTCACGCGGACTGGTAGGGATAGCTCGTCAATATAGTGAGAGGCAGGTGCTCGCCAAGTGAGATGAATGGCGAGCTCGTCAATATAAATAGTTGAACGGGGCTTACTCCATGAGGCGCGGGGCGAAATTTGGTCAAGCATAGTTGAGATAGAGCTGTCCGTTGGCTGATGGAAGAGCTCACAGTATTAGAGTGGGAGCTCGTCCATGTGATGAGAAGAGCTGTTCCGGAATGGTAGAGTAGGCTGTTATGTTGGTGTCGGAAGAGCTCGTCGGGGTGGATAGTAGAGTGAGGCTCGACCATCTTGGCGAGAGGAAGGAGCTTGTCAAAGTGAATGGAGTGGTGAGTAGAGGCTTTCGACCATCTTGGTGATAGGAAGGGGAAGGCTCGTCAAAGTGGATGAGTAGTAAATTAGGCTCGTCGTGTTAATTTGAAGGAGAGCTCGTCGGTGAGTGTGGTAGGAACTCGTCCATGTTGGTGAGGAGAAGAGCTCGTCGGAATGGTAGAGTAGACTTGTCCATGTTGGGTACGATGGGAAGGCTGTCGGTGAATAGTAAGTAGAGGCTCGTCCATGTTGGGTGATAGGAAGGCTCGTGGGTGAAGAAGCGATGAGGCTCGTCCATGTTGACTGAAGGAAGAGCTCGTCAATGTAAATAGTAGATTAGAGCTCGTCCATGCTGACTAATGGGAAGAGCTCGTCTGAATGAAGAGTAGAGTAGAGCTCGTCCATGTTGGCTGATAGGAAGAGCTCGTCATAGTGAATAGTAGATTAGAGCTCGTCCATCTTTGTTGATGGGAGAGGTGCATTCGGGAATGTGAAATTAGAGGCTGGAGTCCATGTTGGTGATAGGAAGAGATCGTCGGAGTGAATGGTAGATTAGAGCTCGTCCATGTGGCGATGGGAAGAGCTGTCTCGGTGAAGAGTAGAGTAGGCTCGTCCATGTTGGTGATAGGAGCTCGTCATAGTGAATATTGGATTGAGGCTCGTCCGTCTTCGGCCCGATGGGAAAGAGCTCGTCACGAGTGAAGAGTAGAGTGAAGGCTGGTCCATGTTGTTTGATAGGAAGAGCTCGTCAGTGGAATAGTAGATTAGAGCTTCGTCCATGTTGGGCGATAGGAAGGAGGCTTGTCGGAGTGGATTGCGGGTAGGGCCCGTCCATATTTAGGCCAGGGAAGGGCTCGATCTGATGAATAGTTGATCTTCGTGGCCCATGTGTAGTGGCGTTCGGCCCGAAATGGGTTAATTCGACTCATTGCGGCGTGGCACGTGACGAAGCGGGCGACCTGCGTCGGAAGTGAGCAGCGGGGCTCATGGCGCGGTGGCCTTGGTGGCGTTCCAGCGAAATGGTTGGTCGGCTCGTTGGCTGTGGCTTTGTGTTGGCGGGCGACCTGCGTCGAGTGAGCGCGGGCTCGTAGCGCGATGGCCTTGGTGGCGTTCGGCGAAATGGGTTGATCCCCTGGCTCATTTAGGCGTGGCTTGTGTTGAGCGAACTGACCTCGTCGGGGTGAGCAAGCGGGCTCAGCAAGCGCGATGGCCTTGGTGGCGGTTCCAGCCCGAAATGGGTTGGTCGACTCATTTAGGCGGCGTGGCTGTGTTGGTGACCTCGTCGAGTGAGCAGCGGGGCTCATGGCGCGGTGGCCCAGCGGTGGCGTTCAATGGTATGTCTCTTTGAGCGGATCGACTCCTCGGGTAAAGCGTGACTGTTGGATTAATTTGCTGTATCACGGCCATTCGGCTTGATTCTCTTGGAAAAGTGCGACGTCTTTAATCTTTGATTGATGGAGAATTTGGAGCGTTTGGGTGACTTTTTGAGTCTTTGGCATTCTTATAAATGGAGGCTACATTCTTGTGGGGCTTATTCTTTGCATATTTTCTTTCTACAGTGCGTAACGGAATGCGGGTGAGATAGATGTCGTGTTAGTCTGGTCGTCTTGTTTGAGGATCATACGAAGGTTTTGGTTCGGTTTTGTTGGACTTTGTGGGGTGTGTTTTCCTGATCTTCCCTTTATGGGAGTCATGTTCCCAACTTTGGCTGGGGGTGCGCCGGAGGCGGTGTAACTGCGCATTTGCTCTTTCAGTTTTTACGCTATCTTGCCTCCTCTCCTCTTTCTCTTTTCTTTTCCACGACTTTCTCATACCACTTCTTTCTTTTTCCTTTCTGTCTTTCTCCTTTGCCCCCTTCTCTTCTTTTTTCTTTTCTCCCTATCACACTCCCCTTTTTTCATCTCTGCCTCCATTTCCTTCTTACGCCATTTTTTTTTTTTTTTTTTTTTTTTTTTTTTTGTCGCTGCTGTCTTGTATCACTATCAAGATGTAGGGGATGATGCGTCTGGCTGCAATCCAATTGTAATCCGATTGTAATCTAATTATAATCTGATTGTAATCTAACTGTAATAAAGAGAATCTTTTCCTTTATGAATTTTCCTATTATGCTCCTTTACGATTTATATTATTTAGGCGCTATGAGATCATCAGGCATCGTGGTCACGCAAATATTAACTCATTCATACTCAAATGCGCCCTAATACAGAACCAACGCTTATTGGTAAGCGTTTGAGATGTTCCGCATTCACGTATGCTTGAATTTTTCCCTCCTACTGTTTGGAGTTCGTAATTGCACAGTGCGGCGACTGGTTATGATGTAAGGACCTTCCGGTTAGATTTGATTTTCCATGTCTTTGGATTTTTCTTGCGGCGGGGTTTCTTTAAGACTAGAGTCGCTGGGATGTAACCGGGGCTGACCCTTTGATTGTAGTACCTTAACGGCTGCCCCAGTATTCCTCAGAAGCTGTGATCTTTAGACACACTCCACTTCTCGTCACAGGAGTTCTAAGTTGGACCAGGGCCTCGTCGTTGTGCTCCTCCGATGCTAACTCAATCCTAGGAGATTTTATTCCGACCTCTACAGGGGCGACTGCCTCAGTGCTAAAGGCTAAGGCAAAGGGGGTTTCCCTCGTAGCCGTCTTTTGTGTTGTTCTGTAGGCCCATAGTACCTCAGGAAGGTATTCTACCCAATTCCTTGCGTCTTCAACTTGAACCGGCTTTAAGGATACGATGGTGACCTCGGCACATCCGTTCATTGGGTGTCTTTGGGGATGAATAATAATTTTTAATTCAAGCTCAGCGCAAAGTCTCTAAATTTGTCATTATCCAGGCCCATTTCCATTATCGATGCAGGTAGGATACGAACAGGCTATTCTTCGCCACAAGAACACATATCTTTGCTCCGTGATTGTAGCTAAAGGCTCGGCTTCTGCCCATTTGGTGAAGTAATCTACTGCGATGATTATGAATTTACCATTGTCCTTTTCCGATGGGCGGGGTCCCGATATCGAACCCGGTGTTGGAATGGCACGGGCTTGTGTCGGCGGTAGTGGTTACGGCGGGAGCGCGAGATCTTAGCGTGCTCTGGCGAAGTCTTGCATTTGACTAAGTCAGTCGCGTCCTTGAATAGAGTTGGCCAGTAGTAACCCTGTCTGGGACCTTCCCGATATTACCGAGCCTATGTGATTCAGCATATGCCCTCGTGTACTTCTCTTATACGTGCAGGTATGGCCTATCTGCCCGATGCATTTCGGGAAGGTGTGAAGAATCCTAAGCTTGTAAAGGCTTCCTTTGTGATTAGTAAATCACAGGAAGATCTCCACTCTTATCTTAGGCGCAGCTTCTTCGGGTCATCTGGTAGGGTTCCATCATTGATATAATCCCAAATAGGGTCCATCCAACTCGGCTCGGGTCCTATTAGGGCGACCATCATGCTATAAGGGTCGATAGAAGGTTCTGTTAAGTATTTGACAGGTGTCGACGTGTTGAGGTCTTCCTGAGAGGCCGGGCTACTCTGCCAAGGCGTCTGGGCCGGAATTCCTTCAGCCTGGGACATGTGTTACATGGACCCGCCAATTTCGATAAGTCACGAACCTTCCGAGATAGGATCATTCTCTGCCAGTCTTCATACGTGTCTTCTATCCGCCTAACCACTCCGCCGAGTCACCGTGTACCTCTAATCGATCAACCTCTAACGGTCGAGCAAGGTCGAGGCTCGCTGCGACTCGCCAATATTCGGGCTTCATTGTCGGGATGTTCGAATCCAAACCTCGAGTGCATATTCACGTCTATTCCTTCGAGGTTAGAATAAGACCTCGCCTCCACTCCCTCGGGCGCCTCGAGGCTCCATCACAAAGAGCTTCCAAGTGGAAAGGTCATCACGCCGGGGTACCCGTCTGATTCCTCGTCGATGCAAATCCATGACAAAGTCTCAAGACCGTCCTTTATGGCTGGGCTGCATTTATATCCGGCGTCAAACTCGCTTAGGTTCTATAGCCCATTTCATTAGTCCGCCCGAGGTCTCGGGCTCAGGCAGCACTGGCTCATTGGGTATCTCACTGGACTTCTATGGTATGAGCTCTGAAATACAAGTGAGCTCCAGCTAGCTAATGGGCCGAAATTAATTTTTCCATTTTCGGGTATCTTCCTCCGCTCCTCTTGTGGCTCTAATATGAAGAATAAACCCAGATGTCGAATCCGTTCTTTATCTCTCGACGAGGACACAAGTTGGAAAAGTCTCGACACGCTTGGCATGTGGTGAGAGTTCCCCTGCCAGTGGCTTACTAGATGGGAGGGAGCCTCGCATGTCTTCGCCGGTGAACGTCTCGCACTGTGATCCCATCGAAAGCTTCTTCATGTCCTAAGAAAGGTCGGCATCTATCACTTCACTGACACGAACTACTTTGGGCACTATCCTCCCCGTCGCTGCACTTCTTTTATTCGACCCACGACACATGTCGAGTAACGCCTTTATTTTGTCCGGATTTGCTTCGATTCCCCTATGATTGACTATGAAGCCTAGAAATTTTCCGGCTGACACGCCGAAGGCGCATTTGGCTGGGTTCAGCTTCATATTATAGTTTCTAAAACTGAACGCCTCCGAGATGAGCGTATGTGGGTATTTCCAAAGAGTGGACTTAACCAAAGATGTCGCCTTATGTATACTTCCATAAGGGTGCCTATATGCTTTGAAACATCCGATTTACTACCGTAGGTCGCTCCCGGCATTCTTGAGGCCAAACTAAGATCACTCGACAACAGTCCTCAGGCCGACGAACGAGGTCTTTTCTTGGTCTTGGGGGTCCATGCTGATCTGGTTGTACCCAGAGAAGGCATCCATGAAACTAAGAAGTTCATGACCTGCCGTGGCATCCACGATGAGATCGATTCTCAGTGGAAACCGCCCTTCGACGTTTGTTTATGTCAATGAAGTCGATACTTATCGCCATTTGCCGCTTGCTTTTTAACGAAGCACGACGCTTGCCAACCACTTCAGGTATTCCACTTCCCCCGATCGCTTCCCGCGCTTGAGGAGTTTGCCAACCTTCTTCATTGATGGCTCGTCTTTCGTGCAAAGCCCCGCGCTTCTCGCTTCGACGGCTTAAGGACGGGTCAGTGTTCAATTCTGATGTGTGATTACCGGGTCAATTCCTCCCATATCTGACTGCTTCCATGCGAAAACGTCCTTGTTCTGCTTTAGAAACTGCGTGAGGAGACGCTTGAGATTTCCCGCCACTTGGAGCCGATGGGCAGATGTTCCGATCGCCATCCAGGGGGAACCTGTCAGTTCCCCGTATGTTCGGTCGTGAGCACCTCGTCACGCATGTCAAGCTCATCCATATTAACGTTGTCAATTAATTTCCCTCGCTTCGACGAGGTCAGATAGCACTCGCCACCCGCCGATCTCCTCGAACCATCCCTATTCCAGCGAATGGTCAGAATTTGATAACCAGATGATACGCGAGGGACGGCTTTATCATACTGGAGACATTCCCTAATAACATGTTATGTCGATAAGTCACAACGAGAAACTCACCGCCGTCGCCGCCGCATGGAGGTTCCAAAGTGAGCACCACACGGACCGAGCCCGTGAGGCAACACCTTTCCCCGTAAAACTCGCAGACGAAAGTGTCGACGGCCTGCTTTCTCCCCACTACTGTCAAAGGTCGAGGCAAAATGATGTTCCGCCGAAAGCCCGCTGTCGCATTAAAAACCCACGAACTGTGTTACGATCACAATAACCACCAATGGGTCACATGGGGTGCCGATATCCTCCGTGACCGGTCGTAGAACGTGATGGTCAGGTTCAGTCGAGGTAGTTTAGATACCGCTTGTATTTCCCATCTCGACGACCATGCCGCAAGTAGCAGCTTTCTCCGAAACAACTAGACTTCTCCTCCTCCCGCGAATCCTCCCGAGATTACGGATTTCCTGGGGTTGCCGGTGTCGAGTCGCCGTTTCACCGAGGCGTGGCCGCGAGCCGTGTGGCCCCGGTCCCTATTCCGGGCTTCGATTCGGGCCTCGATTCGGGCCATATTTCCGGAGATATGAAGCCACTGAGGTATCCCCGTTGTATTAGGTACTCTATTTCTCTCCGGCCAGATACAAGAAACCGTGAGGTGCCCATATCTTATGAAACTCTCGCAATACTTAGTGTTGTCTCTGGGGCCACGGATCCGGAGCCATCCGAGTTGCCACCAAGAACTGCCGTTTCCATACTTCATGCAAGATTTGTGACACCGAGGCCAGCAGGAGTGAAGCGCCGCGCGAGTAACGCCGCTGCCTTTTCGACGTGGTGGGCCCGCACGCTCGAGATTTCCCGCTGAGACGTTTCGATCTTTCCGAGACTTTCTCGCCGCTCGCTTCAGTGGCTCCGTCCCGCGCCGTCTGCTGTACTTTTTCTATAGTGGACGAAGTTCTCCCTTCGATATGAGGGCTTCTCGCCGCTTTATGTACTTCTCTCGCTGGCGCAGTTCCCTACCATACTTCGCCGAGGATTTTGGTATTGGAAACACAGTCCTTCGATCGCACTCCTGCACTCACATGAACGCAGAAATGATACGAATCCTTTCATCTAGCGCATCTATCTTCAAGGATTCCCAGATTGAATCTTGCACGTATGACTCTCAGCTTCCTCGTGAGCCTCACTGACGGCCAACGCATGGTAGCTCTGGCCCAGACGTCCCAAATCCGATTTAAGGGGGAGACTAAAGTCGATGGATGCTTCCCTGAACGAAGAGACTACCAGTGTTGAGGGATTCTATTAAACCAAAGCACAAGGTCGGGCCTTTAACGTGGTAGCGAAGCCCCATAGCCGCACGTGGTCTTTATACCCATGCAACCCATCCGGTTCTGTGAAGTGTTAAGATGGTCGACGGTCTTTCGACTACCAAAGACTTCCACTGCAGATTCGACCATTTCGAGCCGCAACGAATATTTCGACCGTGAAGGGTGATTCAGCTTGTCGCACTAAAGTATCCATAAGACTGGGTACGTCCTTAACTACTCCTTTCATACTACGATTTCCCGTCGAAGACCTAAACCGCTCCCATGATCGCTTCTTCCGCTGGGCGGTGGGGATTTAGGAGGTTCTCTACTTCCCGACCTGGTCTCTTCCAGGATTGCTCTCCGAGGGGGCTAATTGCGCCGTGCCCCTCCGCTTGATTGATTCTCGTCGCTTCGACATCTCGAGGGTTGCCATGACCGTGGTTTCCGCCTTCGTGGGGGAAATGTCGCGCCTTCCCCGCTTGTCGAGGCCCTCGATGTTGCATCTGCCCGGTCAATTGTTCCACCTCTACCAAAGCGCTGACGACGAGGCGGAGTGCTTCCACTTCGCTTCGTGGTCGGCTCGCTGCTGTTTCTGCACCGTCCCGAGGGGCCTATTGTCCCGCGATTCCTGCGGATCCCCGCATCTTGGTGGATCGCGTTACCCCCGCCAGGTTCCGAGTCGGCTCATCGCGAATCGGAAATCGCTTATATTTGGTACGGTGAACCGCCGTTCTACGCATTCACCAACCGGCGATGCTTTTCAACCGAATCGGGCCGGAGCGCAAGTGGGGTCGCTGGCCGACCTGCATCGTCAGGGCCGATGTGCTCGATCGTCTGGGTCGAGGCAGATCGCTGCATCGTTGATCCGCAGTTTCTGACGAGCACTCCTCCCTCGCCGCAAAACAAGGAAAAAGGGGGGTCGGCGAGGGTCAGGCCCGTGGTCGCTCCGCGATGCCTAAGTCATTTTCTAAGAGAAAAGACAGACTGCTTAGAGGGCGATTGTGTTGCCTATGAGTATGCGTCAAAGAATGTATGCAAGAATGTCAGCGCATCTTTCAATCGACTGTGGTGGCTTCGTATTTATAGTGTGGTGGTTCAACCATTGATGGTAATTGGGGAGTCCTTCCATTGATGGAATATTTCTATTTTAGTCCATATCTATCCGTACAGATATAGGAAAAGCGGTTTACTCGATAGTTTTCTTTCCTTATATGAAGACGTCCAACCGACAATGATCTATCATTATCCTTTTCTTTCCTTTGTGCGGGATCCGAATAAATAAAATATATCTTTTCTATTTTCTGCTTAGATGAGATGTAATGGGTTTATCGATCTGCTATGGATTTTTCAAACCTGGCTCCCGTATCTCATTGTGGGCCTGCATCGACCTCGTCTGTGTCGACATGCGGGGGCCCTGGCTTGATATGATCTGCCATTCTCTCCGGCTCAGCGACTGGATATCGGGGCCTATTCATATCGTATTTGATTTGATTTTATAAGATTAGGTAACTTATTGACAATCAACTACTAATCTATGAGCAATATTCCAAGTATATGTTAATAACTTCTTTGTTTACACATTATAAATTTAGTTCACAAGCATACAAACATAAGGAATATTAGGATATGTTTGGTTCTTGTTTTTTAAAACTGTTTTTAAGAATAATTTGTGAAAATACAAATAACATTATTTTGGTGTTTTTTGAAAACTGTTATTATTATATGAATTTGATGTTTTATGTGTTATTTGTGGTTTTTAGAATAAAGAAAAACTGGGAACCAAACATGATCTCCATGTTTTTCTCGTTTCTCCTTATTTTTAGAACATAAAAACAAATTTCTAAAACTATAACCAAACAGCCCTTAAGTTCGGGAATTCTACAAGGCTGATTCAACACTTAAATTACTGAACTCTTGGAAGACTAAGTAGCGAAAAATTACTAAAGAAAATTATTTTCTCATGTTTGGTTTTGGTATGCATGAAAAATATAAAAGAAAATTAAATATAATTAAAATTTCTCAAAATATTTTAAAATTTCTTAGTCCTTATATAATGGAGAAAAACAGATAAAACGAGTTTGAATAAACATATAAAATTAATTTATTGTGTTTTAACTTATTTTTTATTTTCCTTATGATTTTCTTTTCTTCAATTTTCCTCTATTTTTTTCTTTCCTTAGTGCTTTCTAGATTCCAAACGAAGCTTTAAGGTTGCATTGTTTGCAAAACTTTTAGGATTTATTTTTATTTCAGGAAAGTTTGAAAAAAGCTAGAAATACAAAGTAAAAATAAAAAATAAAATAAAATATATATTTTAAAATAAATTGTTTTATATTACTTAAACTAATTTAATTCCATTATATAAATTAAATAATTTTTAAAAAAATGCAAGTTTTTTTTTTTTAATATTTTTCATTATATTTCTGTTCCTTTCTATTTTATATGGTAAAACCAAACGCTGGGGAATTTTTTTTTCTTTAGTACTTTCTAAGAACCAAATATAATCTTAAATTTTCCTAAATATAAATTTAATATGTTTTAAAATTTTTTTTTCAATATTTAATTTGAAAAGGAAATTATAAATAAATCTAAGTAGCTTGCAATACTAATTATACTTCATAAATAGAATAATTTAGTTGATAATTTAGAATAATTGATGCACGTAACAATTTAAAATAACAAATAATCAGAAGGTTAATAATCTTATTTAAATATTAGTCTTGAAGCATTTGATTGAACAATAATTAAAAGTTCAAACACTCTATTGGACAAAAATAAAGTTCTAACATCAAAATAGAAAAAATCGAAAAGTTTAAACACTTAATTGAACAAAAATAAAGTTGTGACATCACAATAGAAAAAATAAAAAAGTTAAGACACTTGATTGAATAAAAATAAAATTGAGACACCAAAATAGAAAAAATAAAAAAGTTTAGACACTTGATTGAATAAAAATAAAGTTGAAACACCAAAATACAAAAATAAATTAGAAAGTTTAGACACTTGATTGAACAAAAATAAAATTGAGACACCAAAATAGAAAAATGAAAAAGTTGAGATACCGTTTATGCAATTAACCCAAAATAAATAATAATAATAATAATAATAATAATAATAATAAATAATAATAAATAATAATAATAATAAACATATGTATCTCCAAGTATGTGAATGTATTACCATAACTAGTGAATGTACTAGTACATAGTATAGAAGAAAACGATGTTTAATTTCGCTTACTATCATGATACCAAAGCCATCAAATCACCTTGGTGTTTTTTTTTTTCATTTATTATTAATCTCATCACGTGTTTTCACTAACTTAACAAATGTTCTACTTTAACGTACTTTACAATTACCAAGTATGAATCAAAGCATATCAAGGAAATTACTACCATAATTGCCAATAGTATATGAATTGTAATTTGTAGAGGATAATTTAGTCCGAATAAATTTCCATTTTGAAAACCTAAGTTTGGGATTGAGGATGGAGTAAAATGATGTTCGCATGATCGTGATATGTGGAATTGGTGGAATAGGCAAGACAACCATTGCTAGATATGTATATAATCAATCAGGATTTGAATGTAGCTTCCTCAAAATGTTAGAGATGCTTACAAAAGAAAAGGTCATCTTCGTCTACAAAATCAACTGCTTAATGATATCCTAGGTGGAGAAAAAGAAAAAAAAAAAAAAGCAATGTTTGCCAAGGAGCTTATGTGAAAAAAAAGTCTTCAATTTCGAAAGGCTCTTATTGTTTTTGATGATATTGAGGATATGGACGAATTAGGTCTTTTTTTATCGGAAAACATGATTGGTATGGTAGTTAGCAGAATCATCACAACTAGAAATACATTTGCTAAATACGATTGAAGGATTACCTATATGAGGTTGAAGTACTAAAATCCAATGAAGCACTTGAGCTCTTTAGTCAATATTCTCACGAAATATTCCAAAGAAGGATTTTTTGATGAATACCCTTAAATCGTGTGGTATATTATTGTAAAGGTCTTCCATTAGCTTGAAAGCCTGTTCCCTTTATGTGACAAGACAAGACGTGAATGGGAAAGTGAATTGTATAATTGGAAAAAGAACCTGAAGAGAAAATTCAAAATGTGCTTAAAATAAGCTTGGATGGATTAGAAGCTAAACAAAAGGTGGTATTCATTGATATTACTATTCATGTGAAGATAGAGACTTTGTATCAAAAGTATTGGACGGTTGCAATTTGTATGGTGAAAGAAATATAGGAGTACTATGGGAGAGATGTCTTATATCTATCTCACAGTACAATAGTATATATATATATACGATTTGATAAAGAGAATGGGCTGGAAAATTGTTCAAGAACAATATCCTGAGGAACCTAGCAAATGGAGTAGACTATGGAGTCCAAGTGATATCTATTCGGGCTTTTATGTTTAAAAGATGAGGATTGGAATCACCCAATCGCTTGATCATCATTAGGAGATAAAGGATTTCATAACATCTTTTTCTTTAAATTGATTTTTTTTTCGTTTACCTTTTTTCCTCCCTACTTCTAGTTCTTTGCTGTGGGGATGAAAATGTTGAAATCATATTCCTAAACTCGTCATTTAAAAGAAATATGGTTCAACACAAAAATATTTGATCAAATGAAGAAAGTGTTTGCTAAGATGAAGAAACTCAGGTTGCTGAAAGTCTATTATAATTATGATTATGAAGGCTCGGTTCACTAGGAAGGTCATGAGTATAAAATGCATCTTCCTAAAGGTTTTGAATTTCCTTCTAATTTAAGATACCTTCATTGGGAGAATTTAGAGTCTTTGCCTTCAAATTTTCATGGAGAGAACCTGGTTGCAATCAACTTGAAGTCTAGCAACATAAAAGAACTTTTGATAGGGGAGAAGGTATAATCATTATTTAATTACTTTTTTTTATGCTAATTTTCAAGTTCAAGTTATCTTTTTTTTTTTCTTTCTAAAATGTCTACATAAAGGTCTCGTGCACTGAAGTTCATTGATCTAAGAAACCCACAAATGCTATCAAAATACTAGATTCTCAAGGATGCCAAGATTGAGAAACTCAGCCTTGAAGGTTGTATAAGCTTTCATAACTTCATTCATCACTGGGCACATTTCCTCGACGCAATTTCAAGGAGCTTAATTTTAGACAAGTGGAATCGAGAACTCCCAAGGGGCCATTGTCCTTGATATTTCAAACTCTTAATCTCTATGTTGGAAGTTTGAGAAATTTCCATATGATCTTTGTGAATATGGACGCTTAAAGGAGGCTCGATGAGTCCGACAAAGGGTATTAAAGAACCCCAAGCAAGATCGTGTCACTGCCTACTGGTCGCGAATGGGCACTGCCGTGCTAATGGCCTCATATATCCACTAAATTGAGACCCAACCTAACACGCCACGCATATTGCTTCATACTGACTGGTTTCGCCTCGCCTCGGGCTCACGCAGCCATTCGCCTCCCGACCGGGCCAGGCAGGCAGCCTACACCCTTCTTCATAGTTAGGTCCAAGACCAGCGACAAGCTCCCCAAACTTAACCGGGTCGGAATGCCTAAACTCCAAAGGATCTCCACCTCCATCCCCTACACGCCTCGGTCTCAAGCGCCCACACCATTGGGTCTAAACCATCGCATAGCTGATCTTCAATAAAGCTCTTCTAATCACGGCCACGACGCCACACAATAAGTCCGTGACATTCTCCCCATCTAATATCTGAGACGCCGCAAGGCACCTTTCACCTCCACCTTCCTTCGAACACTGCTGCTCCCCTCGTCCATCCACTAAGGTCGGCGCTGATACCCCGGGCCAAAGGGACGCCCTTCTCTTGAGACGCGGTATCACACAACCGTGGAAGGAGACCCGGCTCACATCCACCCCGAAAGTAGCACCTCGCTAGACTTCCACCCCTAGTAGGCAAGGTCTTGTTATGCACTACTAGTCAAAGAACCGGCACCAGGCGATCTCGAGGAACGCACACAAATTTCGAGCACCACGGCTTCTGCCATCGTGTGCTCTAAGGGAGAGAAAGACTTTCGGCCCAGGATCGGGCCAGAAGACACCATACCGTCAAGACTTCGTCTCGTCATACCACTGGGTCACGGCCCACTGCTTCACGCAGCCAAGCGCTACCGCGGCGGGCGGCCTCCCATATATCCACTAAATTGAGACCCAGCCTGACACGCCACGCATATGGCTTCATACTGATTGCTCGCCTCGCTCGCCTTACCGTGAGAAATGGCCCACTTCCCGACTGGGCCAGGCAGTGGTAGCCTACACCCTTCTTCATAGTTAGGTTCAAGACCAAAATGACAAGCTCCCCAAACTTAACCACGATGCTTAAATCCCCAAAGGATCTCCACCTCCATCCCCCTACACGCCCTCGTCTGAAGCGCTCCCACACCATTAAGTTCAAAACCATCAGTATGCTTGATCTTCAATAAGTCTTCACTGCGGTCACGGACGCTCACACAATAAGTCCGTGACAATTGGGTCCTTGATATTTCTTGAAACTCTTAATCTCTCAATGTGTTGGAAGTTTGAGAAATTTCCCGCTATGATCTTTGTGAATATGGGATGTTTAAGATGGCTTGAGTTATCTGGGAGTGGTATTAAAGAACTCCCAAGCAGCTTTGGATATTTGGAATCTCTTCAATCTCTTAGCCTCACAGGTTGCTCAAACTTCAAGAAATTTCCAGAGATCGATAATGTGAAACATTTAAAGTATCTTTCTTTGGAAAGAACTGCTATTAGGGGACTCCTGACTAGCATTGGGTGCTTAGAGGCTCTTATGTATCTTTACCTCAATGGTTGCTCAAATTTTGAGAGGTTCCCTGAGATCCAAAAGAATATGGAAAACTCAGGGATCTTTGTCTTGCAAATACTGCTATAAAAGAACTACCCCATTCAATAAGACATCTTACCCAACTTCAGTGGTTAAGTCTAGATAACTGCAAAAACTTGAGAAGTCTTCTAGGCCACATTTGTTAGATGAAATTCCTAAAAGAAATCTTCGTCAATGGCTGTTCAAATCTAGAGTGTTTTGAGGAGATCATAGAGGATATGGAACATTTAGAAAGCCTTTATTTGCATGACGTGGTTATAACAAAGCTGCCATCATCAATTGAACATCTAAAAGGTCTTAAACGGTTGGCATTGAACAATTGTGAGAATATTGACTCTTCCCAACATCATTGGTAATTTGACATGTCTTCGTGCTCTTCTTGTTTATAACTGTCCAATGCTACAAAAATTACCCGACAGTTTGAGAAGCGTGCAATGTTGCTTAGAAACACTAGATTTAAGTGGTTGCAATATGATGGAAGGAGCAATCCCCAGTGATTTATGGTGTTTATGCTCATTGTTGACATTAAATGTGAGTGAAAACAATATTCGTTGCATTCCTGTTGGCATCATTCAACTTTCTCAACTAAATACCCTTTCCATGAATCACTGTCTAGTGCTTGAAGAAATTCCAGAGCTTCCAAAAAGTCTAAGATGTATAGAGCTAACATGGTCATTCATGCTCGAAACCTGTCAAGTCCAATACTCTGGTCATATCTTCTCAACTGCTTCAAATCACAAATTCAAGTACGACTTTTGCATATGCCACTTAATTTTTATTTTATTTTATTTTATTTATGAAGGCATGAGATCTGAAAGCTATACTTTTATGCAGGACTTTGTAAAGAGAACATATGTTATATCCACAAAAGGACATCACTATTTATATTGTGACACCAATGTTGTTATTCCAGGAAGTCATGGAGTACCAAGGTGGGTAAGTCATAAGAGTATAGGACATGAAATAAGGATAGAGCTTCCCAGGAATTGGTATAAAGATAACAACTTCGGGATTTGCTTTATTCTGGTCATCATGTTCCACTCGATGATTATATACGCGAGACAATAGATGGTGATACTCTTCCACCTGATTTTGATTCTCCAAATTTCTATTTGTTGATATCCCATGGTGATCAATTTGAACACATAACTAATATACCGTTTAATCAAAATTGTAAATCATACATATACTTTAATTTATTACCCGATGGTGGTCGCATTACATCAAGAGTAATATGATCATCTTCAAATCCAAAGATTAAGGGTATATTCCCTAAGATTCAGATTCCAAGCAAGTATCGATCTAGTGGGTGGAACAACTTTAAGGTTTGCTTTGTGGGTCCTTTCGAGTGTGGCGAGAAGGTAGGTTTCAAAGTGGAAAGCTGTGGGATCCATCTCATGTATGACGATGCCCAAGATAGTCATCAACAGGGCCTTCAACTATTCAATGTCAAAAGAGGCCATGATGATACGGAGGATTGATTACTCACATCACACAAATTCAAGACATATCTAGTCCCTCCACCAAGGTACATCTCTTTTTTTTCATTTACTCTATCAAATATTTATGATAATTAGTGAAAATAAAAGTATAGAGACAACTTCTACTATTTTTGTATCCTTGGGAGGTTCGATTGAGTAATTTAAAATGACCTCACTTTATTTTAATTATTTATTCTTAACCATCCCAAAATAATTTTCTTACAAGATTTGAGTATTTATTCTAACTTATCCTACAAATATATTAATGAATTTAGAAGGATGAACCATACTCAAATTTTATAAGTTAAAAGTATCCAACTTAAGTGCAAATTGGAATATCAGGCATATAGATCAACATAAAGGTATGGATATTGATTTTGTGGACAAATTTTTTATTTGAATATTTTCATTTATATAGTTGTGTTATGATTATTATTATTATTATTGTAAATTGTTTAGTTATGTTATGAGTCTATTTGGTCGGTAAACCATGCATGGATTTTTGTTCTTAATTTTTCTCTCGTGATACATCTCATATATGACAATGCCCAAGATCATTATCAATGGATCTATCAGCTATTCAATGTCAAAAGAGGCCATGATGATGATACGGAGGATTGATTACCAAGGTACATCTTCTCTCTTTTTCATTTTTCATTTACTTGATGATCAATTTTAATAATATATAATAAAGTATTAAGACAACTTCTAATGTTGTTATATGTTTGGGAGGTTGAATGTGGTAATGGATATATTAGCGTCATTAAAATGACCTTGTTTTTCTTTTCCTTAATTTTTAAGATTTTATTTTAATTAATTATTTATTCTTAATCATTCTGAAATTTTTTTTAAACATATATAAAAGTATTTATTCTAACTTATACTAAAAATAAATTAATGAATTTAGAATTTGTTCTTCTCTAATTTCCATTCTCCCTAATTTCTACTGTTGAAATCAAAACCTAGAATTTGTTCTTCCCTAATTTTGATTCTAAATCAAACCCCAGAATTTTTGCATGTCCTAATTCAGCAAGTGTTTCCTATTTGTATTTTTGTTAATTTATTAGTGTAATACAATGTTACATTGATTGTGATGTATTCTTGTCACAGGATAACCAAAGGTTAGTTCTTCTATGGTGTGATCCCGACCAGGTCAGGATGTTGCAGGATCAAATAAATCCTCTGATCAGTGAAGAACATGCGCTGCAAGAGGAAATCAAGGATATGAAGAAAATTCGTCATTATGAACATGATCAATTTAGTTTGTGGAAAATTATTTGTATTGCTATGTTTTTTGTAGGAAAATTTTTCTTTGTTATTGTTGTAGTTAAAGAGATGAATAGTTGAGCCAAGTTGAGTTAATGTGATAGCTGGGGAGTATTTTTGAGTTGTATGTTGTCTCAAGTTGAAGTTCAATTTAACTGGTGTCAAGTTCAAGTTCAATGTATGCTTGATTACATTTTGAATGTATGCTATTCCGTGTATTGATATGAGATTGATTAATATATCCTAGACAAATTCAATGTCAAATTTTGAGCCAAGTTCTATATCCTATTTACAAAAAAGGCATCCCAAGAATGAAAATAAGCCTATTGTTTAACTAAATATTGCATGCCATATACATGACCCGAGGTCATGTTCTTTAATAAATGACCAAATAAAAGTAGAGCACAAACAATGAACAATAAACTTGTCATATACATCAACCAAGGTTATGTTCTTTAGCAAGGCCGTTATTTTATAAATGGAAAAGTTGTTGTTTACATTTTTAGCTTAAAAAAATGACTAAAATCAAAAAACAATTTGTCCGAGTACCCCTTCAAAGAGCCAAACAACCAAAACAACATATGTATGGCTGATGTGTACATTTTAATCAAACAACTTACAAAAATTATAACTTCTCAGCAACAAAGTTATATTCCTAAAATCTTCATTTGGTGGTGAATCAATTGTTGGAATTACTTCCAGTTCGCCTGCTTTTGAAGAAGTTGAAACCTTCCCAAGCATGATACATCCTCCATTATCCTTAGGGTGTTGAATGGCATGTTAGCCATGTTAACAAGACCACCATCACCTATAACATAAATTCTTCATTGGTAGATGGAGTAAGATGAAATATAGGGTATAGTGGGTTTCCTATGCTTAATATCTAATATTGCACATATATTGGAAATGAATTTCTCCTCTGCTCATTGATTTTTCCTTGATTCACGTTTTAATATAAATTGTTTTCTTGCATACTTTTTTCTTCAAGAAAAGCGGTATCAAATCATTGAAATGAAGAATTTACTTCAAGAATCATTCTAGAGTTTCCAAATGTTTGATATCAATATGCATAAAGGCCATGATTTGCAAAATTCTTTGTAAGGGCTATGTTTTCTTTATTTTGTAGAAAATGTGTGTGTATGAACTTAATTATTTGCCTTACTTGAATTTAGGAGAGCCTTGCTGAGATATAGTTCCTTGAGCTCCCTCTTGATAGGCTTTTGTTGTAGCTCATTTTCCGATTCTAACAGCTTCGGCAGGCTTTTACTAAATTTCTAATAAGATTGGTTCTTCTGCCCTTACAGGCAAAACTTCTGCAATTGCTGATACATATAAATATATAAAGAAGAAGCTTACTTTGAGCTGAGAAAAACAATCAGAACTTTAGAGAAGAACTTGATTTTGGTGTTAGATTATGGGGAATTCAGGGCAAGAAAATCAATCTAGAGGGTCAATTTGATTTCTAAATTGATGTGGGCAATGAAGAGGATTGATGTGGAGATGAAATTAGAAGAGATTAGCTTTGAGGGGAGAACCCCTTTTCATTTGATCTCAATTGGGAAAATTAAAAGTAAAATTGATTTTTCGTTGTGCCGTGGTCCCAAAAGTAGTTAGCCAGGTGGCATCCATGTTAGCTTTGTTTTAATGACTGTTTGTCCAGCAAAGCAAGTTGGTGACGACAGGGGCATGGATGAGTTACACATAAAGTCAGGGGCATGAAGGAATAAAGTAAAAAGATAATGTTGGGGGCTCTGCTACAAGTACAATCATAAGAAAAAAACAAAGTTACTTTTGAATTATTTGATGGCTCTTTTCTTCTATTGCTTTAAAAGACTCCCACTCCCACCGTTCTACTCATTAATTTTTTACCAGCCCTTTAACTTTTGAACATTATTTTTTTAAAGTTATTTGCTTATGAAATTGTCCCTCTTAGGACTCAAACCCCTCCCTTCCCATGTCCTGTCTTTAAATGTTGAATGCTCTAACCAACTGAGTTAGGCATGTGGATACTTTTGAACATTGCTTGTTTTCAAGAAAAAAGCAAATGTTATGAGCTTGTTTGGTTACTTTTTTTGAAAACTGTTCTTGATAAAAGTTTTTGAAAACACAAAGAACACCATTTTGGTGTTTTTTGAAATCTGTTATTGTTTTTATACAACTAAACACTTTAGTTACAGTATAGTAAACTGTCCCTACTGGGACTTGAATCCGAGACCCCTCCCTATGTGTAATGACCCGTACCAAATAATACAAGTTTGCAACACGTTTGACCAAGTTTGACTAAGTTTTGACCAAATTTGACTAGGTTTGACCAACACTTAGTAGGTTGACCAAAGTTGACTTTTCAAGGATGAATAATTTGGATTACTAAGACACCATTTCAGAGGGCCTCGCCGATACGAGTTCATAGGACTGGTCGAACGCCCAACCGACTCCACGGATAAAAAGTTATAACCTTGGTAATTTCAAATCCAAGAAGTTTTAACAGTTGTCCACAAACTCTCTTCAAATTTTACCCGAAGCGAATTCTAGGCCCTATATAAACATAACTTTGATGCCAAATGAAAGCCTAGCCCCCAAAGCACCCATCTGAGCCCAAAACCCTAGGAAGAACTCTCCAAATCATATGAACACCTGTAGGTCATTTTGACCATTTGGCGAGCCAGGAGTTTCTGGGACCAAAAGAGGCACCACCGGCCGGCCACCTGCAACACGCGCCGGACAGGAGGGAGGGGGACATCCGTAGACGACGCCAAGCAAAGGAAGCTCCCCCCGCCAACCGCCGGGCCGCCGGACGCCCTATCGGGCAGCGGCGCGTGGCGCACTAACGTGGGACAATCGGTTTTTCTTGATATTCCGCCATTTTCGGCCACTCGTGCCACCCCATAGCTCATCACCCATTTTTAGACTTCTGAACTCATTTTCGTGGTCCCTTTAAGTGCATTCTCCCTCACCGCTTGAAAGTTACGACGAAACAAAGTTGACCGACGATTGATCGAAGCCTGCCACCACAAAATGATCGTTGACCAAGGTACTTGGTACTGATGAGTTCTCGGTCTCTTTGGGCTTCATTGATATGTGGTTTGGTAAAATTTTGACGCCGTTGGTTAGTTTTCCATTTTTAGGTTGTTTTAGGTAATTATCGAAGTTGGGATCGAAATAGAGTACCAATTGGTCAACGGACAAAATTGAAGTTGGATTAGTGAAATTGGATGTTTTTAGGAATTATCGACGGTTCAATTTCGAGAAATTAGCCTCGGTGAAAAGCTCAATTTCTTGGGATATCGCCTATAGGGCACACCGTGTAATCGACCTCGTTTGAAACCAATTTGGATGGTTTCATAGTTCTAAAATTATTCTAAGGCCTTCGTATCCTAAATGTTAGCGGTTCGCTTATTGGAGCCTAAAATGGTGTGTTTTTTTGTTTATATTATAAAGACTCACGCTGCCGGTGGACGACTTCGTAGGAACAGGACTGAAAGGCCTCAGAGTTTGTGAGTGGTTAATATGTTTTTAAATGATTTGGGTTATTATATTGATATATCTATTGTGATTAAATATTTTACATGTATACTGTTTTGATCAAATGGTTGGTTGCATACAAATGTGATTATCGGTCTCATATAAAACAAGTTATCATTTCATGTGTATTTTGTCAACATTTTAACTGTTTGGAAGTTGTACTAAGTTCGTGGATGAGTATGTGGTATTTGAATATTTTGGGTACGTGGATTGAGGTTGTAAACCACCTTGAAAAACTATTGTTTTAAAAATGGATCTTGAGATTTTGTGGAATGACTCTGCAAGTACGGTATTGTTGGGAAAGTACATGTGAGTAAGGGAACGATTGTATTAGTCACTACGTGATGGATGTGTTCAATTCGAGGTTATTAGGTGCCACGATGGCCGTGTTTACTCCGGAGGTTTATTAGGTGCCACGTGATGGCCAGGTTTAACCGAAGGTTTATTAGGGTGCCAATACGGATGGCCGTGCTTGCTCTGAGGTTTATTAGGCGCCACGCGGATGGCCTGGTTTACCCGAGGTTTGTTAGTTGCCACAGGATGGCCTGGGTCTACTCCGAGGTTTGTTAGTTGCCACCGATGGCCTGGCTCTACCTCGAGGCTTGTTTAGTTGTTCACGTTGACGGCTTCTGCCCACCTCGAGGTTTATTAGCTGCCACGCGGACGGGCCGGGTAACCACAAGTTTATTAGCTGCCACTAAGTATCGTGAGGTCAAGCTTTCATCGACGCATTTATGATGGGTACATGGATGGTATGCTGTTGATTTTCTGAATATGGTATAACTATTTTAATACTTATGGTTGTGGTGCATGTCATGGTTACTTTATTACATGGTGGTGATACATGCTTTATGATCATTTTATGTTGTAGCAAATGATTATAGTTTTCTTGACATTGTGTCTACAAATTGTTATACAGATTTACATGTATTTGGGCTTTGGTAAAGTTGGGTTTTGTGAAATGTTTGCTAAACGGGTAACATTACAAAAGAGTGGAAGTGAAGTCTTGAGAGAAGAAATTTTCGAAAAATAAAAGCATTATTTTCCGTATAAATTATGCCACTCACTGAGATTTATTTCTCACGTTTATTGTTTTAAATCGTTCCCTAGGTCCGGCAAACTTCAGGCCTACTCGCGCCGTATCTAACACTGCTTTCTTTCTCGCGATAAATGCGACTCACCCCATCCATCCTGGCCTTTGATTTGTTGGACCTATTTATTTTTATCTTGTAACCCTAAATTCGCAAATACTCTTAGAATGCTCTGATATTAGTATTAAACTCATATGGGTCCCTATTATGTATAAAAGCAGTACTATGACCTACATTTGGATAGGTCGGTCGGGTTTTTCTATATAATTGAGGTATTGTGGTACTGCTTGTGTTTACTTCTCTTAGTAGGGTCCTCAGGCATTCCCTGGTGGATTGTATACTGAATTCCACTAGCGCGGACCACCTCGTGAACCCCTGAGGGGTATCCGGGTCGGGTCCTGTCACTATGTCCTGCCTTTTTGAAACATTGGGCGTTCTACCACATGAGCAAGGCATGATGTGCAAGTATATGTTAATAACTTCTTTATTTGAGCTTTAGAATTGAGCTCACAAGCATACAAACACAAGGAATATTAGGGTTGTTTGATTCCTGTGTTTGAAAACAATTTTTTGTTCTCAAAAACAAGGAGAACAAGGAAAATAGGGAAAACATGTTTGGTTCCCATTTTTTTTGTTCTAAACAGTCACAAAGAACACAAAAAGACTAAATCCAATTTATAAGAACAGTTTTCAAAAAACACAAAAATGGTCTCTTTGTGTTTTCAAAATGTGTTCTCAAGAACAATTTTCAAAAATAGGAATCAAACAGGCCCTATTTTCTAAAAACTGTTATTGTTGTCTGAATTTGGTGTCTTCTATGTTCTCTGTGTTTTTTTCAAAACAATTAAAAATTGGGAACCAAACATGTTCTTTATGTTTTCCTTCCTCTCCTTGTTTTTGAGGACATAAAACAATTTATTACATAGTGGATTTTGTCTTGGTTGGCCCATAGTTTTTCTCCGATAAGGGAGTTTTCCACGTAAATCATTGTGTATTTTATTGTCCCTGGTTTATTTCTCTATTCTAGTTGTTATTTTGCCAAGGTTGATCTCGGGATTTTTTCCCAACACAAACCTTGGTTAATCATCCACTACCGTTAGTGTATTTATTCTATGGTTAGGAGTGTAATTATCTCTTATTCTGTAGTTAAAAGTTCAACATCAAATATTTTCTCAAGAAAAATATAAAACATGTAATAACAATGACAAAATTATTTTAAGTAATTTTACAAATAGGGAAAATTGTGTTATGGATCCCATGCAATTTATTTGAAAAAAATATGATCAAAAGACCTAAAACCAAGGTTAGGTCCCTTAACTTCAAAAATATTTGATAAAGATGACAAAATATTTGATAAAAAGTTTAACAAACCTAAGGTACGAAATCATGTCTAACACATATGGTAGTATACATGGTTTATTAAGATTTACCTAACGTTTATTGGACTTTTTATCAAATATTTTGCTCTCTTTATCAAATATTTTTGAAATCAGTAACCTTGTCTTAGTTTCAGATATTTTGGTCATAATTTTTTGAATAAATTGAAATGAGGACACATAACATAGTTTTGCGAAAAAAAAAATAAGGTCAACGACTTGAATATATCTAATGCCACATTCAACCTCCCAAACAAATAACAATATAACAAGTTAATTGGATACTTTTTTTCCACTGATTCTAATAAATATTTTAACATTAAGTAACTAAAAAATAGAGAAGATGTACCTTGATGGGGGAGTTGGAAACTAGACTTGGTCTTGATTTTTTATGTTTTGGGTGATCCTCTGTATCTTGATTGCTTCTTTTGACATTGAATAGCTGATGACTCTGTTGGTGATGATCTTGAGCATCGTCATGATATATGAGATGAATCCCACAACTTTCCACTTTGAAAGCTGCCTTGCCACCGCACTTGAAGGGGCCAACAAAGTGAGCCTTAAACTTGTTTCACCAATTGGATCGATACTTTCTTGTAGTCAAGTAATTGAGAAAATAACCATCCTCAATGTTGGATCGAGATGATGTGGTAAATTTCATAGCTCAAAAAACCATTAATCGAGTATGGTTTACATTTCTGGCTCAAACTGTATATAGTTTCATGTGTTCAAATTGATCACTATGGATATCCCAAATTGAAGTTCGGGAATACAAAAATGAGAAAAAAAGAATCACGTATATGAGTAATTCATATATTGTCTTGCTTATAACATCATCAAGTGAGGAACATGATGGAAGAATAAAGCAAATCCCAAGAAGTAGTTATCTTCTGCACTCACCCTTCGGAAGCTCTACTCTTATTTCATGTCCCATACTCTTATGACTTGATCTACTAGGCATTCCACAACTTCCTGGAAGGTCATTGGTTTCCATAGCTCACATGAAGGAGAGATCGCTTCTCAGATTCGAAAAGATTTTCTTTACAAAATCCTACAAAAAGTGGTAAGGTAAATTTCATGCATTCAAAAAAAAAAAAAAAAAAAAAAAGGTAAAGTGTCATAAGTAATATTCATACCTGAATTTGTGATTTGAGGCGGTTGAGAAGGTATGACCAAAGTAAATGTGTTGAATCACTTGATAATGTTTTCAGGCATGGACAACCATGTGCTTCTATCCTTCTTAGACTAGATGGAAGCTTCGGAATTTCTTCGAGCATTGGGCAGTGATTCTGATGCTTAGACTTTAAGGAAAGTGGGTGCTCTATATGTATATATATCGACTCACGGTGAGATGTGTGCTTCTTTTTTTTTCTTTCCTTAAATTGATTTCATGATGTTTTAGTAAAATAATTTAATTTCTAACATTTTGGAAACGATCATTCAGTACTTAGTAATGGTATTAGTTATCATAAGTGTTTGAAGTTTGATAGAAGTTTCTTGATGGTTGTTGCTGGTCTATGCCTATTTCATAGTACTCTATTCTTATATGACTAAGGTTGGTACCTCCCAGATACCTATCCCCTTTTACCTACCGCCTCAAGGGCGTGTATGCGACATAAGCTGGCGTATTAAGGTACAATAATGCCCATGATGTTTGACCATATATCCAACTTGGGCATTAAACTTTTTTTGGATCAAATGTTGCCCTTAATGTTTGTTTCGAAGCTCTAATATGTCTTTATTGTCAATATAGTGAACAGATGGGTAAATGGGCATCTAACGTCGATATCGTGTCACCCATCAACGGCTTGACATGTCAACAAATTATGTCATGAATGGGTGACACATCAATGACATTAGACACCTTTTTGTACATCTGTTCACTTTGTTGATGATAGGACTATATTTGAGTTACAGAACAAACGTTAAGGGTAGCATTTGACTAAAAAAACGTTTAAGGGCTAAGTTAGACATATTGTGACACCCCAAAACCTGGGGGTCCGTTGACTACCCGTCAACCTCGGCTGAATACTGCGGAATGCTCAGATCCCGACATTTTTCACGAAAAATCTGACGGTAGGTCCCTTTGTACCTGGATACCCAAATAAAACCTGTATATAACCTATCCCAAACATCAATATCATGAGTACAAACAAATTCGCTTGGGGCCCACACAACACTACTATCAATATATATATATATATATATATATATATATTCAAACTATATCCAATAGTTCAGAGTTCAATTGTTTTACTCTTATACAACGATATTAAAATTAAAAAACAATTTAATACATGTAGAACCATTAAAGCCACATTCCTGGGCCTCTCTTCTCTAAAACCTGCCCTAGGACGAGGCCGTCTCCCTCGCACGCCCTCAGACTGTAAAATAGTATCCTCGACTGTGGTGATAATGTTTAGTAGTGGAATCACCCTAAGTGGGCTACTCTCCACTAAATGCATATGTAATGCTCCAGCAACACACATTCAAGAAAATGTACTAATCCTACTTAGATATCTAACTCGATCACTACCCTCGAAGCCACTGACTCCCTCACACCCGCCTAAGCCTCGTATGAGAATTATTATGTTTATTTGTGGACAACCCTCTGATGTATATATATACCAATTGGGCCGTCTCCGACGATTGATATTATTTATGGACTACCCTCCGATGTATATCAATTGGGCCGTCTCCGACGATTGATATTTTTTTAGTCTGGACTACCCTCCGATAATTATCATTTTTAGACAACCCTCCTAAACCATTTTCTCTAGACTCACCTCATGCACTCACTCCTATCGTCCTAGGGTGCCCCAGTGCATATGGAATGCATGATGCCAATTCCAATACAGTCTATAACACATGCAAATATATAAACATGCATATATTCACATAAAATTAAATCACACAATCATGTCATGTAATTTCACCATCAATTACATCAAAATTAGCGCATGTGGGCTAATGATCAAACACGAGCAACTCTATTTGAATTACTCACCCAAACACATTATTTCACAAAAATTATTTTGTTAACACCATTCTCTGGAATACGAAACCCCACATCTCACAACTGATTTAACGCCCACCATCTAGTGATCCCACTTTCTCAATACCTCCATCTTCTCCCCGCCCCATTACTGTCAATGATTGCTCATGGTTCTTCATAATTTATGGGAACCCAAACAGCCCATAAGAGTGTTAGCTGGGCTGCTCCATGGCTCCTGTAATTCTAACATTTCGGTCCTAAGATTTTGGGGATCACCAAACGGCCCTCACGGCCTCAAAAACAACCGGGGAACATTATAAAACACTTAAATAAAGGTAAACCTAAGTAGGATAAATCCTCTACCTCTCTGAGCTGAACAAATCCCTAAAACCGGAGTCCACATGTAGGCCTCCACAGAGCAAATTTTTGCTTGTCTCGACGAATCTCTACTTCAAGGATCTAAAATTCTCAGAGAGGCTGAGGTCCTCTCTCTAAAACCTCCATTTTTTTCAATTTCTGTAGCTACTGCCGTTCCACCCACGTTTTTGCTCTTTGTATTTGAAGAAGACAACCACTATTCCTCTTTTTGTCTTTTTCTAACTTAAACACCTAAAAAATGACATTTATAACCTTCTTTCCAGCTACATTCCTCGCACTATCTCGGCCGTCCATTTTCATACATTATCTACTCATGCCACTTATGGCACATGAGTACGTGTTATATGTGACTTTCGTCGCATCGAAAATCGTTTTATGGCACCTGAACCGCGATGCCTCGAAAAACGTGCCAACTCCAACTATCTCGGAATTCTACGAAATTCGACGTGCTAGCTAGATTTTGCGAGATGATTCCAATGGTAAAATCCGTTTCGTCATCCGAGATCTAGAGAATAAATTCCAGATTTTTAACCGAAATTACAATTTTGCAACCGAAATTACGATTTTGCCATTTTTTCAGAAATTGGAATTTCTCGGGTCTTACACATATGGTCAAACATAAGGAGCATTTGTGTACCTCATCCTGACATGTTTCTTAAGTCACTTAATTACTTTCAATTAAATTACATGAAGCATAAATTTTAGTACTTGATTTACTCTTAAGTCACATGTCATACATTTGTTAAGGTAAAATAACGCATGAATTGTTTTCCTTTAAAACCTAATATGAAAATTTGGAATTACATTTCCTAATATAAGTAATGGGCTGGGAATGAGTGTAAATAATGAATAAGTACTAAATATGATTTATAAGATATTTATTTATGTAGTTTTAATTTTAATTCATGTTTGTAAAATTAATTTTATTTAATCCCTAATGTACATTCCACTTTAATTTTATAGTTGAGATTAATAGTAAATATTTTTAGTTATGGGATATCTTCAACTTGATTTTAAGATCTCTTAAATGTTTAGATTTTTAAATTTTATTCAGTAGTAAATGACTACATAATATTTAAACTCTATTCCATTTATTTTATTTTCTTTTTTCTTTCTAAAATGAATTTTATTTTAATATTTTCTATTTTTATTACATAATTTTGTTTAGGGATGGTGATGGAGGCATGGATAAGGAATGAAGTGCGGACCTACTTGAAATCCCACTTGTCCTAATGACATGGGTTAGAGCCAAGAGATTCAAAGAAGTCTTTAATGTTTTAATTCGAGATGCTCAAGTGGAAGAAGCTTACGTGTTCAACTCCAAAGAGGAAACAAAGACGATCCACGTCATCAAAGGAAATCTTGATTTGGACCAAGAGCCAAGGCATTTGACTTGTTGATTTGCTACTATCTTAGAGTTGATTTGCTACAGATTTGGTGTTGATTTGCTACTAATTTGTTCTTGATTTGCTACTATTTTAGAGCCATGGTTAGTCGATGTCTCTGACATTCAAATGAAGAAACTCGATTTGTGGTTGATTTGATCACCAAGTCTTGTCCTAAATTATCTTGTAAACGTTTTTAGGTGTGTGTGGTTTAGGAAAAATAAGTTAGTTTCCTTTCTAGTTTTTAGCCGAATATTTAGAATATTTAGTTTCTTTTGTGGCTGAATTTTGTTTTGTTCTTCATATTTTTCGGGCCTACATTAGCATGTTATCCCTCGGCTTTCCTCCAAATATGGATTAAATAAAATTTAGTTTAAATTCCTCTTGTCTCAAAGACCTTGAAGTTATTGGTTATTTCGTGGCGTTCATCAAGACTTATCAATCGAATCTCCATTACTGATTGTGTCGTCCTCCTATACCAAGGTTTTTGCTTCTCTATAAGCAAAAGGTCAAGGTCATCCATCCAAGCTGAGCGCTAGAGTGGTTTTTCCGAGCTACTTCGATCACGGGTGCCCTCACAAGTTGGCGAGGTTCGTATTATTGGTATCAGAGCAACATGTTCTTAGACTCGATAGAAGCTTTGGAATTTCTTCAAGCATTGGGTAGTCATTCATAAGAAGGGTTTTCAACAGAGAAAGTTGAATGATGCCAATAGGTATGCAACGAATATTGTTTTCACTGATATTTAATGATACAAAGAGAACAAACACCATAAATCATTGGGGATTGCTCCTTCCATCATATTGTAGCCACTTATGTCTAGTTCTTCTAAGCAACACTTGAGGCTTCTCAAATTGTTGGGCAATTTATAGAGCTTTGGACAGTTAGGAAGAGAAAGAGTAAGAAGCTGTGTCAAATGACCAATGCTGGTTGAAAGAGTCTCAAGGTTTCTACAATTGCTCAATGACAACAACTCAAGACCTTTTAGATGTTTAATTGATCATGGAAACCCTTTCATACTCATTCCATTTAAATAAAGGTATTCTAAATGTTCCATCCTCTGTGGAACCTCGAAAAATCCTCAAGATTTAAACAATTACTAAGACAACAAGATTTTAAGGTGTTCAACTTATAAATGCTACTTGGAAGACTAGTCAAGTTTTTACAGCCTTGTAAATTTAATAGTTGAAGCTAAGTGAGATGACCTATTGAGCAAGGTAATTCTTTAATTGCATTGTTGCCCACATGAAGGTTTGTAAGTCCTGTGAGATGACCTATTGAGCTGGGTAATTCTTTAATAACACAAGTTTCGACAAAAAGGTCCTCAAGTCTAGTGAGATGATGTATTGAGCTTGGTAATTCTTTAATAGCAATCCCACTTGCATAAAGATAAACGAGACTCATCATATTCCTTTGGAACTCAGGAACCTTCTCCAAATTTGAGCAATTCATGAGAGAGAGAAATTCAAGAGCTCCCAAGGACCCAATAATGTTCAGGAGTTCCTTAATAGAAGTTGAATGTAAAGAAAGATTCTTTAAGCGTTTCATTTTCCCATGTGTCTCTAGAAATATCTCAAAGTTTGAACAATTTGAGAGTTCAAGAGTTTCAAGGGATTCCAAAGATCCAATGTTGTTTGGAAGTTCTCTAATACCACTCTCAGATAAATTAAGGGTCCTTAAATGATTCATATTTGCAAAGATATTTGGGAATTTCTCAAACCGTGAACAATATGAGAGATCAAGAATTTCAAGAGACGTCAAGGACCCAATAATGCTTGGGAGTTCTTTGATTCTACTCCCACTAAAATTAATCACCTTAAGAAATTCCATCTTAGGAAATGCATCAACGGATGAATGAAATTCATAAAAATTTCTACAACCTCCAAGATTCAATGTCTCTAAATTTGGCATGCTTGATAATTTTGGAATTTTCATGAGTTGTTTTGAGTCACTTAGATCAATGAACTTCAAGTTTTCAAGATAATGCAATAGAAGACATATATATGTATTTTTTTAATTAGAAACTTGCATGAAATTGAAAATTAATAGAAAGAAAAAAAAAGCAATTAAACATTGATTATACCTTATCTCCTTCCTAAAGTTCTTCTATGTTGCTCAACTTCAAGTTAATTGCGACAAGGTTTTTTTCATGAAAATTTGAAGGCAAAAACTCCAAACCTTCCCAATGAAGATATCTTAAATTCGGGGGAAAATCAAAGTCTATCGGAAGACAAATTTTATCCTTCTTTCTTGCCAGACTATGATGATTGTTGTAATAGACTTTGAGCAACCTAAGTTTCTTCATCTTGGCCAATATATTTTTTGTGTTGCCAAACACTTATGAAGTGAATTGCATTTCTTTGGATATAGACAAGTCTAGAGATATAGTTTCGGCATTTTTCATATGGAAACAAGAATAAGGAATAAGGGAAACAAAACAATTGATGGCTGAAAATGCATCGTAAGTGTGAAAACCTGGGTAATGTGAAACGAGAGATTATCGTTACAATACACACTGTAAGTTTAGAAATTTCTCTAGATCTCGGATGACGACGCGGACCACACCGTTGAGTTCGTCTCACGAAAGCTAGGTACACAATTGAATTTCATTGAATTCTGAGACAGTCAAAATTTCATATAATTCGAGGCAAATAGACGAATCACATGGTGACACATGGCACGAGGGCATGTGCCATGTGGCACAAGACAAGTGGACACTTGGCACATGGGAAGCCAAGTGTCATGCACTTGTCATGCATGATATTAGTGGTGGTGACTAGCAAAGCATGAAGAACACATGGCATAGGATTTTCATGTGTCAAGGTGGTTTGGGAGGGGAGTTGTACACCCAGACCAGAACAGTTCGTGGGAGGAAGGAGAGAAAACAAAAAAAGGAAAAGAGAAGAGAGGAGAAAAGAAAAAGAAAAAGAGAAAGAAGAAGAAAAGGGAAAGATAGAAAGAAAATAAAAGAAAGGAAAGAAGAAGAGGAGAGGAGTCCAGTTTCTACTGGTTTTCCAAAGATTCTTAGCAAGGAGAGTCCATGTCCGGCTGTGGGTTGGTCCCAGACTCCAAGGTAGGTCCTTCTCCTACTACGATTACTCGCCTAAGGGCCATTCAATGGCCATGGGTTTAGCCAAAACACTGGGCTGCTGCATGACAGTCTGACTCAACTCTGTGACATGTTTATTGTGCCTTGACCTTAATTTGCGCTTCTAGAACAAAGTTGTTTTGTATTGTGGGGTTTGGAACATGAAGAACCCGACTGTATAAGTATTTTTCTGAGTTGGAAACTGGAAAAATCCTAGTTTGCATGTTGATTTCTTGGTTCGAATAATATGCTTTTTTTTTTTGTGAGAATGATGTTGGTATATGCATGTTGTCTTTCTGAGCTGGAAAACTGGAAAAAAAAAAATCCAGTTTGCATGTTGATTTCTTTGTTTGAATAACATGCAGTTTTTTTGTGTGAAAATAATGTTGGTATATGCATGCTGAATATATTAACATGGATTATGTGGGGGTAGGAATTACATGCTGTAGATGTTTACCCATGAGGCTTGGTATGAAGCATGATTCTGAAATACTGCCTATAGTTCCTTTGTAGGCATGTAATATGTAAATACCATGCTGTGACATTAGCATTGCATGTGCATAGGGATATTGCATGAATCGGGTGTGAGTGCATGACATGGCTTTTGAACAAAGCGGTTTTATCTGAGGGTTGTCCACTAAATATTATCGGAGTATGTCCAATAAACTATATCTAGGGTTGTCCAACAATATTATCGGAGTATGTCCAATAAACTAAATAAAATCAGAGAGTTGTCCAATAAATTTTGATATCGGAGAATGTCCAATGAGTTTTCAAAAAAAAAAAAAAACTTTTGTTTTGGAAACAATTTTCATACATGGCAAATGCATGTGTGAGGGAGTCGGTGAGGACTTGAGACATGGGGCATGGCATGTGGACATTCATGTAGAAATGTGCATATTTTTACTTGAATGTGTGTGGATGTGTGAACATGGCATTGTATGTGCACTTAGGTGGGGAGTAGCCCTTGTAGAAGATTTTCTCTACTAGGCATTGCTCACCAAATATGGTGCCATTTTCTGTGTACCTGAGGCACCTGAGACTAAACAAACCAAGAAATTAGTCGAGAAAAAGCGATTTGGCTTTGTTCGTATCTGTAACTTTTTTGGGTAGAAAAACCCGCTTCTATTTATGTAAAAGAAATAAGAGTTGTAATTAAACTCATTTTGTATAATGAATGCACTCGTAAGGTTTCACTAGCCCCATCAGTACTATATGCCCTTGTAATAAAAAGGTTGTTTTATACCGAATTTGAGGTGCATTGGAAAAAAAAAAAAGACTCGGGATTTGGGGCGTCACAGTAAGTGACTAAGTAACTAACTTGCATTTAACTCTTCATGAGCAATTGTCCAACCCATTTGTTGTATCAAGTCATGCATTTGTATATTCTCATCTACAATAGTTATTAGGCACCTATTATGAAGAACTGATATGCCACATGTTGCATATAAATTTCAGCTATCTAATATTCTCAACACAAAATCTTTGTCTTTAAAAAAACAAGCGATGTCTAGAAAAACCTCTTTTCAAAAATATCAAGCCCATCAAAGCATACTCTAAATAGATCATTAATTTCCTTCTTAGGGCTTTTTTTTTTAAATTTATCCAATTCATTTTTCCATTCATCTATTGTCTTGCCACAAACAGAAGAACCCAGAACTTTAAGGGCTAAAGGATGGTCTTGAGCATAATTCACCATGCAGTTTGAGAGGTTTATGTAATCTTCTTTAGGCACATTTTGTTTAAAGGCGTGCCAACTAAAGAGTTCAATAGCTTCTTCATCACATAATGATTTAGCCTCGTATAATAACACTTTGACTTCATCAGATGATGCATTTAGCTGACACATATGTATCAAATGTTTATCTCTTGTAGTAATAATGATCCTACTTCCTGGTGCAAATCAAATGCAACTTTTAATCAATGTCTTGACTTGGTCTCAGTGGTCCATATCATCAATAACAATTAGAAAATTTTCTGAGTTAAGTCTATACTTTATCATATCTACTCCATCACTAATATTATTCAATTCTAATTTTGCATTCCCTATCATGAAGAAGTTCTTTAGTAATCGAAGTCTATCATTGTGATATTTAGATCTAGTTTTGACATCTTCAAGAAAACTACCACCATTAAAGTGACATAAGAGATCATTATGAACCATCTTAGCAATGGTAGTTTTACCAACTCCACCAATGTCATCCATAAGGGATCCCAACCACACAAATGTCATCCATACGAATTTGTAGTAATGATTTTAGTTCTTTCAAGCGAAACTTCATTCCAACCATATGCTCCTCAATATGTAAAAGTTTAGGTTTCAATCTTTTGAGGATGCAGTTGATAATTTCCTTATTAGGCTTTGACTCATACCTACCAATCAGAAAACACAAGGAAACATGTGGTGAATAATGGTAAGTTGATAAAGATGATAAATATGAAGTAAATTTCATATATTTAACTTTTATATACACAACTAAATCATGGGCATAAAAAAAGTAAATTGACATTTATTAAATTACATATCTAAGTACCATTCTTTAATAATGTAGTATCAAGCATAAATGAAAGAGGGAAACAGGTAAAGGAGAGAGATAAAGTATGGCTTGTGTTAGCTTTGCTATTCAATGTTTGAAAGGTTATATACTAAAGTTAATATCTCTAGAATAGTATTACCGATACATGATGATAATGCCAATCTGATTGAGCTTCCTAATCTAGTAGAGTTTTTTTTTCTTTTTAAAAATTTAATTGTAGTACTTATTACCATTCCTATGGTCATGACACTATTTCACTGTTTATTTTAACACGCTAATAAATTTCACCTGATTCACTTTCAAGTCTATTGGTCTCTGCATTATTCCACTGTCCAATTGTGATCATATCCTCATTTTTCCAAAAAGGGAGATAGTACAGTGACAAGGAAATTTTCTACTGTTCGTTAGTTGATAAAAAAAATTAAGCATTATATTCAAACAGAAGCTATATATTGTCAAATTAGACCAATTAACTTGATTAGCTAGAAAACTAATATACTAATCCATTTACACATAATGTGAACAACAAGGTCAATGTGTCTGCATTCTAAGATATAGAAAATGCATAAGTAATCACGAAAGCACACTTTATCACACAAAACCAAATACTTGAAGAAAAAAGGTGAATTGAACAAAAAATGACTGGTGATAACTTTGGGTAAAAACAAGGAAGGAGAGATTTGTTCAACACTAGAAAAGGGGAGATAAAACTACAGATGGCATGGGGAAATGTATGAAAATTCTTATAATGAGCAAGTTTTATGCAGACTGAGGCACTAATGTGAGTCCAAAATCTTGCATATAAGCATACTTTTAATGCAAGGACAACACTTACCAAACATACTGTTAGCTATTACGAGGACAAACATACAGTTTGGTTCTCAGAAAATTTGAGAAAAAATGTAAAGAAAAGAAAGCAGAGAGGAAAAGTATATGAAAAAATAGAATAAAAATAGAGTTAAATCTAATATATTATTTATATTTGATGCTTCAAAACCACTTTATTTATTTTTAGGTCATCAATATAAAGATCAAATAATTAAAAATAAGTAAGTTTCAAATAATTTTATTTATATTTGATTTTCTTTAATATTTTTCATTGGACAACTAAATATAAGAAAAATACTTTTTCTTACTATATTTTACTTTCCTTAGTAATTTTCAGAAACCAAACATAACCTATAACCTTTTCAAAGCTCTAAATGAGTGGTGACTAGCTAGTAGCGAATTTAAGAATTCCAAATTCAGATGCTCATAAATTAATAAAGCCAAAAGTCTAAAAGAAGTTGAAATTACTCCTTATCCTTGATCACATGCCAGCCTCCTATATTGGTTGCTTCAGCCATGGCTGTAACGCCCCATTTCCCGGGGGTCCGTTGACTACCCGTCAACTCGCGGAAACACTCGTGAATGTCGGGTGACCAGACATCTCTCAGGAAAATCGGGCAGAGTCTCCTTTGTATGAGGAGCTCTACCCGAATACAAAACCTGTCCCAATCACATACAATGACCACGCAGGGTCCAAATGAGAGTAAAATAATGGCCTCTTGGGCCCCTGCATCAGCACTCATCAAAATATATCCCAATCAATAGTATATCTCACATGGTTCAAGAGTTAAAAGTCTACTCTTATACAACACATATTAAAATTTTAGGATTCTAATACATGTATACAAAATGAACCCAAAGCCACAACCCGACTTTCTTTTAAAGCGGCCTCTATGATGAGCCGTCTCCTCGCAGACGCTCCCCGCTGCACTGCAAAATAATATCCCTCTAATGTGCGGCGTAGCTAATGCTCAGTAGTGGAATCCCTAAGTGTGCTACTCTACACCTAAGTTCATATGCAATGCTCCAAAATAAACACACATTCAAGCAAATGCATGATCCTACTTGAATGTCTAACTTATCTCGTACCCCGAGTCCTCACCGACTCCCTTATACTTGCCTAAGCCTCGGATGAGAATTATTATGCTTATTTGTGGACAACCCTCCTGACGAGAGAGAGATTTCACTGGCTGCCTCTGACATTGATATTTTTTAGTATGGACTAATTCTCCGATAATTATCATTTTTAGGACAACCCTTCAAAACCATTCTTCTAGACTCACCTCACGTGACTCACCTTTATCGCCCTGGGTGCTCCTAGTGCATATGGAATGTATGATGCCAATCCATTACAGTTCATCACACATGTGCAAATATATAACTACATATATTTACATAAATTTAAATCACACAATCATGTCATGTAATTTCACATTTCATACACCAAAAATTAGCTCGCTTGGGCTAATAATCAAACACGAGCAATTCGACTTGAATCACTCGACAAAACATTATTTCACAAAAATTATTTTATGAACACTATTCTCGGGAATAGTGAAACCCTCGGTTACTATTCCCGGCAAATAACCAATCATCGGTTCACTTTGTGAACCCGAATTTCACGTCCATTCCCGGCCTTTTTCACATCAAAGCACACATTAACACATGATTGCACAACTAGCAACCCACTAGCCCGTGGATGTCACGACCGTCCACATGGGTTTCAAATCACACTTTCGGTTCCAAGATTTGAATCATCAAACGGCCCTCACGGCCTCATTCAACTCAAATATTAACAAAGTACTTAAATAAAGAATAAAACCCAAGTAGGAGAAACCCTACCTTCGGAGTTTGTCGAAAGCTCTCAAAACCGGAGTCCACGTGTAGACCTCTCCGCGTAGAGCAGCTTTCCTTCTTGCTCCGAAGACTTCCGACCGTCGGATTGCCCGATATTCTAGAGAGAAGTCAGATGTTCTCTCTCTAAACCTCCATTTTCGGCTCACTGTCATTTTCTCCCCCCTTTCACGTTTTGCTCCCCTTTTTGCATTTGAGAAGACAAACACTATTCATTGTTTGTCTTTTTCTAACTTAAACAATTCCAAAAATAACCTTTATGTCCTTATTTTCCCAGTTTTGACACTCGGCACTATCTGGGCCGTCAATTTTCATCCTTTCTCTACTCATGCCACTTATGGCACATGAGTATGTGTTATTTGTGACTTTTGTCACATCGAATATCGTTTTACGGCACCCGAAATGCGATGCCTCGAAAAACGTGTCAACTCCGATTGTCTCGGAATTCGACGTGCTAGCTAGATTTCGCGAGACGATTCCAATGGTGAAATCCATTTCTTCATTCGAGATCCAGAGAATAAATTTCAGATTTTTAACCGAAATTACAATTTTGTAACCGAAATTACGATTTTGTCATTTTTCCAGAAATTGGAATTTCTCGGGTCTTACAATGGCAGCCCTCCATCTTAGCACCTTCTCTCTTGTTTGTTTCCGCACATCAGAAGGATCCACATGGTAGAAAACTGGTAGGACCATTTGACCCTTTTCTTCTCTGCACTCCATGATCTTTGTAAGCTCATCCAAACACCATCTGGAATCAGCATACCTTTATGAGAAAACAACAATAGAAAATCTTGATCCTTATATGATTCCCATAAGTTCTTGTTCGATTTCCTTCTGCTTTCAGGATCTCTCGAAGTAATACCCCTCCCTTCCGTACTAACAAATAAATGATCCGTGAAATCGTAGCTGCATTCTCCCCTCTAAAGCTCAAGAAAACTTCAAAGCTCCGGTTAGGGTTTGGAGCTGAAGAAGAAGAAGCCATTTTTGGACGTGGCTCAGGGGAACTCGAAATGTCGTAGTGAGAGAAAGCCAGGATCGGACTTCAAAGAGTCAATACTAATGTGAATGAAGCAAGCAAGAATTACTACCAGTCAATAATAACAGCTCACCCACCATTTATGAGGCGTGGACATGGAGGGCTGGCACTTCCTCTGCAAGTTGCCTTCCATTATTTTATATTGTTGTCATGATTATGCTTTGACGTTAATTCTAATTTGTAAAGGAAACTACTCCATTTCAATTTATTTGAAAATTTTGTACTAGGTTTATTGATTTAAAAAATAATTGATGAAAATGACAAAATATTTAATAAAAAGTCTAACAAACATTAGGTAAAACTTCAATAAATCTTGGGTATTACCATATGTGTTAGGTATATTCTGGTACCTAAGGTTTACTAAAGTCTGTACTATATCAAATATTTTGTCATCTTTATCAAATATCTTTGAAATAAGGGAATCTGCCTTGGTTTCAGGTCCTTTTAATCTTATTTTTTTCAAATAAATTGAAATAAGGACCCATCACGTAATTTTCCTTTTTTCTTTTCATTATTTTATTTTTACTATTTATTATTAATCGTGAAAATTAAAAGGTTTCTTTTCTAATATATGAGCATTGATGGTGACTTGTTCTTAAAATAAATTATATATTAAATTTAGAAGGATGAAACCATACTCAGATTTTAGATGTATCCAACTTTAAAGGCAAAATATTGGAATGTGTATATAGATCAATCAAAGGTGAACATCTTGTCACATAGAAGTATGGCAATTGATTTTGTTGTCAAAATTTTATATGAATTTTTTCTTTTATATAGTTGTGATATTTGTAAATTGCTTAATTATGTTATTAGTTTAATTGGGTGAACTGAATTTTTATACTTAATCTTACTCTTGATAGGTTTGTTCAGGTGAGAAAGGCAGGAGGTATTTTATTCTCAAGGATAAAAATTTCCTAAGTTGTTGTATCATCTTGAACCAATAATAAATCCAGTCCTCTATGAGTAAGTTCCTCTGTCATCCTGATGGAAAAGATACCGAAAGAGATAATATATATATATATGATAAACTAAGGAGGCTCTGAATTTATGTCCAAAAAAATAGGAGACTCTGAATTTTATATGTGAAAGAAGCTATTGGATCATACTCTAAACAAAATCCTAACGCAACTGCTTAGGTTTGACTATGTGGATCATTTCTAATATTCAAATCTTTATACATACGTCAAGAACTCCATTCCTCATGGCCTGACCAAAAAAAAAAAAAAAAAGCATCTCATATTGACATCTTCTCCGTATTTGGAGATGGTGGGATCCATTTTATGGAGTTCCAACTTCAACAAATAATCTCCATTTTTAAGTCCAAATCACTATTCATTCTTCAAATATTTATTTATCTAGAATATTTTTAGGAATATGATGTATGAAATATTTTTACCCTTATTTAAACGTAAATATGAAATTATATTAAATAAATAAAAATATATTAAAAACCTTAAAATACACTTTAAACTAATAAAAATTATATTATAGAGCATCTTATTACATTAGAAAATAAAACAATATTAATAAAAACTACATAATAAAATTATATTAACCAAATGATAAAAATACAATCTAAAAACTAATAGGGGAGTATATCACCTCCATAATTTCCACCGTCATATTCATTAAAATTACCATCATTATGATTTTAATGTGATGTCTATTCCGAATGTTGATATGATAGTAGATAAAACATAACAATTTCAATCGTTTCTTGCTCGTCATAAACAAATTAATGATAAAGAAGCTTATTATGTACTTGGAAATGCATTAATTGAGCATTTATGGAAAAAATATTGCAACAATGTTTCTTGTAGCTCAAATGCATTGGTTAAAGTAAATGATGTGCAAAACATCATGTGATGTAATCTCTATGTTCTTTTTCATTTTCAATTTGAAGTTGTATTTTTATTTCTAAGAAATTAGTTGAAGAGGCATTACAACTTTCAGAGATGACCGACTTTCCAAAGGAGAAGAGATCCAACCCAAGCTTCTCAAAGCTGTTGAAAAATCAAGATCTTCCATTGTTGTTTTCTCTCAAAATTATGCTGATTCAAGGTGGTGTTTAGAGGAGCTTGCAAAGATCATGGAGTGCAGATAGGAATACGGGCAAATCGTACGGTCGGTTTTCTACCATGTGGATCCAACGGATGTTCGTAAACAAACAGGGAGCTTTGGAGAAGCATTCAACAACCATGAAAAAAATTGGAAGAACAAAGTAGAGAGATGGAGAGAGGTCTTGACTGAAGCAGGCAATATTTCTGGATGGCATATAGAAGTGGGGTAACTTCATTTTTAGCTTTTGTTAATTATGAGTAGCTTTCAATATTTATGGATATTTCTTTTTTTGAAAACTAATCACTTTTCATTACATTTACATGTAGCATTATGTTCCTTACCATTTTAACTTTATAACTATAATTGTATAAGAAAATAAATAGTCATAAATTTACAATTTTAAAGAAATTCATTTAAAGCCATTAAGGCATGACTCAAGTGGTAAACGGGTTGGAAATGCAGGTTCTAGGTCCGAATCTTGTAAAAACTAGAATACTATAATGTGATATGCAAAATGAATAGAATAAAAAAAATTAATTATTTAAAAACATTTCATCCTTAAATTGAAAAAAAATAGTGATCACCATTCTTAAGATTTTATCGATCCACATTAAGTAAACAACTTATTTTTACATGCATCAAAGAACAAACATAAATTTAGAATTTAAACTTTTATATATACCTTATTCATCTGCTATGTTATTTTTTTATTGGTATTTTTGCTAATATTATTTTTGTTGATATTAAGTTGTAAATTTCTCAATTTGTGTTGAAGAAATGTCGATTACCATGGATTATTTCCTCAATTTGAACAGAATTTATTGGCAATTTTTGTAATTAAATCACCAACTCTATTTAAATTGATTTGAGAGTCATTTGTTAAAGTGAATTCCCAAGTTTTGAATAAAAATATAACACTAAATTTCTCATTAAATTAATTTAGACGTGAAATATATATATATATATATATATATATATATATATATATATGAGTATATATATATATATATATATATATATATATATATATATATATATATATATATGAAATTGAATGTCCACTTCTACTTTGGGTTTCACAATTCGTTTTAGTATAATCCCATTAATCATGTTAAATATCCTAAAATGACATATCTTAGAACAAGGTAATCAATTCACAGTATCCTTTATCGTTTAATAATGGCAACTTAATTTAAAAAACTAACAAATATATGAACAAGGTCCCAAATAAAAGCCAATGCATTCACAGAATATGAAAAAAAAAGGTCTCCTTGCTCAAAGACATTAAAAATAAGAAAATAAAACAGAAATGGAGAATAAATGACACAATGTGTAGTGCGATTAATCAACACATGATTGATCAACAAGAATAACACGTCTCAATCCAAAGACCAATTCTCAATTCAGAGAATGCATAAAGCAAAGCTTGAATTTTCTAATATTCAAAAGTGATAAAAAGTCTTTAAAACACTATTTATAATTCTATGTATAATTTGGGTATAATAGGAAATGAAATAATATCTCAAAACAATAATATGGAAGAAAATAATACCCAAAACATTAATAGGAAAGAAAATAATACTCCCAAAACAATAATGGGAAATAAAGATAATATCTCAAAACAACAAAAATAAAGATTTTGGTTGATTGGATATCCAAGATTCATGTATGGCTAGAACAAGGTAAGATCAACAACATTGAAGGTCTTTGAAATTCCCATCAAACATGGTAAGTCAACCGCATAAGCATTGTTGTTGATCTTCTTAACAATTTGGTATGGTCCATACCTTTTTTGTTGAAGCTTTCTATGGCCACCTTGCATTCGAGCTTTGCTAATGAAAACCATCACCTTATCACCAACATCAAATGACTATGTTTGTCTGCCTCTATCTTGTATTTTGCATTAACCTTCTCTAACTTGTTCTTGACATTTGCTTGCACCTCTTGAACTTTGCCAAATCATCAGCTACTACACTAAGACTCGAGACTTTTTAAAGCTTCACCAAATCTAAACCATGATTAGGACACTTAATGTATAGAATGGAAAACAGGGATCTACCTATTGCACTATGAATGACGTTGTTAGAGGCAAACTCCACTTGTGCTATGGAAAAATTCCATTACTTTGGTATATCCATGCAAATACTTCGAATAAGACTACCCAAAGTCCTATTAACAACCTCTGTCTACTCGTCTGTTTGTGGATGTGTTTTTTTTTTATTGAAGTTCAATGACGAGTCAAATGGCCTCCAAAGAGTCATCCAAAAGTGACTAAGGAACTTAGTGTCAAGATCAGATGTAATAGTTTTTGGCACTCCATGACACCTCACAACCTCCATAAAGAATAGTTTGGTTGTAGAAGATGTATTTGCAGTCTTCTTACAAGGCAAGAAATGCGTCATCTTAGAAAACCTATCAACCACAACAAAATAGTATTCATACCTCGTTGAGTTCGCAGCAAACCAAACACAAAGTCCATAGAAAGATCCTCCCATATAGCATCAGGAACGGGTAATAGCATTTATAACCCCGTGTTTTATTCAACCTTCACCCTTTGACATAGCACCTCTCGACACAATAGTAGTCACATCCCTTCTCAATCTAGGCCAATAGTACCTATCCTTCATGGTTTCAATGGTTCTATCTCTTCTAAGATGACTCATTGAACCACCACCATGCAAGTCTCTAATTACATTCTCACGAAGAAAAGTGCGAGGAAGGCAAAGCTTTCCACTCTTCATGAGAAACCCATCATGTATATAAAAATCATCACAAGGCTGTTTAAGCGCATAAGTAGCCCAAACCTTTTTGAAGTCATTATCATTTGCATACAATTCCGTTAATGTCTCAAAGCCTACTATCTCTAAACTCAAGGTTCTCATCAAAGCCACTTATCTACTTAATTCATTCGCCACCCTATTTTGTTGTCCTAATTTATGGACAAGCTTATAAGGGAATTTCTCTATGTAAGATGACCATCGAGCATGCATATCACTTCTAATTTGTTTATGTGTACTTAAGTACTTCAAAGCCTGATGATTAGTATAGAGAATGAAATCCTTGGCTATGAGATAATGCTCCTAAGTTTTCAAAGCCCTCACAACAACATAAAATTCTTTGTAATAGGTAGCCCATTTACGCCTTGCTTCACACAAATTTTCACTAAAGAAAGCTATCGACCTCTTCTCTTAGAATAAAACTATAAAACCCGGGAAAATTAAATATTTCTGAAAAAGGGCAAAACAGTAATTTTTCGTAATAGTGCAAGTGGAAAACCTGAAATTTTTATAGATCTCGGATGACAAAACGGACTTCACCGTTGAATTCGTCTCACGAAATCTAGTAACCTTATCGAATTTCGTCGAATTCCGAGACAGTCAAAATTTCACATTTTTCAAGGCATCGAGTGTCGGGTTGTCATGGAGTGGTGCCACATGGCACCTTAAAAGATGGACACATGGCATGATAGCCATGTGATGTAGCAAATGACACTTAGTTCATGTGTCCATGTGACACATGGCACTTGATTTTTGGGATTAAAACACATGGTTCATCTTAGCCCATGTGTCAAGTCAATAATGAGAGGGAGAGAAATATCTTAAGGGAAGAGGAAGACCAAATTGGTAGAGAACCAATTCGGTGGAGGAGGAGGAGAAAAGAAAAGGAGAAAGAAAAGAAAGAGGAAAGAAAGAAAAAGAAAAGAGAAGGAAAAAAAAAAAAACAGTGCATGGGAGAGAAAAAGGAAAGTGGAGGAAAGAAGATTTTCCGGTGTTTCAACGAGTTGGGCTCGATGGTTGAGAGCTAAAAGTTGATCCACGGCGAGCTGCAGCGTGGGTACGAAATCAAATTTTTAGTCGAACCTCCAAGAGGTAGGGGTTTTCTTCTATACTGGTTCCTCTTTATTTAAGAGTAGAAGTAAATGGCGTATGGATTCGGCCAAACACGGGAGGCGAATTTTCGGACGATGGGGTATTTTAGACGGTCGGCCAGGTTTTGAGTTAGTATCACAGGCGATTTTGGTTTGAGCGGTTGGAAATCACGGGGAATTTTGTTATGAATTGTTTTGAACAGTTTTGGGTGAGTTCGGGGCTTGCTTAATGGATAGATTTATAAGCAGATTAATGATAATCTTGAATGTTGAAAATAAATAAATAAATAAGTAAAATGGAACAAAGCTTAAATTTAAGATGAGTCAATTATTTCAAGGTCGAGTATGGTCGGTTATGGTACAGGAATAGCTGGTTATTAGACCAGTTTTTTTTTTTTTTTGTGTTATTCTTTGGAAATGTGCTTATGTTGAATGTGTTAATAAATGTGTGATATATGTGTTATATTGCATGAATAGATGTAAATTATATGTTTTCGATATAATTATCCATGGTACTTGGCATGAAGTATGGTTTATAAATTGTTCCATGTAGTGTTCATTGTATATGTAACATGAGATACATGCATTGGCATTTTGCATTGCATATACACGGAGTCATCGCATTGAGTCGGGTGTGTGTGCATAGTTATAGTCATTCATCATTCTTGGTGAATGGGTGGTGGCTTCAGTAGTGGATAAGCGTCAAAATAAGTCTTGGTTGCATAACGCCAGAAAAATACGTGTGTTGGGCATAGGAAGAAGGGATAGATACCCCCCTCGGTGAAAGCGGTAGTTGTGAGACATAGCCCGACGGTGAAAAGTCCCAAAAGCGTTGGAAGAACACGGCATCTAAGGTAGACTTCGAGAAAATCCAGCGGCCCACAAAATGCATAAACACACGGGATTTGATTAAATCAAATGAACATTGGAGAGTACTATCGATGCGTTTTGTTTTACCTCACCTAACGATTTTGTTTTGGAAAAAGGGTCATTGGTGAAACACAGTAGATTTTCTATTTGGCATATGCATGTGCCAGAATCGGTGAGGACTCGGGACATGGGCATGATAGGTCATCTCATTCATAGCATAAATTTTAATTCTGGACTTGCATGTTTTACTTCAGGAATGTGTGGCCTTATTGTGTGAGACATAGCGTGCATGTGAACTTGGAGTGGAGTTACCTTAGGTGGGGGTAGCCCTTGGGGTTCACCTCTTGGGCACACCCGTTGTCGTGTCACGAATTGGTACACGGAAGGATGAGCTCGATCAGCAGTGATTTTGAAGGAAGCTAGGATCTGGCTTTGATAAATGTATTTTATTTTGATCACACTTATGACATGTATATATATATTTTTATAAAAGTTTTGATAAACCAGATAGGCCCATTTGTAGAGATAGTCAGTGTGTTTTATATGGAAATGAGTTCAATACATGCGAAGATTATGAGTTGTATATGTCTGCTCAAATTACAGTCTAAATGGAATACGATGATGTGACATCGGGTTTTGGGAGTGTTCACAAGGTATTCACGGAGTTAACGAGTTATCAGGACCCGGGTTTGAGGTGTCCTAACTACATAAATTCATCCTTATGTTTTGTGTTCTATTACCGATGTTTGTGTGTTACAAATTATGTGAAATATATGCATGACAGGATTTATATAGTAAAGGATGAACACTAAGGTTAGAGAACATAACCTTAGGGGTTTGAAAAATAAATGAACATGTTAGTTCAAGAACTGATAATTACTAGTGTTTGGCATTATCCACCACTAAGGAAAGAATTGGGCTTAGAGGTTGAGACCTTGGAAAAGCCGTTATATGTGAGTTCTCCCCTAGGGACTAGGGTGAGAGTTAAATTTGATATTTGGGATTGCTGGTGTTAGAGATCTTTGGGATTCTTTACTTAATATGGACACATTGGTCAAGGACATATTATAGTTTGATGTCATCCTTAGGGTCTCTTGGTTGATAGCACCAGAGTTGTCATTAATTATAATGAGTAGGAGGGTTCACCTTTACACATAAAGCGGTATTCGTACGTTTAGGGAGGACAAGCATGATGCTTTACCCCATACCATGTGTGACTTTAGATGGCACGGGCAGTTGATGGGTTAGCTAGCAAGGCTTACCTTAGAGGATGAGGTGAGACAGAATTTGGATCTACCTCAGGTCGTTTGCGAGTATGAGGATGTTTTTCTGAATGAGCTACCTGGATTACCTCCGTAGAGGGATGTAGACTTCTTTATTGAGTTACATCCTGGTACATCACCCATTTCTATGACTCTGCATAAGCTGGCGCCGGTTGAGTTGTAGGAACTCAAGGTCCAGATATAGGAGTTTTTGGACAAGGGTTTCATTAGATCGAGCACTTCACTTTGGGGCGCTCTGGTTCTGTTTGCTAAGAAGAAGGATAAGACCCTTCGACTTTGCATTGATTATCGACAGTTGAACAGGGTTACGATCAAGAATCGGTATCCTTTACCAATGACTGATGATTTGTTTGATCAACTGAGAGGAGCACGGGTCTAATTCAAGATAGAACTTCGCACCGGTTATCATCAGTTGAGAGTTAGGGAGGCAGATATCCCTAAGGCGGCATTGGGGCTGGTATGGGCATTTTGGAGTTCACCGGTGATGCCATTTGGCAGTGAATGCTCAGCGACATTCATGGATCTCATGCATATGGTATTCCAACCCTACTTAGATTGGATTAGTAGTGCTGTGGGTGACATTTTGATCTATTCGGTCACGAGGGGAGGAGCATGAGGATCACTTGAGATTGTTCTCAGGCCCTGAGGAACATCAATTATGCGCGAAGTGCGATAAGTGTGGTTTGGCTTGCGAGGTGAGATTCTTGGGACATGTAGTGTCAGCTTCTGGTGTATCAGTGGACCCAGAGAAGGTCGAGGCAGTTATGAGTTGGGAGAGGCGTCGAGTCTTTTGAGATACGGCTTCTTAGGATTGGTAGAATTATTATAGGAGATTCGTGAGTACTTCTCTGGGTCTTGCACCTATGAGATTGACTGAAAGGTGGTGAGTCGAGTGGAATGACCTATGTGAGAAGGCATTCCAGGAATTGAAAAGGAGGCTTACTACAACTCCTCTTCTGATAGTCCAGGAAAGGGGACAGAGGCACACAGTGTATTGCAATGCCTCGAAGGCGAATTGGCATGCGTTTTGATGCAGTCCGAGAGAGTAGTAGCTTATGGTTCTTAGAAGTTAAAGAATCAAAAGCAGAATTACCCCCACACATGACATGGTGTTGGTGGCCATAGTCTTCACCTTGAAGATTTAGCACCACTACTTATATGGTGAGCAGTTCGAGGTGTTTCAGACCACAAAAGTATGAAGTATATCTTTACACAGCGGGACCTCAACATGAGGCAACGCAGATGGATGGAGTATCTGGAGCATTATGACTTCACTTTGCATTACCATCCTGGTAAGGCAAATGTGGTGGTTGACGCGCTCAGTCGAAAGTCACTAGGAGTACTGGCTAGTGTAGCTTCTCGGGAGTAGCAGATGCTTGAGGTTGTAGGACAGTTTGGGCTATAATACAGAGATTAAGCTCAGGGTGTCTTAGGGAGTTTAGCGACCATGCCTTCCCTACTGAGTAGAGTGATTGAGTCCCAGGGGCATGACGCAGAGATAGTGTCCATCAGGGACCGGGTATAGTCAGGTGCGAGTGACGAAGGTTGAGCCATTCACACAGATGGTAGTCTTTGGTATAGGGGACGGGTTGTGGTTCCCCAGTTGATAGATCTGAGAAAGAAGATCCTCAGGGAGTTCCATTGCTCTCGATTTATGATGCATCTAGGTGGCACGAAGATGTACCATGATCTTTGTCATCAGTATTATTGGAGCGGGATGAAGAGACACGTTGGAAACTTTGTTCGATGATGTCTCACATGTCAGTAGGTAAAGGCTGAGCACTAGAGGCCAGCAGGGCTACTCTAGCCATTGGGGGTAGTAGAGTGGAAGTGGGAACATATCACGATGGATTTTGTGACTTACTTGCCATGGACATCACGGAAGCGTGATGCGGTGTGGGTGATAGTGGACTAGCTCACTAAGTCGGCACATTTTCTTGTCGTGCGGGTGACCTTCACACTGGAGGAATTATGCAAGTTATACATTTGAGAGATTGTCTGATTACATGGAGTTCCAGTCTCTATAGTGTCGGACTGGGATCCTAGGTTTACGGCTTACTTTTGGAAGAGTTTCTAGAGAGCCATGGGAACACAGTTGATGATGAGCACTGCTTTTCATCCACAGACAGACGGTTAGTCGAAGAGGACTATACAGGTTTTAGAGGACATGCTGCGAGCATATGTCTTGGATCTTAAGGGTAGCTGGGAGGAGCATTTACCCTTGGTAGAGTTTGCCTACAACAACAACTATCAGGCAAGCATACAGATGGCACCCTATGAGGCTTTATATGGGAGGTTGTGTCAGTCTCCGATTTGTAGGATAGAGGTGGGAGAGAGATCCATCATGGGTCTGGATTTTATTAGAGACACCTCTAAGAAGGTGGAATTGATACGGAAGCGTCTTCTCATGGCTCAGAGCCGGTGGAAGAACTAAACCGATAGACGACGTCGACCTCTAGAGTTTGAGGTAGGCAATCACGTCTTCTTGAAGGTGATGCCTAAGAGAGGAGTGGTCAGGTTCGACAAGTGGGGAAAGTTATCGCCGAGGTTTACAAGGCCCTTAAAGATACTCAAGAGGGTGGGCATAGTCATGTATCGATTGGGATTACCACCAAGTTTATTGGGTGTCCATGAGGTATTCCATGTCTCCATGCTTCAGAAGTACACTCCAGATCCAACTCATGTAGTGGATTGGGGCGAGCTGGTTGTTGATGCGGATGGGACCGTGGAGTGAAAGAGGCAACATGGGAATGCAAGGACACAATACGTGTCGGTTATCATTCTTGTTTGAGGATGGAGGTGTGTTTTCTTAGTCATTTGAAATCAAAATGACTGTTGCATATGAATGTGGTTTAAATGTGTATGCGTGTGTGAATTTCGGGAACAAAATTCTGTTAAGGGGGGGAGAATGTAAAACCTGAAAAAAAAATTCAATTTTTCTAAAAAATGGCAAAACGATAATTTGCCGCAATAGTGCAGGTGGAAAACTTGGAATTTTTCTAGATCTTGGATGACTAAACGGACTTCACCGTTAAATTTGTCTCGCAAAATCTAGTTACTCAGTTGAATTTCGTCGGATTTCGAGACAGTAAGAATTTAATGTTTTTCGAGGCACCAGGTGTCGAGTGACACATGGAGTGGTGCCACATGTCATGACCATGTGGATGCCACATGGAACCATAGGGGATGGACACATGGCCTGATAGCCATGTGGTGTAGCAAATGAAACTTAGTTCATGTGTCCATGTGACCTAATGCAGCTTGTGGGATTACAAAACACATGGCTCATCTAGCCCATGTGTCGAGTTAATAATGAGAGAGTGAAATATCTTAAGGGAAGAGGAAGACCAACTTTGTAGAGAACCAATTAGGTGGAGGAGGAGGAGAAAAGAAAAGGAGAAAGAAAAGAAAGAGAAAAGAAAGGAAAATAAAAGAGAAGGAAAAAAAAAAAAACAGTGCGTGGGAGAGAAAAAGGAAAAGGGAGAGAGGGAAAGAGAAGATTTTCCCGGTGTTCCAATGGTCAAAGCTCGATATTCTGAGAACTAAAGTTGATCCATGCAATGAGAGCTACGCATGGGGACCAAAATCCTAAATTTTCATTGAAGCTACAAGAGGTAGGGGTTTCTCCTATACTGGTTCCTCTTTATTTAAGAGCCATAAATGGTCGTGTGGTTCAGCCCAAACATGGGACTGAATTTTTAGACATTGGGAATTTTTTTTGGACAATCTAGGACTAGGTTTTGAAGGTCAGTATCTGGGCCGGTTTTGGTTCCGGGATTGCTAGAAATGCAGGGATTTTTGTTGTGAACTGTTTTTTGGAACGATTTTCGAGTGTAGTTTTAGGATTGCTTAATGGCTGAATTTATAATCGTTAATGACAGTCTTGAAAGTTGAAAATAAATAAATAAATAAATAAAATGGAACAAAAGATGAAATTTCTGGACTGAGTCGAGATTATTTCCAAGGCCGAGTATGGTCGGGAATGGCTAGTTTGTGTGGACTGTTATTTTTATTTTTTTATGTTATTGCTAGAAATTAAATAACATGTTGAATGTGTTGTAAATATGTTGATATATGTGTGTTATATATATTAGCATGAATAGATGTAAATTATATGTTTTCGATATAATTATCCATGGTACTTGGCATGAAGTACGGTTTATAAATTGTTCCATGTAGTGTTCATTGTACATGTAACATGAGATACATGCATTGGCATTTTGCATTGCATATGCACGGGGACGAGTCGGGTGTGTGTACATGGTTATAGTCATTCATCATTCTTGGTGAATGGGTGGTGAGCTTGGTAATGGGACAACGTCTAAAATGAGTCTCCTGGTTGCATAGCATGAAAAATACGTGTGTTGGGCATAGGAAGAAGAGATAGATACCCCATTGAGTGAAAAACCTGAATTTGGTTCCCGAGATCTGTAGATGGTGAAGTCAAAAATCGTTGGAAGAGATGCGACATCTGCGGCGAACAGAAAATTCATGGCCCACAAGTAAATAATACCGCGAGGTTGATTAAATCAAATGGACGTGGAGGTATATCAATGGGTTTGTTTAAGGGTCATTAGATTGAACACCAATGTGAGTTTTCACATTTGGCATATGCATGTGTGAGGGAGTCGGTGAAGACTCGGGACATGGGCATGATGAGTCACATCTCATTCATAGCATGTAGAATTTCAGGTATGGACTTGCATGTTTTACTTGGAATGCGTGTATTATTATGTGAACATGGCATTGCATGTGCACTTAGGTGGGGAGTAACCCTTGTAGGAGTTTACTCTACTAGGCTTTGTGTTAATCGAACCAAAACACATATACAAATTTATGTCACTATTACCAAAGGACTATTGTCTAATCCCCGGCAACGGCGCCAATAAACTTGTTAACATTATACTATATAAACCACCAATCTCTTAGAGTAAATCATTTTCAAAGTTTGGTTTTGGTCTGATATTCTGCAAGTGCACAGGTCGACAAGTAATAAAATGGATTTAAGTCCAGATATCGATCCCACAGAGATCTCAAGAATTTTAAATCAACTACCCTGACTAGTCAATTTCCATACTATTTGGACCACAAAATGATAGTAGGATCCAGCATTAAGGTGCTGGAAAATTAAACGAACAAAAGGAAAATAACTGAACCAACGACATACTGGAAAATAAAGAATAAAGAATAGTTAATTTCTAATAAAAGAAATGAATACTGAATAGTTATCCTCAGAAGACACATCAATAGAAACAGTTATAGTGAACTATCGATTCCTGTAGTTAATTCTGATAAAATTTCTTGATTATCTCAAGTTTCAAATGCAATCCCGAGGCGTTGTAGATGGCTGGATCTCTCCACACCACATTTCATCATCTAATTATGACTGATTCTCTCGAATAGGGAATTAGATAACTACTTTTAAAGGACTTCCTTAATCTGGGTATTTTCTTTTGCAATACTTCATACCCATTTTATGGAATTTGTAAACCTTGCTCCCAAGTTATGGATTATGAGGATGCTCCTGACTTCAGTTGCTCCTCCTCGAAATTAGAATAGATCAACCTTTCCTTGATTAGATCACAGCTAACACGGGATTAGCCTCACTATCCGAATTGAGGTGAACTCTTTGCGTGTTTAAATAGATAACTCATTCAACTCGTTCTTGATTTCAAGTGAGAGAGGATTTATCTAAGTGAACTTACAAAGCTCAAAAAGTCCTAATGAGGTTAGTATACCTTCAAAGAAATGTGCATTACTCTCTCAGGAATGTCTTCCACTGTGTCACTCGGAGGACCTCCTTGAAATCAGGCAATGGCTGCAAATCTTAACGGGTATAAGAAAGCGACCGGATCCCAAGACAATAAACCCAAAACCCGAAGTAAATTCATTAAGCGAAATTAACAAGATTTGCTGAAGCGATATCTGGGGAAAGATAAATTCGACTATAGTTCACTTAATGGAAGAATTTGGATTCCTCAATTACTGAATTACAAGATCTGACATTCCTCGATCATAAGAATAAGCGCAATTTGAAACTGAAATGTCAATTCGAGGAAATTTAATGCAGGGCACAAACATTCAGGGTAGTAATTTGAAAAAAATTAAATCTGCATTGAAACCCCGACTCAACGATAACATCAGTTCGGGAAAATACAACGAAAATAAAAATACGAGGCATAATGCGCTCTAAAGCGGCGGAAATGAAAAATTAAGAAAATAGAAAGAAAAAGAAAATAAGAAAATGAGCTTTCAGCTATCCGGACCTCGTGCGTGGCCGCCCATTCTTTAATGAAATTTGAAGAGATATTATATGCGTGTTATAGGGTTCCTCAATTGGGCTAATCCCGATATAACTTTGTTGTGGGTTTCAAAATGGTTTGGCCCAATTGCTTGTTCAAGTTCTGCGACTTGGTTTCCTTGTCGTGACATCAACGATGTCGCGACATCAACTTACTCTATGTAACCTTGATTTGGTCATTCTTGATGTCGCGACATCTTCTCACGTCTTGGCAGGTTTCAATTGTTCTCTCCTGATGTCGCGACGTCGATATCTTGTCGCGACCTCAGCTCAAGTCATCTGCAGTCTTCAACTGATGTCTTCGGATGTCGCGACATCAATCTCTTGTAGCGACATCATCTTAAGAAACGAAGTGGCTTCAGCGGTTGCTCATGTTGGCGCGACATCAATCTTGTGCGACATCTCTTTATGGCTCGCAACCTTCGAGAAGCGAGGGTTCGTGTGTGACCGCCGATCTAATAATCGCGACATGTCGGCTTATGGCTGCAATCTTCTCTTGATGGTTTTTGATGTCGTGACTTGGCATCTTGTCGTGACATCGGTTCCATTTCCCTTGACTTTCATCTGGCGGTTTCACGATGTCGCGCGCGATCTCCACGTCGCGACATCAGCTTGAGTTCCGGCAGCTTCATCAGTCCAAACCTCTCATAGCTTAAAGGTGTTTTACGTTGTATGACCTCTTATCCTAGATCACGACATCAGCTCTTGTCGCGACCTCAGGAGAAGTATCTTGTCCTTGACGTCGTTCTCTTAGCTCTGGTTACCCTTCCATTTTGCTTATCGGTACTTCTTTGTGTGACTGCATCAAATTCCTTCCAATTCTCTTGGTGTCGCGACCTCGAGATTTATTGTCACGGACCCCAGCTGCATCAGTGAATCAGCCCGGTGTTTCGTTCACTCTGCCATTATTTACTTTTCCTCCACTTATTGCTGTGTTTTTCTACTTTCTTTCTCTCTTCCTGCTAATAACAATTTGGTGAGTTTTTTTTCATATTTCTGTATATTAATTATTCATTTCTAGATGAAAATCAAACAGAAAAATGGACTAAAAATAGATGACTTTTAAGCTCATCACTTTGCTCACCCCGTCGTGGGACCCCCTTTCAGGTGTAGGTGGTACATTGGAGGACGACTCTCCTTTGAGGCCATGATTTTGAAGGAAGCCAGGATGTGGCTTTGATAAATATATTTTATTTTGAGCACACTTATGACATGTATATATTTTTGTATAAAAGAATTGTAATCAAACCTGTATAGACTGTTTATGAGATAGTCTAGTGTATTTTATATGGAAATGATTGCCTATGCCCAGAAGGGTATACAGGTTAATATATGTCTGCTCAGGTTACAATCCCGAGAAATGCGATGCAGTGAAGTGACATTGGGTTACCTGGTGTTCACAAGGTATTCCGTAGGTTGACGGATTGTTAATAGGACCCCCAGGATTTGGGGTGTCACAAAAATAGCCCCTATACCAATTCCACTGGCATCACACTCTACCTCAAATAACTTCTTAAAATTTGGTAATGTCAAGACAGGTGTTGTGCTCAACTTTTCTTTAATCAAAGCAAAACTACTCTCTTACTCCTCGCCCCAATGGAACCTCCATTTCTTCAGACACTTAGTGATAGGTGCTACAATGCTACTGAAATGTTTAATGAACCTCCTATAAAAGGTTGCTAACCCTTGGAAGCTCCTTACATCACTGACATTCTTTGGGGTAGGACATTCCCTAATAGTCTTTACTTTCTCCTCATCTACTTTAATTCCTTCACCACTCACGACATAGCCATGAAATAGAAAACTATTGGCCATAAAAACACTTTTTTTTTTCAAATTTGCATATAATTTATTTTCCCTCAACACCTTAAACACTTCCCTAAGGTGTCCAACATGCCCCTCCTTTGACTTACTATGAATCAAATATCATTAAAATAAACAACTACAAATTTTTCCATGAAAGGTTGTAGTACCTGATTTATAATCTGCATATACTAGGAGAATTTGTTAGCCTAAAAGGCATGACTAACTATTCGTACAGTTCATCCCTTGTCTTGAATGTTGTCTTCCACTCATCACCTGGATGGATTCTGATATGATGATAGCCACTCCTCAAGTCAATCTATTTAAACACAAGCTGCTACCCTTTCGCGTCGAGCATATCATCCAACCTTGGAATAGGAAATCTATATCCAATAGTAATTTTGTTGATCGCCCTACTGTCCACACACATCCTTCAACTCCCATATTTCTTAGGCGTCAACAAAGTTAGAACCGCACATGAGCTCATGCTAGCCTGGACATGCCCCTTGCTTAACAACTCTTCTACCTTCTCCCTTAAGATTTCATTCTCCTTGGGACTCATCCTATAATGAGGCTGATTCGAAAGAGAAGCACCTGGAATCAAATATATATGGTGTTATATGTTACACATAGGAGGTAATCTTGTAGGTAAATCTTCAAGAATCACATCATCAAACTCCTTTAACAAAGTCTACACCATCGGAATTGGAGCCGCAACTAAATCTCTACTTTCTACTTCTCCCTTCATAGCCATCAAATGCACTTCCCGGGTCTCCTTACACTTGCCCAGAAGTGAAGATGGGTCATGCATAAAATTTAGAAAGTTCCTTCCCTCCACAACATCTTTACTTATTATGTTCTCCTAATTCCCCTTATCAGTAATAAGATCCACCTGAACTCACACCTGATACACCTAGTGCAAAAGAGCTTATGGCGTTGGGTCTCATCACCTCATTTTAGAGATAACATGAGCTTTCTCACCACACAAGTGTACTCTTCCTACTCATATTCCTCATAATCATCATCCCCATCAGGTCTGCACATCTCATTCTCTACAACATCATCATCCTTCTCCACTTGCATTCCTCTTGACTTCCGTTTAGGACATTCATGGGAACAATGTCCAACCTCTCCACATCTGTAGCACTTAACACCAAAAGGCCTTGCATAAGGGTTACTATTTTTAGCAGGCATAGAAGTATTACCCTTACCTTCATCCACTGCTACACTTTTCCCCTTTCCTACACCAACATTGGCAGTCTCCACAGTTTTGGACGCGACTCAAGGTGTTTTTCCCTTGTCACTTGGAGCTTTATTGTCTACCCCTTCATATCTTCTATAATAAGTACCATGAGTTTGCTCAAGAATGAGTAACTCAACTTTCACAGCCAAATTTCTAGCCTCTTGCACATTGAAAACCATAGCCTTGATTTTATCTCCTAATGGTCACCCGACCCACTTAAATATCTCACCTCCTATTGGTTCTCAACTTCTGATAATTGATTCCTCTCAATCAATCTAAAAAATTCAGCAATACATTCATTCACACTCTTGCTACCCTGTGTACATCTCTGATAAGCATAAAAAATATATTGTTCATAGTCTATTGGAGGTAAAAATCTACCTGGTAATAATTGTTTCATTCTATGCCATGTTTGAATCGGACCACACCCCTCTCTCATTCTCATCTCCCTCAATCTGTCCCTCCATACTGATGCTCCCCTTTTTAACCTATAAGCAACAAATTTAACCTTCCTATCCTTGGGAAACTCGGTATAGTCAAAGAACTTGTCTACTTCAGTCAACCAATCAAAAAACCCCTCCATATTAAGATCATCACTGAAGTTAAGGATATCTACCTTTCGTGTGTATTCATCGTCTCCTCTATAGTTTGGTTGCCATTATCTTCCACCTCTTTGTCTACTATGTGGATTTGCAAATTCACCCAAGTTGGCCTCCTCATCTGAAGTGTCATCAAATCTTGCGACTGGCCTTCTTTGATATGTATATTTGGAATGGGACTAAAAGTAGGCCTAGAGGGGCCAATTCTTGCCCTTGTTCCTCATCATCATTCCTCTCTGTCTATAATATATCTACGCCAATCAATGTCTTCTATATTCAATATAATTCATTGTTGAGTGTTTGCTCTTTCGTTTATCGACCTTGAATAGCTTACAATCAGTGCCGTCTTGGGATTGGTTTCCATCACTAGCACTAGTATTAGCCATCGATTGGGAGAAACCCGCTTTTATACCACCTAATGCAGCGTGTAGCACGATTGATCAATAAGAATAACACGCCTCAATCTAAAGACCAATTCTCAATCCAGAGAAGTAAAACAAAAACTTTGAATTTTCTGATAAATTGATAAAAGTGATAAAAATCCCTAAAACAAACTCTAAAACATCTATTTATACCTTAGGCATAATTTAGGTATAATAGGAAATAAAATAATATCCCAAAAAATAAAGATAATATCTCAAAACAACAAAAATAAGGATTTTGGTTGATTTGATTTAACGCCCTACGTCAATAAAAAGACATGGTTTAGAAGGTCGGACAAAGTAACCTTGACATGAGAGCTTGAACCAAGTGTTACCAATTCATCAAAGCTAAAATTACTTCTAGTGGTTAGGTCTTATTGTGCAATAATTAGATTGTGAAGTTAACTAAATAATCCAACATTAAATTAACATTTGAAGCTATGGGATCATTAGATATATAAATTTAATAATTAAAGTTCTACGATGGGATCATTAGAAAACACACCAATGGTGTAACAACCGGCCCAATATTGTAGATATTGTTCATTTAGAGCTGAGCCTTCACGGTTTTAAAACGCATCTACTAGGTTTGAGAAAAGTCCATACTTATATAGCGCTAAGACTTTCCCCTGCCCGGATATGGGATGAGACATGAATGATAAAAAAGCACAAAAATTTTCTTCTAATGATGTGAACACTCAATCTCAAATTTATGAGATGACTAAATAAGTTTACATTCAACACAAATAATTACATTTTATGTCTTGGATTGAATTTTCTTTTAATTGTCATGCATACATCATACGATGATTTAAATTTTAGCCAAATCAACCTGGTTCTTATTAGCAGTGCTCATTTTTTGACTTACCATTTACTCTCTCATATACTTCATAATGCTAGGTACGAATCGAAGTATATCAAGGAAATCACTACCCACATTTTCAAGAGATTTAATGTGACGCCCCTATCCCGGGGGTCCCGTTGACCACCGTCAACTTGTAGAAATCTTGTGTGTCTCATACCATGAGACCCATACATGAGTAAAAATGGCCACGTTGGGCCCATACATCCATACTCATCAGAAAATAATCAACTATATTTTATAGTTTCCATGCCTGTTTTACAAAAATATTTATACATGTTTACAAAAATATTTACTCAAAGCCACATTTTGACTTTTGTCTCAAAAGCGGCCTCTAGTGAGTGTCGTCTCCTTGGATACCACTATGCACGAAGGGGGTCGCGGCGAGGTGGCGGCCCAGAGTGGTGATGTCTCTACGATGGTTACTCCCCACCTAAAATGTATATGTAATGGCATATATAAACAATCAATCACATTCCATACAATTATTCACTATTATATGAAATGTCTATATCATGCATGAGATGCGACCCCTCATGCTCACGACTTGAGTCCTAACTGACTCCCTCACACCTGGAATGCCAAGTGTGAATAAAACCAGTCATCGGTGTGGAACACCATGACTAACCCATTGGACAACCCTCTAATTTTATTTATCAAAACCTGATTTTCCTACTCTTCCTTCTTTTGTGGGCCACAGATTTCCGGGTTTACACCGCAGGACGCCGCACGCCTTTTCAACATTTACACAGGCTTACATCAGGGATTCGTGTCTGCTTTCATTGGGGGGAACTACCTAACGCTTCGCCCAAAACATGTAGTTTATCATTTTGATCATTTTACACACTCGTGAATCTCTACCTTGGACTTTGTTCCATTTTTCCCAAGTTCACGACCCATTCACCAACACTGGTGAATAAACCATACCCTGCACCACACCCGACTTGACACGATGTGACCGTGCATATGAAATGCATGATGCCAATGCATTTTCCTTCATGTTACATGCATGAATGAGAACTACATGAACATTCACAAACCATGGACAATTATAATTCATACATATAATCTACCTCCATGAAAACCATGTTAATACATCAAATATAAGTATGATATAACATATTCACACAGCACTTGTTGATGAAAATAAGCCGTAACCTACAACTAGGTCACAAACTTGTGACCATTCAACAGGGCACTTCACCGTCCCTTCACAAACATGAATCAATTTGGTTCCATCACATAAAACAACCATAACACCTAGAAACTTTCAGTTTCTAGTTCAAACCCTAACTCCCATGGTCATTGGCGTATTGAAACCGATCATGAAATCCATACCCCTTAGTCTAGGGATGAGGTGCTAAATACCCGAATGTCACCACTTTGTCCATGAACTTTTTTTCAGTCTCAAGATATCCTTGACATTTACTTCGTGAGTTACTTGCCCATCATGTTTAAAAAAGTCACAATCGAGTTAAACTCTAACTCTTGTAGGTGTTTGCGAGCATTTTAACGGGGTTTTACGAGTGTTTTCCATTGTGATATTTTTAATGGCATGGACATGACTAAGCTATAAATTAAACGTTAAGAATATTTGGACCGGAAAAAGTTTAGAGCACAAACAGACATACACTCAAAACTCGAGGGCATTTATGCACCTTGTCCCATCAAAATTCCAAATGGTAAACCAAGAGAAGGGGGTTTTTCAAATAGATTTATTCTCCTTTTCTAGTACTTTCTGTGCTTCAAATGGAGACTCTAGAAAGACCTCAAAAAGGATCAAGGGCATTGGGTTTCAAGTAGGGAAGCCATGCTAAAAAAAAAGAGCCCTTCGTGGTAACCGCAGAAAATTTTTAAGTTAAATCTTTTACAATCTTAAAGAGTTGCCAAGAATAACATATGATGTATAAGAAGGGGATAAGGTGCATGAATTCCCCGAGGTTTTTGTGTATGCCTCACTCTACCCCGTAACCATTTTTATCCTAAGATATCCTTGAAGTTTATTATTGTATCTCACTCATCCCCTCCCATTAGAAAAGGGCATGTATAGAAAATTGTTCATTTAAACGCCCAATAAACATTTGGCACGTGTTAGAGTTTTCAGTTTGATTGTAACTTTTTTAATAAGAAGAGCATGAGTGAACCACAATAATATACATCAAGGTTTTTTAGGACAAAAAGAAAACAGTTCTATAGCAAATTGGGACACATGCAAATACCTCTAGGGTAGGGTATATGTGCACTTTATCCCTTATAAAAAGATGCATATGATTAAAAAGATGCAATATTAGTCAAGGAGCCATGTAAAACAAAATGCTCTTCGGTTTCAAAAAGGCTCTTATTTTTTTTTGATGATATTGATGATGACTTGAAACAATTAGAGTATCTGGACAGGAGAGAACATCACTGGTTTAGGAAAGGAAGTAGAGTCTTGAAAACAACTAGAGATCAACATTTGTTGGATAAAGTCAATGACCTATGTGAGATTGAAGAATTAAATTCGCAAGATGCTCTCAAGCTCTTTAGTCTATATGCCTTTCAAAAAAATTTCGAGAAAAGAAGATTAAAATTCTTTCGGATGATGTATCGTTATTGTCCAAAGGTCTTCCTCTGGCTTTGAAAGTTTTGGGCTCTCTTTTACGTGGCAAGCGAACAAAGAGAAGTGGGAAAGTGGTGTATAAATTGAAGAACAAACCTGAGACAGAAATCCAAGATGTGCTCAAAATAAGCTATGATGGGCTGGATTCTATAAAGCAGGCAATATTCCTAGACATTGCTTGCTTTTTTAACGGAGAAGATAGAGACTTTGTTTCAAAAATATTGGATTATGCTGAGAGTGGCATTGGAGTTCTAAAGGCAAAATGTCTCATAACTTTTTCAGATAACAAAATATATATGCATGATTTAATACAACAAATGGGTTGGGAAATTATCCACGAACAACATCTTAAAGACCCTATCCAATGGAGTAGATTGTGGAATCAGATGGTATCATGCATTTATGAGTAAAAAATTGAGAATCAACTAAGTTATCTAGTTTACTTTTCCTTTTGAAAGAATACAGATTTAATAATATAATATATATATATATATATATATATACACACTTTTAGTTAAGACGTTTGCCTGCATATTTTTTTTCCCTTATTCTTTTATCTTTTTCTCGGGAGGGGATGAAAAATGTCAGGAAACTATATGTAAGACTTATCTAATCGAAAGAAATATGGTTCACGGATTGAGTGTTGCGAAATGAAGAAAAGATTTGCTAAGATAAAAGCTAGGTTGCTCAAAGTCCTATTACAACGATTATAGTTTTATGAGAAAGAAGTATAAAACATCTCTCCCCGAAGGCTTTGAATTTCCTTGTGAACTAAGATATCTTCACTGGGAAGGTTTGGAATCTTTGCCTTTGAACTTTGATGCAGAGAACCTTGTTGCAATCAACTTGAAGTGTAGTAATATAAAAAGAATTTGGAAAGGGAAGAAGGTATAACCATTATTAAGTTATTATTGTTTTTTTATAGTAATTTCAATTAAGTTGACTAATTTTTTAATTAATTAATTTTTTTTTGTTATAGCATCATGAAAAATTGAAGTTCGTTGATGTAAGTGACTCACAACAACTCATCAAAATGCCAAATTTCTCAAGTATGCCAAAGTTGGAGAGATTTAATATTGGGGGTTGTACAAGTCTTCATAAATTGCATTCATCTATTGATGCATTTCCTCATATGAAATTTTTGAAGGAGCTTCTTTTGGATAGTGCGCCAATCAAAGAAGTACCAGTAGCATGTCAATTGCCCTGACATCTTGAAATTCTTGATGTTTCAAATTGTTGGAAATTCCATAAATTGCCTGATAGTTTTGCGAATATGAGGTGCTTGAGGAAGCTTTATATGACCAAACTCAAAGAACTCCCAAGCAGTATTGAATATTTGGAATCTGTGACACCCCAAAACCGGGGTGTCCGTTGACTACCTGTCAACTTGCGGAAACACTCGTGGATGTCGGGGTGATGACCTCTCAAAATCGAGACAAGAGTCTCCTTTGTACGAGGCTCTACTTATATACATAACACGTATATAACACGTCCCAACAATCCAATATAACCCAATCCATGAGTAAAAGGCCGCAGGCGCGACCAATACTCATCCTAATAATTCCCAACTATATACAATAGTTTCAAGAGTTAAGAAATTACTCTTATACAAACATATATTAAAATGAAAAACATTCTAATACATGAATACATAATAAAACCAAAGCCACAACCCGACTTTCTTCTCAAACTCGGCCTCTATGACGAGCCGTCTCCTCGTATGCTCCTTGCACTTGAAAAATGATATCCCTCGACAGGGTGAGCTAATGCTCAATAGTGGAATCACCCTACATGGGATACTCTCCACCTAAGTGCATATGCAATGCTCCAAAGAAAACACACATTCAAGTAAATGCATGATCCTACTTGAATGTCTACCTGAACAACTCATACCCCGAGTCCTCACCGACTCCCTCACACTTGCCTAAGCCACGTATGAGAATCATTAATTTTCAAAACAAAGATGTTTTTAATAGTGGACTACCCTCTGATATTAGTAGTGGACCGACTCTGATGTTATATTTAGTGGACTACCCTCCGATGTATGTCAATTGGGCCGACTCCGACGATTGATATTTTGTATGGACTACCCTCGGAGTATAAATGGATGACTAGATGTTATTATTATTAGTCAGCCCTCAGAAACCACTCTCGATATTAGACCATCTCATTGCACTCTCCCTATCGCTCTAGGGTGCCCCGGTGCATATGGAATGCATGATGTCAATTCCAATATAATTATATAACACATGCAAATATATAATCATGAATATATTCACATAATTTAAATCACACAAACATGTCATGTAATTTCACAATTCATTACACAAAATTAGCTCACTTGAAATTTAATTATCAAACCTGAAACAATCCAACTTTCAGTTACTCAACCAAACACATTATTTCACAAAAATATTTTGTGAACACTATTCCTATGAACAATGAAACCCTCGGGTTACTGTTCCCGGGAAATCACCAATCATCGGTTCACTTTAGGAACCCGAATTTCACGTCCATTTCCGGCCTCATACAAACCAATACATGATTTACAGCATAAATTTCATAATTAACAACCCAAACAGCCCATAAAACTGTTACGGGCTGCTCCATGGTTCCCAAAAATTTCAATAATTCGGTCCCAAGTTTTGGGACAGATCAAACGACCGTTCAAGGCCTCATACCAACCGAAACATCATATAACACTTAAATAAAGTGTAAAACCCAAGAAGGATAAATCCCCTACCTCTCGGAGTTTGTCGAAAACTCCCAAAACCGGAGTCCACGTGTTGTCCTCTCCTCGTAGAACGACCTTCCTTCTTGCTCCGAAGAATTCCGACGATCGGATTTGCCGGAAATTTAGAGAGAAGTCTCTCTCTCTCACTAAAACACAAATCGGCAACCTACTGTCAAAATGTCTACTTCTCCCCATGTTTTGGTCTCTTTTCAACTTGAGAAGATGACTACTATACATAAATTTGTCTTATTATCATTTATAAATTCCAAAATGACCTCTATGTCCTTTCTTTCCCTAGTTTTGACACTTGGCACTATCTCGGCCGTCCATTTCCATCATTTCTCTACTCATGTAACATGTATAACATGTGTACATGTTATAGGTGACTTTTGTCACATCACAAGTTGTTTTACGGCACTCGAAACGCGATGCCTCGAACAACGTGCCAACTCCGACTGTCTCAAAATTCCACGAAATTCGACGTGGTAGCTAGATTCCGTGAGACGATTCCAATGGTGAAATTCGTTTCATCATCCGAGATATAGAGAATAAATTTTGGATTTTTGACCAAAATTACGATTTTACCCTTTTCCAGAAATTGAAATTTCTCGGGTCTTACAGAATCTCTTGAATCTCTTAACCTCTCATATTGCTCAAACTTTGAGAAATTTCTAGAGATGGTGAAGATGAAATGCTTGAAGAAGCTTCTTTTGGATGAAACTACTATTAAGGAACTCCCAAGCAGCATTGGATATTTGGAATCTTTTGAAAATATTTCTCTGAGTAATTGTTCAAAATTTGAGAAATTTCCAAAGATCCAAGGAAATATGAAATGCTTGAGTAGTCTTAATTTATAAAAAACTGCTATTAAGGAACTCCTGAGTAACATTTGTTGCTTGGAGACTCTTAAAAGTTCTTTATGCCGATAGTTGCTCAAATATTGAGAAGTTCCCTGAGAACCAAAGGAATATGGGGAGCCTATCTTTTCTTTCTATAAGTGGGACTGCCATTAAAGAATTACCCAACTCACTAGGTCATCTCACCGTTCTTCAATCCTTGTATTTGCATAACTGCAAATACTTGAAGAGTCTTCCAGGTAGCATTTGTGAATTGAAGACCCTTCATCAGTTTTGGCTCAATGGTTGTTCAAATATAGATCTAGAGGGTTATTGGGAGATCATTGAGGAGTTGGAACATTTGATACATATTTGTTTGGGTGAAATGGCAGCAATAACAGAGGTGTCATCATCAATTGGACATCTAAAAGATCTTTGGACTTTGGAATTGAGCAATTGTGAGAACCTCGTGAATCTTCCGAATAGCATTGGTATTTTGACACATCTTAGTAGCCTTCGTCTTCGTAATTGTCCCAAGCTCCAGAATTTTCCTAACAGCTTGGGAATCCTACAGTGTTGCTTACAATTACTAGATATAAGTGATTGCAATATGATAGAAGGAGAAATCCCCAGTAATTTATGGTGTCTGTCCTCACTGATATCTTTGGATGTGAGTGGAAACCATATTCGTTGCATACCTACCGGCATCATTCAACTTTCTAAGCTGGAAAGCCTTTATATGAATCATTGCCTAATGCTTGAAGAAATCAGGCTCGTCGAGCCTAAGAATAATAAGAAACATAAACATCCCATGCAAAACATTTGTCATCGATCCAACGGCGGATATACTGCAGTCTTTCTCTCCTTAACTCCTTCAAATTTTTATATCAGTGCGTGAAAGATTAAATTCTACGCTATATGAAAATTAAAAAATAATTTACAATTTGTATCAAGGTTCACATGAGATTATAAATTTACACGCTGCTACTACTACTTTTATTTATGCAGAATCTTAGATGAAAAAGGAAAGGTACATGGGCATCAAGAGAATTTATCTTTGTTGTTCCGGGAGGCGGGAGGCGGAATACTAAAGAAATGGAGTAATGTATGTCGAGGTAAGGGGATATGAAGTAAGTATAGAGTTCCCTAAGAAATGGTATAAAGATGACAACTTCTTGGGATTTGGTTTATTCGTCCATTTTGTTCCTCTTCATGATACGACAAGAACGTATCCTTATCCATATTGTGAATTTAGCATATCTCAAGGTGATCAATTTAAATGGGCGAATGGCTATCTCTACAATAACAACTTAGAAGCATTGGCGGAGGTGTTATTTTTCCCTCCAATTGGCATTCCGAATGAGTATCGATCCAAAAGGTGGAAATACTTCAAGGTTTGCATTAAGAGAGATCTTGGAATAAAAGGTTGTGGATTACATCTGATATACGCCCAACCCCAACCCCAACTCCAACCCCAAAAAGATCATAAGATAGCTACATAATTATTTAAATCATATTCTATTCTCATGAAATCTAATTTTTGTTTAATACTTTATATTTCATTAAATAATTTTTTTTTATATTTCTTCTTATTTTAAAATTTAGCCCCTCATAAAATTTCTTTGAAAGATGTAACATTTTATGGTTATTCTTATGCAGGCAAAGACATCTCTACTTTAATTTCCAATTTCACAAGGCTTCGATTAGACTCTAATAAGGTATACTTTCTATTTAGGGTTACTTTTATTGGCTTTATACTTTTACTTATTTTCCCTTGTATTGGTATATTTATATACCTTAACCCTCTCAATAATATTTAAGTCTCTTTCATAAGATGGTATCAGAGCAATAAGCTTAACAACAAACCCTAGCCTCCGCCGTCAACACAACTCTGCTCATGATCCACCTCCTTCGTTAGCTCTTATTCTCCCCAATGGCCAACGCCTCTTTTTCCACCACTACCGTTGTGTCCTCTCGTACCCCCACGGTCCTGACCGAAACCGACTCACCTTAGAACTTAATCGTTCTCAACGTTAGTACTCAAGCACCACTCAAACTCACAGCCACAAATTACTTTGTGTGTCGGCTACAAATCACGTCTCTCTTATTTTTGTATGACTTACTTGGGTTCATTGAATGGCTCAAAGCCGGGTCCTCTGGTGATGATAACTCTTTCGGATGTTGCTTCTCCCTCCCCAAATCCGGCTTTTACTCTTTTTCTTCACTATGATCAATTGCTTCTCAATGCCATTATCGAATCTGTCTCTCCCATGCTCGTGCAGTTTCTCTCCACCTCCACCACATCTTGGGCTGTGTGGACCACCCTCGAGAAGACATATGCCTCTCCCTCCTACGGCCAGATCATGGTCCATTTCCAGTGGGGTCTTCACCAACTTGATGTTAATAACACCTTTCTCAACAGCCATCTCGCGGGAGGTCTATATGGCTTCTTGCAAGGTATGCGCCACGCTGAGTATCTACATCATGTCTATCATTTACACAAGGCTATTTATGGGCTCAAACAAGCTCCTCGAGCTTGGTACAAGGAGCTACACAATTTCTTGCTCTCTTTTAGCTTTGTTACATCCCGTGTAGACTTGGCTCTCTTTGTCTATTCCCACGACATTGCACTTATCTACTTCCTGGTCTATGTTGATGATCTGATTATTACAGGTAGTGACCCCTCACTTGTTGACACTATTATTCGGCAACTTGACTCTAAATTCTCCACCAAGGATCTCAAGCCATTGTCTTACTTCTATGGAGTTGAGGTTCTGGCTACCTCCTCATTCCTTCTACTATCTCAACAAAAGTATGTCATTGATCTTTTTAGCAAACATCACATGCTCGACTCCAAACTTGTCTCCACACCGCTTACCGTGGGTACTTCCCTGACTGCTAATGATGGTATTGTACCGATTAATGCCACCATTTACCGTCAGGTGATTGGTGGCCTCCAACATCTCTGGATGTCTTGGCCTGATATTTCCTTTATCGTGAACAAACTCTCCTAGTTTATGCATGAGCCGTTCGAACACCATTAGGGAACGATCAAACGTCAACTTCGTTATCTTAATGGCACGAGATCCCTTGGTATCCAGCTTCTTGCAGACACTCCTTAGACATAGCACGATTTCTCTGATGCGGACTGGGCTGGTAACCCAGATGATTGTACCTCCACAGGTGCTTTTCTCATATTCCTTGGTGTTAATACAATCTCTTGAAGTTCTACAAAGCAACGTATTGTTGCTCGGTCTTCCACTGAGGCCGAGTATCGTGCCATTGTTGTTGCTGCTGTCGAACTACAATGGATGAAGTCACTATTGTTGGAACTTCTTGTCCCAATACAGTCCTCGCTTAGTCTATTCTTAGACAACCTTAGTGCCACTTATCTCTCTTCTAATCTTGTTTTTCATTCTCACATGAAACACCTTACGATTGATTATCACTTTGTTCATGGCCTAGTTTAGTTATTTGAGCTACGTGTTTCTTATGTCTCTGCTGGTGACCAGCTTGCTAATGCCCTCACCAAATCCCTTTCTCGACGTCGCCTCATTTCCCTCTGTAATAAGATTGGTGTTGTCTCTAGCACACCATCTTGAGGGGGCGTATTAGAGAATATTTAGGGTTACCTTTATTGGCTCTGTACTTTTACTTATTTGCCCTTATATAGGTGTATTTATATACCTTAACCCTCTCAATAATATTTAAGTCTCTTTCATAATACTTTCTCTGTTTTGGTTCTATTAAAATTTTAAAGTTAAAAATATTTACTAAAATCAGTGGGGAAAAATAATAGAATTGGTTTAAGGGATAAAAACAAAAAGAAAGTTATTTGCAAAACTATATACTTTTATAACCTTAAAAAATATCCCCACTTTAGATTAAATTACCCCCTTAATGTTAAGAGCTAAAAAATATTGCAAATCTAACCCCTTTGTATACATGTTCGACTTAACCATCGTTAAGTTAGCATTTAGACAAACTCGAAGGGTGTCAAGTCTAGGTTTCTAACCCCTTTCTATTGTAAAAAATATTGCAAATCTAACCCCTTTCTATACATGTTGGACTTAAACATCATTAAGTTAGCATTTGAACAAACTTGAAGGGTGTCAAGTCCAGGTTTCTAACACAACTTTTATACATGTTGGACTTAACCATCATTAAGTTAACATTTGAACAAACTTGAAGGGTGTCAAGTCCAGGTTTCTAACAATTGTTCTATACATGTTGGACTTAACCATCATTAAGTTAGCCTTTGAACAAACTTAAAGAGTGTCAAGTCTAGGTTTCTAACACAACTTCTATACATCTTCGACTTAACCATCGTTAAGTTATATTTTAACAAACTTGAAGGGGGTTAAGCCCAAAGTTTGTAATACAGACAATAGTTATTTAGTTTGACTCAACCATCGTTAAGTTATATTTCAACAAACTTGAAAGGGGTTAAGTCCAGGTTTGAATGGTGGTTAGAGGGGTAAAATTGACAAAATGATGTAAAAATATCCTTTACTTTTTGTGTTTTAAGAAAAGGGGTTAGATTTGCAATTTTTTTTTCGTTTTGTCCCTTTAAATGGTTACCCCCAAAATAATATCCGATAACTCAAATTGATCACATGCTTGAAAGAATATGGAGTTCAACATGGAGGTAAATGTTGTACTAAATAATCTAAATATGATGATTTTTTCTCCTTCAATGTTTTTAAATTTATTTTTTCTTAATTATAAATGTATCCAACATAATCCAACTTCACCTTTCTCCTCTAATAATAAAATGAATTAAAATAAAATATACAAGCATCACTGCCTTTCATTACTTGAGGAATTTTAGAAAGTTATACATTAATTTATTATTAAATAAATTTCTTTTTATAGTAGGAAACTTATCAAAACATTTTTTTAGTAAGGTTATTATTTATAAAGATTTGAGTATTTACTATGTTATTATAAAACTTTATTTCAAAATTGAAATATAAAAATAAGTTTCTTTTTTTCAGTTAATTATATAAGAAGCTACTAAATATTTGTTTACAATATATAAACACAGACAAACACACACACACACACACACCCACACATATATATATATATATATACACACACACACACACACATTTTAAAAGCAATTAAAAGACTTGTCCTTAGTCTAAAATTAAAAATAACATATTTTTAGAACAAAATTTCCAAAAAAAAAAAATGTTTTATAGGTATATTTTACCAACAAATAATTTTATGACAAGTATTTGTGGTAGTGAAATTATTTAAGAAAATGTATTAATCATCTCGTTTATTTTCTTTGATTTTTAATAAAGATTTAGTAACTATAGAAAAAATTTGTATGGTATCCTAAAAATTTATTGTTACAAGAATATAATTTTATTTCAAATTTATTATGAGTTGATCCATGTTTAAAGTCAAATTGAGTATGATTAACCATACTAATTTTAGAAGTTAAAGTTTGGAGAGGAAAAGGCAAAATTGGAACGTACATGGATCAACCAAGGAAAATACCATCACATAGAATTGTGGGGTTAAAATCTATTTCAATTGTTTTAATTGCTTTGCTATGTTTCTAAATTATTAAATTATATCATGAATCTACATTAGGTAGCATGAATATTTTATAGTTTATTTTTCTCTATGGTGAGAAAATACATGAATTATTTGTCATTGTAATACTAATGATAATAATAATACTCATGGACCCCAGACTAACCATTATAGAGGAACCATTGGAGTTGAAAGTTGTAAGTGGTAGTAAATATCCGAGACAGTCGGAATTTCATGTTTTTCGAGGCATCGAGTATCGGGTGACACATGACATCACATGTGGAGCACTTGTGTGAATAGCTCACATTGAGCCAAGTGTCAAGTGGAGAAAATAATGGGAAAGTTAAAACAAGAAAAAAAATAAGGAAAAAAAAAACAAATAAGGAAATAAGAAAAGTCAAAAAAGGAGGGGAGAAGGCCATTTTGGAAGGCAAAAATAGCAAAGAGTGAGAGCGAGAAGAGAGAGAAAAAAATTCGCTTCGGCATATACCAAATCGAATCGTAGGTTTTGGTCGGAGCAAAAGGCAAGTCGGTCCACATCGAGCCACACTGGGTACCAAAATTTTGGAGTTTTGTCAACCTCCACGATGTAAGGAATTTTCCTACTTGGAATATTTTTAGCCTAAAGGCCATGTAATGGCTTAGGGTTTTCTTTGAGGCTGTGAGAGGCCGTAAATTTTAGTCCCAAAATTTAGGACTGAGTGTAGGAATTTTTAGAATTTTTCAAGATCGCTTAACAAACTGAAATAATTCTTGGACCGTTGACAATCCGGATTGTTTTCAAGGCCCCTGACGGTTGAGGTTTGGTTTGATCCAGACCGATGTCTTTAAGTTTTGTGGTGTTTTGGCATCAAAGAATTCGTGATCGAACTCGTGGAAGTGGACCAAGAGCGCCTCATTATATGCGGCCCGAGATTTTGTGGCCATATCATATGACGTAAATGTTAAAAACGATAAATAATATAAGCTTGTTTGCAGGTAAAATCATGTTAATATGTGCTTGAGTGATGTATTAACATGGAAATAGGCCAATGGAAATTATATGTAAAAATATATAATTATCCAAATTTATAAATGTTGCATGTAGTATTTATTACATAGCATGAAATGGCATGATTGCATTTCATACGCACCTGACATCACGTCGAGCCTGGGTGTGAGCGTATGGCCTGGTCGACATTGTGTTTAGGGTCTGATAATCCTTCGTAAGTAATGTGGTAGATCGACACCTTGTTTGGTGTTGATGGTGGGCTCGATAACATGGACTACATCCAAAATGAGTCGCATGGTTTTGAGGTTATCGGAGACTGTCCAGTGCTTTTGAAATAAAGAGGTTATCGGAGACTGTCCATAGCTTAGAATAAAGTTTGGCCTGAGGACCGCCCATAGTTTGTGAATAAAGCTATTATTGAGATCGGCCCATAGCTTTTTAAAATAAAGTTATTAATGAGATTGTCTAGGATTCGTGATCAGTCTGGTGGTTCGAGAATGTCTGGGGTCGTAGACTGCCCATCGTTGGAGATCATTCACTGCCGTAGACTGCTCCACGACGGAGACTATCCACTTCAAGACTGCCCACGGTTGAGACTCCGTCTACAATGGAGACTATCCAAGGGCTTTGAATGAAGCGATTATCGAAGGTTGTCCAAAGGATTTGATTTATAAAAACAAAAAGCCTTTTGTTTTGTATAAAGGGTCATTGGGTGAAACACCAATGACAAGTTTTCACATTTGGCATATGCATTTGTGAGGGAGTCGGTTAGGACTCGGGATATGGGATAGGGTGAGTCACATTCTCATCCATGACATGTATACATTTGAGTAGGAACGTGAATGTTTTTACTTGAATGTGTGGTGTGCCATTGCATGCGCACTTAGGTGGGGAGTAGCCCTTGTAGGAGAATTTTCTACTGGGCTTTGCTCACCCCGTCATGGGACCACCCTTTCAGGTACAAGAGAAGACGGTGCTCCTTCGAGGTCGTGAGTACAAAGAAGGCTGGGTTGTGGCCTTGAGAAGTATTTTTGTAAAATATATTAGAACAATCTAGTTTTAATATATTTTGGCATGTAAAAGTGTAAAGGAGTTTTACATCAAACTCTTGTAAAATATTATAAGAATTTGTATATTTGTAAGAAAAATATATAGAAAGGCGACCACGAATATTCCGTGGGTTAACGAGTTGTTAAGCGGTCCCTCGAATTTTGAAGTGTCACAGCATGGTATCTGAGTATATGGACCCTCGGGTTTTGGGGTGTCACAGCTAATGTAAAACCCGAGAAAATTAGTAATTTTCAGGAAAAATGGAAAAATAATAATAATAATTAATGGTTTAGGGTAGCCTAGAAAATTCTCTAGATCTCGGATGACGAAACAGACTATGTCGTTTAATTCGTCTCGTGAAATCTAGTGACCTAGAAAAGTTTCTTCAAATTCTGAGATAGTTGGAATATTTTTACGATTTTCTGGGTGATAAGTCACTGATGTGGATCTAGATTTTGGTGAAAATCCTACAAGGTGAATGGTTTGAGCTAAGTTTAGTTAAAATAAATTGAACTAAAAAAAAAATTGTTCCGGGGTAGAAACGGACTCAAATGAGTGATGGACATATGGCGCAATGTGAGCCATGTGTCCAAAAGTTAAAAAAAAGAAAAAAAAAAGAAAGAAGGAGAGGTAGTGTGCGGGAGAAGAGAGAGAGAGAAAAGGTAAAAATGATTTTATCTCTAAGATCTACGGAGATTGGACTGACGGTTTTCATCGGAGTAAGAGGCAAAGTTCATCCACGCATTGAGAGCTACGCGTGGGTACCAAAATCTTGGAGTTTCGTCAAACTCCACGAGGTAGGGAATTTTCCTACTTGGTTCATTTATAGTCTAAAGGCTATTTAATGACTTATGGTTTTTCTTAGAGGCCGTGAGAGGCCGTAAATTTTAGTCGCAAATTTTTGGGACTAAGTGCAGAAATTTTTAGGAATTTTCGACCGCTTTAATAGTCTCTGGTTAGTTTTTTGGGACTGCTGACAAATCCGACTTAATTTTTTGGGACTATTTTCACAAATTCAATCAATTTTCAAGATCTGCCAGCAGTCCTAGACTATGTTTAGACTTGGTTTTGATCCCGGGACTGATGTCTCTGGGTTTTATGGTGTGTTTTGGTATCACAGTAATTCGGTGACGAATCGTGAAGGGACCAAGAGGTGCCCTGTTTTATATGGGTCCGAGATTTGGGCCATTTTGTGTGTATTGTTGGAAAAAAATAAATAATATGTTGTTGTGTGTAAAAATCATGTTAATATGTGCTTGAGTGATGTATTAACATGGAAATTGTGATTAATGGGAATTATATGTAAAAAAAATATAATTATCCGGAATTTATAAATGTTGCATGTAGCATGACATAGCATGAAATGACATGATTGCATTTCATATGCATGGTCACATCACGTCGAGTCGAGTTTGGGTGCATGGTATTGTTATTCACCATTCTTGGTGAATGTGTAGTGAGCTTGGAAATTAGGACAACGTCCAAAATTGAGACTCACAGGTGCATAAAAAATTAATAATAATAAATTTCGTGTGTTTGGGTGAAGCAAGATGGGGCAGATCCCTCCCCACCCCACCCCCCCACCTAGGGTGAAATACCCAAATTTATAGGTGGTTAGACATGATCACTGACGGTGAAAGCCCGTAAAATGTTCAAGTGTTTGGCGTCGATCCTACTGGCTTGACCCCAGAAAGACGGGCCCATGAATAAACACACGGGATTTGATAAATTAAAATTGGAGGGTTGTCCAATAGTTTAAGTCATTAGGTGAAACCCCAATGAATGGTTTTTCACACTTAGCATTGCAGGTGCGAGGGAGTCGGTCGGGACTCGAGTTGTGGGCGTGAGGAGTCTCATCTCATGCATGACACGGAACATTCCATATAGGATTGCATTATTTATATGGAATATGATTTGATGTTTAATGTATACCATTGCATGTGCATTTAGGCGGGGAGACTTTGTAGGAGAATTTTTCTACCGGGCATCGTCACCTGGCCGTAGACCCCTCTTCAGTACAATGGGTATAGGAGACTGCCCGACGAGGCCATGATTATGAAGGAGGCCGATGTGGCCTTGGTATTTCTTTGTAAAAGTATTTTGTATGTGAATTGTAACTAAATTCTTTTGGGACTAGTGTCTAAATAGTCGTATGTAATTATGTAAGAGAGTCATAATCGGACTCTTATGGACTCCACTCACATTTTATTTTCATAATTTAGATTTAAATGTGAATGAACGGGTCCCTGTGAAAGGGATGTATATTGGGGATATGGACATATGGACCTTGTGGGGTCAATACTACTTCTGTTGAGACCCTAGATGGGTTATGATTATACTGATATACAGGTTGTATGTTGGGTAGAGCTTCCTGAACAAAGGAGACTCTGCCCGATTTTTTATGAAAATATGGATCCCAATAAATGGGACACAACAGCTTGGTATCGGGTCACCCGAAATCCACAGGAATTACGCCGGTTGACGGGTTGTCAATGAGACCCCCGGATTTGGGAAGTCACACTGTGGTGAAAGAACATGAGAAAAACCATTAAAAAAGGCTCTTCGTTCAATTATGGAACTCCTAATTAGTATGTTTTAAAGCATGAACGATGGCTGGTTTATTTGATTGATATGTATTTAATTTGTCTTTCTTCAAAAAAGTTTACTTGTAAGACAACTTACTAGAACATATTTTCTTAACTCGGATTTTTTTTAAAATTTTCTACATCTCCTGTAACGCCCCGTCCCGAGAGAGTGTACAGTACATGATACTGTAAGGGTGTATAAGAGTACCAAGTGTCATATTGAAACAATTTTGGAGACGAAATTAGAAAGGAAAGTTTACGGAACCCGGAATTATGGTATTAAAAGAAGGGTACAATTGTCATTAAGCAAAAGAATATGAAAATCAAAATTTAGTTAGAGATGGGCCACAATACAAATAGAATAAGTTACAATTGCAAAATTGAGGAGATGAGGTTTTAAATTTCACCACGGAAAGTTGATCTTAAAATTCTTCGAAGATGGAGGACTTAATTGTACTCAAGAAACTTGAGATTTTTAATGTGGGAGACAAACAAAAGTCATTTGTCTCATATTTTAGCTAGGGCTCACGTTTTTGGTGAGGAGAAGAGCCAAGGAGAGCCAAGGAGAGCCAAGAGGAGGAAGAAGAGGAAGAAGAAGGAGGAGGAGAAGTCCAAAATCAGGTATGTCTTTGCCTTGCAACCATAGGTAATTGGATTCTAGGATCTCTTGGCAAGGAGAATAGATGTTCTTTGGTAAAGGTTTTGTGCAAAGAGCACATGAACCTTTGGAATTGTTGGGGTTGTGAGAGCAAACCCCACTGGGGAGAAAAATAACCATGAAATCATCAAATTATGTGGTTTTATAAAGAATTGGTATCTTAGGTAGGGTTCTGAAGTTTCACTTAGGTTTTGAGGTTTGAGGTTCCATAGCACTCATTTCAAGTGTTGTGAGTTGTTTTTAGATGAATTCCATAAATTCTTAAGGTATATAAATTATAGAAGTTGTATGATGTTAATTGGTAGCAAAAGTGGCAAAAGAAGCAACTGAAAATGTAAGGACTGCTCGGCACAGTGAAATACTCGCTTCCCGTTTCTGACCAGTTTTCATATTTTGACCATAACTTGCTCATTTCTGATCCGATTTGAGTGATTCAAGTTGTTGGTTAAAATAGACTTCAAGGAGAATCATACATATAGAAATAGGCATCGTCAAATTCTGATCATAAGGGGTCTAAAAATTTACTCAAAGTAGGGTCATGTGTAAGCCACTGTCGGTTTCAGTTTTGAATATAGATTAGCCCGATTGTTTTGGATGTAACGTGAGTTTCGGTGCTCCGATTTGGGTGATTCCAATTGGAAAAGAACCCTTAGCACCTTAACTTTAAAATAGTACAAAGAGATAATGTCAAATATGAAGTTAAGACCTTGGAAAAAAAATGGGTAGTTCAAACAGTCCCGAGTGTAAAATTGGTAAAATGACTAGTTTGGCATGAAAATGCCATAACTTGAATTTGGAAGAGTCAATTGGAATGATTCCAATTTCTAAGTAAAGTAGATTCATAGAGGAACAAGAAAAGGATTTGAATTGAGGGCATTAAGGTCATTTTGTAAAGAAAAGGTAATTTGGTCTTTCCTTGATTATGTATTTTTTTAAGTATAGTTAAATGGGATTTAAGTAAATGTGATGTGGTTGGGTGAAAATGAATGTGTATGATGGATTAAATGGAAGTTATGGTTAATGGTTAGTTGTGGTTTTTCTTGAAAAATGTGAAAATGACTATCGGACTCGAAACGGGAATTCGACGAGAAGCAAGCAAGATTGAGCGGTGAACTGTGAGTGTAAAAAATGATGTTTTGCAAATTGAGTTTTAAAAGTGAATGATTTTGATGTTAAAATGAAAAGTTTAATGTAAATGTTTATATTGCCTAAATGAAAAGTTTTGATGTAAATTGAAAATTTAATGTACATGTTTATCTTGTATCAATATATATATATATATATATATATATATATATATATATATATTTATATTAAATTATATATGTATGCATATGTTAAGGCATTATGAAAGTTTAAAAATGTGTAAAGAATGCATATGTATATTTGCATATATATATATATATATATATGAGTTTTCATGATAAAGTAAAGGATTTAAATGGATTTATAAATGTATTTTGATAAATGTTTTACTGATGGTTACCCTAACCCCATATGACTGTTATGACTGATATCGGTCGAGGTACCTTAAGCGTGTAAGGATTTAGAGGGTAAAGTTATAGGTTACTAACCGAGGAGGGAATTAGTGCCTTAGAGTAATATCCTTACACGTGATAAGGTGCTATGACTGAACTCCTATGCAAAAGCGTGAGTTCAAATGTGAGTGCTGAGACTGAATGTGACCGTCCCTCACACCGTCGCACTGAACCGGCTCGCGTGTTTATTCCCCTGGGTTCCATCAGAAAGAAAGAAAGAAATAAAGAAAGAAAGTTTGAGGCATAAATGTTTAAGGCATAAATGGATTTTAATTGTATAAGTATGTATTATAAGGAAAGAAATAAAGTTTAAGGTATAAATGTTTAAAGCATAAATTGATTTTAATTGTATAAGTATGTATTACTTTGATATATACTGAAAATGTTATCTTAAGGCATAAATGGATTTTTTTTAAAATGTATAAGTATGTATTACTTTGATATATACTGAAAATGTTATCTTAAAAATGTACACTCACTCTGACTCTGAATTTCATTCTTTCCATGCGTTAAAACATTTTCGTGATCCGAGACAGTATCGCCGACAGTGACCCTCCCGTGCAAAGGAGTCGAGCCATTGAAGAGACGATGCATGTGAACTTCATTGTATAAACAGTTTGCATATTTTATATGTCGAATACTTTGTCATGTATATAAGCATATATGGATATATTTTGAAAAGGAACTACTTAGGCGGTCGGCTTAAGTACGACTCAAGCCCAATCTTTTGATAAAAAAATGCATAGAATTGAAGAAGCTTAGAATGTTTTGATAATTGAAATGAATTTATGTATATGTGTATATATTGTGTTGATCGAAGTCAGACAAGGAGTCCTAACAAGGAAGTTGAAAATTGGAAGATTAGAAGTGTTTTTAAATGTTTTCGCAGGTTTTGTAATCGAAAACAGAGAAACTCTCGCTACAATTTTTTCCTAGGTAAATCTAAGCGTTTGAAAAGAAAAGAAAGAAAAAAAAATTTACCACTTGGCTCGCATTATTTTCTAAAGATATGTTAAGGATCGGTAAAGGTTCGCTCCATGGATTTTATTTGATGGTTTTGAGAAAAAGTTTCTATATCCATTGGAGTGCTGGGAGGTCCCCTCGGGTTCATGAGGTTAATCCGGGTCGGGATCCTTCATCTCCACTCTTTTATCATGACTAAATAAGTTAATTAAGAATTTAAAAAATATAACTTGAAAGTTAAAGCAATAGAAGAAGTATTTTAACAAATAATATTTTTATATATTTAAAATTTTAAATAGGTTATAATCATGTTAAGCTAAGTCTCGTACGGCACTAGAATCATGTTAATATATAGGTTATTCATATCGATTTATGTATAATTCATTTTAATCTTTGTGTTATTAATAAGATTGAAACCAATGACATTGTATTATCTATATGATGAACAAGTTGTATTTATATCAATTTATTTTCATATGATTACTAAATGAGTCATATTTGAGTAGAATAACATTTTAATATTTTTATAATGAGTAAATGCTTGAAACAATATAGAGGTGAATATGATAATGGATAATGTCAAATAATTTGAATAGGTTAGTTTTTTTTTTCTTTTCATGCTTTTATTTTAATATTCGTTTTTAATTATCCTGACATTTTATGGAATATATCTCGAAACCCTAGCCTCTCATTCTCTCAACTTTTTTTTTGTTTAAACTCTTTTCTTTAAGTAAGGAGGGGTGATATTTTGGTCATTCTTAGCCTGAAATCACCAATCTACACCTCTTTTCTATCTTTTTTTCTCAATAAAGTGGTTCTTCCATAAAGATATAGGTTTTTATATGTTTTTTTTTGTGATTTAGTAGTTGCCTTATGTGTTTGTTATTCGGTTGCCACCTTCGTGTGCTATTGTCATTGTCTTGGTGCAACGGGTGGTTGGGTCGTCTTAGTACAATAGTTTGGTTTTCGTCATCGTTTATTTGTGTTTGGGGCGATTCGAACAAGCAAAGTATATATTAATAGAGATAAGAAATCAAATCAATGGTCGTTAATATGCTGTAGAACTGGAGTCAAAGGTATTCTTGTCATAATAGTAATATCAAATATGTAGACTCAACTATCAAATGTATAGGCTTTGAGTCGTTTCATTATGCTATTAACCTGGATGTTGTTTCATTCTTTATGGTTTTTAGCGATTTTGATTATATGTTTCTATCGATGTATTACTAGTTGGAATCAATGAAAATATTTTTCTCTTAAAAAAAAAAAGAAATACATTTTATGGAATTTGAAGATCCTTGATGATTAAGCCTATCTAAAATTAAAAACTCTTCTACACCCATTTTTTCTAATAAATATCTTAGCACATACTGTGACGCCCCAAAATCTGGGGGTTTGTTTACTCAGATACCATGCTATGACACTCAAAAGTCTAGTCGACAACTCACAACCTCGCTAATATCTCGTGGTTGCCTTTCTATATATTTTCTTATAAATATACAAGTTCTTATAACATTTTACAAGAGTTTCTGATGTACAATCCATTTTGATATTTTGTGCCAAATATATTAAGACTAGATTGTTCCTAATATATTTTATAAAAATACTTAAGGCCAATAACTCGACTCTTTCTTCATACTCACGTCTCGAAGGAGCACCGGTCTTCACGCACTTCGAAGGTGGTCCACACTGGTGATCAAAGCCCAAGAATATATTCCTACCAAGGCTACTCCCCACCTAAGTGAAACATGCAATGCCAATACATACAATCACACGCATTCAAGTACCTATACTCTGCTGTACCTGAATGTTTACATGTCATGAATGCAGTATGCCCCTCAAGACTCAATCGAGTCCTCACTCGATCTCCTCATACTTGCATATTAAGTGTGAAAACCATTGGCGCTGCCCACCCCGACCCTCTTTCTCCAAACAAAATCTTTTTCTTTGTAATTTAGAAACATTGATACTCGATGCCTACTTATTTCCTTACCAAGTACCGTGTGTTATGCATTGTGGGCTATGGATTCGGTTCAAATTGTGGACACCGCATGCCTTTACAATATTTTTTTTCAGTTTGCACCTACGGTTTCATGTCTAAACCATATACCAGGTCTTTCACTTGAGAGGGTGTCTATCCCTACTTGCTTCACCCATTTACACACATACTTTTCATGCCATGTAACCATGAGCATCAATTTGGACGTTGTCCCATTTTACTGAGCTCACCATCGAACACCAAACACAGTGTTGATTAGCCATGTCCTCACGACATACATTGAACACCAACACAGTGTCAATTTACCATGTCCTCACGACAAACATTGAACACCAAACACAATGTCGATTTACCATACTGTCGAACACCAAACACAGTGTTGACCCCAACCATGCACTCACACCCGACTCAACGTGATATCCCATGCATAAATGCAATGCAAATGTCATTGCATGCCATTTCATGCTTACATGTACGCTACGTGTCACATGCAACATATCTATTACACTACATGTCATGCTGGATAAATTATATTTAATACATATTTTCCATTTTTATCACACATATATCACATAAAACATCCAATTACGAATTCGTCAGCCATACACAACCCTAAGCATTTCGATGCAAACCGGCCCAAAAATGGTTCGGAAACCAGAACGGACCATTCCTCAATTGTCCGTGACCCAGCCTAATGTTCAGCCCATGGTTTGGCTGAGAACATCATCTTATTAAATTCCACTCAACGCTCAGAGTCCAAGAACGAAAGAATCGGAGCTCGCATTTGCAGTTATCGTCCCGGTTAACGTGGTCGATTCGCAAGGATGTGCAGAAATTTGGGCACACCCCCGTTCACCATTCTACTCAGGATTTTGCAGTCCCGGAACATAGTGTTTGGTCTCGGAAAATCCCGAAACACCATGAAACCGGTCTTTGACCGTCACACACCAACAACCAAACCACACACATCTTAAATTCGCCCTGAAATGGGGCGAAACCATTAGGCCATTACGTGGCCCCTAGACTTAAAATTAACCGGAGTAGGAGGAAGGAAACTTACCTCTCATAGCGCAGTTCCAAGTCCTTTACCGTCCGGTCCCTCAGCCTCGTCTCTCGAGCTGACGTTTGGTTTCCTCTGCCCCTTCCTCCTATCCTTCTTTCTTCCTTCTTTCCTTTCTTTTCTTTTTTTTTTTTTTTTTTTTTTTCTGGTTTACTTTTCCTCTCTTGTTCTGGATTTCCCTCCCTCTCTCCTTGGCCTTCTCTCCTCTTGATTTCCTCGCACCTCCTCTCTCACTTCTTCTTGGCTTTTTCTTCTTTCTTTCTTATCTCCCTTTCTTCATTATATATATATATATATATATATATATATATATATATATATATATATATATATTTGAATAAGTGGGGGTGAGTCCTATCTCACCCCACCCCCTCTACCCTCCCATTTATGCAAATGCGAAGGTTGCCTTTATGCAAATTTCACCATGTGGACACTGCACTGACTCGCAATTTTTTGAAAACATGAAATTCGATACTCTAATCACTTAAATTCGACCTGCTAAATTTCGCAAGACGATTCCAATAGTGAAATCAGTTTCATCATCCAAGATAAAAATAAAAAAAAAATCCTAGCTTTTCTTCCGGGACTATTCTGACAAATTACCGTTTTGCCCTTTTTTTGAAAATTTTAAATTTAATTTTTTCACGGGTTTGACACATACCTAAAGCTTTGTATTTGAAATAAATTATTTAACTTAGAAATAAAAGGGGTTAAATTTTTGAAAATGTGATAATTTTATTAATCTAAACTAAGAATACATTTGATAGAAATACATAATCCAATTCTAACATGATGACATGCATTTTAGGTTAATAGTGAATCTGCTTAAAGCCAACATATTTGATAATCCTATAATAACTAGAATATCTATGACTTACGCAACATATTGGCAAACTATGATTCACTTGTCTCAATCAGATCGAATATGCTTTGCCATATGAATCGTCCACATATTAGTAAACGCGAACAAGATGACGGTAAAGTAACCGCTGTGACTAAGACGACACAATCACATGTCAGAACAAATCGCATACAACCACACGCCGTAAAAGTCTGAGACAAAATCACGTAAAAACAAATTAGAAACCCATATGTTTGTGAAAGAACACTTTATTGTAAAGAAATGATAAAAAGTAATGATGAGTGATTTCACGTTAAGAATGACAAAAATTCATCCCTACTTGCTAATGGAAATGAGGCTAGAAGAGAGAACATATGGGAGAAAATGAGGGGTAGTTAGAAAATATTTCTAGTTATGAAAAATATATGTTTTTTTATTTATTAAAATATTGTTTAAATAAAAAAGAACAATTAGTTTAATAATTTCAATTGTTTTAATAAAATAAGATAATACTCATATGAAAATTAATTAAAAATAAAAATAATATTAAAAAATAATTTAGCATATAGTAATTTAACAACATAAAACAAAATATAAGTATATTTTTAAACAAAATCTTATTTCATAAAATATTTAAAAATTAGTGAAATTAAATTTTAATATTTTTATTATTCAACCTATTTTGGTCCGCAATCCGCATAGGGTCTAGTTAGGTTAGCCAAACATTGGCCCGAATAGAATCTAAATCGGTTCGTTTCTCACCTCTAAATAATAATAGTAAAATACTTTTAAATAAAATAAGTCATAGTCCACACGCCTACTAGCTCAATTGGTAGAGCATTGAAAGTTTAAAAATGCAGGACATCAAGGATGGAATGGGTTCCAAGTTCAAGTTTGGGATAGTATAGTACATTGTAACTAAAGTGCTTAGTTGTCAAAAAAAATTCATAAAAAATAATTTTTAATTATTTATGAAATATATTTCCTCTAATGTAATTAAAAATTAAACAATTTTTTTTAAAATAAAATAAATTTAAAAAAAAAAGTTTAACGGGTGGGTATGGAAATTCTATCCCTATTCATCTACCTCGCATTGGTGCTACACTTACAATCATAAGAAAAAAACAAAAGTTATTTTTTTGAATTATTTCCAGGTTCTCTTTTTTCTATTGCTTAAAAAACTCTCCCACTTTCCTACTCATTACTTTTTTACCATTTGATACTCTACTTTTGAACATTTCTTATTTTTGAGAAAATTTATTAGGGAAAAAAATTAATAGTAAGAAAAATGATTTTCTTATATTTAATTTCATTATGTAAAATATCAAAAATATAAAATATAATCAAAATTCATTAAAGTTTTACATATTTTCTCATGTTTAGTTCTTATATAATAGAGAGAACAAATTAAATGAGTTTACCTAAAATTAATTTTAATTTTTAAACTTATATTTTATTTTCATTCAATTTTCATTTCCTTCTACTTTTCCAGCCTAAAATAAATGTTATGATTCCTTTCAATCCATTTCCCACCATTTCCTTTTTTATATCCTTTGCTTGTTTGAAACGGTAACCGTTTTACGTTTTGAGTTAAACATGTTTTTATTTTATTCTTAGTCATCATTGTTTTATAATATATGCTTCTACTTTTATTCAATGGTCCGAACTGTCCAAATTTTATCTATTTTAATTTTTTTATTAAACTTTTTATTGAGTTATTTTTGTAAAAAAAAAATTTAAATTATGATAAATATGATTAGGTTGAATATATATTTATGACTTTGTCAACATAGAGAATAATAGTTAATATCAAAATACATATAAATTCAATAATCAGAGTTTTTCATAGTATATAACAAGAATCATTCTTTTCAAAAGAAAAAAAAAAACAAGAATAATTTTACACAAGGTTTTCAGCTGGTATTTTTCTTTATTCATTAGTCAGTGTTAGGTTTATATCAATTTATTCACGAGAGAAATCTTAGCTTAATTGTACATGTAATTATTATTTTTCTAGAAATTTTCATTAATGGCTCACTTCGACTTCAATGTATTTTGAAGTGAATAATGGAAGTAAAAAGTTCAAAAACCGACAAAACCTTGGGGAGCCCACCCATGGGAATGAATGCCTTCGAAAACAAAAGTTTGGGAAGATCACGCTAGAGCGTGAGAGCTCTCACACTGTAGCGTGATAGAAATCGCGTTGTAGAGTGAGTGGCTCATGCCTCAACGTGAATTACTCAAGCTTCAGTCAGATTTTCCTGCTTTGGTATCCTTCATAACTTCTTTATCCGGACTCCAAATCATGCGATCTTAGTGACGTTAGAAAGCTCTTGAAGTGTAAAATCCATCCATATAAAGCTTGATACCAGTTGAGCTCATCTTATAGCTGAAAATGTCAAAATACAAGAGTCGATGTTGTATGTTGCATTGTTTGTCGATTCCATTTTTTCGCTTGGTTTTCTCCACTGCAGACACTCCACCAAATGATTGACCTAATCATAAATATGAACATTTAGAGCATTATGACACTTAACATAAAAACACTAAAAAACTAAGAAAAACATAGGGATAAAATGAGTATTTAAGATACTCATCAATAACATAGGTTTCTTGGAGGCTCTTCGAGAGCTTGATGTCAGTGGTTGCTCAAATCTTGAGAATTTTCTTGAGATCCAAAGGAATATGGTGAGCCTATATGCTATTTTTATAAGTGGGACTGCCATTAAAGAATTAACATACTCAATAGCTCATCTCACCAGACTTCAATTCTTAGGTTTGGAAAACTGCAAATACTTGAAGAGTCTTCGAGGTAGCATTTGTGGATTGAAGTCCCTTCATCAATTCTGGCTCGATGGTTGTTCAAATCTAGATATAGGGGGTTATTAGGAGATGATTGAGGAGTTGGAACATTTGACAGAACTTTGTTTGGGTGCAATGGTGGTAGTTCTGTTTGGGTAGAATGGCGGCTATAACACAAGTGCCATCATCAATTGGACATCTAAAAGATCTTTATACTTTGGAATTGATCAATTGTGAGAACCTCCTGACTCTTCCAACAAGATGGTAATTTGACACGTCTTGGAAGCCTTCATGTTCAGAATCGTCCAAACTTCTAAATTACCCGACGCCTTGAAAGCCTCAAGTAATTTTGCTAGAGGTACTAGAAATAGGTGGTAGCAATATGATGGAAGGCAAACTACGCGGATTATGGTGCCTATCCTCACTACGGTCTTTGGATGAGTGGAAAACCATATTCGTCCCATACCCACCGGGCATCATTCAACTTCTAGGCTGGAAAGCCTTACATGAATCATAGCCCGTCAAGAAATCCCCAAAGCCCACAAGCCTAAGACTAATACAAACACACCATTGTCCATGTCTCAAAGCTTCAACAACAGATATACTCTGGTATTCTCTCCTCAACTCCTTCAAATTATATATCGAGGTACTGTGAATTGAATTCTACACCTGACCTTTGAAAATTAGAAATACTTGGTTAATATAAATCAAATAATTCAAGATTTGTGAATCTAACCTATCCCATGTTTTTTCTTGAAAAATAACTATTTTTGGACAAAAATGCCCCTTTTCATTTCATGTATTTACATTATCTCTTAAAAGAAAATATTATTTTTGCAAGAAAACAAAGATGGTATTTTTGTCAACATCATGCCAAAAATTGATAATGGGTCAAATTTCTGAAATTGTGTTTTCTAAAGGTCTTTTAATCAAATCACCCTGCAAATTAATTTACAATTTTTTTACAATTTGTATCAAGGCCGACATGAGATTAATTTACGCGCTGCTGCTACTTCTATGCAGAATCTTAGACACAAAAAGATCGGTGTACACGGACTTCCAGGAATTCATGTTTGTCACATGGGGCGTGGATCGATAATAATTTTCGCAGGGTGAGTGATAAGAGAATGGGATGAAGTATAGAGCTCCCAAAGAAATGGTATAAAGATAACAACTTCTCGGATCCGCTTTTATTCTTCCATTTTGTTCATCTTTCCTCCGATGATGATAAGACAGATTGTCACCATCCTAATGTGAACTGAGCATATCCCGAAAGATCAATCTATACCTAAGTGGAGTGACTTATATGGGAGACTTTCAATTTTGATAAATACTTTAAAGAAGAGTGTTTAGAAGCATTAGGGGTGTCCTTTTTCCCTCAAATGTGCATTTCGAATGAGTATTAATCCAGAAGGTGGAACAACTTCAAGGCTAGCTTTGATTGCAACTCTCACTCAACTATTCCATATTGTGATTACAACTCTGACTCTCAACTCCATATTGTGATTACAAAGCCTTTAAAGTAAAAAGTTGTGGGATGCATCTACGCCCAAGCCCAAGATGATCATACGAAGAGATAAAGGAATGATAAGCCAGTAGCAGAAGAGGAGTCACAGTCACACCACAAAAGATCAACATGTCTTCTAGTTCCTTCCCTACTCTCTCCACTCTCCACTCTCCACCAACAAACGCCTTCTCTCTCTCTTTTCGTTTATTATATATGGTCCTCAATGCTATATATTCGGGGAGAACATGGAGTAATAGTTTTTTTTTTTTTTTGACAACTAAACACTTTGTTACAATGTAGTGGTAGTATATCTTAGGTTAGATTAAATGTTAAGATTTTTTAAATTTAATTAACTATTTACTCATCTTCAAATAGCTACATAATTATTTAAACTATTTTCTATTTTTATGAAATCTAATTTTTGTTTAATACTTTATATTTTATCAAATTGTTTTTTTAATGGTGGTTGTTTTATCGGCAAATTTCTTTTTATTTTAAATTTTCTTTTCTAAAATGTTAATCAGATTTCTAGAAATCTTTAACTATTTTTGTTGTGTAATGTATAATATAATATAATATATTTTCTTCATTACTAATATTAATAAATTATTTATTTTATTAATGAATTTTATGTACTTTTATAACAAGACAATTTTATGTACTAAATATTACAAGGCTGAAGCTGCTTTCTCGAATTCCCAATGCCGAATTTATCATATATTTCATATTTACAAAGCTGATAGGTATTAATTATGTGACGCCCAAACTGGGGTCCGTTGATTCACCACAACTCGCGAATAGCCAGGAATGCTCCGGGGTGACCGACATTTTTCACGAAAAATCTGCAGAGTCCCTTCAGGACGTAGCCTCACCAAATACGTAACCTGCATAAACCTGTCCCAAACAGTCCAATATATGCAATATATATCCAATACGGCCACTTGGGCCCATAAACAGTACTCAATATACATACCAATCATGAGTCTAACTATATATCCAATAGTTCTAAGAGTTAATAAATTACTCTTATACAACATATATCAAAATTTGAGAATTCTAATACATGTAGGAAAATCATCAAAGCCACACCCTAGCTTCACAAACTCACTCTAGGGATCGAGCCAGTCCCCCGCACGCCTCCCGTACCAGAAATATTATCCTTGACAAAGGTGAGCTAATGCCCGCAGGGAATCGCCTGGAGCGGGCTACTCACCATCTAAGTGCAACAGAATGTTCCAATTTAAGCACACATTCAAGCAAAATGCATGATCCTACTTTAATGTCTACATGACCAACTCGCATCCCGAGTCCTCGTCGACTCTCACACTCGCCTATGCCTCTCGTATGAGAATTTAGGCTGCCTGGCTGCTGACAACCCTCCGACGAGATATATATCAATTGGGCCGTCTCCGACGATTGATATATTATTTAATTGTGGACTACCCTCCGATGTATATCAATTGGGCCGTCTCCGACGATTGATATTTTTAATTTGGACTACCCTTCGATAATTAATATTTTTAGACAACCCTCCGAATCATTTTCTCTATACTTATCTCATGCACTCACTCCTATAGTCCTAGGGTGTTCCAGTGCATATGGAATGCATGTATGCCGGTTCCAATACAGTCTAATCACATGAAAATATATAAACATGAATATACTCGCATAATTCAAATCACACAATCATGTTATGTAGTTATACATTTCATCACATCAAAATTAGCTCACTTGGGCTAATGATCAAACACGAGCAATTTACTTGAATTACTAGACCAAAATGCATTAATTCCCAAAAATAATTTTTTTTTTTGAAAACACTATTCACATAAACAAGAAAACCTCGGGTTTAAGCCACGACCACCTAAAGTTCACATCGGTTCACTTTAGAATCGTGCTCACGGCCATTTTCGGCCTCTATCCAATCAATACATGATTAACACCAAAATTACACAATTTTACACTGTAAATTAGCTGTGAGCAGCCACGCTGCTCCATTTGGATTTTCAAAATTTAGATCAATTCGTCCCAAGGTTTGGGACTGATCAAAACGGCCCTCCCATTCAACCGAAACATTCAGAAAACACTTAAAATGGGAATAAAAACCCAAGTAGGAGAAACCTCACTCTCTTGGAGTTTGTCGAACTCCAACTTTGGTGTCCAGTTGAGCTCGTCCAGAACGTCTTTCCTTCAAGCCTCCGACGAGTTCCGACGGCCTGATCGCCTCATTCTAGAGAGAAGCCCTCTCTCTCTAAAACTCTCAATCTCGCCTCCTCTCTCGTGTCCCGCCCGTTCGCCCGCTTTTTTGCCCTTTATCATTTGGAGAAGAAGACTTCCACTATTCATCGTCCTTTAATGCCATTTAATCAAATTAAATCAATTAATTCCCTTCTTTCTCCAAATTTTTGACATTCTAAGACTATCTCGTCAGTCTCCTTTTCAATTATTATTAATATCTACTATACCAATTTATGGCATATGAGTACTTAGTTATATGTGATTTTCATCACATCGGGGTAATCGCTTTACTTCAAGACCGAAATGCGATGCTCGGAATGCCAACTCCTGACCGGTTCGAATTACCAATTTACGTGTTAGTTAGATTTTTTCGAGATGATTCCAACGTTGAAATCCGTCATTATCCGGGAAGCTCTAGTGAATAAATTCCAATTTTTTTTTTAACCGGTTAATTTTATAATCAAAATTACGATTTTGCCCTTATTCCATAAATTGGAATTTCTCGGGTTTTACATTCTCCCCTCCTTAAAAGGAATTTTGTCCCGAAATTTTGGACGATCACAATCAAACACATGCATGTGCAACGCGCACTCTACCATGCATGTAAACAGTCATTTAATCTTAAACGACTAAACTACGTACCGTCATCCCTATACAAGAAGGGATAGGTGGCCCGCATCGTGTCCTCGTGCTCCCACGTTGACTCCTCCACTCCATAGTGCCACCATAGCACTCTCACTAGCCTCACGGTCTTGCATCGCAAAACCTGATCACGACTATCCAAAATACATACTGGTCCCTCCTCAAAGGTCCCATCAGTGTCAACCTCGATTTGTCCCCAATCCACCGAGTCGGACTGGAGTATACTTCCAGCATGGAGACGTGAAATACCGTGACACCGACGTGGCCGGGCGGTAACGCCAACCGTACGCATCAAGGCCTACCCCCTCGAGTATCTCGAAGGTCTAATGAACCTCGACGATAGCTTCACTTTGCCAAACTCCGGATTACTCCCCTCTAGGCATCATCACTCTTCAAGAAGACGTGATCCCCAACCTCGAACTCTAAGGGTCGATCAGACATCCGCATAGCCTTCGCTGCTCGAGCCGTGAGAAGACGCTGTCAGACGCTTCACCTTCTGAGGTGTCTTTAACGACAGTAATCTCGGGCGATGAAGCCTCTCCCACCTCGGTCTAACATAACTGACTCCGCATGGCCTCCCATACACGCCGCATATGGCGCCATCTCGTATAATTCGATAACCATTGTTGTGGCGATCCCACTATGCTGCCTCCCAGCCACCCTTATAATCCAGGACGCATGCTTGCAGCATGTCCTCTAGCACCGTATATAATCCATACAACATGTAACCCTACATAACCCCTGTTTGGTGTGTAAACGCTGACCTTCCTAAGGTCACAATCACTGATAGTCCAATGGACTGTCAACCTAATCCATGTCATGAATGACATCCATATACCGAGCCCTTGTTGGCTCAACAACACCCAACACAATTTCCAATGGGTATCCAAAACTCTAGTCACTCCCGACTTCCATCATTCAACTTTAAGTCTACATGATAACCTGTCCGTGTGTTTTCATCTCGAGTCACTCCCGACTCCTATCACTCAACTCTAAGTCTATGTGATACTTGACCGTGTGTTTTCATTTCGGGCAACATAATTCTTCGGCTTACACTTCGAGCCTGTTACATTCACACAGAAATTCGGGATATCTTCCCTGGTCTCCTACACCCTAACTCCAGGATTCTCACCTTAGGGGATTAACGACCCCTCTTTGCTTTCAGCCTAACACACTTTAATTACTCTCATTTCCTCGATTCGAGCTATGAGTCTTCATTAGACGTAGTCCCAAAGACAACTTAACCCACTCACCAAGAGTGGTGAATGATCGATTCGTGCACCCACACCCGACTCTGACGCGATGTTACCGTGCACACGAACGCACAATGTAGTAATCGTGACACCCTATCCCGGTCCACCATGAGCAGAATCCCCGAGATCTCACACTCATAATCCGACTCTATCAGTCAACTTCACCCTACTTCCTAGGGGAAGAACATCATTCCTGCTAATCTAAAGGCCTTAACCTCTAAGCCCAACTCCAAGGTCGTGGCCTATGACAACCCTGGCTTAAGGTCTGATCATCGATCAACCCATGGTCGTCTAACCTCATCCATGTCAAGCCCGGGAGCATCAATGTACCAATATGTCTACTAATTCTAAGGTCCACCACGCTCGCTGCAGAACCCCGGACCGGCCCCCGACTCGACTCCACACTCGCCTCCCGCTCATCTCAGTTAACGGAAACGCTCAGATAAAGATCCCCGAACCAAACCGGGCTCTCCGACCGACTAGGCTGCGGAGGAATGAACCGATATTCTCCCCGTCAATGCAATCAATCGCGCTCGCCCTAAAGTCCTTGGACTCGCTTCTGGGCAATCCTGGCCTCATGCCAAGTCCTCGTCCCGTCCCTAAACTCGTGGCGTAGTCTTCGCCTTCCCGAACTGGGCAAAGGCCGATCCTCCCCGCTACTAACACCCGTGATTCCGAAAGTGCTCCGGCGCATCTCGATCTCTCTTCTATGGTCGTGGTCGCCCGACCATGGAGCTCCAGTCCCGTAGGGCGGTCTCTACAATCCTACCTTAAATGGACAACCCAGCCCATTTCGACCTAATAGTACCAGCCAACCTCAAGAAACTACGTATCTCGAAGACGGACTCGCCCACCAACCCATCGCCTCAACTCTCTGGTCAGACCGACACTCCCGGGAGCGCCGACACCACGGTCCCAAAATCTCACCCCGTAAGCCAAAACTCGTGACTTACCGAACTTAGCGCACAACCGATGATCTCTCAACAACCAGAAAACGATCCCTGCGATCACGCTCACTCCTGACCGGGAGGATTTAAGATGTCTTCACGAAGACTACTTAATAACTGATCTAGATAGGGTTGGAATACCCATAAAGAGGATCCATGAATGCCGCCGGGTGCATTCACAATCCGGGCGGGTATCAACACCGTAAACTCAGCGCGCCCATAACGCGTCTAAATACCGCTCTTGTAGATATTCAGATCCCTAACCCTCACTGATGGTGAACCACGTTAAGGTCTATCTCGGGAGGATCAGCCTCCCAACCATCAAACAAATCATCGATCCCCAGAATGGGCACCGATTCTGATCAACCCCTGCTCAATCACCAGTCGATGCAGTCAAATGTAAGGGTCTTGTCCTTCTTTTTCACAAACAGAACCAGAGCTTCCCATGGTGAAGTGCTCGGTCTAATGAACCCTGTCCAAGAGTTCCCTGCACCGGACTCGAGTTCCCGCAACTCAATCCTGGCACATCCTATGTGGAGTCATAGATGGGGTAGTACCAGGTGTAACTTCAATAATCAAGTCTTACTACCCGTGGAGGTAATCCCCAGCTCATCCTAAAAACATCCGCTAATATACCGCGCACACCACCCGAGGTGGATCTAAGTCCGGGTCTCTTCTCGCCCTAGGTAAGGCTCGCTAGCTAACCCACAACCAGTCTTAGCACTGAATAGTATACCGTCCCTCAGTAAAATGTCATGTTTGTCCCCCGAAATACCACGAGTACTGGGCCCCCGCGTGATAAAGTGTGAACCCTCCCGCGCCACAACCGGAGCAACGACCTCGTAGTCGTCACCAACCCATCCCGTGACACTCAACTTCCCGATGATGTCCATAACCGCAGTCCACCATGGTGCAGAGTCCCTGACACCCAACCACAACCTCGACATATCATCCTAGTCTCACCCTACACGAGAACTAATAAAGGCTCCTGGGGTTGTCTCAAGAGGTCCTTGCCCATTCTCACCATATATCATCTAATTCAGGCAGAACCCAAACAATTTTGATCCGGCGTCTGTCTGAGGCAACTCCATGAGCCTAACAATCTCTCTGATCTCAGAGTTGTCTCAATTGGCCTGTGCCAACACCTGATCTCCCTCCCCGTGAACGTTCCGAGATGATGCGTCCTGTCCCGTGAGGGTTACTTGACCTCCCGACTACCCGCTATGCCGCTCAGATAAAACACCAGCCCATACCTCCGCAAAGGCCTACCGATCAAATAACGTGGTTTATCAAACGCCTGTGGTGTCCTACCAAGACTCGTGGACTTCTACGCCCTCGCCCCGACTTAACATCTATATACCCAATGGCAAATTAAATCTCATTACAATATCTCTAAGGCATAACATAGCCCCGAGATACTATTCATACACATCAATCAGTGTATATACATTGTCCTTGCATTTACAGGTAATGCAATGCAATAAAAAAAAAAAAAAAATTTCATTTAAAATATTGTTTTAAAAAAAAATTTTATTCTCGAAAATTTCATTTTTGAAAATTTTATTTTTTCGAAAAATTTTGTCTTAATTTTATTTGATTTTTTTTTTAATTTAAATTTTTTTTCGAAATTTGTGATGAATGCTTGTTCATGAACCGGCTTACGACACAATCCAAAAATCGACCGAAAAATAGCCAGTCAAATCAGCTAAAATGGGGCCGAGTGCATACCACGCTCAAAGAAAGACACCTTGGCCGCGTGCTCCTCACAAGCAAGGCCAAGGCTGGGCCATCGCAGCCCCCCGCCGCGCCTTCCGCGCCAGCCGCCCGCCCGCACCCCGAGCCCGCGTCGTCGCCGCACCTCGCGGCGCCCTGCGGCTCGGGCTCACGGCCCACCGGCGCCAGCCGCGCCCGCCCGCCCCGCCTGCGCCCTTGGTCATAGTACAAATTTGGGCAGTAGCCCACCTAGTTCTGCATCCAATTTTTTTTTTTTTCATTATATTTATTTTCCTTTAATTCTGGACATTTTATCCAAAATCCCCTCAAAACCTCTTGTTCTCACATTTATCAAATAAAATTTATTAAAAGTTTATTTCATTATCCGATAAACCAATAAATTTCTAAAAATTTATTTCTTATTTTCTTCTTCCAGTTTTACACTTTGTAAAACTCCTAAAATTCTTCTTACACTGATCCGCCATGCTATCAACTACATATTTTGGTAATACAATTCAATTAATTCACATGACTGCCAATAAAAACAACCCAAACACATGCATGTAGTGTCCTAGTTTTGTCCCGTGATTTCCTAGGTAATCTCATACCTAAGCTCAACATCGAACCACACCTAGTGGTGATGTTCTACCACCATTTGGCCCAAGCCCAATCCTCATTCTCTGGCTTACATACCACACTTACAACAAACCACCCCAAGTGGTGATGGATACCAAAACCAGCTCCCTAGGTATTCGTGATACCTAAGCTTTGATACCAAGCCATGACGCCCAACCTCGGGTCCATCGACCAATTGGCCAACTCCACGGAATACTGAATGTCGGGTGACCCGACATTTTTCACGAAAATCGGGCAGAGTCTCCTTTGTACGGGGAGCTCTACCCAACATGTAACCTCGCATAAACCTCGTCCCAAATGTAAATACTCAATATATGCAATATATATCCAATACTACCACTGGGGCCTATAAATGTGAGACTAATATACATACTCAATCATGAGTCTAACTATATATCCAATGGTTCTAAGAGTTAATAACCATTTTATACAACATATATCAAAATTTGAGAATTTAATACATGTAGGAAAATCATCAAAGCTGGCACCCGCTTTCAAACTCGCCCCAGACGAAATGTCTCGCACGCCCTTTGCACCGTGAAAATATTATCCCGACAGTAAGGACCTTAATGCTCGCAGTGGAATCGCCCTAAGTGGGCTACTCACCATCTAAGTGCAGTGCAATGTTCCAATTTAAGCACACATTCAAGCAAATGCATGATCCTACTTGAATGTCTACATGACCAACTCAGATCCCGAGTCCTCACCGACTCCCTCACACTCGCCTATGCCTCGTATGAGAATTTATATTTTTTGTTTATTTGTGGACAACCCTCCGATGTATATATATCAATTGGGCCGTCTCCGACGATTGATATATTATTTAATTGTGGACTACCCTCCGATGTATATCAATTGGGCTGTCTCCGACGATTGATATTTTTAAATTCCACTACCCTTCGATAATTAATATTTTTAGACAGCCCTCCGAACTATTTTCTCTAGACTTATCTCATGCACTCACTCCTATAGTCCTAGGGTGTTCCAGTGCATATGGAATGCATGTATTCCAGTTCCAATACAATATAATCACATGCAAATATATAAACATGAATATACTTGCATAATTCAAATCACACAATCATGTTATGTAATTATACATTTCATCACATCAAAATTAGCTCACTTGGGCTAATGATCAAACACGAGCAATTTAATGAATTACTAGACCAAAACGCATTAATTCCCAAAAATATATTTTTTTGGAAAACACTATTCACGCGGAACAAGAAAACCCTGGGTTTACCGCTCACGCACTCACCTAAAGTTCATCGGTTCACTCTTTGTGAACTCGGCTCTGTGGCCACTCGCCCCCATCCAATCAATACATGATTAACACCAAAATTACACAATTTTACACCAAAATCAGCCGTGGAGCAGCCACGGCTGCTCCATTTGATTTTCAAAAATTTGTATCAATTCGGTCCTGTTTGATTCATCAAACTATCACTACCATTCAACCGAAACATTCGTAAAACACTTAAAATGGGAATAAACCCAAGTAGGGAGAAACCCCTACCTCTTGGAGTTTGTCGAAACTCCAACTTTTTGGTGTCCACGCGTAGCCTGCTCCGCGTAGAACGTCTTTCCTTCTTGCTCCGACGAGTTCCGACGGTCGGATCGTCCGTTATTCTAGAGAGAAGTTCTCTCTCTCTCTAAAACTCTCTCAATCTGCTCCTCTCTGTGTCCCGCCCCCTATTCTGCCCGTTTTTTGGTTCTTTTATCATTTGGAGAAGAAGACTTCCACTGTTCATCGGCCTTTAATGCCATTTAATCAAATTAAATCAATTAATTCCCTTTTTTCTCCAGTTTTGACATTCGGCACTATCTCGGCTGTCCTTTTCACCATTTATCTACTCATACCACTTATGGCACATGAGTACTTGTTATATGTGATTTTCTTCAGATCGGTAAATCGCTTTTACGGCACTAAACGCGATGCCTCGAAAACGTACAATCCGACCGTCTCTGAACTACCAAATTTTACATGCTAGTTAGATTTTTCGAGATGATTCCAATGGTTAAATCTGTTTCGTCATCCGAGCTCTAGAGAATAAATTCACGAATTTTTTTAACCGAAGTTACAATTTTATAATCAAAATTACGATTTTGCCCTTATTCCATAAATTGGAATTTCTCGGGTCTTACAAATTATGTACTTTTATTAATAATTATTTATTTTATTAATGAATTTTATGTACTTTTATTAATAATTTTATGTACTAACATTACAAGGTTGGAAGTTGCTTTTTGACCCCGATGCTCTAATTTCTCGTATTTACAAAGCTAGATATTACCCAAGGGGGGACTTTTTGAAGGCAAGCTTAGGACATAATCCTAGCTTCACATGGAGAAGCATTTTGGAGTTCAAGAGTATTGTTGGATGGAGGTAGTAGATGGAAAATTGGCGATGGTAGGAACATTACTCCCTTGCAAGTTCACTTGGTGGACACTTATGTTCATGATTTGATGGTTCCTAACTGCAAGGAATGGGACAAAGCTTTGATTGAAGATATGTTTGTGGAAAGGGACAGCCGGAGCTTATTCAGGACATCTTCTTAAGCTCGGTTTGGTACTGTGGATTGTCTATTATGGCATTTCTCAAAGAAATCGACATTATTCCATGAAATTCCGATATAAAGTATTGGTGAATTCCTTTGACTTCCAATGTCGACATGCATGTACCGGGTAATGGAGATGATTTGATTGCAAAAGTCCTTCCAAAATTGAGCTTTGCTTCAGGAAAGCTTGTAGGGATGCTCTACTTATGAGGTGCATATTGCAAACAAAAGGTATTGGTTCCATTAATTTGTGTGCTATGTGAAAGGATGAAAATTCATTGGTATTACGTTTGTTGTCGCTTCATTTGCAAGACAATGTCAAGGCGTAAAAAATTTGTTGTACAAGAATGACTTCTTCACTAGAACTTGTGAATGCTTTAATGATCGGGTTTTTTTAACCAGGTGGCGCCTAAATGAGGATCATGGTAAATTTTTCATGGTTATTTAGGGTATTTGGTGTCGGAGAAATGTACAGATGTGGAAAGGTGAGCATATCTCATCAACAAAAGTTGTTCTTCTTGCTATAGACTATCTGTTTGACTGTTTACATGCTAGACAATGCCAAGACCTGTCTTTACCTCATGCTTCGATTGTGGATAATTCAGTATGGCAACGTCCACTTACTAGAATGCTAAAATGTAACATTGATGGGGCCATTCTCCAAAATAGTAATTCTATTGGTGTTGGTATGATATTACAGGATGATATGGGTTCCTTTGTTGCTGTTAGGTCAAATTATTTCAATGGCTTGGGGCTCAAGTAGGGGAGGTCGAATAAATGGTCTTGTTAGCCATATTGGGTTCTTTCCACGGGTTATCTTAAGTGCTTTTGAATTATATGCAAAGGGGTGTAGTTGAGTAAATTGCAAGGCGCTTGAAGATATCTCAAAGTTTGGCTCTCTCGTGCATCATTGTCGTATTTTACTTTATGAGAGTAGTGGTTTCAAAATTTGTTTTGTTAGGAGACAAGCTAATGTCGTAGCTCACACTATAGCGAGGGCTTCACATTTCCATGCTAGTCCCACCTTGTTTACTTATTCTCTTGTATGTTTTCACTCTCTTTTAAGCAATGAATAAGCTTATTACCCCATATATATATATATATATATATATCCTTTGAAATATGTAACGTATGTACTTCTCATTTTATGCTTACATTTTTTTTAATAAGGTATATGCTTTCTCTATTCTTGTTTTATTGAAGGTCAAAATATTTACTAGAATTAGTGGAAAAAAATATTTGATAATCTCAAATGATCACATGTTTGAAAGAATAAGGAGTTCGAGATGGTGGTATATGGCTAAATCATTTTAAAAGGGTTTTATTTTATTTTATTGTTCTTCAATTCTTTTAATTATCCCAAAATTTTATAGAATTCAGAAATCTCCAATCCTTGGGTCAAGTTTAAACCTTTTTTTTCTTTATTTTTTTCTTTTTATAAATATTGTAGGCCTACCCGGGACCTTATATTTGAAATGAATTATTGAATTTAGAAAAAAATATTGTATTCAACCTAACTAACAATTACACAGGATCTAATCTAGTTGGAAGTGGTAAGTGGTAGCAAAGATTTCTGTGGTGAACCAGAATGAAAATATCATTGAAATGCATATTTGTTTTATGGCTTAGTTTGATTAATTGGAAGGAAGACATGAATTTACATGAATTGGGAAATGTAGCTGGCTTAAGGGACTATACTAATTTTTAAATCTTATTTTTGGCATATGCACTCACTTTCAATATAATTTATTGGAAGTTGGACATGAGTGGAAGGTTGCATCAGTGACATGTGGATCCAGCTAGACTATTCTTGGCATATACACCCATTTTCATTTGGGTTTTAAATTTTATTTTTGGCATTTTTTGGGGGTCGATGTTAGCACCTATTTTCAATTTAATTTATTAGGAGGATAAGTGCATCTAGCTGTCATTATTAATATTAGGTCTGTAACTAATATTCAATTCTCTTCTCTTCTCTATTCTAACCGTCTCTCCCCTCATTTTCTGATCTTGCTTATTTCTAGTCCCTTTTCCTCAAGCAATGATTTTGGTCGTTTTTGGCCTGAAATCATCACTTTATGTTTCTTTCTTTCATTTTCTTGCTCAATAAAATGATTATTCTACAAAGATTTAGATCTTATATTGTTTTTCTTGTTGTCGATGTCTTATTTATGGCATTTTGTTTATCGTCGACTTGTTACAATATGATGTTTTTCATCGTCTTATTACGATGCTTTATTTGTGTGGAGGTGATTAGAGAGTTAAAGCAGATTAGATCAATTGAAAATATTAGATTATGATATGTTGAAGAATTGAAGTAGTAGATATTCTAATCACTATATTATCAAATTTGTAAGATTATACTGATTTATTATGCTATTAACTTGGATATTGTTTCATTCTTTATGATTTTTAGCAATTTGTATCTTGGATCTATCGATCTATTGCAAGTCTGAATCAATAAAATTATTTTTACCTTCAGAAAAAAGAAAAAAAAGAAAAAAAAAAGTGCATCCAGCTAAACCATTCTTACCATATACACCCATTTCCATTTAATTTATTAGAAGGTGAACATGTCGGATTTAAGGGGATTGCTTATTTTCTTTACCCTTCAATATTAGTATTACCCTTTTTTCACGGTAAGAAAGGAAGGAGGTATATCATTTTGTTTATATTTAATTCTTCAATATTTGTGAAAACCCAGGCAAAGTAAAACGATAGATTACCATTATAATACAGGCTGCAAGCCTGGGAATTTCTCTAGATTTCGGATGACAACATGGACCACACCGTTGAGCTCGTCTCGCGAAATCTAGTTACCTTGTCAAATTACATTGAATTCCGAGATGGTTAGAATTTCCCGTATTTCAAGGCGAAACGAACAAATGACGGGGTAACATATGGCATGATGCCACATGGCATCATGTCTATCACATGAGGATCCATGTGGGTGGTGGATGCCACATGGAAAAGAGCATGGTGACCATTTGTCACATGGGAAGGATAACTTGTAAAGGGAAGGCATTGTAAGATGACACATGGAAACCATGTGTCACTAAAATAGGGAAGTGGAGAATCAATTCGGTGAAAGGAGAGATTGAATGGAAAAGATAGAGAAGTTCGGGAGAGGAGGAGCAGAACAGAAAGGAAAGGAAGGAGAGAAAAGAAAAAAGAAAGAAGGAAAGAAAGGAAAAGAGGAGGAAAGGAGGTCCAACTTCTACTGGTCTCCAGTGTTCGAACAGCAAAAGGGTCGATAGGTCAGAAAGTGAGCTAGTCTGCTCTCCAAGAGGTAGGGGTTCTCTCCTACTCTAGTTATTATTCGTCTAAGGGTCATTCAATGGCCATGAGGTATAGCCCTAACGGTAGGGTTGGTTAAAGAACAGTTTTGATCAAACTATTGATAATTTAAGGACCAGTTTTCGGGTCCTTTCTATTCCCAGAACTGCAGTTTTGGAAAACAGGTTGTGTTGCTAGAAAATATGGGCTGGAAAACAGGTTGTGTTGTTGGAAAATATGGGCTGGAAAACGGGTTGTGTTTGCTGGAAAATATGGGATTTGAGTATGATGATTTTGTGGCGTGTCATTGCTGGATATGAACGATATACCAATTGTATATATTGTTTCGGGTTCAACATGAAGATTAAGTTTGTCGTTGTTTACACTCAATGATATGCAAAGTTGTGAAAATCATGTTGATATATGCCTACTTGATGTATTAACATGGGTTATAAGGGATGGATGAATTATATGTGTGAGATATAATTTATCCATGATACTGAGTTATAACATGATGGATGACACATGAATTGATATAATTTATTCATTATGCATGTGACATGATATAACTTGCAATGGCATAACTGCATTGCATATTCACGGGGACATCGCGCGAAATAGGTGAGTGCATGGCATGAATTAACACTGTGTTTGGTGTTTAATGGTGGGCTCTGTCTAAGGGACAACGTCCTAGAGTCGCACGACGACCATGTCAGCAAGAATGGAAGCGGATAGACACCCCTGTGTGGAAAGCTCATCCTCGTTAGACATATGTATCCAGCGGTGAAAGCCCGCGAAAGTGTCGGAAGGCAAACGACGCCTATGATGAGACACCGGAAAGTTCGTTACCCACAAAAGACACATGCCTTTGACAAAGCGCCATCTGAGTTGTCCAATGAGTTGAATTTATAAAAACAAAACTTTTGCCTTGGTAATAATGTTTTCATACATGGCATATGCATGTGTGAGAGAGTCAATGAGGGCTCAGGACATTGGCATGACATATAGACATTCATGTAGAAATGTATATATTTTTACTCAATGTGTTTATGAATGTTAAATCATGGCATTGCATGTGCACTTAGGAGGGGAGTAAGCCCTTGTGGGAGAATACCTCTATTGGGCATTGCTCACCCCGTCGTCGGAAAATATTTCAGGTACTGGAGGTATACCAAGAGATGAAACCCATTTGAGATCTTAGTGGTGAAGAAGGCTGGATTATGGCTTTATTATGTATTTTGTAAAATTCTGGACAGTTTATCGAGTTCCTATTTATGTAAGAGAAAAGAGTTGTAATGAAACTCATTTTGATTTGTTCAACACAGTTTGGCAAGTTTTTCCCAGATTTTCTGTTGTCTTTGTTATGCAAAGGCTACTGTATTGAATTTATTATGTTTTGGAGAAGAGTTGGAGGTACAGGAAATGCCAGAAAGATTGCTGCATGGTTGAGCAAGTTTTAAGTCGTGACAAAGCTTTCCTATAGTTGTGTCGTGACAAGGTATTTTTCACAATGATGTACTCATATGGTAAAAAAAGACCCTTGGGATTTAGTACATGCCATAATATTAATATTACTCCCTTATCAATTCTTCTCTTCTATTATAACCGCCTCTCCCCTACTTTTTCTCATTTTGCTCACTTCTAGTCCCTTTTCCTCAAGTTATGATTTTGGCTATTTTGGCCCAAATCATCACTTTTATACTTTTCTTTCATTTTCTACCAATAAAATGATTATTCTACAAATATTTAGGTCTTATATTGTTTTTCTTGTTGTCGATGTCTTATTGTGGCATTTTGTTTATCGTCGACTTGTTACGATATGATGTTTTTCTTACTCGCCTTATTGCGATGCTTTATTCTCAGGTGGAGATGATTAGAGAGTTAAAGCAGATTATACTAATGAAAATATCATATTAAGTGATATGTTGGGAAGAATTGAAGTAGTAAATATTCTAACTAATTATATTATCAAATTTGTAAGATTTATACCGATTATTATGTTGTTAACTTTAATATTGTTTAATCCTTTATGATTTTTAGCAATTTGTATCTGATCTACCTATATATGCAAAGCCCGAATCAATAAAATTATTTTTACCTTAAGAAAAAAAATAGTGCATACAGCTAGACCATTTTTACCATATACACCCACTTCCATTTAATTTATTGGAAGGTGAACATGTTGGATTTAAGGGGATCACTTAATTGCTACTTCTTCAATATTAGTACTACTCCTTTTATTGTACAAGAAGAAAGAAAGGTGGTATATCATTTTTTTTATATTTATAACTTAAACTTTAGGATGAAATAAAAATAGATGAAAGATTTTTAGCACATCTATAATAAAATAGAGAAACCATTGAAAACTCTCCTATTAAATGTAAAAATTAAAAACATTTAAAATATAATATAAAATAATTACTACTTTCTATTAGGATTTTCATAAGAAAAAGAAAGAAATATATTTATCACTCTAAATTATGATCAAGATGATATCAAAGTTGAAATGATCTGAATTTATCTTCGGTAGTTCAAGATACCGTGACAGGATTTTTCGTGGATCTACAATGTTAACTGATGATGCTTTTTCAATCAAAACTACAGGCCGGAGTCATTGAATTGCTTCGCCTGGCCCCGCTTTACCGGGACATGTCTAGCTCTGCAAAAATGTTTCTATGAAGGGATCGACGAGGACTCCAGCCTGCTCTCCAATGCCTAAGTCGGGCTTCTTTCCGATTTTAAGAGAAGATCAACTACTTAAAGGAATGGATTTTGCGTACCTTTCACCGATGAGGTGGCCTCGGTATTTAGTAATGAGCGATCATGATGGTAACTTTCCTAGTCGGATGATGATACGTATATTTCTCCCATCGGGTGAGATTTTCTTCTCATCGCAAAACCGACACTAACTAGGATGAACACGGCAAGAATTCAAGAACATCCCACTTTCCTAATTGGTGGAGACTGTATTTTCCTTTAATATGAATCTTTGATTATATTTCGCCTTTGAAGGGATGCAATGGGCCTCGCTTGGGGCCCATTCGGGATGCCACTGGCAGCCAAGTGCACCGTGGCAGCCCGCTTCTTAATTTCCTCTTAATCCCGACATTTGGGCCCATGTTCTGGGCCTACGCGCCCATTATTTTAAACCCCATTAGTTGCCCTCACTTTGTTGCGTTGTTAGGTGGCACTGTATCGCTTAATTTCCACGCTACTTAGTGGAGTGGTTTGATTAGACTCGTCGCCATCCAATGTTTTGGCGATGATGATGGCCACCTATGAGGCCTCATCGAAAGCGCTATGCTTTATAATAAGAGCCGCAGCTTCGGCTCCAAGACCCTTCCTATAGCTAAGTGCTCCAAAGACTAAGCTACCGGGGTCTGTGGATTTTCGCCTCTCGAGCGCTATGCTCTAAAACCGAGCTTATCACCTCGGGGCTCCAGCACCTTTCCGAGCAGTTATGCTCCTCAAGACCGAGAGCTATCGGGCTTTCATGGCTCTTTAGCCTTCCTGAGCAGTTATGCTCTAAAAATTGAGCTATCGCCGCCCAAGATCCTTCTGATGGTTATGCTCCAAAGACTAAGCTACTAGGCTCCGCGGCTCTAAGACCCTTTCTAGGCAATTATGCTCTAAAGATTGAGCTATCGGGGCTTCGCGCCAGCGCCGGTTTTAATGGGGTCCTCGAAAGGCCGACTTGCACATAGTTTTGTATGCCCACAACACCCTGGGTGATGGCTCACCACTTCCTTTGGGATCTTCTGCTTAGTCTCGGGCCGCCTGAGTCCTTATAGTGATCCGCTTGCCCATCGATTGGCGCATGAGTCGGGACGAGTAATAGTTCTTAATCCGAGCCCGGCGCAAACTCGAACTTAGGAGACGCTGCCCAACCCGTTTTCATTATTAAACACCTAGGACCCTGATCCTCAACCTCGCATATTACAGAACACCGTATGAAGGCATACCTTCCTCGTTATGTGATTATCATAAGGGTTCGGCCAGCCCACTATAAAATACTCCATGGCCAAGAACGACAAATTTGTACATTAGCCTCTTCCCCAAGGGTAGGTCCAGAATATAATCAGGCATCCAATGTCGAAAGGGCTAGGGGCCTGTGGATTGACGCCAACGGTTCGGATGGGAGGTGATAGATTTTGACATGCTCTTGGACAAGTTTTGCATTTTTGACCAGCCTGCCCCTGCCTTTGAGCATTGTAGCGCAGTACTTCGCCTTCAAGGTTTTCTTTTTCCTGCTAGGGTCTAAGCTCCGATGTGGTTGCCACATATACCTTTATATACCTCCCTGAGTACGTAGTTAGCGTCTTGCTTTCCTAAGCCCTTAAGGATGGGCGTAAAAAAGCCTCGTTTATAAAGGGTCCCTCGATGAATGGTGAATCTTGCCGACCTTGCTATGAGTTTGGATGCCTCCTTTAGGTCGCTTGGCATTGTACCTTCTACCAAGTAATCCCAGATGGGGTCCATCCAGCTCGGCTTGAACATCACAGGGGAGACCTCTCCGTTGTCGATGCTTATTGAGGGTTCTGGGAGGTGTTCAACAAGTATCACCGCCCATGTCTTCTTATGTTGTCGCCACCACAAGGCATCGTACCGAATTCTATGCTCTTGGCACATGGTTGACCTGAACTCGTATGAACTTTTTAAGCAATTCTCACACCTTCTGGAGATATGGGATCATCTCTCTCACCCTAGCTTCATAGAGTCTTCATCTATTTTACTACCAATCGGGAGTCGTCAAGCCACTTCCGGGCCTGATCTACTTCCATGAAGAGGGCGAGGGTAAGTCCGGCTATGACAACCTCATATTCGGCCTCGTTGTTTGATGCTTAGAAGCTGAATCTAAGGGCGTATTCCACATCTATCCCGGCCTGAGAGATCAGACCCGTGACCTACACGCCCCTCGGGCACGCCGCCCCGTCCACGTGATAGTCTCCGCACGGGAGGTCAGGTCAGCCAAGTAGCTTCGGGAGGCTCCGACCGGGTGAATTCCATGATGAAATCTACTAGGATCTGCCCTTTTACTGCTGTCCTTGGTTTGTACCTGATGTCGAACTCACTCAGCTCTATAGCCCATTTTATCAGTCTTCCAAAGGTTTCTGGTTTATTTAGTATTTGCTTCATTGGATACTTAATTGGAACTTCGATGGTATGAGCTTGGAAGTAAGGTCGAAGTTTTCTAGATGTGGTTACTAACGCTAGATCACTTCCACTTTGATGATCTCTCCTTTGCTCCTCTTGCAGCTCGAAGCAATAGGTACGGGATCGGGGCCGCATCCTATCCCATTCTTCCTCGACCGTGGTCAGACTAGTTGAGAAGTCCGAAACGGCCAAGTAGAGAGTGAGGAGTTCTCCCTTAGAAGGGCTTACTAGAACGGGTAGAGAACTTAGATAGGCTTTGAGTGCTGTGAACGCCTTCTCGCAGTGTGTGTCCCATTGGAAGACTCTTTTCAGGACCTGAAAGAAAGGCTGGCATTTGTCGCTAGCCTTGGATACGAAGCGACTTAGTGTAGCTATTCGTCTGATGAACTTCCTTGGCCTTTCGAAGGTGTGGTAGCTGTTTGAGCTTGTTTGATTTTATGCAGGTTTGCTTCTATTCCTGATATTGCTATAAAGCCCCGAACTTCGGTAGGAGACTCAGAAGGCGCATTAGCTTAGTTTAATTTCATATTGTAGCTTTTTCGGGACCTGGGCATACCGACCAAGTGGGTTATGTGGGCTTCGGCCTTAACGCACCACTAGCATATCGTCTATGCTCACCTCATAGATGCTTCGATTTGCTTCTAGAACATCTTGTTCACCAACCTTTGGTAGGTGGCTCCTGCATTCTTCAGTTCGAAGGGCATTACTTGATAATAGTAAGTTCCTTGTCCAATGACGAATAATGTCTTTTCCTAGTCGGCGGGGGCCATACGGATCTGATTGTAGCCAGAGAAGGCATCCATGAAGGCGAGTTCATATTGCGGCCGTAGCGTCCGCTATGAGGAGTCGTCAGGGGTGGGGAATTTGTCTTCGGGAAGGCGGGTGTTGATATCTGTGAAGTCGATGCAAAGGCGCCACTTGTCTTTTGCTTTTTTGACGAGAACAACGTTGGCTAACCACTCAAGATACTCTACCTCTCGTATCTCATTTGCTCGGAGGAGCTTGCCAACCTCTTCATTAATCACCTTCTACCTTTCCGGGGCAAAACTCCTTCTCTTTTTCTTGACTGGCTTAAAGGATGGGTTGACGTTCAGTCTGTGGGTGATTACTGTCGGGTCGATTCCACCCATGTCTTCCTACTTCAAGGCGAATACCTCTGTGTTTTCTTTTAGAAAACGGATGAGAGGTCCTTTAGTGTCCTCATCTAACTTAGAGACGAGGTGTTCTGGTTGGTCGTCCAATGCATGCTGGCTCTAGTTCTTACGAAGTGCGGTCGGGTGCTACCTCGTCGCATGTCAAACTCGCCATATAGATGTGTTGACCGTTTTGTTTCATGAGGCGAGAACCTCCCTCGCTATGCGTTGGTTTCCCCGGACCATTCTTACTCCACTTGTAGTTGGAAATTTTATAACCATGTGATAGGCGTAGGGGATGGCCCTCATGGTATTGAGAGAAGGCCTACCCAGTAACATGTTGTAGGCTGATGGGGCATCTACAAAGAGAAATTTCACGGTCGCTGTTGTTTGGCATGGAGGATCTCCAAAAGTGAGCACTAGTTGTATAGACCCCAGGGGCAGCACCCTTTCCCTTGAGAACCCGCGTTGGTAGGCGTTAACTAGCTCTAGCTTTTCTCTTCCAATGCCCACATTTGTAGCTAATCACGAAGATGATATGCGCTGAGCTTTCGTTTGTCGACAGGGCTATCAGAGAGAGAAACGTTTATTGGCCACTACAACCTTTATCACAAGTGGATCGTCATGGGGATGTTGACATCCTTCCATGTCAGAGTCTGAGAAGGTTATGGTAGTGTTCAACCGAGGAAATTTGGATAAACGTACTTCAATGTTTCCCTGACTTATTCTGTGAAGTAGGTGGCAGCCGTGGTGAAATTTGGACTCTCGCCTCCTACCAGATCATTCGAATCATGGATCTCCCCAATTAGTTGGTCTTTGGCGAGCATGGTCGGTGTGAGATGTGTGTGGTGCGCACAGTCCTGACCTTACGAGGCCCGCGTAGTGAGAGATAATTTGGATTAGGTACCCAATTTCTTTCCTTAGTTGTATGTAGTTGTCTGTTTGGTGTCCATGTCCCTTGTGGAACTCACAATATTTGGCATCGTCTCTTGTTGCTGGGTCTGACTTCATTTAGGATGGCCTTCTCAGAAATCTTTCATGTTGTACCTCACGTAGGATCTCTGACACGGGGCCGTCGAGAGGAGTGAACATGAGGCGCGTACCATCGCTCTGACTCAAGGCTGAGTGGTCCCGAGGCGGTCTCGACGTTTCCTTGCCTTTTGAGGACCGCCCCTTTGTTTTCTTTGCTCCTCCAGGGACCTCTGTCCGCTGCCTCCTGGGAAGCCGCTCACATTTTGTCGCCCCTGTTCTTTTTCTTTTGAGTAGAAGAGCTCCTTTGCTTGGATAGGAGGCTTCTTCCGTTGTCTCTTTTGTTTTGGCTAGTACCACATTCATGTTACTTTGAGGTTCTTTGAGATGGAGAACATTAAATCTTTCGACTGCACCCTTAGCCCTGTGATGAAAGCTGTGATGGCGAACTTCTCGTCGGGAATATCTACCTTTAAAGATTCCGCGTTGAATCTTTAAACATATGACCTCAGGCTTTCCTACGAGCTCTGCTTTATGGTCAGAAAGTGATAACTTGGCTTCCTGTACGTCCTTGCTCCAATAAAGTGGGAGACGAATGCGATGGAAAGTTCTGTGAATGATGAGATAGAAGACGGTGGGAGTCTGTTAAACTAGGTCAATGTTGGGCCCTTTAATGTGATAGCGAAGGCTCTGCATTGTATGGGGTCCTGATATCCTTGCAGCTCCATCTGGTTCTTGTATGTATTGAGGTGGTCTATGGGGTCTGTCGTTTCGTCGAACGTCTCGATCTATGGCATTATGAACTTTGCCAGAAGAGAGAAGTGCAGCACCCCAGCTATGAATGGGGATTCGGTTTGTTGCACCAAGGCATCCATAGAGACTGGAGCTCGGCCCTTTACTACTTCCTTCATGTGGTTGAGCTCTTACTAGATTTCCCTGAACCTCTGTTCCCATGACCGCTCCTCTGTCTCTTGCAGATAAAGGATGGGTCCACCGCTTTTGTTGTTCCTACCATGCCTCTCCCCGTCGCGATCCTCTTCAGGGGGTTTGTAAGGGTCCTACTCCCTGGCGTGGCTAGTTTCTCCTTCTCCATCTGCTTCTCGAGGAGGGTTGAGGAGTTGTTATCCTCGGGTAGTAATATTTTGGCCTTCTCGGGCCTGTCGCGTCTCCTGGGGGTGTTGTATCTACCTAGTGAGTTGCTCCAACTCTCTCAGCAAACGTTGGTTGGTGAGACGGAGCGCCTCCATCTCATCGGTATTGGCGTGTAGAGTTTCCAGTGTGCCTCCGAGAGGTCGGCTATCTACGTCGCCTTGCTTGTCTTTCATCCTTGAGGGATTAGCGTGGCTCCTGCTTGTGTTTTGAGTTGATACCCATCGATCTTTGAGATCGACTTTGTTGTAAAGGCCCATTTGTTTCCTTGGCTGTATCAGCGAGGTCTTTTCAATCGGCGGGCTAGAGCTTGTTGGAATTGCTAGGCCAGTCCACTTACTCTAGATGTCTGGCTTCCCTACAAAAATAAGAAACAAGAAGGATCGGGAGGATGCCAGATTTGCCTCTCAGATGCTAGTCGATTCTTTAAACGGAGAGTCAACTACTTAGGGAATGGATTTTTTGTGCGTACCTTTCACCGATGGGTGGCCTGGTATTTATAATGGATGATCATGATAACTTTCCTAGTTGGATGATGATACGGATATTTCTCTTATTAGGTGAGAGATTTTCTTTCCTTATCATAAACCGATTAATTAGGGATAATTGATGGGCAAGAATTAAGAAATATCCCACTTTCCTAATTGGTGGAGATTGGGTATTTTCCTTTAATATGAATTCCTTTATTATATTTCCAAGGGATGAATTGGGTCCTCGCTTTGGGCCCGTATTTGGGGGATGTCATCAAGGGCCAAGCACTGGTATGGGGCCCGCTTCTTAATTTCCTCTTAAGCCCGACATTTTGGGCCCATGTTTACAGGCTTCAACGCGCCCATTCTTTTAAACCCATCATTAACAAAGAATTTGACTATAATTTATATTATCTTATTCTGTAAGGTTATAACCTTCTTTATAATAATAATACTTTAATATAGTGGATGTTGTTGTAAAATAGTTGCAGAATTGTATTTAGAGAGATTGCAAAAGGAGAGAGAATCTAAGTGCAGAGCGGATAATAAGAAGATAGAGTTATATTTCTTAGTCATCTATATAAGGGATAAAGATCCCATTAGATAGGCATTTTAGTTGTCTAATATTCACATGAATGAACTTGTTCATTCACAAGCTCCATAACACTCCCCCTTGAATGATCATCAACATTGATGGGAAGAATACAATATTCTTAATTTATTGGGATGTAATTCAAAAACCTTGCCGATCAAAACCCAGTGGGATAAAACACAGATGAAGGAAAGAATACGATTGCACTAACATCGATCATGCTCCCATCATATGTCGGCATCTTGTTCAGCACATTTCTAATCTTATATATATTAACTTCTTGAATGTTGGGGTTGGTAATGACTTTGTGAATAGATCTTCTAAATTATCACTTGAGTGTATTTGCTGGACACCGATTTCACCATTCTTTTGGAGTTCGTGTGTATAAAATAATTTTGGTAAAATGTGCTTGGTTCTATCTCCCTTGATATAACCCCCTTTGATTTGTGCAATGCACGCTGCATTATCTTTGAATAAGGTTGTTGGGTTATCTTTGACAGAGGAGAGTCCACATGATTCTTGAATATGGTGGATCATAGATCTTAACCATATGCATTCACGACTTGCTTCGTGAATTGCAAGAATCTCTAAATGAATTGATGATGTGGCCATCATTGTTTGCTTGATAGATTTCCATGAGATGACAGTTCCATTGTAATTAAAAACATACTCACTTTGTGATCTAGGGTTATGTGGATCTGAAAGATATCCTGCATCTACATATCTTAGTAGTTTTTGTTTTAGCTCATTTGAGTAAAATAGTCCCAACTATCATTAGTTCCGTGAAGATCTGACATTACATGTTTTGATTCCATTCAATGTCTTGTGGTTGAAGCAGAACTGTACCAAGCTAATAAATTAACAGAAAAAGCAATATTTGGACGAGTATAATTAGCAAGGTACATAAGTGCACCAATAGCACTAAGATATGATACTTCAGGACCAAGTAATTCCTCACCTTTTTCACTAGGATGAAATAGGTTTTTTTTTCACATCAAGTGATCGAACAACCATAGGGTAGCTTAATGGATGTGCTTTGTCCATACTAAAATGCTTCATGATTTTCTTAATATATGTTGATTGAGTGAATAACCTACATTTGGAAAATGCTTTCGATTTATGAGTCAAGACAAAAAAAATATTTCCAAGATCTTTCATTTAAAATATTTTGGTGTTTTTGTCAGCTCTTCAAGAGTCCCAACAAGATTTAAATCATCAACATAAACAACAATAATTGCAAATCTGATTTATAATTTCTTAATGAAAATGCATGGACATATAGGGTTATTCACATACCCTTCCTTTAGTAAATATTCAGTAAGGCGATTGTACCACATGCGTTCGGATTGTTTTAATCCATACAAAGATCATTGTACCTTAATTGAGTACATGCTACGAGGTTTTGTACTAACTGCTTCAGGCAGTTTAAATCCTTTGGGGATTTTCATGTGTATAGTCTATGGATCCGCTATAAACTAGGTGATAACATCCATGAGGCATATCTAGTCACTAAACATGAAGAAATGTGATTGCGCCCATAGCAATGATATGTTTCCTCTTAAGTCATTTTAAGTCTTTGTGAGAAACCTTAGGCTACTAATCACACTTTATATCTTATGACATTATTATTTTCATTGCACTTTCGTATAAATACCCATTTTGTACCCAAGAACTACATGAAGCAATTGGACTATAAGTCCAAACACTTCTCACTTCTCGTTTTATTAACAAATGAAATTCTGCCCGCATAGCCTCTTTCTATTTTGGTCAATAATTTCTTTATTTACATTCATCCACATTTTGTGGTTCGGGATCATCATCATCATCATTTTTCATGCTGTCTAAGGCCACTTGGAAAACAAAAATATTATCCACAACAAAATTATTTCGATCCCATTTTTCACTTTTTTGCACATAACTTAATAAAATCTCACATTTTTCAGGTACCTTTGTCTCTTCTGGAGATATTTATTCGTTTGCACTCTTAGGATTCTGTTTGTTCAATACTGTCTACGAGGCTTGTTGTTCACCATGTATTGCCTCTGCGGGTTTCGTTGTTTCATCATGTTCCTCTGAGGGCATTTTGCTTTGCTTTTGTTCTCCTCTTCACGGGGACTCGATCTTTTGACCCAATTAGTCTCCCACGCTTCAAGCATGCTTTGGTTGTTTTAGCTTTCTATCCGTCAGGGACCTCTATCCGTACTTGAGCATTCACAACTAGGATATGTGACTTTGTCACTTTCTTTGCATCAACGAATGCATATGGTAATTGATTTGCAAGAATTTGTAAATGAATGATCCTTTGAATTTCCAGTTTACATTGATTTGTATGAGGATAAAAATGAGACAATGTGGATGCATTCCAAGTAATTTCCCGCCCTTATATCGACTTTTCTCCCCCTAATGGTGGGAATACAGTTTCATTAAAATGACAATTTTCAAATTTGGCTCTAAAAACATCTCTTGTTAAGGGTTCCAAATATCTTATGATAGATGGGAATCAAAACCTACATAAATCCCAAGTCTACGTTGTTGACCCATTTTGGTAGGTTGTGGGGTGCAATTGGTACATGGACTGCATAACCAATATTTGGTTGTTTACCTAGTACAAGTTGTGAAGGGGAGTACTCATGGTACGATGTTGTTCTAATTCTTATTAGACTTGCAGCATGCATAATAGCATGTCCCTAGGTAGATGTTGGTAATTTGGTCTTCATCAACAGTGGTCTAGCTATTAATCGAAGATGTTTGATCAAGGACTCCACTAAACCATTTTGGGTATGAACATGAGCAATAGGGTGCTCGATATTTATCCCAATTGACATACAATAGTCATTGAGAGTTTGTGAAGTAAATTCACCAACATTATCAAGTCTTATTGTCTTGATTGCATAATTAGGGAATTGTGTTGTTAATTTGGTCATTTGTGCATGGAGCCTAGAAAAAGCAACATTTCTTGTGGAAAAAAGACACACATGTGTTCACATATGTTCCCACACACATAATAGATGCCTCCATTAGGACCAAAAAATAATGAAAAGGTCCACATGGTGGATGAATAGGTCCACATATGTTCCCATGTATTCTTTCTAAAAGGCGTTGATTGAATATGATTTTGTAAATGATGGTATGACTATTAACTTACCTTGTGAACAAGGATCACAAGAAAATTCATCAAGTAAAAGAATCTTCTAGTTCTTTAATGGATGCTCATGTGATTGTTCTTTGCCGTATCATTGAAGATCCAGGGTGACCTAGCCTGTTATGTCAAAGAGTAAAAATCTTTGGGTCATTGAACTTCTGGTTCATTACAACATATGACTCAATTGGCTTTATGGTCATATGATATAGCTCGAAAGGAGAAAATGATGGGAGCTTTTCACAGCAATATTTTTCTATAGGAAATATAGAGTAATATATAAACATTCTTTATTACCTTCATTCATAGTTTCAATATGATATCCATTTTTGCGAATATCTTAAAACTAGCAAATTTCTTGTTGATTTATTAGAATGCAATGTATCATTAATATGGAATCTAATTCCATTTGGTAGCATTATATTTGCTCTTGAAGCCTTGATTCATCGATGTACCAGAGATGGTACTTACACTAGCATTTGTTACTATTAAATTTTAAAAATATGTTTTTTCTCGAAGGATTGTATGCGTGGTTGCACAGTCAGCAAGACATATGTCATTGTCATTCATCTTGAAATTCAATAATACATAAGTTTAGATAAAGATAAAAATATAAATAACAAGACGATATTCTTATTAACTTAAAATAAAATACATAGAATTATTTAATATTTACATTTTCATCATCTACTAAACAATTGAAATTATCACTAGGACCTTGAAAAAATCCATATCAAAATAAGATAGGTCCAGCCCATTTCCATCAACAAAATTAGTTTCTACCCTTTTTCCTTTATCCTTTAATGATGCTTGATATAAATCTACCAGATGTTTGGTCATACGATAGGTACGAGACTAGTGTCCTTCCATTCCGCATCTATAGCAAGTCTCTTTAAGAGCCTTGAAGGGTTTTTTATGTGCACTTTCTCCATTTTCTTGTTTTGTCACACTATTATTCCACTTCTAGCGGTGAAATGGATATTTCCTTTTGAAGGGGTTAGAAGGAGGATTATTATATTGTCCGAAATTCTGCCCACAACCACAGCCACGACTACGACCATGATTATGGGATAAAATTGCTTTCACTTCAGGGAATGGCTCAGATCCAATTGGATGGGACTAGTGGTTTTTCATTAGTAGCTCATTATTTTGTTCAAATTAATAGGAAGATATGGTTATATCAACTCTCGAATATTTAACACACCGCGCTCTCTATATTGTCGTCGCAGAGTTAATATTAGAGGCGTGAAACGCCAGAACGCTTATAGTATGTCTTCATCCGTGATTTTTTTTTTCCTGTTAGCAGCTTCAACTGAGCCATTTTTGGTAGAGTGAAGTTATACCAATGATCGCTTTAAAATCCCTTTGTAACCTTAAGTGCATCTAGTCATAGCAAGTTTTTGATAAAATCACTATTTTTTGGTGGTCAAATCTATCCTTCAAGTCATTTCACATAAAGGATCTTTTATAGTTAGATACTCATTTTTCAGATCCTCGTGAAGACGATGTCTAAGGGAAATTAGTGCTTTTGCACAGTCTTGCTGGGACTCTTCATTTCCTTCTTTTATTGTTTCTCCAAGATTCATGGAAGTTAGATGTATTTCAACATCAAGAATCCATGATAGATAATTTTTACTAGAAATATCAAGTGCCACAAACTCAAGTTTTGTGAGATTTGACATTTTGGTAAGCTTTTAATACATGATGAAAAAAATTGACAATAATATAATTTTACCTTTGTTGGAGCAGATTCGTGTTGGTAACGTATTTTAAAATAGTTGTAGAATTGTATTTAGAATTGCAAAATGAGAGAGAATCTAGAATTGCAAAGGGAGAGAATAAGAGAGAATGAGAGTTATATTTCTTGGTCATTTATGCAAGGGATAAGATCCATTATATAGGCATTTTAGTTGCTTATTCATTCATGTGAATGAACTTGTTCATTCACATGCTCCATAACATATGTTTACTTCGTAGGTTTTCTTATAATTTTTTCCTTTTTTTAAGATAGTCCTGAACAAAAGGAAAGATAAAGCTAGTAATTAATTAATTAATGTCATACAAAAAAGCAAATAGTAACTCATGGGAGTCGGTGGGGATAAATGTCATCTTTATCTTTATTAATTTTTAACCCTTGAGCGGCCAACCATGTCCAAAGAAATACCAGCACTCTCCACACCTACCATCCCACTTCTTTTTTTTTTCTTCTTTATGTTTATTTTGCATACTATATTGTATTACTCTTTTCTTACAAGGACTCAGTTCCGGTTTCTCCCATATACCCATCCTACCCTTTATCACTTGAGCTAGGTTTCGAGGGCCCTATCATCCCACTTATATATAACAAAAATCAATCTAGGACTACACCTTGTAGTTTTGACACCACATCAATCTGGTAATGGCTTCCACAAGCACTCAAATGACGTCTAATTCTTCTTCTTTCATGCTAAGATGTCTTTATGATATGGTTTTGAGCTTTAGAGGAGAAGACACCCACGAAAATTTCATGGATCACCTTTATACTGATTTGGTTCAAAGAGGGGTTATAACTTTCAAAGATGACCAAATATTTGAATCCCTATTACAAATACATTTCTTTGCTAAACAATTTGTTGTGATCAACGCCTGAAACCCACCCAACAATAATAATAATATAAATAACAACAAACAGAAGAATTTGTACAGTAGAAAAATAAATAATTTGATCAATTGATGCCGGGCCCAGACCCTGCAACCCAAATAATAATAATAATAATATATATAAATAAATAAATAAGTAGAAGCACTTGTACAGCAGAAAATAAATAATTTTATCATTTATTGATATTTTGCAGGATTTTGATACTACCTTTCCTCCATATAATCACCCAATGTCCATTCGGGCTTTTTCAAAAACTACCCTCACTATGACAAATTAATTCTTTTAATATTATATATGACAAAGTAATCCTTTTAAGATAATATTTTTTTTGTTTTATCTAAAACCACTGTAAAGTTGGAATTATTTTCAAAAATTACGGTGTTTTGAAAATTATTATTATTATTATTATTAAAACCCTCTTCATCTTCTTCTTCAGATCCAACCCCAAAAAGTAACTTGGACGTTTTCTTGAGCTTCAGAGGGGAAGATACCCAGTACAGTTTTACTGATCATCTATTCGTAGGTCTGGAAGAGATGGGTATTCATACTCATAGAGATCACAAACTTGAAAGGGGAGAAGAAATTGAGCAAGAACTTTTGGGAACTATCGAAGGATCAAGATTTTCCATAATTGTTTTCTCAGAAAGGTATGCTGATTCCAAATGTTGTTTGGGAGAGCTTACAAAGATCATGGAGTGCAAAAAAGAAAAGGACCAAATAGTCATTCCAGTTTTCTACCATGTGGATCCTTCTGATGTGCGGAAACAGAGAGGGAGTGTTGGGAAGGCATTTGTGAAGCATGAGACAAATACAGACGAGGAGAAGGTGAAAAGGTGGAGGGCTGCCATGATAGAAGCAACCAATATAGGAGGCTGGCATGTTATCAAAGATAATGGATAATTTCAACTTCTTTTTTAGACTTTTGATTCTTATATTTTATGAGCATCCTGATATAGATCAATTTAAATTCTACAATGTAAATAATGTTGAGCTCTGGAAAATTTTTTATACATACAGACATACATATATGTATATGTCTACTTTCATAACTGTCTTATGCCATCTTCCTTGATTGCATTACTTTCTTTATGCCCTTCATTCAGTTGTATGGGAAAAATTAAGTATATGAAATTTAATTGATATGTATTATCTTTTGCAACTTCCTATAGCTCACCACTTGTTTCATTGTGTGTTATATTTGGTAGGTACAAGTCAAAGCCTATCAAGGAAATTATTCACTTCATCTTCAAAGATCGAAACCAAAACTTCTACTTTTGAGGAGCACATGGTTGGAATGAAGCTTCGCTTAGAAAAACTAAAATCAATTCTGAATATTCATGTGCGACATTCGCGCGGGTTGGGATATTGAATCGGGTAAAGCTATCGCTGTTAAATGGTTTATAATGACATCTTATGTCATTTTCAATGGTGGTAGTTTTCTCTTGAAGATGTCAAAAGCCGATCAAAATATCATAGTGACAAATCCTCGATTGCTGCAATAGCTTCTTCGTGGATATCCAAGTGGGTTGCAAATTTAGAATTAAATATCACGAGGAGTAGATAGCGATAAAAGATAGACTTAAGTCACAAAAGTTTCATTGTTATTGATGATGTGGATCATTGGGACCAAGTACAAACATTGATTAAGAGTTGTGTATGGTTTGCTCCAGGAAGTAGAATCATTATAACTACTAGAGACAAACGTTTGCTAGAAATATGTCAAATGGATGAATCATCCGAAATTGAGGTGTTATTATACGAGGCTAATGCATTATCTAATGAAGAATCTATCAAACTATTTAGCCAGTATGCCTTTAAACAAGACGCGGCCTGGCAGATCATATAAACCTCTGCACGCATGGTAAAATATGCCTGGGCGCCATCCTTTGGCCCTTAAAGTTTTGGGTTCTTCTCTTTTATGGTAAGACGATAGATGAATGGGAGAATGAATTGGGATAAATTGAAAATAGCCTCTAAGAAGGAAATCAATGACCTACTTAGAATAAGCATTGACAAGCTCAACTATTTTGAAAAGGAGGTTTTTCTTGACATTGCTTGTTTTTTTTAAAGAGACAGACAAAGATTTTGTGTTGAGAATATTAGATAGTTGTGATTTATATGCAACATGTGGCATGTCAGCTCTTCTTGATAGATGTCTAATTACTATTGTGGACATTGAGGTACAAATGCATGACCTAATACAACAAACAGGTTGGGCAATTGTTTGTGAAGAATATCCTAAAGACCCAAGCAAATGGAGTAGACTATGGGATCCAAATGATATCGACAATGCATTCTCAGCAAAAAAGGTAGTATCTAAATACGACTTAATTACATATCTCTACTTATGATTCATTTTTTGGCCGTTAGTTATTATTTTCTTATTCTTCATTCTTATTTTCCGCATAAAAAAATTGAAACCATATCTCGTAGACTTGTCTAGATCAAAGAAATACAATTCACTTTAAATGTTCGCAAGATAAAAGAACCTTAGATTGCTCAAAGTATATTACAATGATCATCATTGTCTAACAAGAAAAAGAAGGATAAAATCCGTCTTCCAATAGACTTTGAATTCCCCCCAAATTTAAGATATCTTCATCGGGAAGGTTTGGAGTCATTGCCTTTGAACTTTGATGAAGAGAACCTTGTTGCAATCAACTTGAAGTGTATTAATATAGAAAGACTTTGGAAAGGGAAGAAGGTATAACCATTATTGAGTTTATTATTGTTTTGTTTTATAGTAATTTTAATTAAGTTGACTGATTTATTAATTAAAAAATGAATATTTTTTGTTACACCATCATGAAAAATTGAAGTTCATTGATGTAAGTTACTTACAACAGCTCATCAAATTGCCAAATTTCTCAAGTATGCCAAACTTGTGTAGATCAATATTGAGGTTGTACAAGTTCGCAAATCGTATTCATCTATTGGTGCATTTTCTCATTTGAAATTTTAAGGAGTCATTTGAATGGGACTGAATCAAAGAAGTACCAAGCAAGACGGTAATTTTACATCTCTTTGTACTCTGACATGTTTCAAATTGGCCGGAAATTCCAAAATAGCCTAATAGTTTTGCGACATGAGGCGCTGAGAAGCTTTATATATGCATGGGACAAAATCAAAGAACTCCCAAGCAAAGATTGGAAATTTGAATCTCTCTTGATTCTCTAAATCTCCATATTATCAAACTTTATAAATTCTTCAGATATGAAGATAAAACGCTATAGACTTGAGCTCTCTTTTGGAAGAAACTTCTATAAAGGAACTCCCAAGCATCATTGGATATTTGGAATCTCTGGAATATATTTCTCTAAGTAATTGTTTAAAATTTGAGAAATTTCCAAAGATCCAAGAAAATATGAAATGCTTGAGGAATCTTAATTTACAAAGTACCACTATTAAGGAACTCCCAAAGAACATTGGTTGCTTGGAGGCTCTTTAAATGCTTAATGTCAGTGGTTGCTCAAATCTTGAGAAGTTCCCGAGATCCAAGGGATATGGGGAGCCTATATTATCTTTCTATAAGAGGGACTGCTATTAAAGAATTACCTCTACCTTAATAGGTCATCTCAATGATCTCTTACTCTAGGTTTGGAAAACTGCAAATACTAGAAGAGTTTTCCCAAGTAGCATTTGTGGATTGAAGTCCTCGAATGGTTCTATCTTGATTTACTGTTCAAATCTAGATCTGTAAATGGTTATCTGAGATCATTAAGGAGTTGGAAACATTTGATACATATTTGTTTAAAGTGAATGGCAGCTATAACAGAGGTGCCATCATCAATTGGATGTCTAAAAGATCTTCAAACTTTGGAATTGAGCAATTGTGAGAACCTCGTGACTCTTCCAAACTGCATTGGTAATTTGACACATCTTGGAATCCTTGGTCTTCATAACTATCCAAAGCTCCAAAATCATCGACCACTTTGAGTATAGCTCCTCGCAGAATGTTGCTTACAATTACTAGATATGAGTGGTTGCAATCTGATGGAAGGAGAAATCCCCAGTGATTTATGGTGCCTATCCTCACTGACATATTTGGATGCAAGTGGAAACCATATTTGTCGCATACATACCGACATCATTCAACTTTCTAAGCTAGGAAGACTTTACATGAATCATTGCTCGTTGTAACCTTACTTATCGATGTGGTGACAAAACCTTAAAAGTGAAAAGCTGTGGGATACATCTTCTATATGCCCAAGCTCAAGCCCCGTGACAAGAAAAAGACATGATCACTAAATGTATACACTCCACATCGCAAAATATCACATATGTCTAATTTCTTCTCCCTAGAGTCCATTATGCGGGTCTTCTGTCTATGCTTTATCTAGTGCCTATATTTGGAATAACGGAATATTCGAATTCTACAAGTACATAATTTAGAAGGCAAAGCTGCATGAATGGGTATTAATTAATGGATTATATAAGTCATAAGATGCCTGATCCTATCATACACAAGTTTGAGGTCCTGAGAAAATAACTTTGTGTGAAGAAAAAAAAATGCATTGATCCTAAATAGATTCTATAAAATATATATTTATGCATTTATTTCATTTTTAATTTTGTAGGTATGATATAAGTTGTAAATATCCGAATAGTCATTACAACTCATCTTTTCAACACAAACTCGATTGGCAATAACTTTAAGTCAAATCTGTAATAATTTTATAGCCGACATTATAGTAAATAGTTTTAGCTGTGGGATATCTTCTATTTCATTTCATCTCTATCAGATGTTTAGATGTTTAAATTTTAACTAAGTTAATAATTTATAAATGACTGCTGCATGATGATTTAAATCATATTTTATTTAATTTTTTGTTTGATAAAAATGTATTTTATTTTAATATTTTACATTCTTATTAAATAATCTTGTTCGGGGATAGTTGCCTGCACTATCATATTATCATGTTAAAGATAAACTTTAAAGGTATGCTTACTCTGTTTTTTTTTTGTTTATAAAGGATAAATATTTATTAATTAGAATTAATGACAAAAACATCAAGACAATTTTTTTAAAACGATTTTACCCTGGATATGCTTTATGAAGTTGAAGGACAAGATGATGTTTCTTGGAATGGGGATAATGACAATGTTTGAAGAACAAGACTAGACCTAGAAGAAGCACTTCTGATCCTCTTTCGACAGTAATTCCTTGGGGAGTGTTCGACCTTGCAACTCAGCGGCATTAAATGTATTATTAAGTTATACGTCTAATTAGGAGTTATGAAAACTTTGCTTTAGGAAGTACTTCTTCAACTTGTAATGAGTCTTAAGCGTTGACAGTCATTTCTTGAATGAATTTCATGAAAGTTTTACAGAAACATCATGTTTTCTTGCCACTTAAAAGGAAATTTCAAGAAAATTATGTGGAAATTTCATGTTTGTTTCTCTTGCGATATTACACGTTATTTTTTATTTTCTTAAAAATATTTTATTTATTTTATTTTTTAATATAAAAATAAAATTTTATCTAAATTTTGAGCAAATTAAATTTTCGAAACTGCACAAAGATGACAAAAGCGCGATCGGGAGCAAGCGAAACAACGTTAACGAATAACAAAATGTACAAAAATATCTACATTTGATTAGAAACTCGGGTCATAAATTAAATGCCGACTATTCATAAACGGATACATGGGATGTCGGGCCCCACCTAAGCCCATTTATCTTTTACACAAATTAACTCCATAGATTCCATTTTATATGAACTGTAGAATTAATCGTGTGTTTGAAATTTTGAAAACTAATTTAAAATTAAAATTTTTAAAATTGGAAGTTTGAAACTTGAGAATTTTGAAATGAAATTGAAGTTTGAGAATTTTGAATTGGGATTTTGGAAATTGGATTTTGAAATTAAGAACTTTAATTTTATAAATTTGATATTGAAAACAGGAAATTGGAGATTTTTAAATTTTGAAATTATGACACTTTAATTTTGAAATTGGAAACTTTAAAATTTGAAATTAGAAATTAGGGGACTTCGAATTTTGAAATTAGGGCACTTGAATTTTGAAATTGAAAACTTGACTAATTGAAATTCGAAATTGGGGGACTCGGATTTTGAAATTAGGAATTTTGTAATTTTTGAAACTAGAAAATTGAAATTTTTAAATTTGAAATTGAAGGAGTTGGATTTTAAAATTAGGGCACTTTATTTTTAAAATTGAAAACTTGAAAAATTGACAATATAAATTGAGGGACTTGAATTTTGAAATTATGACACTTTAATTTTGAAATTTGGATTTTGTAAAATTGAAATTAGAATTGAGGTAACTGAAAACCCTGCATACATGCTTCCATATATCCAATCGTCAAAACAATATAATTCTGCAGATCTATAATTGAGATTTGAGAAATTTAAATTGGAAATTGGGAACTCGAATTTAAATTAGAAACTTGAAATTGAATTTTAAAATTAGGCACTTGAATTTTGAAATTGGGAATTGCAATTTAGAATGGAAACTTGAAAAATAGTAATGAGAAATTGAGGGCTTGAATTTTGAAATTAGGGCATTTGATTTTTGAAATTGTGAACTTGAAAAATTGAAATTAGAAATTGAGGGACTTAAATTTTGAAATTATGATACTTGAATTTTGAAATTAGGAATTTACAATTTTGAAATTGAAAACTTGAAAATTTTGAAATTTGAGACTGAATTTTAAAATTGAAATGTGAATTTTAGAAATGAGAACCTTGGGAATTTGAATTTTTTGAAATTTGGGCATTTGAATTTTAAAAAATTGAGAGATGTACTTAGAACTTGATTTTTTTAAAAATTTGGGGCTTTTGTAATGTAAATTAAGGGTGGGTGATGGTTCATGTTAAGGAAAAAATAAATTGAATTATTAAAAAACATCAACAACCAATTTAATTAAATAAACAAAAACAACAATATACTTACAAAGAGAATAAAAATAATAAGAATATAAATTAAAATGACTAATTTAATACAATAATAAATTATATATATATATATATATATATATATATGGAGAGAGCAGTATATATATATATATATATATATATATATATATATATATATAAAACAATAAAATAACTAGATAAAAATATAAAAAAAGATTTCTTAACTAAAAAGAAAGTCAAGGGAACTTACCTGGTAGAGTGCTGGCTCCTCGAGTCGAGTCGCCTCCTAAGCCAAAACCATCTCTAAAGTCGTGATCACCTCCCAAAATCGGGACCTTCAACTCCAAATTATTAAAACATTTAAACTATGAGAGTTTTAAGTCTCTCCTTTTAAAGAGATGACCTATCCTCCCTTAAAAAAAACACTCATAGACAAGTTTGCTCAAATTGTATACCAATCGTCTCTAAAAAACTTTTCACCCAAAAAATATTTAATTAAGGACTATTAGGACCTCTCATTCGCAGGGGAAGCCCATGGTTTCCCTTTCTAATTTTCGGGGCGGGTTGAGACTTTTTATAGGCAATGGAGGCCTCCCTCCTTCTCCCACTTTCCAATGTGGGAAGTAGATAAAGGAAGTAGAATCATCATCATAACTAGAGATAAGCATTTGCTAACTATGCTTAAAGTTGATTATCTACACGAGGTTGAAAAACTAAATTCCAATGAAGCACTCAAGCTCTTTAGTCAATATGCCTTTCGGTTAAATCTTTTTAAATAGGATTTTGAAAGCCTTCTTCGTCGTGTGATACAATATTGTCAAGGTCTTCCATTAGCTTTGAAAGTTTTGAGCTCTCTTTTATGTGACAAGACAATTAGTGAATGGAAAAGTGAATTGCATAAATTGAAAGAACCTCAAGTGAAAATTCAAAAGTGCTTAAAATAAGTTTTGATGGATTAGATGATACACAAAAGGTGGTATTCCTTGATATTGCTTGCTTTTTTAAAGGCGAAGATAGAGACTTTGTGACAAAAATATTGGAGGTGTAAAACCCGGGAAAATTTTATTTTTCTGAAAAAGGGTAAAATGGTAATTTCGGTAAAAATATGAAATGTTTCTAGATCTTGGATGACAAAACAGACTTCACCGTTGGAATTGTCTCGCGAAATCTAGCTACCACGTCGACTTCGAGACAATAAAATTTCACGCTTTTCTTGCGGCACCGTGCTTAAAAAGGTGAAACGGCTCTCAGGAGAGACATGTGATGTGACAAAATTCACCTACTACATGTACCCATGTGACACATGTTTCATGATTAGTGAGATGATGGAGATGAATGGCTTAGATTAAGCCATGTGTCAAATAGTTAAAACTTTAGGACACAAATGGAATTATTGAAAAAGTTTTAGTGTATAAGACAAAAATGAAATAGTTTTCTTCTCCAAAAATTGGAGAAAACGTGCAGTGAGTTGGGTTTTGAGATTTTAGAGAGAGAAAGAGTGACCTCTCTCTAGATTTCCCGGCATTTGGACCGTTGGTTCTCGACAGAGAAAGAAGCAAAGTTGTTCTACACAGCGAGGGCTACGTGTGGGCATCAATTTTGTAGATTTCCGACAACTCCAAGAGGTAGGGATCTTTTCCTACTTGGTTTATTCTTTGGCTAAGACCCATTTTATGGATAGGGATTTGTTGAGGCTTGGAAGGCCGTGTTATCGGTCTCAAAACTTTGAACCGAGTGAAGAAATCCCTACTTGTGTGGCCGTGAATAGTGCCAACCCGAGGGTTTCATTGTTCACATGATTTTTGGTGTGATTTTTGTGTTGTTGGGTAATTCAAATTGAATTGCTTGATTTGTTATTAGCCCATGTGAGCTAATTTGTGGAGTTATGATTGTGAATTTGAATAACATGAATTGTGTGAATTAATTGTGTTAATATATGCATTTAAATATATTAGCATGAATATTTTGGAAGTAAGATATCATTCCATACGCATCTGCATCCCTGGGACATAGTGTGAGTGCATGACATGAAGGAAAATAAAAGAAAAATGAAAATGATTGTGAAAGGAATTTCAAGGAAGATTTTCCGAAGAATTGCCTTAGAGAGTTGTCCAACAGTTCATCTCGGAGGCGGACCCATGACTAGTTCAGAAAATTACCCAACAATTCACCTCTGAGGGTTGTCCAATGTATTTACCGAAATTTAGTAGTAAGTTTTTGAGAACAAAATGCTTTTGTTTTGAAAATCAGATTCGCCGCATTTGGTTTAGGCACGTGCGAGAGCCTTGGTGCGACCAAGACATGGATCGTAAGACGCAGTATCCGCAGATCACGCATTGCTGAGCGCGATTGATTGCCATGACATGTGCACTTAGGTGGGAGTAACCCATGCAGGAAATTATCACTATCGGGCATTGCTCACCCCGTCGAGGATCACTATTTCAGTAATGTGTGAGTGTGTAATAGAGGACGGCGCTCACTAGAGGTCGCGTTTTAGAAGAAAGCCGGGTTTTGGCTTTGGTATTTATTTTGTAAAAACATGTATTAGAACTCTAAATTTTGATATATATATATTGGTAAAGAGTAATGTATTAACTCTTGAACTATGGTGATATAGTTGATGTATTTTTGTGAGACATGCATGGGCCCAAGTGGCCTTCTTTACTCGCATGTGGACCCGGTGGTCGCGAAAGATGTTGGGACAGGTTGGTATTGGGGTAGAGCTCCCCGTACAAAGGAGACTCGGCCCGATTCGTGAGTGGTGTCGGGAAGTTACCCCGACATCCAACACGAGTATTCTCATGGCCGACGGTCATTTTAACCCGACCGAAATGGGGCGTCACAAGTGGATTGCAAGTTGTATGGTGAAATTAACATAAGAGTACTATGGGAGAGATGTCTTATAACTATTTCACATGATGGAATATATATGCATGATTTGATACAAAAAATGGGCTGGAAAATTGTTCAACAACAATATCCTCGAGGAACTCCAGCAAATGGAGTGTGTTATGGAATCCAAGTGATATATATTCTGCATTTATAAGTAAAAAGGTGAGGATCAAATTAAATTCAATTACTCCAACTTTTTAGGGAGACAAAGGATTTAATATCTTTTTTTCTTTAACATTTAGGATTTTTAGTTTTTTTTTTCCCTAATTCTTTTTCTTGTTTTCTTGCAGGGAATGAAAAATGTTGAAACCATATCTCTGTAGCTTTATCTCATCAAAAGAAATGTGGTTTACCGAAGTAGTGTTTGCAGATATGAAGAAAATGTTTGCTAAGATGAAGAAACTTAGGTTGCTCAAAGTCTATTATAATGATCATCATAGTCTTGTGAGAAAGGAGTATAAAATATCTCTCCCCAAGGGCTTTGAATTTCATCATGGACTAAGATATCTTCATTAGGAAGGTTTGGAGTCTTTGCCATCGAACTTTGATTCAGAGAACCTTGTTGCAATCAACTTGAAGGGTAGTAATATAACAAACCTTTAGAAAGGGAAGAAGGTACAACCATTATTGAGTTTATTGTTTTTATATTAATTTCAATTAAATTCAAGATTTTTATTTTTCTAAAAAATGTTTTTTTTTTGTTGTAGAATCATGAAAATTTGAAGTTCGTTGGATGTGCAACTCCACAACAGTTAATAATGGTCAAAATGCCAAATTTCTCAACTATGCCAAATTTGAGAGATCGAATATTGAGGTCAGCATAAGTCTTCGCCAAATCGTGATTCATCTATCAGTACATTTCCTCATATGAAATTTATTAAGGAGCTTCGTTTCAATGAGACTGAAATCAAAGATGTACCTTGCAACATCGGGTACTTGACATCTCTTGAAATTCTTGGTTTTTCAAGGTGTTGGAAATTTCAAAAACTGCCTGATATTTTTGCATATATGAAAAGATTGAGGGAGCTTTATATGAGATGTTCCAAAATCAAAGAATTCCTAAGCAGTATTGGATATTTGGAATCTCTTGAATATCTTGACCTCTCATTTTGCCGAAACATTGAGAATTTTATAGAGATGCTTCTTTTGGAAGGAACTACTATTAAGGAACTTCCAAGCAGTATTAGATATTTTAAATCTTTGAAAACTATTGATGTTCGTTATTGTTTAAAATTCGAGAAATTTCCATAGATTCATGGAAATATGAAATGCTTAAAGGAGCTTTTTTTGGACGGAACTGTTATTAAGGAACTCCCAAGTAGCATTGGATGTTTGGAATCTCTGGAAACTATTTCTCTGAGGAATTGTTCAAAATTTGAGAAATTTCTAGAGATTAAAGTAAATATGAAATGCTTGAGTGATCTTAATATAAAAAATACTGCTATTAAAGAACTCCCGAATAACATTGATTACTTGGAGGGTCTTAAAGAGCTTACTATTGATGGTTGCCCAAATCTTGAGAAGTTCCCTGAGATCCAAAGGAATATGGGGAGCCTATATCATCTTTATATAAGAGAGACTGATATTAAAGAACTACCCTACTCAATAGCTCATCTCACTGGACTTAAATTCTTACGTTTGGAAAATTGCAAATACTTGAAGAGTCTTCCAAGTAGCATTTGTGGATCGAAGTCAGTTATTGAGTTCTATGTCTATGGTTTTTTGAATCTAGATCTAGAGGGTTATTGGGAGATCACTGAGGAGTTGGAATGTAAGACCAGAGAAAATTCAAATTTTATAAAAAAGGGTAAAATCGTAATTTCGGTTAAAACCTGAAATTTTTTAGATATCGGATGATGAAACAAACTTCACCGTTGGAATCGTCTTGTGAAATCTAGCTAACACGTCGAATTTCATCAAATTCCAAGACATTTGGAATTTCACGTTTTTCGAGGCACCGAGTATCGGGTGCCGTAAAACGGGTTTGAGAGACATGTGATGTGACAAAAGTCACCTACTACACGTGCATCTCGGCACTACGCCGCGCATTAGAGAGATGATGAAATGGATCTACTTAGATTAAGCCGTGTCAAAATCAAGAAAAGTGGACACAAAATGGAATTATAGGAATGTTTAATGAATAAGACAAAAGCAATAGTGTTCATATCTTTCTCCAAATGGAGAAAATCGGCAGTAATGGAGAAAAAAAGGTGCAAAGGGCTGTATTTGTGATTTTGCAGAGAGAGAGCCCTTCTCTAGATTTTTCATTGCTCGTACCGTCTGCTCACTCTCGCCAAGAAGTAAAGTTGTTCTACGCGGCGAGGGCTACGCATGGACATCGGTTTGGTGGAGTTTCGACAGCTCCAAGAGGTAGGAATCTTTTCCTACTTGTGTTATTATTTGGCTAAGAGCCATGTAAATGGTTGGGGATGTTCTAAGGCTTGGATTAGCCGTGTTTTCAATCTCAAAACATTTTAACCGAGTGGAGAAAATCCTCATTGTTGTGGCAGTGAACAGTGCCAACCCGAGGGTTTCATTGTTCATATGAATAGTGATGTAATTTTTGGTGCGAATTTTTATGATGTTTAGTGATTCAAAATGAATTGCTTGTGTTTGTTAATTAGCCCATGTGAGCTAATTTTGGTGTTATCGATCAATTTGAATAACATAATTTATATGGATTTTAATTATGTTAGAATATACATGTTTTATATATTAGCATGAGTTGTTGATTCAGATAATGAATTCCTATATGCATTAGGGCACCCTAGAATATTAGGAGTGAGTGCATGACATGAAAGAAAATAACAAGGAAAAATGTTTGTGAAAGGAATTTCGAAGGAAGATTTTTAGAAGAATTGCCTTGGAGAGTCGTCCAAAAAATCACTTCAGATGAGGACCATGACTGTTTCGGAGCGTTATCCAGTAATTCACCTCGGAGGAAAGTCCAATATATTTACCGAATCTCGGTAGTAAGTTTTTGAGAACAAAAAGCTTTTATTTTGAAAACTGTGATTTTACTCGCATTTGGCTTAGGCATGTGTGAGGGAGCCTGGTGAGACTCTGACATGGATTGGGCATGTAGACATTCGAGTAGGTTCATGTAATTGCTTGATGTGATTATTTCACAAGGCGACATGTGCACTTAGGTGGGGGAGTAACTCCATGTAGGAAATTATCACTATCGGGCTTTGCTCACCCCGTCAAGCGGATCACTATTTCAAGTATAGAGTGTAATAGAGGACGACGCCACTAGAGTCACATGCTTAAAAGAAAGCCGGATTGTGGCTTTGCATTACTTAATATAATATGTATTAAACTTTAAATTTTAATATATGTTGGAATTAAGAGTGATTTATTAACTCGAACTATCGGGTATATAGTTGGAGTTATATATTTTGTGAGTATTGATGCAAAGCCCGTGGCTAATTATTTTACTCACATGTGGACCGTGTGGTCATTGTAAACTCCAAGCTAGGACAAGCCAGGCTTTGGGTAAAGCCCTCGTACAGCGAGACTCGCCGATTCGCGGAGCTGTGTGTCGATGTACCCGACATCCACGAGTATTTCGCGAGTTGACGGGTTGTCAACGAGATACCCCGGTTTTGGGGCGTCACAACTTGGTATCAGAGCTTAGGTATACGAATACCTAGGGTTTGAGGGATTTGGGCTTAGGCCATAGTCATTAAGGTTTAAGAACATCACAGCTTAGTATAGCTTGATGTTAGGGTTTTGGTAGGTGACTGCCTAGGAAGTCACGGGACAGGATTAGAACTCTACATGCATGGTGTTTTATGTGTGAATGGTGTGCATAACATGATTTGTTGTGTATGAATCAGGTAATGAAAAGCTTGGTGAATAGCACATATGAAAAAATGCTGAACACTATGGTTTAGTGCGAGAACAAGTTGTTCGAGGAATTTCGAAGGCCAAGCCTAGAATTAAATGAAAAAAATGATGTAAAGAAATTTTTTTTCTAAGGTTTCATGAAGGTAAAATCGAAAAAAATAAATTTTAATAAATTTATTTGGTTCTAATGAAAATGAAAAAAATAATAATAAATATTGGTTGTTTTCTTAGTAGTCGGAATGAGAAAAATGATGTGAAAAAGGGTATAGAAAACATGGAATGGGCTACTGCCCAAAAAATATTATTATTTTTTTTTTTGAGTCATAATACAGCAAACTATATTATGACAGGTAAGGCTAAAGGTGTAGCAGGCGGCCACGATACGACCATGGCAAGGTCGCGACACCTGGCCAAGAGGCCCGCACACGCGCCGACAAGACGCGCGCGACCGGTCGGGGTGAGTGTCGCGCGACACAAGGCTCGTATCGCGACAGAGCCAGGGCCCCGGCTGCTGAGGGCTGTGTCACGATATAGTCTTTAGATCGTGACAAAAGCGGGTGGTCCGTTAGTAGCAGGTGTGTCACGATACAAACGATCAGATCGCGATTACGCGGCTGTTTGGCCGGGCTGGGCTCGTGACAACAGCCACCGATACCCGCGTAGGCGCCAGACACGGTTACAGTGGCGCCACACACGGCCCGTAGGTGCGCGACACGCCTACGACACGACCAGTGTTGGGCCTATGATACGGCACCCTACACTCCACGACATGGCCGCGACACGGCCGACCGGGCGCGAAGGCGCCTCTCGCTCTATGCGCAGTTGTTCAGTGGTGTGCACCTATGCACTAACCCGCTGCACCGTTGGTGTCAGCCACTGGGGACACCGTCTACGGGCACCGTTCACGTTCAAAAATTAAATAAAAATGAAACAAAATAAAATATTTTTGTTAAATATACATTATATGAATTTATTGTCTTACATTATCGATGAATGCATGGACATTGAGTATGAAATAAATTTTTAGTATGTAAATAGTGTCTCAAGGCTGTGTTTACACCTTAAAGATACTGCATTAGAATTTAACTTACACGATATGAGATGGCTGGGGTCGAGGGCAAGCGGATCGCCGAGGGCGCAGGACGCCGAGGGCATCCACGAGGTTCCCAGCCAAGCACCACCCGCATTTGACCACCGTGCCGCCGAAAGAGGGATCGGTGGGTCGCCGCCATTGCACGTGCCGCAACAGGTAGCCGTGGAGGTCCGAGTAACCTTTAGAAGTTTAGTGGCAACATCATCCCTCCGACATTCACAGGGGAGTGAGATCCGGCGGTGGCGCAACATTGGTTCATGCAGATTGGAGAAAGTGTTGGAGGCTATGGAGATCGCGCCTCGATACCGACCAGATTGTTAGTCAAGGCTCCAACCCAGGGGTGAGCCCGCAAGTATGACTTCTGGGAGACCTGCAGGCAATGACATGGGCGTAGTTCCGTGGAGCCGCCTGCAAGTATTTTCCTGATAATCGGCCGTCACACGAAGGCTCGTGGAGTTCCTAGAGCCGGAAGCAGCTGACAATGACCGCGATTGCGGGATTATGTGGCTAGGATTCACTAGCTAGCCCGCTTTGTCGATGACTACGTGGCGCCACTCGACAGGCCAAAGTCGATTCAGAATGCGGCCAGTTGTCCATTCGGGGGCGTGGATAAAAGGACTTCGCCTACAGGACATGGACTCCACGGTTGGGACAGCCCTGACCATAGAGAGAGAGATCGAGGATGCTCGAAACACTAAGGATGCGGGTGTTAGTAGCAAGAGTTAGGAGAGTCAATCTTCTTCCAGTTCGGGAAAGAAGTAGAGGGCTTCTAGTTCACGTGGGTTCTAGGGTCAGGCCATCTGTGCCGTGGATAGATCAGTGGTTGCCGATCGTCGGGCATGGTGTGCTACCATTGTCAAAGATCCTGCATTATGAGGAGGGATCGCCTGGGAGACAAGGCGATCCCGTGGTTTTAGGACAACATACCCTAGTCAAGAATAGGACAAGAAAGGATAGCAGCATATTCTCCGCCGCCCGGGCATGTGCCGAGGAGCCGCCACCCTCAAGTGAGTCGCGACGAGCACCTCCCGTTATTAACACAGCAGCCAAAGAGGCCGACTACGGGATGAGGCGCAGGACGAGCCCACACGTAGTGGACGTGCCAGTTTTAGGGCATGTTCACGCATCACACCATCGGCTGAGTCACAGATCACCGGGGCTATACAAGGTAATGCTTTTGCTATCTCGCCTACTGGTAAGAGTATTATTTGATTCCGGTGCTTCACATTCATTCATTTCATTTCATTAGTTATGAGATGGGATTGGGCTTCGAGGTCAAGCCTCGAGGAGCCCTTATATGTGAGTCAGTCTCCTGTGATTAAGGCAAGAATAGGGATGATATGCCATGGTTATGAAGCTAGACCCTTGAGACTCTACTCATAGTGGACTTGAGATCACATGGACATGTCGTGAGTTCGACGTCATCCCTGTGGATTGATCGGGTCGACAGCCTTTAAGGTGGTCATATCGAATGTGAGCTTAGGAGGGTTACCGCCACACGTGCCAGGATCTAAATACTCGTGTTGTAATTCAGGGGGACAAACACGATATTTTGCCCCAAACAATGTACGAGTCTAGGTGTCGTGGATTAGCTGCTGGCTAGCGAGCCTTACCTCCTGTAGGAGCGAGTGAGATCAGACGCCTAGATTTACCTCGGAAAATACAAGACGAGGATGTTTTTCCGGATGAGCTATGGGGATTGCCTCCGTAGAGGGTTGTAGACTTCGGTACCAAGTTACACCCTTGTACTTCACCCATCTCTATGACTCCAAATAGGATGGCACCAACCGAAAGCCGCAAGAACCTCGCAGTCCAAATACATGAGCCATCGGACAAAGGTTCATTAGACCGAGCACTTCACCATGGGGCGCTTTGGTTCTATTTGCAAAGAAGAAGGACAAAACCCTTCGGATGTGCATTGATTACAGACAGTTGAACAAGGGTATGGTCAAGAATCGGTACCTATTTCCGAGGATTGACGATTTGTTTGATCAGTTGAGAGGAGCGAGTCTACTCCAAGATGCACTCGCGACCGTTACCATCACCCGAGGGCTAGGGAGACAGATATCCCTAAGACAAAGCCATGGGACGCTACATGGGCACTTTGAGCTTCATAAAGGATGCCTCAGGGATTGACGCATCGCGTTAGCGCATTCATGGACCTCGATGCATAGGGTATTCCTTGGACTGGCCACGTAGTCTTCATGGATGACATTTTGATCTACTCCCAATCTGAGTGGGAGCATGAGTATCATTTGAGGATTGTGTTACGCTGGGTTGCCGAGAGACCATCACTATGTACGCTAAGTTCGCGAAGTGCGAAGCTTTGGCCACTCGAGGTGAGATTCTTTGGGGGCATGTGGTGTCGGCATTAGCCACAAATGCGACCCAGGCTGCTCGAGGCCGTGATGAGTCGGGAGAGGCCAAAGCCGGCCTCAAGATACCACCAGTTTCTCTAGGATTGGTCAGGGTACTATAGAGATTCATTGAGGATTTCCACAAGACTTGGCGTGACGAGATTTACTCTAAGGAGTGTCAAGTTTTTGATCGGGATGACCATTGTGAGGAGGCATTCTAGAGTCAAAAGAGGCTTACTTCAAATTTCTCCAATCTTGATAGTCTTGGAAAGGGGACGTGGGTACATTAATGTACAGATGCCTCAAGGTCCGACTGATGTGTTTTGATAATACCCAAAGGTAGTAGCTTATGGTTCCCGTCAATTGAAGAATCATGAGCAAAATTACCCCACACACGACATGTGAGTCATGACCGTAGCCCGCCAAAGATTCGCGCCTACCACTTATATGGAGAGGAGTTCGAGGTGTACTCAGACCACAAAAGTCTGAAGTATATTTTCACGTAGCGGGACCTCAACATGAGGCAAGGTAGATGGATGGAGTTCTTAGAGGATTATGACCTCACTTTGCATTACCACCCTGGTAAGGCAAATGTGGTGGTTGATGCACTCAGTCGGAAGTCATGGGGAGCATTGGCTAGTATAGCTTCTCGGGAGTGGCGGATGCTTGAGATTGTGGGACAATTTGGGCTATAGTACCATGAGCGTAATTCGTGTGGTACGTTTGGGGGAGCTTTAGTGAGCTACAATCGGGTCTCGCTGAGTAGAGTGATCGAGTCCCGTGGGCAAGACGCGAGATAGTCCATCGTGGACCGCACAATAAAGGCCGTGTGGATGAGGGTTGGACCGGGTCCACGCCATGGTAGTCTTCTTATAGAGGACGGTAGTGGTTCCCGCTTGACCGATTTGAGAAAGGAGATTCTCGGGGTGGAGTTTCACCGCGCCTCGACACGGTAATCCAAGTGGCACAAAGATGTACCAGGATCTTCGTCGTCAGTATTACTAGAGCAAAATGAAGAGACACGTAGGGGACTTTGTTCGACGATGTCTCACGTGTCAGCAGGTTAAGGTCGAAAGCAACGTACGCCAGGCTACTTCATCCATTGAGGTACGAGTGGAAGTGGGAGTACGCCACGATGGATTTCAGGACCCACTTGCCACGCATAATCGTGGCGACATGATGCAAAGATGGGTGATAGTGGACCGGCTCACGAAGTCGGCACATTTTCTAGCCGTGCGGATGACCTTCACATTAGAGAGTTTCCAAAAAGCTATGGGCAATACTCCGCTTACTCATGAGTACAACTTTCCCAATCTACGATAGATGGTCACCGAGTACTATACGTAGCCAGAGGACATGCTACGAGTACGGTCCTAGATCATAAGGGTAGTCGGGAAGAAAGCACTTTGCCCTTAGTGGAATTTGCCTACAACAGTCGCTACTGGAAGTAGTATACAGATGGCACCATATGAGGCATTGTATGGGAGGCCATGCAGATCACCTATATGTCAATCCGCGGTGAGAGAGAGCCCATCAACGGTCCCGATTTGATTAGAGACACCTCCCAAGAAGGTGAGCTTGATACGACAACGCCTTTCTCATGGCTCAAGCCAATAAGAGCTATGGCCGATGTACGACGTCAACCCTAGGAGTTCCAGGTTGCGATCACGCCTTCAAGGTGATGCCTAAGAAAGGAGGGTCGTTCTAAGTAGGTTTGAGGAAGCTATCACGAGATTTATCAGCCCTTCATTATTCGAGAGTAAAGTAATCGTAGCTGCAATCGTGGGGTTGGTTTCCTACCGCCTATCATGTCGTGTCCATGAGGTATTTCACGCTCCATGCTCGAGGTACACCCGCATCCAACTCAAGGGTGGATCGGGAGAGACTGAGGCTGACACATGGGACCTTCGATGGTGACCAAAGGTGTTTTTATGGATACCGGGATCGTTTTGCGATGCAAGACCGTGAGGCTAGTGGGGTGCTAGTGGCAACTCGCGGGAGGAGGAGTCAAACGTGGGAGCGAGACACGATGCGCGGCCACCTATCCCTTCGTTTAGGGATGGAAGGTGTGTGGTTTAGCTCGTTTAGTACTTAAATGACTACTTACATGCACGGCATGCTGCACGTCGTATATGCATGTGATTTGTTAGATTGTCCACTTCGAGACGAAATTCCTTTAAGGAGGAAAGAATATAAGACCCGAGTATCTGCCTAAATTTTCTCAAAAATGGGTAAAATCATAATTTCCTCGGGTCAAACCCGAAATTTTTCTGCATCTCGACGACGAAACTGACTTCACCGGTCAATCGCCCTCGTAAAATCTACTAACACATCGAATTTCATCGACCGAGACAAATGGAATTTTACGCTTTTTTGAGGCAACTGGCATCGTGCCGTAAAACGGGTTTGAGAGACATGTGATGTGAAAAAAGTCACCTACTACATGTACTCTTATGACACATGTTGCAATATTAGAGAAATGTTGGAAATGGACGGGTTAGTTAAGCCAAGTGTCAAAAATCAAGAAAAAGTGACACAAATGGAATTATAGGAATGTTTAATGAATAAGACAAAAAAGGAAATAGTGTTCATCTTCTCCAAATGGAGAAAATCGCAGGGGCTAGAGCAAAAAAAGGTGCACAAGTTAGATTCAGGATTTTTGGGAGAGAGAAAGAACTCCTTCTCTCTAGATTTCTCGCTGCCTCGAACAAATGTGGGTTCGCTTGGGCAACAAGTAAAGCTATTCTATCGCAGCAAGGGCCACGCTGACACCGTCCAGAGTCTCGACTAACCCAAGAGGTAGGGATCTTTTCCTACTTGTGTTATTCTTTGGCTAAGAGCCATGTAAATGGTTGGGGATGTTCTGAGGCTTGGATTAGCCTTGCTTTCGGTCTCAAAACATTTGAACCGAGTGGAGAAAATCCTCTTTGTTGTGGTCGTGAATAGTGCTAACTCGAGGGTTTCACTGTTCACGTGAATATTAACGTGATTTTTGGTGCGAATTTTTATGATGTTGAGTGATTCAAAATGAATTGTTAAGGTTATAATGTACTCATGCGAGCGTAATTTTGGTGTTATTGATTGTGAAATTGAATAACATGATTTATGTGGATTAATTATGTTAGTATATACATGTTTTATATATTAGTATGAGTTGTTGGGATTGGCATAATGCATTCCATATGCACTGAAGCACCCTAGAATATTAGGAGTGAGTGCATGACATGAAAGAAAACAAGGAAAACAAGCTTGCGAAAGGAATTTTTCGGCTTAAGATTTTTCGGAAGAATTGCCTTGTTTGGAGAGTCGCCCAAAAATCACTTCTGGATGAGGACCATGATCAAGCCGTGAGCGTTATCCAAGAATTCACCCCTGAGAAAGTCCAATATATTTACTCGATCTCGTAGTAAAGCTTTCGAACAAAAGCTTTCATTTGAAAACTCGTGGATTTTACTCCCGCATTTGGCTTAGGCATGTGTGAGGGAGTCGGTGAGGACTCGGGACATGGGATTGGGCATGTAGACATTCGAGTAGGTTCTTGTAATTGCTTGGATGTGATTGTTTGCCATGATTTCAGGTACAGGGAGTGTACAGGAGGACGACGCTCACTAGAGGCCACGTTTTAGAAGAAAGCCGGATTGTGGTTTTGGCATTACTTTTATCTAACATGTATTAGAACTTTAAATTTTAATATATGTTGGAATTAAGAGTGATTTATTAACTCTTGAACTATTGGTATATAGTTGATATATATTTTGTGAGTATCGATGTAAAATTTCAAGTGACCAATTATTTTGTTTCCCATGTGGAATCTTGCTGTGGTCATTGTAACTGCTTGGGACAAGCTGTATTTTTGGCAGCTCCCCGTACAAAGCGAGACCCGATTTTTCGTGAATGCATATTGCTAATTCGACATCCAATGCAGTATTCCGCGGTCGAGAAAGTCGTTTCAACCCAGACACCTCGCTTTGGGGCGTCACATGGAACATTTGAAGGATCTTTGTTTGGGTGGAATGTCTGCTATAACAGAGGTGCCATCATCAATTGGACATCTAAAAGATCTTCAATCTTTGGATTTGAGAAATTGTGAGAACCTTGTGACTCTTCCAAACAGCATTGGTAATATGACATGTCTTTGAAGCCTTTGTCTTTGTAACTGTCCAAAGCTCCAAAAATTGCTTGAGAGCTTGAGAAGCCTGCATTGTTGTTTATTTACACTAGATTTAAGTCGTTGCAATCTAATGGAAGGAGAAATCCCTAGTGATTTATGGTGCCCAGGCCCTCACCGAAATATTCGATGAAAGTGGAAACAATATTCATCGCATACCTACTGGCATCATTCAACTTTCTAAGCTGAACCACCTTTACATGAATCATTGCCCTATGCTTGAAGATATCTGAGAGCTTCTATCAAGCCTAGGAGTAATACAAACACATGATTGTCCATGCCTCAAAGCTTTATCACTCCGATCCAATGTAGCCAGATATACTGTCTTCTCTCAACTCCTTCAAATTATATATCGAGGTATCGTTATGAATTCTACTTACACCCATGACCACTTAATTAAAAATTAATTTACAATTTGTGTCATGAGATTATTAATTTACACGTTGCTGCTACTTTTATTTATGTAGAATCTTAGATGCAAAAAAGAAATGTCCTCTGGCAACTGGGGAATTCATGCTGTTGTTACAGGAGGCAAGACTAGATTAATACCGCAGTGCGTAGCATAAGAGCATGATGCAAGTAACAATAGAGCTCCCAAAGAAATGGTATAAAGATGACAACTTCTTAGGATTTGCTTTATTCTTTCATTTTGTTCATGTTCCTCTTCCTTGCTGTGAATTTAGCATATCCCAAGGCGATCAATTTATATTCGTGAGAGCCTTATGGCCAGATTTCAATTTTATTAACAATTGTAAAGATGGTTTAGAAGCATTGGTGGTGTTCTTTTTCCCTCAAATTGTCATTCCCAATGAGTATCGATCCGTATGTGAAATACTTCTGCTGATTGCATCAAGAGAGATCCTGGAGTAAAAAGTGTTGGAATGCATCCTTTATACGTGTAAAACCTGAGAAAATTCTAATTTTCTGAAAAATGGTAAAATGGTAATTTCGGTCAAAACCCGGAATTTTTCTAGATCTCGGATGACAAAACAGACTTCACCGTTGGAATCATCTCACGAAATCTAGCTACCACATCGACCTCGTCGACCACGAGACGCCTAATTTCACGCCTTTCGAGGCACCTAGTGTCAGGTGTAAAACCTCGAAACCGAAAAATTCTCTAGATCCCGCATGACAAACGGACGTGCCGCAATCTGCCTCACAAATCTAGAACTAAAAGTTTCGCTTCCACTCGGTGATAGTCAAAATATTTTATGAATTTATGGGTGATAAATCAAGATTTTTGGCAGGCTAGATTTATAAAAATCTCGGAAGTCAGGAAGTGGCTTGATTTAAGTTCATTTACAATAAAGTGAACTGAAAAGAAATAAAAATTTTCGGGGTAGAAATGAACCCGAATGGGACAATAGGAATCTTTTATCTAAATGATGATAATAATAATAATAATAATAATAATAATAAAAAGGAAAAAAAATCATCAAAAGGGGCAAAGAGGGCGTGAGACTGGGGAGGGAGCGAGAGAGAGAATATGATTTTATTTTTATTTTTTTCTCTCTTTGTTTCTTTCTCAAATCTACGAAAATCGGACCGTAGGTTTTTGTCAGGGCTGAAGGCAAAATTGATCTACGCAATGAGAGCTACGCATGGACACCAAAAAGTTGGAGTTTCGACAAACTCCGTGAGGTAGGGGTTTTATCCTACTTATTTTACCCCTTGTTTAAGTGTTTTGTAAATGCTTGTGTTGGTTTGAAGCCTTGAACGACCGTTTGATCGATCCCAAAACTTGGGACCGAATTGTTGGAATTTTTAGAGAATTCGGGGACACTTTTGTCACCCGTATCGCTTTAGAGACTCCGACGGTATTTGTATCATAATTTATATAATAAATTGTGCTTTGGGTGTATAGGCCATTGGAAATAAATTAGATTTGCTCAATATTATATGAAATATAATTGTGTGTATAGGCCATTGAGATAAATTAGGATTCACTCAATTATATGGAATATAATCGTGAGTATGTGCCATTGGAGATGAAATTGTGAATTGCCTGGCGAGCTAATTTGGGTGCTGGTTTTGGCTCCATATTGTTGAATGAAATGTTGTGGAGTGCAAATTTGAGAATGTTGCATATTGATATATATGATATATTGTATAAATGGTTTTGGAAATGGCATAATGCATTTTCATATGCACTGGGTAACCTAAGGATTAGGTGTTAGTGCATGCCATGAATTTTCTGAAAAACGAACATGGTTGCGAAAGGAATTTCATAGGATGATTTTCCAGAGAATTGGGTTGGGAGATGGGCCAACAGATCATTTCGATGAGAATCATGGACTGCTGAAAGCTCACCAACCACCTCGCCTCGGGAGGGTAGTCCTATTTTTACCCACACGTTCGGGGTAAAGGTATTTTTCAAGAACAACAAGTTTTGTTTGGAAATGATATTTTTATCATATATGGCTTAGGTAAGTGTGAGTGTGAGAGCTCTGCGAGGACTCAAGACATGGGAACGTGGGCATGTAGACATTCAAGTAGATCACGTATTTACTTGAGTGTGTTTAAATTATACTGCATATGCAATTTAGCGGGGAGTAAACCATCAGGTATTCCACTACTGGGCGATAGCTCACCCCGTCGAGGGAACATTTTTCAGGTACAGGGGTGTTTGAGAAGACGGCTCTTCTTAGAGACCGATTTTGAAGAAAGCCGGGTTGTGGCTTTGACGTTTTTGGATAATATGTATTAGAATTATAGATTTTAATATGTAATTGTATTAAGAGAAATGTTATAACTCTTGAACCATGTAATATATTTGTTAGATATAGATTTCGGTGAGCTTAACTATTGGAATATAGTCGGGTATATTTAATGAGTGTTGATAGGGCCCAAGTGGCCATTTTTATCAGTATGTGTCTCGTGGATACGAGACGTATAGATTTTCCATGTGTTGACGGGGTAGTCAACTGACTCTCGTGTTTCGGGCATCACATTGCGTCGCATGACAGCTCATGGAGATAAGACGCAGATAAAAGTCACCTACTATATGTATCCATGTGACACATGTTGCATGATTAGTGAGGATAAGAGATAAATGGCTTAGATTAAGCCATGTGTCAAAAAGTGCTCCCAAAGCCAAAACCAAAGGACAAATGGGAATTAAGTGAAAAATAAAACAAAAGACAATTTCATCTTCTCCATTTTTACAAAAACGGCAAAAGAGGGGGGAAGGAAACTGCTTTAGAGAGAAAACTTAACTTCTAGCCATGGCTTTCGAATCGTCGGTTCTCGTCAAGCCAAGAAGTAAAGTTGCTCTACACTGCAAGGGCTATGCGTGGGCACCGATTTTGTGGAGTTTCGACAACTCCAGGTGGCCGCCTCCTAGCTTGATTTATTCTTTGCCAGTATTTCATTTTAATGGATGGATTTGTTAAGGCCTGATGGCCGTCTTTCGGGTCTCAAAATATTTGACCGAGTGAAGAAAAATCCTGCAGTGTGGCTGCGTGTGGAATAGTGTCGACTCCAGGGTTTATAATCGCTCACGTGATTCGCGCTGCTGCCGTGATCTTAAAACAGAATTGCTTGAAACTGTTATTAGCCTATGTGAGCTAATTTTGGTGTTATTGCTATGAATTGAATAACATGATGATGTGAATTAATTCTTGTTAGTATATGCATGTTTTATATATATTAACATAAATTGTTGGAAATGGCATCGCATTTCATATATGCACCGGCACCCTAGAATGGTAGGTGTGAGTGCATGACAAATAAAATCGGAGGGTTGTTCAAACGATAAATTCTCTTGTAAAATTATTAAAAATAATAATTTTATTGGAAAGTTGGCCAAAGAATTGTGTTGGGAAGATTGTCCAACAATTTACGTCGAAGGGGCCCATGAATTGTTTCGGAGAGTTACCCAATAAATTCACCTCAAAGGATTTTCCAACGTATTTATATCAGAGGGTTGCCCTCAATTAAAACTAATGTTTTTGTTTGGAAAATGATTTCCATACATGGCTTAGGCATGTGTGAGGGAGTTGGTGAGAACTCGAGACATGGGATTGGGCATGTAGATATTCAAGTAGAATCATGCATTTGCTTGAATGTGTTTAGTTGCCATTACATGTGCACTTAGGCGGGGAGTAACCCATGTAGGATAATTCCACTACTGGGCATTACTCACCCTGTTGAGGGAATATTATTTCAGGTACATGGAGTGTTCGGGAAGATGGCGCTCACTAGAGGCCGCTTTTAAGAAGAAAGTCGGATTGTGGCTTTGAGATATCTTTTGTAAAACATGTATTATAATTCTTAATTTTAATATATGTTTGTATTAAAAGTGATGTAATAACTCTTGAAACTATGGTAATATAGTTGGTTAGATTTTTGGTGAGTATTGATGTATGGGCCCAAGTGGCCATTTTCACTCATGTATGGGTCTCATGATATGAGACATAGATATTCCGCAGATTGACGGTGGTCAACGGGACACCCCGAGTTTTGGGGCGTCACAATACGCCCAATCCCAAGATGATAATAAGAAAATATCAAGAAATGATAAGCCAACAGCAACAGAAGAGGATTCACAGTTAGAGTCTGAGTTATACCACAAAACATCAAGACAACATGTCTTCTAAACCATGGATATTTTCAATTTTATTTAATGTCTATAGAATCATTAATTTTTTAATATATATTTTTAAATTAATTCTAATTGTAATTATGTTCAGTGGTACGATATTCCTGGTTAAATTGCTAATTTATTAAATGTTTAGATTTTTAAATGAATAATTCATTTTTACTCTTCTTGCTAATAGTCGCTAAATTATTTAAACTATATTCTATTTTCATGAAATCTAATTTTTGTTTTATACTTCATACTTTATTAAATTGTTTTTAACGGTGGGCTGTTTTTCATAAATCCCTTCTTTTAAATTTTCTTCCTAAAATGTTAATTAAAATTTTTAAAATCTTTACCTATTCTTGTTGTGTATCGTGAAACAATATAATATATTTCTTCATGGATGTAACTTATTTCTATTTCTTATTTTATAATTATTTTATTTAATCACTATAATAGAATAAGAAATTCTTATGCAGAGAGCCCAAGTCAAAGCAAACAGGGACATCTCTAGTTTTCAACTCCACAAAGAGCTTTGGTTGGTCTCCAATAGGGTATATGCTTTCTCTGTTTTTATTCTGTTGAAGATTAAAATACTGACTAGAATTAGTGGGGGAAACATGGTGATAGATATGGCTAAAACATTTAAAGAGGTTAAATTTTTCTTTTCTTTTTTTGATATTCTTTATTTATTTGCTTTTAACCATCAACAAAATTTTATGGAATTTTGGAGATCTCCAATCGTTTGGACAAGTTTAAACCTTTTTTCCTTTTTTTTTTATAAATATTCTAGACATTTCCAAGGCCTTATATTTGACATGAATTATTGAATTTAGAAAGAAATATTGTATTCAACCATGTATATTTTGGTTTTGGCAAGCTAAAGTCAAATTGATTGTAACACCCCGTCCCGAGAGAGCCGTATGCATGATACTGTAGCAGCGTATAAAGAGCACTGCCAGGCCATGGTCAGAAGATTTCGGGAGACTAAAGTAGGAAATGAAAGCTTATAACCCGGAATTGGCAGATTAAACCAAGCAAGCATACCACATGGGGTTGAAGCCGATAATAAATCATAATCAAGAGAGATGGGCCACACAATTCTTTTTCAAAATGTGATTCGCAATATTTAAACGCCGGCGACAAATTTACATACCATGAAAGTTGAGGTGAAAGCATAATTGTTCGTTTTTAAATAAGAATTAATAATAAATGACCACGTAATTTTTCGCGGTTTCAAATTTCTAGATCTCGGATTACTTAAACGGACTGCCGTTAAGTTCGCTCCTCGCAAATCTAGTAACCTAGAAAAGTTTCGCTAATTCCGGTACAGCCTAATATTTTACTTAATTTCGTAGCGATGGGTTTGTGAGTGAGTCTCGAAACTAATTCTTAGAAAAATCTAAAACTAAGAATACTTAAAGAATATTCAATTGTGATAAATAAAATCGGAATCGACAAAAACACCTGGTTTGGCTGAAACTGACCAAGAAGTCAGAATAAATGGACACGTGTGGTCCCACTTGATAAAAAAAAAAAAAAAAAAAAACAAACCAAACCTAAAGTTTGCAGCAGGAGAAGACGGCCAGAAGCTGCGCGTCGTCCAGAGAGATTTTTTTGATTTTTATCTTTTCAAATCTTCTTTCTCGATTATGAAATCTCGACGTTTGATTACGATAAACATTGAAGTACTCTACGCGACGAGGGCTACGCCGCGAAGACTAAAAACAGAGGATTTCATCGAGAATTCAAAATATGCAAACCCAAATTTTAGCTCTTCTCGATCTACGCCATTCTAGCGGTCCGTGACTTTCTCTGACCAAGAGGTGAAGTCAGTTTACGCGACTACGCCCACGCGCGACACTAAAATCTCAGGCCACAACCTCAAGAGAGAATTTTCCTATCATGTTATTTCCCCGGTTCAAAAGACTATATAACGGTTTAATATTCTAGCCATAAATTCAGTCCCAAAATTTTAGATCGAGCTTTGTGACCCTTGGTGAATTTGTGAATTCAGGATTATTTTCTGACAAATCGCTGAATTTCGGACTGCTTTCGCATAGCTTGCTAAAATTTTAGATTTTATTCCGACGGCTCGATTGCATCTTTCAGAATGTTTTCTGTTTTGGACTATATGGAAAGTCCCTTTAGTCTAGAATCTAGCCATACGCCTCACGACATTTGGGGCCCGCATATTTTCCTCGGGTAATTTAATTATAAAGACTGCTGCGGCAAATTGCTCGGCCAGGCTGACGCCGCTGATCTAATACATCGAGCGCCAGAAAGGTGCCAAAGGCTGGAAAGTTGCCGAATCGCGCTTTCAAGTTTAAGCAAAGAAAGAGCTGAATGTTTAAACTCATTTTCCAAATACTACTAGCGTATTATTATTATTATAAATCGTTTTCAGACCGGTATTTCATGGTTTCAGTACAAATCCATCTTTCAAGGTAAGAAGTAAGTAAATGGTTTTTGAATAATTAAACTATTTTTCAAGCAAGCAAGTAAATGGTTTTGAAAGCAAACCATTTTTGAAAAGTGGGCAATGGTTTTGAATAATTAAACCATTTCATAAGCAAGTAAAATGGTTTTAAATTGTAAAACTATTTTTCAAAGAGCAAGCAAGCAAGCAAGCAAGCAAGAATGTTTGAGAAATAGGCCTTCCTTAGTTCTAAGCAAGAAACCGTCGAGGTATTCGTACGCGCACGGCGGGGTGTGTTGGTGATCTCATACATGCATTTTAGCTGGTTCGGCTCGCAAACGAGGATACATCATGCATTTAAAGGAGACCGCGGGTCGCATGTGGGTATATAAGGTTATGAGCTCTAATCCAAATTATGGTGATGGCGACCCAAGTCAATCCCACCATATTCACTGAAAGGTGTGATGACCTGTGTCCTTCCACCGCACGGTCGCCTGTGCCTCGTGTTCACTAGGGTACAAAGTAGCGTAACAGCCTCCCACACGATGTTTTATAAGCATAATATACGCGAAAATCAACCATTGTCCTGTGTCGCCTGTGCTTCCGAGAGTTTTAAAGAACGGGTTGAGCCAAGCTCCCGCTAGATTTCAAACGATCGGTTGAGCCAAGCTCCTGTGGGATTTTAAAGCAAACGGTTGAGCCTGTGCTCCCCGTTCTTTATTTTCAAAGCACGCGCTGGAAATTTGAAGCCCCGCTTTTGGCGAAAAGTTTCGAGAAACTTTTAAAGCAAAAGGTTTGTGAAAGGTTTTAAGAAACTTCTTTCAAACAAGATAAAGAAAGCAAGCAAAGAAATTTGGAGAAGTTTTATAAACTTCTACAAAGTAAGAAATGAGAGTTTTATAAGCTTTTTAAACAAAAGCAAAGCAAAGCAGCAAGTATTAAAAGTTTTATAAACTTTAAAAGCAAGCAAGATAAAAGCAAGCAAACTAAGAAAAGTTTTAGAAACTCAAAAGCAAAGAAAAGCTTCCGAAAATATTTGTGCTAGAGCTGGCATTCTTGAGATGTTTTCCGGAAAAGAAAAACCTTTTATAAAAGCATACACTCACTGAGCTCGTTTAGCTCATTATTTTGTATTTTAAAAACTATTTTCCGTGTACAGCATACTTGACAAATGATATTATTAGGATTCTTTCCGACATTTATACTGCTACAGAATTAAGAATATTGTAAGGGAAATACTTTGAACTTGTATAATGGAGCATATGTATGTACATAGAGTAGTTTTTTTGAGAATGTGTTGGTATGTCAAGCTGCCATATTTTGGATATAAGGTAAATTAGATGTGAAGTATGTGGATTCGGGGATATGTCCATATGCAACCAAGAAAGTTGCCGGTTTTTCCACGCTAAGATTTTACCAAATCCTAAGTTATAAAAAAAACAGTTAATTTTTATAGGAGGTTTTAGCAAGCAATACGGCCATTCATAGAGTTTCTAGTCGCTAGAGGTAACGGCCGGGGATTTCTCGTGGAGTGGTTTCGCACGCCAATCGGAAGTGGGGTGGGGTGTGTCAAGGTGGTAATTGTTGCGTCGTATACAATGACCTAGGACGTGAGTAAAGATGATACCGCCACGCAAGGTGGTAGCCAGAGCCTAAGTATTGGCAACCATGCATGTTCAAACTTAAAGTACATATGGTATATCAAGTGAGCTGGGGTATTAAAAAAGTTGATTTTTGGTACCATATACATCATGTAAGCTCAGATATTTGAGTAAGTCATCCTAGAGAGTTATTCCAATGCAAGCTCGAAAGTGTCCTACAAGACTGGTGGAGAGATGAGCACGTGGTAGGTTCCACTACCTCCTCTATGAATCACTTCGCCAGTTGAAGTCGCTTGGATCATCCGGGCCACCGTAGGGAGCCTGGCGCCAGGATTATTTACAGCAGAGCAGGTGGCATAGATTGCACAGATAGTAGCCATAGCGAACAGCCAGCACGGCAGAACCTCCACCGCTACCTAGAGGTTGGTGGAAGAACCGGGAGTAGTCGATAGAGAGAGTACAAAACCGCGTTTATGACGGCAAAGGGCAGAATCTCGTATGTTCGTTATGGCTGTAATCGGTAAATAAGGTTTACTGAGTTATAATGCACTGATGAGCAAAGAATCTTGTTTTCCAGCGATGGAAGACAGTATAAGGATTGGTGGGATGTCAGGAGAGGAGGCATCCTGATGGCATATCATGAGACCAATTTCAGCAAGAATTCACTGACAGATTCTTTCCTTAGAGTCATAAGGATTCAAAAATTGAGGAGTTCTTCAAATTAAAACAAAAGAACATGTCAGTGTCAGAATATGAGAAGAAGTTCTCGGAATTAGTTAGATTGGTTCTCTATATTCAAGCTGATGAAGTCCTGAAGTGCAAAAGGTTTTACCGCACTACAAAGACAGATCGGGAGCATTTATCGTTGGTTCCTCAAATAGATTTGGGGACTTAGTTGAGGCCGTCTGAGAGGAGCCAGCAAAGCACTACGCTTATGTAACAGAGTGGGTATTGTGAAAGTAAGAGGAGGAGTGCACTGTGCACGTCCCAACAAAGCTCAGACGGTGGCAAGAGAAAGAAAAGCAAGAGTCGAGGTTATAGAGGCCGAGGTGCAGGTCGAGGAGCTATCTCTAGTCGTGGATCAGCTGGAGGGCCCCCGCTGAGCAGCGGCAACCCAGTATTCCTCCTGTATGTCACATGTGTCAGAGGCGACATCATGGGGAGTGTAAGAGATTCAAGATGTAGGTGCTCTAATCGCGGGCCGTGAAGGCCATTTCATTAGGGAGTAGCCTCAACCCGATTGGTGCGGAAACATCGCGAGTCATCAGCTACCCCAGCATTAGACGGTCACGTGTCGCCGGGGAGAGGTGTCCTGCCAGAGGCCAACACACCGCAGTGTAGGTGTCGTGGGTAGCAGGTAGAGGCGTTGTCCCGTGATACGACAGAGTCCCGCACTCAAAGCCGTAGTATATGCCGCAGTGGATCAAAATAGCGACGCATGCAAATCTGCATGTGGTCATCGGTATTATTTATCCTCGATCAAGGATGGTTATACCTTAGTGGACCCAGGAGCCACGCGCTCATTCAGATCAAAGCCATTCTGCATCATTTCCGTGATAAAGACCCACCATTAGAGAGTCGTATGAGAGTTTCCTCCAAATCTGAAGATCCGCTACTGCATGCAGTAGTCGAGATAGTAGAGTTCCGATTGAGGGACAGGAGTTCCCAGCGGATCTTGTAGCTTTAGACATGGAGGATTTCATGGTTCTCAGATGGATTGGTCAGTCTCGCCATGTGAGCCACGTTAGATTGTTATAAAAAGGAAGTAAAGTCAATAGGCTGTGGAAATGGGAGAGGTAAAGCCAGAGGATTATGTAGAGTTATCTTCCTCGTATGTTCTCCGCTCATGACAAAGACAGAATGCTACATAAAGGATGTCATGGTTATCTAGCTTACGTGGTGGAGACAAGGAATGAGGGGACTACATCGATGAGATTCCAGCGAGTTAGAGAGTTCCAGATGTATTCCCAGATGATATCAGAGGGATTACCTCCGTAGTTATAGGTGGAGTTCACTATTGATTTGATCCCCGGTGACCGAGCCCATTTCCATTCCCTCCCAGGATGGCTCCCGTAGAGTCGAGAGAGCTTAAGGCTCGGGGCTAGAAGAATTATTAAGTAAGGGATTCATCCGACCGGCGGTATCCTGGCGGAGTCTTCCAGCTTCTGTGGAAAGAAAGATGGGAGCCTCATGGTTGTGTATGATTACAGTAACCGAACAGAGTTACCATCCGCACCGCATTCACTCCTTGTGATCGATGAGTTATTCGACGCCCAGGGTCCAGGTACCAAGATAGATTCCGAGGCTCAGGTATCATCAATGAGGTGTGAAAGATAAACGCAAGCACTGATCTAAACAATGCGCTGACATTATGAGTTTTTGGTAATGCCATTTGGTTTGACTGGGTCGCCCTACAGCTGCTATGGATTTGATGAACCTTATTCCAAATTCGTATTTGGATAGGTTCGTCATAGTCTTTATCGATGATATCCTAGTGTATTCGTAGTTCGTAGAACATTCCGGAAAGCACCCGAGGATTGTGTTGCGTACCCTAAGGAGCTCGCGCTTGTATGCCAAGTTGAGCAAGTGTCAGTTTTGGCTTGATAAGGTGGCATTCCTAGGTCATGTGATCTCAAATGGTGTGTGAGAGCGTGGATCCCTAAAATGTGTCGTGGGTGTAAATTGGAAACCGCTTAAAGAATGTCGAGGCCGAAGCTTCTCGGTTTAGCAGTATTACAGGAAGTTTGTTGAGGGGTTCTCCAAGATAGCAACCCCACTGACCAAGCTGACAAGGAAAGATGTTAAGTATGATTGGGTAGATGCCTGCCAGCAGAGTTTCGAGGAGTTGAAGGGTAGATTGACTTCAGCTCCAGTTCTAGCTTTGCCCAATGGGAGAGATGGGTTTGTGGTTTACAGTGATGCTTCCTGCAAGGCCTTGGTTGTGTTTTGATGCAGAATGATAGGGTGATTGCATATGCCTCTAGACAATTAAAGAAGCATGAGGAGAATTACTCTCACATGACTTAGGAGCTTGCAAAGAAATAGTGGTTTGCTTTGAAGATAATGGAGACATTATTTATATGGTGTTCCTTGGTGTGATCTTTACGTATCACAAAGTCTTCACTATATTTTCTCACCCAAAAAGGGTTAAACCCGAGGCAAAGAAAGATTTGGCTTGAGTTGATTGGGTGACCACACTGTACTATCGAGTACCATCCAGAAAAGCTAATGTCGTGAGCAGATGCCTCGAGTAGGCGACCGTGAGAATTCTCTTCTTTGTCTCACATGAGATCAGGTTATCTTCCACTATTAGTGGATCTGAGAGCTTTAGGGGTGATATTTGAGGTTGAGGATTCAGGAGCCTTGTTAGCCACGTTTCATGTTAGACCGCTCCTAGTGGACCAGATTCTAGCAAGGCAACCACAGGATCCACAGATGATTAAGCTTAAGGAAGAGATAGAAAAGGGAAAAAAAACAGAGTTTCAGATTAGAGATGATGGCATGATAGTGAAAGGTCAGAGAATGTGTGTGCCAGAGTATGGCAAACTGAAGAGAGACATTATGGAAGCAAAGATATCTATCTCGTATGTTATGCATCCAAGTAGTACCAAGATGTACAGGACTTTGAAAGAACATTACTGGTGGAATGGGATGAAGAAAGAGGTCGCAAGTTTCGTTTCTAGGTGCCTAACCTGTCAACAGATGAAGGCAGCATCGGGAGTCCCAGTGAAGATATAATTACTCCCCTGCTCCAAAGCAGGGAAATGGGAAAAGATCACTATGGATTTTGTGATGTGTCTTCCCACCACTGAGATAAACATGATGCAATATGGGTATAGTTGATCGCATTAACTAAGTCCGCTTACTTCCTACTACAATGTTTATGATTCTTTAGAAAAGTTGGCCAAATTGTATGTAGATGAGATAGAGACTCTCATGTCTAGCTGAGAGGCCTTACTTCAGACCCTGTGTTCACATCCGTGTTTTGGGCCTAGTTTGCAAACAAATTTAGGTAATTTGCCTACATTTCCTCAAGACAAAGATTTCATCCTCGTATTTGAAGAACAAATGTGAGGAGGAATGTATTCACAAGGTAGAGGATATATGCCGAGAGCTTGTGTGATGCGGGAATTCAAGAAGTTACCACTTAGCGCTCATTAGAGTTTGCCTACAATAATAGCTATCGTGCCAAGATAGATATGGCTCCATTCGAGGCATTGCAGTGGTGGAAATGTGAACCCTGGGCAGGCTGAAGAGGTTGGTGAAAGAAAACCAAGAGGCCCGAACTAGCTACACATATCACTTCGAGAAAGAAAGCTGGCCTGATAACTTGAAGATAGCAAGAGATAGACGTAAAAGCATGGATTAACCGTCTAGAGACTTTGGGAGATAGGTGACCAAGTCTTTTTGAAGATTTCACCTTGGAAAGGTGTGTTGAGATTTGGGAAACGAGGGAAGCTTAGTTCGAGATATATAGGACCTTATGAGATTATGAGCAAAGTAGGGCCAGTAGCTTACAAGTTGAAGTACCCCTAGAGTTGTCAAGGATTCAAGATACATTCCATGTATCAATGTTTCGGTGAAATATATCCTGATCCTTCACACGTATTGGAGAGAGCAAATGCGCGCTAAGTTGAGAGAGAATTTATGAGGAGATACCCGTGCGTATTATGGATCGCAGCACTGTATCGAGAACAAGGTGATCCCATTAGTTAAAGTCTTATGGAAGAATCAAGGAGTGAGGTGCCTACTGGGAGCCGTAGGCCCAGATGCGCCATCGCATTCTCACTTATTCTCCTGACGAGGTATGTTCCTTCCCTTTTGCTCGAGTTTTAGTTTTCATTCGAGGACCTAAATGTTCCTATGAGGGAAAGGATTTGCAGAACACCCCCGTCCCGAGAGAATGTACAATACATGATAGTGTAGGGGTGTATAAGAGTACCAAGTGTCACATCGTAGTATTTTGAGACCAAAGTAGGAAATGAAAGTTTATGGAACCCGTAATTTGTGGTATTAAACCAAGGGTACAATGGTCATTAAGCAAAAAGGATATGGAAATCATAATCAAGTAGAGATGGGCCACAATACAATTTCAAAAGTTCGATTTGCAATATTTAAATGCTTGAGGACAAATTTACAATTAAGGAAAGTTGAGGGGGTGAAAGTATACTAATGGAAGTTTAAATAGTAAATTAATAATGAATTGCCGTAATTTTTCGCGGTTTCTAAAATTCTGGGGATCTCGGATTACTTCTAAACGGATCAGCCAAGTTCGTTCCTCGCGAATCTAGTAACCTAGAAAAGCTTCGCTAATTCCGAGACAAATTTCTGAATATTTTACGAATTTCTGTGATGGGGTTTAGAGTGAAATCGAAACTAATTTTAGAAAAATTCGAAAATGGCAAATACTTAAAGAACATTCAATTAGATAAATAAAATTGAAACCGACAAAAACAATTTGTTTCGGGCCGAAACTACTCAAGAAGTGGAATAAATGGACACGTGTCCCACTTGATAAAAAAAAAAAAAACAAACCAAACTTAAAAAGTTTGGCAGCCAGGAGAAGATTCGCTTTAAGCCGCGCCACATCCGTATTTTTGATTTTTATCTTTCAAAATCTTCTTCGTGAGATTTATGAAAATCGACCGGGCTCTGATTCGTCTGATAACACGTAAAGTACTCTCACGCGACGAAGGGCGACAAAGGTGAGTACCAAAAATGTAGGATTTTATCGAATTGTAAATATGCGAAAACCCAAATTTTTAGTTTTTCTCATATCTACGCCATTCTAGTGGTCCGCACTTTTCGGACCAAGAGGTGTTGTTCACGCGACGATAGCCACGCTGCGGACACCAAAATTCGCTTTTCGTTCAAACTCAAGAGGTAGGAAATTTTCCTAGTACTTGTGTTATTTTTAGCCTAAAGACTATATAATGGTTGAATATTCTTAGAGGCCATAAATTCAGTCCCAAATTTTGGGGACCAGTTTAGGAATTTTTAGGAAATTTTAGGAAATTTTGGGACTATTTTCTGACAAGCCGTCGAATTTCGACCAAGTTTTACGCTCTTTTGTTAAAATTTTAGGATTTTATTCGTACGGTCGACGTAATTTTCGAAATGTTTTCAGTGTTTTTAGACCATATGGAAAGTCCCTTTAGTCTAGAATCTAGCCATATGCCTATGAACGGCATTCAAATCCTGATATTTTCCCCTCGAAAATTTTAATCAGAAAGCACCAAGTGCAAAACTGCTCAAGCCAGCCGACGCAGCGACCTATCACATCGAGTGTGTAGGCTAAAAGCAAAGGCGAGCCATAACTACGCTTCAAGTTTAGCAAGCAAAGAGGTGAGTGTTCTAAACTCATTTTCCAAATACTACCGTGATTTATTATTATTATTATAAACTGCTTGCACCGGTATTTCGCGGTTTCTTGGTACCAAACCATCTTTCAAGCAAGCCAAGTAAGTAAATGGTTTTTGAATACTAAAACCATTTTTCGTTAGCAAGCAAATGGTTTTGAGTTAAAACCATTTTTGAACAGTTGTTTTAGTTTCCTGCAATAATTAAACCATTTTCAAGCAAGCAAGTAAATGGTTTTAAATTGTAAACCATTTTTCAAAGAGCAAGCAAGCAAGCAAGCAAGCAAAGAATGTTTGTGAAAATGTGCCTTCCCTAGTCTCTACAAGAAAACCGGCTCGGTATTCCGCACGCACTTTGGTGGTGTTAGGATCTCATACATGCATTTTAGTTTTGCCCTCGGGTCGGCAAACGAGGAGATACATCATGCAGTTTAAAGGAGACCGTGGCACGACAGGGGTATATACTCTGCTATGAACTCCTAACTAAATTACGTGATGGCGACCTTCGTCAATTCCACCATATTCAATTAAAGTGATGCGACCAGTCTCCACCCAAGACTGCCGCTCGTGCTCAGAAACCACTGGGGTGGCACAAGAAGTTAAAATAAAGCCCGGAAGTGGGTTGATGTTTTTATAAGCATTAACATACGCTTTGAAAAATCAACCATTGGTTCCCTGGCCGCCTGTGCTTCCGAGAGTTTTAAAGCAAACCAAGCCGGGAGCCAAGCCCCGCTTTAGATTTTAAAACGATCGGTTGAGTCAAGCTCCCGTGGTATTTTAAGCAAACGGTTGAGCCCAGCCCTCGCTTTTATTTTCAAAGAACGCGACAGCCCAGCTCCCTTGCTTTTTATGAAAAAGTTTTGAGAAACTTTTAAAGCAAAAAGGTTTGTGAAAGGTTTTAAGAAACTTTTCAAACAAGATAAAGAAAGCAAGCAAAGAAATTTGAGAAGCTTTTATAAACTTTAAGCAAGAAATGAGAGTTTTATAAGCTTTTAAACTAAAGCAAAGCAAAAGTTAAGCACAAGTATTAAAAGTTTTATAAACTTTTAAAAGCAAGCAAGTACAAAAGCAAGCAAACTAAGAAAAAGAGAAACTTGAAAAGCAAAGAAAGCTTCCGAAATATTTGTAAAAGAGAGTTTTACATTTTGAGATGTTTTCCTAAAGCAAAACCTTTTATAAAAGATACACTCACCGAGCCTGCTTAGCCTATTATTTTGTATTTTAAAACTATTTTCCGTGCACAGTATTACCCTGATCACCGGAGCATATTAATAGATTCTTCCTCGACATTTATATCGTTGTAATTAAGAATATTGTAAGGAAATACTTTGAACTTTATAATGGAGCATATGTATGTACATAGAGTAGTTTTCGTGAGAATGTGTTGGTATGCCGGGTCGCTATATTTTGGATATAGTGTAAATTAGATGTATACGTGGATTCGGGGACATGTCCTATATGCACAAGTTATGCTGTCGGTTTTTCCACGCTAAGATTTACCAAATCCTAAGTTATAAAAAACGCTAATTTTATGAGGTTTTAGCAAGCAATACGCGCTTCGCTTATTAGAGTTTCTAAATAAGGAGAGGTAAATCTACCGATTTCGTGGAGCTGGCTCCGCACGCCCCGCCACTGGAAGGGGGTGGGGGTGTGTCATTGATTACATAGTAATTTTGTTGCTAGGGTGATTCGAACTCAAGTCCCACACTTTACCCTCCTAAAATTTGTAAGTATTAAACCATTGAGCTACAATATCCTATATTATTTAACTTTACCTATTGAATCCGGTTCATCATCGTTAGGTAGACTGAATGGTAACCATAATTCAGGTTTTTTAGTACAAACTCTTTTGGCCTCATGGAAACCTAACTAACCTTTACATATGATCTATTACAGTTGGAAGTGGTAAGTGGTAGCAAAGATATGTGTGGCGAATCAGAATGAGAATATCATTTAAAGAGCTCTTCGTTCAAATTATGGATTCTAATTTGTATGTTTCGAGGCATGAACAATTGATTGTCGATTTGGTTATATATGTATTTAATTTGATTTTTTTCAAATTTACATGGTGAAATTAAACTTATTAGGAACATGTTTTCTTAAATAAACTCTTTTTCCTCTTTTCTACATATCCACAGATATCATGACTAAAAACTGAATGAATTTTGTTAAGCTTCGAATTAACAGAAATATAACTGTGTTTTATATAGTAAATTATAATTTAATTGATATTAAATAAGTTAATGACATGAACATCTCTCCCTTTTCATTTAGGAACAATTTACTACATTTGAAACTAAAGTATATTAAATAAAATGACAAGAGGTTAAAAGGAATTTTTCATCTATACCATTGTTAATGTTGTTGTTGTAGCAACTATCATGAAAAGCTTGGTTACCACCAATGTCACTTGCATATAGTATATTCCGTCCCACTAAATCAAGCAAAGAATTGAAGCCAATATAAATACTAGATATATTTTATATGTATGTGGTAGTTCTATTTCTATATGCTCTGTGACGCCCCAATCCCCGGGGGTCCGTTGACAACCCATCAACCCGCGGAATACTCGTGGATGTCGAGAAACCCGAACCCACTCACTCTAAAATCAGCCTCTTGTACCTGGGAGCCTCTACCTAAAATACAACCTATCCCAAACAATTTACAACAACCACACCGGGTCCACATGCGAGTAAAATGGCCACTTGGGCCCATGCATCAATACTCATAAAAAATATATGTCAACTATATAACAATAGTTTAAGAGTTTTTACATTACTCTTAATTCAAACATATATTAAAAGCTGTATTCTTAATACATGTTATACCAAATGAATACCAAAGCCACAATCCAAGTTTCTTCTAAAATCGCAGCCCCAGCGAGCGCCAGTCCTCCCGTACACTCCCTATACCCGAATAATGATCCCTTGACAGGCGAGCAATGCCTGTGAGAGGATAATTTCCTACATGGGTTACTCCCCACCTAAGTGCACATGTCATGGCAAACAATCACACTCAAGCAAATACATGATCCTACTTGAATATATACATGCCCAATCCCATTTCTCGAGTCCTCACCGACTCCCTCATGCATGCCTAAGCCAAATGCGAGCAAAAATACAGTTTTCAAAACAAAATCTTTTTGTTCTCGATAACTTACTACCGAGATCTCAAGAATATATCGACTACCCTCTGCCAATTGCTAGATAATTTTTCTCAACAAGCCATGGTCCGCTCCAAGATGAACCATTGACCACTCTCCCAAGACAATTCTTCTGAAAATCTTCTTTGAAATTCCTTTCACAATCATTTTCACTTTTCTTTTCATTTTCATGTCATGCACTCACACCTATCGTTCTAGGGTACCCTGGTGCATATGGAATGCATTATGCCAATTCCAAACAATTAATGCTAATATATTTACATGCATATATTAACAAAATTACTCACATAAAATTCATGTTATTCAATTCACAATCAATAACTGTAACACCCCGTCCCGAGAGAGTGTACAGTACATGATACTGTAGGGGTGTATAAGAGTACCAAGTGTCACATCAGAAGATTTCGGCACGAAATGTGAAATTATAAATTTAACCCTGAATCCTCGGCACTTAAAACAAGGGTACAATTGTCATTTAGCAAAAAGAATATGTAAGGCATAATTAAGTTAGAGATGGGCCATAGTAAGAATTTCAAAAGTTGGATTTGCAATTAAGGAAAGTTGAGGGGTGAAAGTATAATTAATGAAAAGTTTAAATAGTAAAATAATAATAATGAATTGCCATAATTTTTCTCAGTGGAAGTTCGAAAATTCTCTTAGATCCTGATGACCTAAACCGACGCGCCGTTAAGTCTGCCTCGCTGAATCTAGTGACCCAGAAAGTTTTCGCGACCCCAGACAATGAATATTTTATGAATTTCTAGGCGATGGATTTAGAGTGAAACCTGAAAACGGGATTTTTGAAAAATTCCGAAAAATGGCAAATATGTAAAGAATATTCATTTAGGATAAATAAAATTGAAACCGGGACAAAATAAATTGTTTCGGGGTTGAAACGGACTGAGAAAGGAATAAAAAGGGACATGTGGGTCCCACATATAAAAAAAAAAAAAAACAAAACAAAAGCAAAACAAAGCTTTTTGTCTATCCAGACGAGAACAGAGTGATGACGAGCAGGTGAGATTTTAAGTTTTTTTCTTTCAAATCTTTTATCGATTTAATAAAATCAATTACCCGATTTCTCGTCTGATAAACACGTAAAACTCCGCCTACGCGACGAGGCTAGCCGCGTGAGTACCAAAAACACAGGATTTCACCGAGAAGCCCAAAATATGCGAAAAACCCAAATTTTTAGCTTTTCATTCACGCTTATTCTAGCTGGTCCGCACTTTTCTAATTTCAAGAGGTGTTACTCACGCCATTTGTTTCACGAAATGGACACCAAAATCTTGCCATTAAACTCAAAGAGGTAGGAAATTTTCCTACTTGTATTATCCCTCGAGCCTAAAGGCTAGTAATGGTTTGAATATTCTTGAGGCCATAAATTCAATCCCAAAATTTTAAAAATGAGTTTAGGAATTTTAGGAAATTTTAGGAAATTTAAATAATTTTCTGACAAATCCGGTCGACTTCGATCGTTTTCTGGGACAGCTTTGGTTAAAATTTCAGATTTATTCAAACAAATTTATTGCACTTTCGTAAATGCGTTGTTTTAATTATACGGGAAAGTTCCTTTAGTCTAATCAAGTCATATTTCGAATCAGACGTGGGCCCACATATTTTCTGAAAATTATAATTGTAGCACCAAGTGTAAAAATTGCTTGGTTGTGCTGACGTGTGTGATCTAATACATCGAGTGTGTAGGCTAAAAGCAAAGGGCGAAAGTTGTGGAACTGCGGCTCAAGTTTAGCAAGCAAAAAGAGAGGGAAGTGTTCTAAACTCATTTTCCGCAAATACTGTGTTATTATTATTATTATAAACTGTTTTGCACTGGTATTTCATGGTTTTGAGTTCAAACCATTTTCAAGAAGCAATCAATGAATTAGAAATCAAGCAAATGGTTTTGAGTTAAACCATAATTGAAAGCAAGCAAATGGTTTTAATTTGTAAAACCATTTTTCAAAGAGCAAGCAAGCAAGCAAAAAGAATGTTTGTGAAAAACAGGCCTTCCCTAGTTCTAAGCAAGAAAACCGGTCAGAGGTATTCGTGACGTACCTGTAAGGGTGTTAGGATCTCATACATGCATTTTAGTTTTTGCCTCGGTCTCGCAAACTTAGGACATACATCATGCATTTAAAGGGAGACCGTGGGCACGCATAGGAGCATATATAAGGTTATGAGCTCTTAACTAAATTACGGCATGGCACCCAAGTCAATTCCACCATATTCACGGAAAGGTGATGCGGACACAGTCCTTCCACTCCAAGAGCCGCCGCCTAGGCTTCCGTGTTCACTGGGGTAAGGGCAAGAAGCAAAAATAGCCTCCAAAGGGGTTTGGAAAGTTTTATAAGCATAATATGCGCTTGAAAATCAACTATCGTCCCGCCGCCCAAAGCTTCCTGAGAAAGTTTTAAAGCAAACGGTCGAGCCCAGGCTCCCGCTTTATACTAAAGAATGCAAGCTGGTCGCTCCTGGCTTTTATGAAAAAGCTGGCAAAAACTTTTAAAAGAAAAGCGTTTCGCGAAGGTTTTGGTTAAACTTCTTCAAACAAGATAAAGAAAGCAAGCAAAAGGAATTTGAGAAGTTTTATAAACTTCTAAGCAAGAAAACAATAAGAGTTTTATAAGCTTTTAAAGAAAAGCAAAGCAAGTAAGCAAGTAAAGAAAAGTTTTAGAAACTTTTAAAAGCAAGCAAGTACAAAAGCAAGCAAGCAAAGAAAAGTTTTAGAAACTTGAAAAGCAAAGAAAGCTTCGAAAATAATTGTAAAAGAGAGTTTTACATTTTGAGATAAGCCTCCAAAAAAGCAAACGTTTTATAAAAGCATACACTCATCGAGCTGGTTTTTTAGCTCATTATTTTCCATTTTAAAAACTATTTTCCGTGCAATGTATTAATTCCTGACGCCGGAGCATTAGATTCTCCCCAAACTTATATCGTCAGAATTAAGAATATTGTGTAAGGAAATACTTTGAACTTGTATAACGGAGCATATGTATGTACATGAGTAGTTTCTTTATGAGAATGTGTTTCAGCACGCTTAGCGGCCATATTTTGACATAACAGAAATCGATGTATGTGATTTGGGACATAACCTATATGCAAACAAGAGGCCGCGAAATTTTATAAAATCATAAGTTTAGAAAAAGAAAAATTTTATAGAGGTTTTTAGCTAGGCAATACAAACCAAGCCACAGAGTTTCTAGTCGCAGAGGTAATCTACTGGGATTTCGTGGAGGGCCGGCACGTCGCCGCTAGAAGGGGGTGGGGGTGTGTCAGTTTGGTATCAAAGCAGGTTGTATACAATGACCTAGGACTTGAGGAAAAATGATACCACACAAGGTGGTATCAGAGCATAAGTATTGGCAACCATGCATTTTCGAATTCAAAGTATTAAATAGTTGATATTTTTGAAAATTACAGCACCAAGGTCGAAGAGGACGAGGTCGCCCTGAGAGTCATTCCGAAGCAGCTTCTCGAGCGCCCCGTAGTACCCCTCAGAAAGATGAGCACGTAGTTGGTTCCATTACCGCCCTCTATGAATCGCCAAAGAAAGCAGTCGCCGACCATCCGTCACCGTAGGGAGCTCATGCCGTGGATTATTTACGGCAGAGCAAGGGCACAGATTGCACGTATATAGTCATAGCGACTGACAAGAAATACAGAACCTCCACCGCCTACTTCAGAGAGGTTATTAAAGAACCTCGGGAGGTCGACAGAGAGTACGTAAGCTCGACGCTCAAGCCATATGACGATACTGCGGATCCGTATGTACTGTTATGGCTAGATCGAGTAAACAAAGTATATGGAGTTATGGGCTGCACGGATGAGCAAAGAGTCTTGTTTTCCAGTTTTTTGATGAGCTGATGCATTATGGATTGGGTGGATGTCGTAGGTAGAGGTATCCCGATGGCATCACACCAATTCCGCAAGAGTTCACTCGACAGTTCTTTCCTGTGAGTCATAAGGGATTCAAAACAGGAGTTCTTCCATAGGAACGTAAGAACACAGACAAAGGTCGAATATGAGAAGAAGTTCTCGAACTAGTTAGATTGGTTCCTATATCTCGCTGATGAAGTCCCTGGCGCAAAAGGTTTTTATCGTGGACTACGACGGACGTAGTGCATTTATCGTATTCCCAGGAATGATTCACTTTAGTCGAGGCCACTGAGAGTCGAGCAAAGTACTACCCATGTATCGAGTAGTGTGAAAGCAAGAGTAAGAGGAGCGCACTAGCACTTCCCAACAAAGCTCGTGACGCATAGCGTAAAAGAAAAGCAAGAGCGTAGGTTGCAGGCCAAGGTGTGTGTCGAGGAGCTATCTCTAGTCAGGATCATGAGGCCTCAGCTAGTACTGCACCCAGTATTCCTCTCAGATGTCATATATGTCGAAACGACACCTCACTGGGGGAGTGTGAGATTCGGGCCTGTGGTGCTCTAATGTGGCCAGAAGGCCATTTCATTAGGAGTGCCCTCACTGACAGGTCAAACACGCAGCGCCTAGCTACCCCATTCGTGACGAAAGCAAACCCAGGTCTTCTGGGAGAGGTTTCCTGTGCAGAGGCTGGGGCACTGCAGCAGAGGCGGTCGTGGTGGAGGTGGAGGCGCGTCCCAAGGATACAGATAGAGCCCCGCACTCAGGCCGTAGTATATGCTCGCGGATCTAAAGAAGATGCGATGCAAATTCCGCATGTGGTCACCGGTATTATTTCATCCTTGATCATGATGCATATACCTTAGTAGACCTGTGAGCTACGTGAGATTCATTCGCATCCAAGCATTTCTGGGACGCTTCCGATGCAGACCCGCCCATTGGGAGGGTCGCATGAGAGTGTCCCTTCCAAATTGAGATCCGTTACCGCGCACGCAGTAGTCGAGATAGTTCTACCAGATGTGAGTTCTTACCGATCTCGTAGCTTCCTTTAGATATGAGATTTTGGATGTGGTTCTCAGTGCAGATGGATCATATCTCGCCATAGAGCCACGTTAGATTGTTATAAAAAGGAAGTAAAGATGAATAAGCCAGGGAAATTGGAGGTAAAGTTCAAAGGATTACGTAGAGAGTTATCTTTCTGTGAGATTCTCCACCAAGACAAAGACGTAAATGCCGCTGCAAAGGTCATTTCGTGGTTATCTAGCTTATGTGGTAGAGATAGGAAGAAGCGGAACTATATCGATGAGATTCCAATTGTTAGAGAGTTCCTGCAGAGGTGTTTTCAGATGATATCGCAGGATTACTCCCGTAAAGAGAGGTGGAGTTCACCATCGATTTGATCCCGTGGACTCCAGCCTACTTCCATTCCTCCCATGATGGCCCCCGTGTGAAATGTGAGAGAGCTTAAGGAAATGGGCGAAGAATTATTAAGTAAGGGATTCATCCGACCGAGCATATCCCCGCGTGGAGCTCCGCTTCTCTTCGCGGAAAAAGAGTATGGGAGTTTACGACCGGTATAGATTGCGCATCCGAACAAAGTTACCATCCGCAATCGCATCCACTCCCTAGAATCGATGAGCGCTCGATCAACTCCAAGGATCTCGCAGTGATACCCAAGATGTACTGGTGGCTCCGGTATCATCGCTAAGAGTGCAGAGAGTAATGTACCTTAAATCGAGATTCTCAGACACGCTACGCATTATGAGTTTTTGTGATGCCATTTGGTTTGACTAATGCTCCTAAGAATGCTTATGGATTTGATGAACCGAGTATCTACCCGTATTTGATGGGCAAGTTCTGCCATAGTTTTTATCGATGATATCCTAGTGTATTAAGGTAGTTCGTAGGAACATTCGCCGTAACACCTCGAGGATTGTATTGCACTCAAGGGAAAGACGCATGCCAAGTTGAGCAAGTGTCGCTTTTGCCCGACAAGGTGGCATTCCTAAAGTGTGATTTCACCGATGGGGTGAGCTGTGGATCCCCGTAGTGTAAGCAAAGTGGGTAAATTGAAAACCACCAAAGAATGTGTCGTAGGTCGTGTTTCCTTTGGTTTAGCAGTATTATAGGAAGTTTGTCGAGGGGTTCTCCAAGATAGCGTTCCACCGACTGCCGGCTGTAAGGAAAGATGTTAAGTATATCGGGTAGATGCCCTGTCAACGTAGTTTTGAAGAGTTGAAGAGTAGATCGATTCTCAACCCAGCCGAGCTTCTTTACCCAATGGAAGAGATGGATTGCGGGTTTATAGTGATGCTTCCAGCAAGGCCTTGGTCGTGCTTTGATGCGTAATGATAGGGTGATTGCATATGCCTCTAGACAAACCCAAAGAAACATGAGGAGAATTAATTCTACAATACCGACTCTAGAGCTCGCAGCGCCGTGGTTTGCACTAAAAAAATATGGAGACATTATTTATATGGTGTCTACTTAGATCTTTACATCATAAAAGTCTTCAATATATTTTCACCCAAAAGAGTTAAACCCGAGGCAAAGAATATGGTTTGAGTTGATTAAGGACTACGACCTCCATCTACCAGGCACCATCCAGAAAAGCCAATGTCGTGAAAGTGGGTGATACCTCGAGTAGGAGACCGAGAGTTCCCTCTGTCTCACATGAGATCAGTTACCTTCCACTAATCGTGGATCTCGAGAGCTTTAGGGGTGATAGTGGTGTTGAGGGATTCCAGAGCCTTGTTAGCCACATTTCATGTTAGGACTCTTAGTGGATTCATTTTCCCAGTGTGGCGCCGCAGATCCACACAGATGATTGCTTAAGGAAGAGATAGAAAAAGGAAAGAAAGCAGAGTTTCAAATTGCAGATGATGGCATGATAGTGAAAGGACGTAGAATGCGTGCCAAAGTATGGCGAAATAAGAGAGACATTAATGGAAGAAGACATTCATCTATTTGCGATGCTATACATCCGTAGTACCAAGATGTACAGACTCCTGGTACAACATTACCAAGTGGAACGGGATGAAGAAAGAGATAGCGAAGCTCGCTTTCCGTGAGCCTAACTCCGTCGCAGTAGCGCAGAGCATCGAGGCCCGCTGGGAAGATACAGTTACTCCCTATTCCAGTGTGGAATTGGGAAAAGATTACTTTTTGACTTGGAGCCACGTGCCTTCCACGACTCACGTGAGGCAACATGATTTTTTTAACATGGGTGATAGTAGATCGATTAACAAAGTCTCGCTCATTTCCTACCGCTAATGTTGAGGATTCTTTTGTTAGTAATAGTGCTCTAGCCCAATAATGGACATGATATTTTGCCTATTTATGAGAATTTATTATTACATGATTTTGAATATTTATTATAGTATAATGTCCTTGAATAATATTAATTATTCTAAATGTCCCTTAATCGGTTGTTATGGGGAATAAAATAATGAATTAAGATTAGTATAAAGTTTTGATTGATATTCACATGGGATGAATATGTGTATGAGATACAATCAAATTTATATCTATTTGTTGAGAACAAATATTACGTAATTGCCTTGAGATTAATACATGGATCAAAAAGTCATAAGTTAATCTCTACTAGTTGTGCCATTGAATCCTTTCAATTCGAGATCGCTATAGTTCTCAACTTAAGGAATGTTGTGTTTTGATATAATCAAACGTTGTCTTGGATCGGATGACTATAAAGGTTATACTTGAACATAATAAGAATTATGTAGTGAGATATGAGCGATTAAGATGGAATTTGTTCCTCTTATAAGAGAGATATCTCTGAAGTCCTCGACAATTGAGACTCGAGAAATGTATTATCGTGCTCAAAATGAATCGGGCTTTTGGAGATCAATGTCATTTGTTTAGTCAAGCCTAATCGGGTTTCGAGTAATCAAAAAGATAGAACGATATAAGGTTGATTCGTCCATGCCTTATATTCTCGGGCCAAGATATCGCGAGACAAAAGGGATTATGTCATTAGCTATATTAAGCTGTCTCGATCATGAGCTTTTCATTTAACTCGTAGTCATAACGCCTCGCTAGGAGACCACTTATGACTTGTAGGATCAAATGTGATCCGGGGCCTATCACAATGTGCTAATCGAACCCTTATGTGGTCGCACATTAAGAACAAATAATAACGTTATGGTTTTTCACTCTTATAATAAATTCATTTATTACATAACAGTTATGGTTTTCTGTAATAAATTCGTTTATTACATAACTGTTATGGTCTTCTGTAATAAATTCGTTTATTACATAACGGTTATGGTTTTCTGTAATAAATTCATTTATTACATAACGGGTTATGATTTTGTAATAAATTCGCTATTACATAACGGTTATGGTTACTGCTATGGTTAAATATTTAATTAGTTTCCTTTATCGTATAAGGATTTGAATTTAAATTATTATTATTTAAAAGCGCTTTAAATATATAATAAATTCAAGTTTCTGATCGAAACCCAGAAGACTTATATAAATATATATGTGAGACATATATATATTTGTGTGTAGTTGTCTTTCAAAAGTGAACCAACCTAAAACAGAGAGAAAGAAAACCCTAATTTCGTTTTGAGAAGACGAACCTGAACTAGCATTCAAAATCGTTTATTATTTGTCTGTGTGTGGATACTTTGTGTAGGGTGGTCGCTGTAAAGGCAAAGATTCCTTTAAAGATCCGAACAAACCAAGACGCAAACTTCTGGGGCGTCTGACGACCGATCTACAAGAGGTAAGTTTCGCACCCTTCCTTCGCTTTTATGAAACGCATGTGATCTTTGGTGGGTTAAGGGATAAAAAAATTTTTAAATTTCGCTGCATTTATGTTCCAATCAGATTGGATATTCATCCTGTAACCCAACATTCTTTAGAAAAAGTTGGCCAAGTTGTATGTAGATGAGATAGTGAGACTTCATGGGGTTCCAGTTTCGATAGTTTCAGATCGAGACCCCAGGTTCACATCTAGGTTTTGGCCTAGTTTACAAACATAGGTACTGGCCACACTTTAAGACAAAGATTTCATCCTCGACGGATGGTCATCAGAGAGGACTATTCAGACGTTAGGAGTGATATGTTGAGAGCTTGTGTACGGAATTCAGCGAAGTCGGATACTCACTTAGCGCTAATGGAGTTTGCCTACAACAATACTTATCAAGCCAAGATAGATATGGCTCCAATTTGCGCGCCAGATGGCAGAAATGTGACCTGGGCCAGGCTTCGACGAGCATATGTAGAAGACTAGTAGCCCCGAACTAGTACGTATCATCACTGTAAAAGTGAAAGTTGTTCGTGATAACTTGAAGATAGCAAGAGATAGGACAAAAAGTTATGCGACAACCGTCGAGAGACTTGTAATTCGAGATAGTGACCAAGTCTGGTTATTTCACCTTTGAAAGTGTGTGTCGAGATTGGGAAACGAGGCAAGCTTAGTCCGAGGTATATCGGACCTTATGAGATCGTGGAGCAAAAAGTAGACCAAGTGAGCTTACAAGTTGAAGTTACCCTCAGTGAGCTGGTCATGATTCGCGATACATTCCATGTATCGATGTCGAGGAAATATATCCCGCATCCTTCACATGTGTATCGAGAGCAGCTCAAAGGCGCTTAAAGGAAAATTTGACTTATGAGGAGATGCATGTGCAGATTGTATCGCAAGGAACAAAAAGCCGAGAAGCAAAGTGATTCCATTAGTTAAACTCTTATGGAAGAATCATGAGAGGGAGGCAAATGCATTGGGAGCCGTAGGTCGTATGCGCCGCCGCATTCTTACTTATTTTTCCTGATGAGGTATTCTTTTGGAGTTTAGTTTATTCCATTTCGAGGGACGAGGAAATGTTCTGGAAGGGAGGATTTTGTAACACCCGGAGTCCCGATAGAGTGTACGTCGCAAATGCCCAGCCAGGGGTGTATAAAGTACCAAGTGTCACATTGTAGTATTTTGGATGAAATTAGGAAATTATAAATTTTGGAACCAGGAATTTGTTACTTAAAACAAGAATCACTGATTGTCATTTAGCAAAAGAATATGTAAGGCATAATTAGAAGTTAGAGATGGGCCATAGTAGGAATTTCAAAGAGTTGGATTTGCAATTAAGGAAAGTTGAGGGGGGTGAAGTATAGTGTAGAGGAGTTTAAATAGTAAAATAATAATAATGAATTAATGAGAATTTTTTCGAGAAGTCTCGAAAATTCTCTAGATCTCGGATAGCCCGAAACGGACTACGCGGGTTAAGTTCGTCTCATGAGAAATCTAGCGACCTAGAAAGTTTCGTTTAATTCGAGAGCCAGGTCGAATATTTTATGAATTTCTGGCGATAGTTTAAGAGTGAAATCAGCGGGATTTTTGAAAGAATTAGAAAAATGGCAAATATGTAATAATATTCATTTTAGGATAAAATAAAATTGAAGCCAGGAATGAAATAAATTGTTTCGAGGGTTGAAGCGGGCCCGAAAGGAATAAAGGGACATGTGGGTCCACATATTAAAAAAAACAAAAACAAAAGCAAAACAAACTTTGCTCCGTCGGACGACGAGGAGACGGACGACGGGTGAGATTTTAAGTTTTTCTTTTCGATCTTCTTTTTCTCGGATTCACAATCGGCCAGTGGTCGGACTTCATTCGGGATAAACCACGAAGAGTGCTCTGTAGCGACGAGGATTTCTGGCGTGAGTACCAAAAGCGCGGATTTCAGAAATTCGAATTAAATATCACGAAAAACCCAAATTTTAGTTTTCTCATATCTCGCCATTCTAGTGGATCCGCACTTTTCGGACCGAGTGAGTAAAAATTACTCTACTTGTGACCGAGGCTGCAGTGGGCCAGCCAAAATCTTGGCTTTTCGTCAAACTCAAAGAGGTAGGAAATTTTCCTACTTGTATTATTTCGAGCCTAAAGGCTATATAATGGCTTGGAATATTCTTAGAGGCCATAAATTCAATCCCAAAATTTTTAGGCTGAGTTTAGGAATTTTTAGGAAATTTTGGGACAATTTTCGGATGATCCAGGGCTGAATTTTCGGAATTTGTTTTGGACCCGATTTTGGTTAAAATTTCAGGATTTTATTCAACTTGATCGGACGGGAAACCCACAGAAATGTTTTTCGGTGTTTTTAGACTATATGGAAAGTCCTTTAGTCTAGAATCAAGTCACTGTATACTTTGTGAATGGCATTTGGGGCCCACATATTTTAAAATTTAATTAATAACACAAGTGTGCAAATTGCTTGAATTTGTGTGACGTGTGTGATCTAATACATTGAGTGTGTAGGCTAAAAGTAAAGGCGGGAAAGTTGTGGAGGCGTGCTCAAGTTTAGCAAAGCAAAGAGGTGAGTGTTCTGCTTCGTTTTTCCAAATCTTAGTGTATTATTATTATTATTATAAAGTTGTTTTGCCTTTGGTATTTCATGGTTTTGAGTTCAAACCATTTTTTCAAGAAGCAAGCTTGTGGGTAGAAATCAAGCGGAATGGTTTGAGTTAAACCATAATTGAAAGCAAGCAAATGGTTTTAAATTGTAAAACCATTTTTCAAAGAGCAAGCAAGCAAGCAAAAAGAATGTTTGTGAAAAACAGGCCTTCCCTAGTTCTAAGCAAGAAAACCGGTCAGAGGTATTCGTGCGTGCGGTGGTGTGCAGGATCTCATACATGCATTTTAGTTTTGCACAGTGGCAAACTTGGGACATACATCATGCATTTAAAGGGAGGCAGGGACGCGTACGGGAGTATATAAGGTTATGAGCTCTAACTAAATTATGGTGATGGCGACCCAGGTCAATTCCACCATATTCACCGGAAAAAGGTGATGCGGACATAGGTCCTTCCACCGGCACGGTCGCCTAGGCTTTCGTGTTCACTAGGGTACAATAAGCAAAAAAAATAGGTCTCCAGTGGTTGATGTTTTATAAGCATAATATACAGTTTTGAAAAATCAACCATTGGTTCGGTCGCCAGGCTCCTGAGAGTTTTAAAGCAAAACCATGGAGCCTGTGCTCCCGGCTTTATTTTCAAAGAATGCGGTTAAGCCTGTGCTCCCGTTTTTGGTGAAAAGTTTTGAGAAACTTTAAAGCAAAGGCGATGAAAGGTTTTAAGAAACTTCTTTCAAACAAGATAAAAGAGAAAGCAAGCAAAGAAATTTGAGAAGTTTTATAAACTTTCAAGCAAGAAAACAATAAGAGTTTTATGTTTTTAAAGAAAAGCAAAGCAAGCAAGCAAGTAAAGAAAAGTTTTAGAAACTTTTAAAAGCAAGCAAGTACAAAAGCAAGCAAGCAAAAAAAAGTTTTAGAAAGTTGAAAAGCAAAGAAAAGCTTATGGAAAATAATTGTAAAAGAGAGTTTTACATTTTTGAGATGTTTTCCGGAAAAGCAAAACGTTTTATAAAAGCATACACTCACTGAGCTCGTTTAGCTCATTATTTTCCATTTTAAAAACTATTTTCCGTGTACGCACTGACGCCGGGAGCTGCATTAGGATTCTCCTGACATTTATATCAGTGCTGTAATTAAGAATACAGTAAGGAAATACTTTGAACTTGTATAATGGAGCATATGTATGTACATAGAGTAGTTTTGTGAGAATGTGTTGGTATGCTGGTTGCCATATTTTGGATATAGTGTAAATTGGATGTATACAGGATTTGGGACATGTCCTATATGCAGCTGTTATGCTGCCGAAATTTTATAAAATCATAAGTTTAGAAAAGAAAATTTTTATGAGGTTTTAGCAAGCAATACGGCTTCGCTTCACGAGTTTAGTCGCTAGAGGTAACGGCCGGGATTCAGGAGGGCGCCGCACGTCGCCGCTAGGAAGCGTGGGGGCGGTGGGCCACTACCACTCAAAATTAGTTCACATGGGCTAATTAACAATCCGAGCAATTCATTTTGAATCACCCAACAACACAAAAATCACACAACCAAACACGTGAATAGTGAAACCCTCGGGTCTGCACTATTCACGGCCACACAAGTAGGGATTTCTTCACTCGATTCAAAGGTTTTGAGACCAAAAACACGGTCATCCAGGCCTCAACAAATCCCCATCCATAAAATGGCTCTTAGTCAAAGAATAAACCAAGTAGGAAAAGATCCCTACCTCTTGGAGTTGTCGGAACTCCACAAAATTGGTGCCCACACGTAGCCCTCGCCGCGTAGAACAACTTTGCTTCTTGCTCCGACGAGAATCGATGGTCCGAATACCGGGAAATCTAGAGAGAAGTCAAACTTTCTCTCTCTAAAATCTCAAATCCACACCCACAGCATGTTTTTGCTTTCTTTGGAGAAGAAAACTATTCTTCTTTTTGTCTTATTCACTTAAACATTTTCATAATTCCATCCTTGTCCATTAAGTTTTGATTTTTTTTGACACATGGCTTAATCTAAGCCATTCATCTCCATCATCTCACTAATCATGCAACATGTGTCACATGGGTACATGTAGTAGGTGACTTTTTTCACATCATAAGTATTTCATAAGTCAGCTATGGCACCACACCCTAAGTGCTGCCAAGAAAAACATGAAATTCTAACGCTTTAATTTGACAAAATTCGACGTGGTAGCTAGATTTCGCGAGACGATTCCAACGGTGAAGTTTGTTTCATCATCCGGGATCTATAAAAATTTCGGATTTTGATCTAAATTATCATTTTACCCTTTTTCAGAAAATTAGAATTTTCCCGGGTTTTACATTCTCCCCTTCTTAAAAAGAATTTTGTCCCAAAATTCTAGACAATCACTACAATTCACATGCATATGCAACGTGCACTATACCATGCATGTAAACTAGTCACTTAAGTATTAGACTACTAAACCACGTACCTTCATCCCTAAACAAGAAGGGATAGGTGGCTAGCATCGTGTCCTCGCGTTCCCACGTTGACTCCTCCACTCCATGGTGTTTCCATAGCACCCTCACTAGCCTCACGATCTTGCGTCGCAAAACCTAATCCCGGCTATCCAAAATGCACACTGGTCCCTCCTCGAAGGTCTCATCCCTATCAACCTCAATCTCTCCCTAATCCACTATATGAGCTTGATCTGGAGTGTACCTCTGGAGCATGGAGACGTGAAATACCTCATGGACACCTAACATGCTGAGCGGTAAAGCCAACCGGTACGCTACAGTACCTACCCTTTCCAGTATCTCGAAGGGCTTAATGAACCTCGACGATAGCTTCCCACGCTTGCCGAACCTGACCACTCCTCTCTTAGGCATCACCTTCAAGAAGACGTGATCTCCAACCTCAAACTCTAAGGTCGACGTCGTACATCAGCATAGCTCTCGGTCAAGCCCAGCTGTGAGAAGATCTTCGTCGTATCAAGCTCACCTTCCTGAGGCGTTCCTATCCGATCGTGATCACTGGGATTTCAGCTCTCTCCCACCTCTACCAACATATTTCCGCTGATCTGCATGGCCTCCCATACAATGCCTCATATGGTGCCATCTGTATACTCGCCTAATAAATGTTGTTGTAGGCAAATTCCACTAAGGGAAAATCCTTTTCCCAACTACCCTTATGATCCAAGACGCATGCTCGTAGCATGTCCTATAACACCTGTATGGTCCTCTCTAACTGACCATCAGTCTACGGGTGGAAGGTTGTACTCATGGTCAGCCATGTGCTCCATAAATTTTTGGAAACTCTCCAAAGTGTGTCAGAACTCGGGTCTCTATCCGACACTATGGATATTGGTACTCCATGTAGTCGGACTATCTCTCGAATGTGCAACCAGCAGAATCTCTCCAATGTGAAGGTCATCCGCACGTGTTCGTGCGGTGTTCGTGGAAAGTGGGTCGGTCCACTATCACCTATACCGCATCATGTCCATGCGGTGTTCGTGGAAAGTGGGTCACAAAATCCATCGTGACGTGCTCCCACTTTCACTAGCCACCTCCAATGGCCGGCGTAGCCTTGCCGGGCTTCTGCAGCTGCTCGGCCTAACCTTTCCGACACATGAGACATCACGAACAAAGTCCCCTACGTGTCTCTTCATCTCGGGCTTCAAGAGTACCGCGACGGCATCCCGTGCCATCTCGTGCCACCCGATGCACAACAAATCGAGAGGCTGAAACTCCTGAGAATCTCCTCTCAACCGGGTCAACTAGGAACCACTACCCATCCTATACCAAGACTAACATCTCGCAGGATGGTCCAAAATTTCGTCACCCATACCTAACCGCATCTCTGGCCCACTGACACTACCTCCGTCCCGTCCTGGTGGACTCGATCACTCTACCTTAACAGAGATTTGGTGTAGCTACTAAACTCCCCATCAAATTTCGAGTCTCTGTCATGCAGATCGTAGTCCAAACTGTCGCCTCGAGCATCCGCCATTCCCGGAGCTTACTCAGCCAATACTCCCCCTTAACTCTACCATGCATCAGCCACCATATTTGCCTTACCAGGATGGTAATGCAAAGTGAAGTCATAATCCTCTAGGAACTCTATCCATTTGCGTTGCTTCAAGTTAATGTCCCGTTACGTGAAAATATACATCAGACTTTTATGGTCTGAGTACACCTCGAACTCCTCGCCATATGAGTAGTGGCTCAAATCTTCAAGGCGAAGACTACGGTTGCCAACTCCATGTCGTGTGTGGGGTAATTCTGCTCATGATTCTTCAACTGACGGGAACCATAAGCTACTACTCTCCCGGACTGCATCAAACACATCCCGCCTCCCGCCTCAGGCATCACAATACATGGTACTTGTCTCTATCCGGACTATCAGGATAGGAGCAGTAGTGAGCCTCCTCCTCAACTACTGGAATGCCTCCTCGCATCTATCATCCCAATCAAACTTGACCTCCTTCCGGATCAATCTCGATCATAGGTGCTGTCAGTCGAGAGAAATCCTCAATGAACCTCCTGTAGTACCCAGCCAATCCCAGGAAACTACGTATCTCGAAGACTGACTTCGCCTCCCGTCCCCATCGTGCCTCTACCTTCTCTCGGGTCCACCGACACGCCTGATGTCGACACCACGCGGTTCCTAAAAATCTCCACCGCAAAGCCAAAACTTGCACTCATCGAATCCCAAGGCGTGATAGCCGATGATCTCAGCAACTATAAACGATCTCGCGATCCTCATGTTCTCTCATGGTCGCGGCCGTCCCAACCATGGAGTCCATGTTCAGGCTGAGTCCAGACCGCCCGAATGGACAACTTTAGCCCATTCTCAAATCTCCTAACCTTAGCCATGTCCGTGGCCACGTAGGGTCAACAAAACTGCTGGCTCGTGAATCTAGCCACACCTAATACTTGCCATAGTCCCCTACTTCAGCTCTAGGAACTCCTGAGCCTTCGCGTGACGAGCAGTGTCCGGAAAATACTTGCCCATGAAAAGATCATGGAACTCGCTCTGAAGCTTGCCTCTAGATCTCTAGAGGTCTCTTGCCTAGTTCCACCATACTAAGGCCTTCACCTTCAGCTTGAAAGGAAGCCTAATTGACTTAGTCGACGAGGCAATCTCCATAGCCTCCAATACCTTCTTAACTCTGCATGAACCAATGGTCTGCCACCACGGATTCTCTCCCGTGAATATCGGAGGATGATGTGTGCCTTTGAACCTCTGTGAGTTACCTCTGACCTCCCCGGGCTAATTGCTACACTCTCATCAGGCAATACAGTTGAAATTTAACCCCCTTACAACCTCAAATAAATGTGACGTCCCATTTTTTCGGGGGTTATTAATTTTTTTTTTATAATATTTTACAAGAGTTTAATGTACAACTCTTTCACATACCAAAATTTATGAAACTATATTGTTCTAATATATTTTACAAAAATGTTTCTCAAGGCCACAACCCGACCTTCTTTGTACTACACCTCGCGAGCGCCGCCTTCTCGTGGTACTAGCGTGAGTCCCACGACCGGGTGAGCAGCCCAAAGAGTGATAATCTCCCCACAAGGGTTACTCCTACCTAAGTGCAACGTGCAAATATGTACAACAAACACACATTCAAGTAAAATGTCTACATGAATGTCATATGTCATGCATGAAATGTCATCATGCCCATATCCCGAGTCACTCACCGACTCCCTCACACATGCTAATGCGAAGTGTGAAAAACCAACTGTCATTTTGTTCCATCAATAACCATTTTTCAAAATAAAAGTTTTTGTTTTTAAAACTTGTAACCCATTGAAAATCAAATGTTCATTTGATTTGGATCAAATTTCGTGGTTCTGCTTACTTCAGGGCCGCCACTTTGGGATTACACCGCCGGATGCCGCACACCTTTCCGACACTTTTGACAGGCTTTCACCGCCGGTGATCATGTCTAACCTCAATAAATTTGGGTCTTTCACCCCGGGGTGGGGATCAATTTATATCTGTCACACCCAACACACGTATATTTATTTTCATTTCTTTCAAAACCGTGCGACTCATTTTGGACGTTCTCCCATGTTACCGAGCCCACTATCGAACACCAAACATAGTGTCGATCTACCATGTACCTGCGACATACCATCGAACACTAAACACAAGTAGTCGATTCCTCACCACGGACCACACCCAGCGAACGCGGATGTTCAGCACATATGCAATGCAATTATGCCATCGCAGCTCAGTGTTACATGTATGATGCACCACTACATGAACCATTCACATACCATGGATAATTATTATTGGTACATATAATTTAACATCAATTTGTTCCATGTTAATACATCATACAAAGATATATTAATATGTCATATTCATTAATCGCATGTTATTCATATGCACAATAATACAAACTGTGTCACAATCTTAGACTCCATCCAACAGCAGCACCCTCACGGCCCCTTCTTCACAAACATGAACCAGTTTAGTTCCAATCATCCATACAAACATCAACAACTGGTGAAAACCCTAGAAACTTTAAGGTTTCCAGCTCAAACTCCCAACCCACTACGCTCTGGGATCAGGAAACCAATCATAGAAATTCTTTATCCTTCAATCCCAAGTTTTTCGAACTAAACCATATGGCCTCTCATGGCCTCCCCTAAACATCTATACCATACCCAATACAATAGCCTACAACATGCCATGCACTGGTCATGTCAAAACCCGGCTATTTACATAGACACAACCAAGCAACCTACACACTTGGTGAAGAACATAGGTTTTTAGAAAGGTTATGATCACCTACTTCCATCACAGGCACATTTCACCTGACTCAATGATCGCTAGAGACCAAGAACACCCAAACGGAGTTCGACGAAAAGTTATGACCCTTCCGTCGAGTCAAACGAGTCAAACCTACCGAAATGACCACTCGCCGAGTCGACCGACCCGCCAGCTCGGTCACATCCACTCGTCCTCCTCAGAATATAAATGGAATCTCGACTCAATGGGATTTACAGAGTCCAAGAACACCCAAAACGGAGTTCGACGAAAAGTTATGACTCTCCCGCTGGTCAACTAGTCAAACCTACCGAGCCGACCGACTCATTAAGTCGACCACCCGCTGGTGAGCTCGACCGACATCCACCGTCCTCAGAATATAAATGGAATCTCGACTCAATGGGATTTCCATAGAGTCCAAGAACACCCGAAACGAAGTTCGGACAAAGAAGTTATGACCTTCCGAAGTTGGAGGTCACACATAGTCAAACCTAGCCAAGCTGATCTGACTTGCTAAGCTAACCCGATACGAGCTCTTCCCACATCCACTCATCCTCCAGGGCAATACATAGAATCTTGCCCAATGGGCTTCCATAGAGTCCAAAGAAAACGGAGTTCGGACGAAGAAGTTGTATCTCCAAGTTGGAGGTCACACGTAGTCAAACCCAAATTTAGCCGACCTGGATTCGCTGAGTCGATCTTTGACCTACCTCAGAGCCTGTTGGCATCCACTTTCCTCCTCACAAATATGAATGGAATCTTGACTCAATGGGATTTCCATAGAGTCCAAGAACACTCGAAACGGAGTTCGTACGAAGAAGTTATGACCTTCCGAAGTTGGAGGTCACACGTAGTCAAACCCAGCCGAGCTGACCTGACTTGCCAAACTGACCTGACCTAACAGAGCTCAGCCTGACATCCACTATCCTCCTCAGGAATATGAATGGAATATTGACTCAATGGGATTTCCATAGAGTCCAAGAACACCCAAAACGGAGTTCGTATCGGCAGTTATGACCTTCCCTCAAGTCGAGGTCACACGTAGTCAAACCTAGCCAGCCGACCACCACAGCCCGGCCCGACATCCACCGTCCCCTCAGAAATATGAATGGAATATTGACTCAATCGATTTCCACAGCCCAATGAACACTTCTGAAATCCAGTTCAGATGGCACGTATTTTAATTCCTTCTAAGCTCGAGGTCATGACTTAGTCAAACCCACTCTCGAGCCGACTTGATTCTACTGATTTGACATGACCTGACAGAGCTTGGAATGAGATCCAATGTCCTCCTCATGAATATGAATGGAATCTTGACTCAATGGGGCTTCAGGTATCCAAGAACTGAAACGTATTCTGGACGAAGCATGACCTCGTCGAGGTCACATCTTTACCAAACCCTGGCTGAGTTCGACCCGACTTCGCCGACCGACCCGACTCCTTCCGCAGCTCCTACCGACCGAAATTGACCTCACTGAACCGACCTCTAAAGAGTCGACCTTTACAGGCTGACCTCTTCAGCCTGACCTCTACAGGCTAACCTCTATAGCCTGACCTCTACGGGCTGACCTCATGCCCATTAGAATGTTCAGAGTAAAAAGACCATAACTTGGTCTACAGAGGTCCGAATTGAGAAATTCAAAAGCGTAACATCAAGTTCACTGATGTGGCTCAAATTTACCAGAAGGGAACACTACCAAATTTCCTTTCTTTTGCACCCAAAAACCAGTTCTAGAGTCCGATTCATGCTTACTACCACAATGTGGCAGCTTCTCATGGTTCAAAATACAACCAACCATTCCCCTTAGGGCAAGACAACCACCACACAACCCTTAGGGTAGAAAGTAACCAAAGTAGGAGAAGACCTACCCTTGAATTTAAACTCCTCACCCGGGTCTCATGTGAAGCCCTTGCCGTGATGATGAACTCTTCCTCTTGCTCCGCTTGAAACCGCTGGTCCGATCGTCGGGAAATTTAGAGAGAAAGTTGAGTCTCTCTCTCTAAAACTCTCTCTTTCAAATTCTGCTTCTTTCTATCCCTCTCTCTCCCACCGGCTGGAGAAGATGTGTCAAGGAGACGTCCCTCTCACTCGCCACTGGCCCAATTCTGGGCCAGCCCTCGGATTACCCTTATCACCTTATCCATCTACCTTGGATTTCCCTCCAATCATGTGTTGCCACATGTCCATTTGGGTCCCACATTTGAACTATTTGTTTGACTTATCTCATGCTTGACACATGGCACATTGTGAGCCACTCATCACATGCTAAGTGTCCTACACTACTCTCGGTGCCTCGAAAAGCATGAAATTCCTACTGTCTCGGAATTCGACTAAATTCGACGTGGTAGCTAGATTTCGAGACGATTCCAACGGTGAAGTCCGTTTCATCATCCGAGATCTAGAAAAATTCCGGATTTTTGACCCAAATTACCGTTTTACTCTTTTTCTGAAAATTAGAATTTCCGGTTTCAATAAAGAAAAGTCCGTCGTCAACATCGGTGGTGCTTCAAGTTAGCACCTCGCGGACGACTCTACGCCCCGCCTCGACTACCCATCTACACATGTCAAATGACAAGTTAACATTCACTATAGTATCTCTAAGGTGTAGACACAACCCCGAGACACTATTCACATACCGAAAAGTTTTATACACTATGTCCATGCATTCATAGGTAATGCAAGACAATAAGTTTATATATTAAATCATTTTTTAACAAAAAAAAAATTATTTTATTTTATTTCATTTTTAAAAAATTCATTTTTTTTAATTTTTATCTTTTTGAAAACCCTTCCGTGAAAAGTGTCTGCAATCAAAGGTCCCAAACAAAGGATTCAATGTGTTGCATTGAGTCGTAACTAAGTCGTAGCAGCAGCATTACCCTAACTCCGGGGCCATATACATCAAGGCTTAGTCAAGCAGATAAAGCTACATTCTATGTCATGACACATGGTTGTCGCGGGCCATGCCCTATCGTGTCATGGCCGTGTAGTGGGTCGTGTCGCAACACACAGTGGTCGTGTCGCAGATCTTATCGCGCGCCTTCACACTCGTATCGCGTAGCGTCGCCACATCGCCCCCCGTCACGCTATTGTAAAAATGTATCGCGACTCAATCCTCAGCCGCCGCGACCGCTGCGACCGCGGTCGCCGCGCTTCACAGCCCTCCACGCCAGGTCGCGGCGCCAAGGCTGTATCGCAGCTCCCGAGTGTTGCGTCGCTGACACCGCCCGCTTCCGTCACAATGCCAACCGCTTGTATCGCGGACATCACCCTAGCGCCAAAGCGGCGCTGCTGGGCTGACTGCTTCGCCCGCGCGGCTGCAGCCGCTTATGTCGCAGGCCTCTCGGGCCGTGTTGTGGCGGTCGTGTCACAGGTGGCTGCTAGTCAGACGGGCTCCCCCCCGCTACGCTACGAGTTCCACCGTGTCACGATACAATTTGTCAGACGTGACTCCAAAGATTAAAATAAAAATGGGCAAGAACTCCATTCCACCTCCTTACAAGACATTTCTTTTTTTTTTTCACTCATTTTTTTTTCTTTTGTTTTGTTTTGTTTTTTTTTTTCTCTGTTTACCATTGCAAGATCATTAAATATATATATATATATATATATATATATATATATATATATATATATATATATATATATATATATATATATATATATATATATATATATATATATATTCATATCTTCAAGAGAACCAAAAAATATTTACTTGCTACTCGAAATTTCATATTTTTAATTTTTTTTTACACATCGTAAAACTAATCGAAAAAATCGGGTCAACACATTTTTTTTCTCTTTCGCAGCCTTCCTCACATCCTTAAAGACGAGCTTGGTCCTTACAATTTACCTGATTCAAAATTTTCAAGAGTTTAATTACAAACTCTTTTTTTTGTGCAAAAACTGAAATAATTTTCTAGAATTCCACAAAACCCAATCTGTTCATGTTCAAAAACTGAAGCAACTATCCATAAATTTTTTTTTTTCATTTATTTCTGGACCATTCTACCCAAAAATTCTCGAACACCTAAGGTTATATTTTCTCGACCCTAGTGTTTAATATTTTCCTATATGCTATTCACCAAGCATACATTTCCAATACACATACAATACACAGTCCAATCACACATCACATTTCATTCACCAAAATGCACAAGGATGCATGATCTAACCCGTTTCCCATCAAGTCCTAAGTAAATCACATACCTAGCTTACCGATACTAAGTTATAACCCTAGTATCCAACATCGAGCTATAATGCTCATACACCTTAATGACCATGGCAGAAGCCCAAGTCCCTCAAGCCCTAGGTATTCGTATACCTAAGCTCTGATACCAAGATGTGAAGCCCCAATCCCCGAGGGTCCGTTGACAACCCGTCAACCCGCGGATACTAGCGGAGGTCAGTAACTCGACACCACCACGAAAACGGCAGAGTCTCCTTATACTGGGAGCTCTACCTAAAATACAACTTTTTCAAATGGGCTTACAACGACTACACGGTCTCATATGCGAGTAAATGGTCACTTAGCCATCGCATCAATATCATTTACAAAATATATATCAAATATGGTAATAAATAGTTTAAGAGTTTTCACATTACTCTTAATTCAAACATATATTAAAAGTTAGGAGTTCTAATACATTTTATACCAAATGAATAATGCCACAATCCGCTTTCTTTCTAAAACGCTACTCTAGTGAGCTCGCCCTCCGTAGACACTCCCTGTGGCTCAAATAATGATCCTCGATTGGTGAGTGCACGCCAGCAGAGCCATAATTTCTTACATGGGTTACTCCCCACCTAAGTGTACATGTCATGGAAAACAATCACACTCAAGCAAATACATGATCTTACTTGAATGTCTACATGCCCAATCCCATGTCTCGAGTCCTCACCGACTCCCTCACACATGTCTAAGCCAAATGCGAGAAAAAATACAGTTTTCAAAATAAAAGCTTTTTGTTCTCGAAAACTTACTACCGAGATTCAGTAAATATATTGGATATGTAGGTGACTTTTTTCACATCACATGTCTTTCATTAAGTCGCTTATGGCACCCGACAATCTTGGGCTCGAAACATGAAAATTCGACTATCTCGTAATTCAACCAATGACGCGGTAATAGATTCACTTGCGACTTTATCTCCTCCACGATGAAGTCCGTTTCATCATCCGAAATCTAAAAAAAAATTGGATTTTGACCGAAATTACCATTTTACCCTTTTTCAGAAAATTAGAATTTTCACGGGTTTTACATGCTCCCTCATAACTGGCCAACGGTGAAGTCCGTTTAGTTTTATTAATGTTTATAGAATCGTTACCTTATTCGAATTTTAATATATATGTGACGCCCCAAATCCCGGGGGTCCCGTTGACCACCTAACTTCATGGAAAACCCGTGTCTCACATCATGAGAATCCATACATGAAAGTAAAAACGGCCACATTAGCCTACTACAACATACTCACCAAAATATCTCCCACTATATTACAATAATGTCAAGAGTTGTTACATCACTTCTTCATACAAAACACATATTAAAATAAGAATTAGAATACTATGTTTTTACAAAAGTATCTTCAAAAGCCATAATCCGGCTTTCTTCTGTAAGCGGCCTCTAGTGAGCGTTCGTTCGAATTAATTTCAGACTGGGGCCAAATTTTTGGTTAGTTAAGGCGAGCAATGCCCGTAGTTGAATTTCTACATGGGTTACTTCCCACCTGGCACATGTAATGGCAACCAAACACATTCAAGCAAATGCATGATTCATTTGAGTGTTGTTTTCCCGTGATTATATAGACTAAACCTTCAATTAACATGATAGTTGCAAGAGCCTTACAATTTCTCTTGCATCTCGTTTATTTTGAAATTACCGGATATAACTCGAGAAAATTACTTTATATTGCTACCCTAAAAATGGTTTTTAATCTAAGACACTGGAAGTGCAATGTGATCATACAAGTAGTAAATGGATGTAAGTCCGCATATCATTCCACGTAGATTGACAAGAATTTGAAATCAACTACCCTAACTAACAAGGTCCTCACACTATTTAACTTCGGAGCGTAATAGTAAATATGCTTAATCTAGAAGATAATAGTTCTAGACTATACATAGGAATATAAAGGAATTAAACAGCATAAACAATCACACACAAAGAAAATAATATCAAATAAAATAAAATAACGAACAACACTAATCGACCGCTTCCAGATGAGAAATGAACACTATCATGAGATATCAGAAACAACCAATTCCCGCATTAATATGCATTACTCTATTCTCGTTTGATGATGTGGATCCAAGATGCTGAATATGCAATCTGATTTCTCCATATTCATTGGTTAGAGGGTCCCCGCTTGCCCCAAAGACAAGGATCTAAATCAGCTAAGCATGTATTTTTGACCTTCTGCAAGATCTGGGTATTTTTCTTTCTCAATACTTCACACCTACTTCTTAAAGATCACAGATTTCGCTTTCCCTTTGCAGATCACCGTAAAACTTCTACAACTAATTGATGACTCATCCCTTAAAATCTGATGGTTCTTCCCTCTTGATTAGCTTCTTTCTACTGGTCAAGAACTTCCCCTATATTAAGGCAAGTCTCCGATTATTTTCATACATTGATAAATGTTCCCTCCAACATCAATTATGAGTGAAAAGGAATTACTCAGGTGAACTTTCGCAGCTTAGTAATTCGTCACAGGTAGTCTATCATACCCACAAGTGGAATGTTCCCAACTCTCGTGAATCATCTGTGTCACGAGGGCATCCTAGAAACTGGTGAAGAAAACAATTCTTGAAATGGTATAACGCGCTACCATCGAACTCAATGATCTTAATAACAACATCAATCTGTACAAATTCCAATCCAAGTATTTCTCTCTAAAATGATGCGTAAAAGACTCAGAATTCAATCTAGAATCCAATCTAGTGAAGTTTGTCAATACCGAGATTACAATCAACAATGATCATTGATCAAGCACACCCAATCGTAATTTGTAATAACTAAAACGAACGACCTTGTAAATTTGTCCGCATCATTATTTACATTAATGGTAAGAGAAAATCATAAATTAAATACAGCTTCATCATTTCTACACAGATCAATGGTTCAAATCCAGAAAAAGAAAAGAAAAGAAAAGAAAAAAAAAATCTATTCTCTAAAATATAAGTCTTCCTTCCCGCTTCCGGGGTATCAAGCACGGACCCACTTACTATCCTCAAAAAGTATATTTATAACTATCAAAAGAAAATGGGCCTAATTCAAAAAGCTCCAAGTGGATTTTACTAAAGAGAAAGCCCAATCTACTATTTCATGTCGCGACCTCAAAATCATGCTGGCGGATCGGATTTCTTTCATTGGAAATTTGCTCGCTTGCGACTTGGTTCCCTTGCGCTGCTTTGATTAGTGGTCGATAATCGGTCATCTCCGTGGGCAACCTTTCTATCTTCATTAGTAATTTAATTTTTAGCCCACGACCGAAAAACTAGGGTCCACAACCCCAATTAACACTCCTTGCTCTCTCAGTCGCACCCCTATTCTTTTGTCAGCAGTCCATTTTCCTCCGGGCCGTTTTCCCGTGTCGCAACCACAAAATGGTGTCGCGACTCCATGGTTGCTCTTTTTCCGGGTTGCATTCCCAGTCCGCTTAAGAAATGTAGCTGCGACCGACCATCGGGTCGAACCTCCCTTTTTGGGGGTCCCCGACTATCAGTTGATCGCAACCTCAATTTTCTCTGCAAGACTTCATTTGACCTGGGCCATGTCATGACTTCAATTGATGATCGCCACCTCCAGCGGAGTTCTTCATTCCAAAACTGGTTACACCAATTTTCCCGCGCAGTAGACCTCATCTCGTGTTTCATCATCGCATCAACGCCGCGACCTCAAGTTTATGTCGCACCGCGCCATCTTGCTAATCAGCGCCGCGCCTCAATTTGCGTCACGACTCATATTCTTCCTGAATGTTCCTTCGTCTCAAAGAATCCTTCCTTTGTCCAACGTCTATCGCTGAGTGCTTTGGTATTTTTGGTCACAACCTCACTTTCCTGTCGCGACTTTCACTTCGCCGCGACTTCACCCTCGCTATTGACCGGTTTCTTCGGTCTCGCCGGGATTTTGATTCTACTGCATTTCTAAGAAATTATATTTGAGTAAAATATCCATATTTCTGCCTATTAATCAACATTCATATTGTCATTTAAATTAGAAAAATGGATTAAAAATCCAATGAGTTTTTGACTCATCACATTCCCCAAAACTTAAAATTTTGCTTGTCCCCAAGTAAAGAAAAGAAAGAATTGTTTGTTCTCAAACAAATTGAGCTTTATTTTTAAGGACATTTTTCTGATTTAAACCACAGCCTTCTTATTTTGTCATTGACTTGAACAAGAAGTTTGCGTATTGTCTAAAATTCGGGCCATCAATCGAGAAAAGGAAATGTTTGCAACCTTCATCACAAATAAGTCAACAGAAATTTTCATGTAAATGTGATCAAATTAAAATAAATCTTGTTTTATGAGTGTGTGTAGGTCTTCCTTCCTATTCATCTTTTTGTGAAATTAGTTAATCTTCTGGAATTTTCCTCCAAAGCTAATTTAAGTCCCATAGGCTTATTTTTCATATTGATCTCCACTAATGTACGCAAACTCAACCTTCAGGATCAAAAAGGTCTTTCAAGCTTGTAATGTTAGGCTTGCAATTGGTAGGATAAATGGAAAATTTAGGGTTGTAATTACCTGTGATTCCATTATTTTTCTTTTTGTATAATGGCTTTCATTTTTCATCCTTTTCTTTCTTTTTCTTGTAAACTCTCCCACATTCAACTTATCAACTCAATTCCTTTTTACTGGAGCTCAATTCAAAGAATTGGAATAGTGCAATGTTTTATCTAATTAGGCTTTCTATCACTCTTAGAGAACTGGGTTGCACTCCTATACCAACAAGTATTATGGTACTAGGTGTTGAAACACCCCTACGAATTTAATTGTTCAAGAGAGATAGGCCACAAGACAAAACAGAATCCTTTTTCAATTTCTTTTCCTTTATTTATATTTCTTCAATTTATTTTTCCTCCTTCATCCTTGTAATCTAAAAGAAATATATTCCCCCAAACTTGTTCCTTTCTGCATAACGAACTTTCCTTTTCTGAAAACTGGGTAATTATTGGGATTTGATTAAACTCTAAGATTTTGGTACCCACGAGTAGCTCGCGATGCGTGGATCAACTTTTCTTCTCGAACCATCGAGCTCTTAATCACTAACGCCGAAAATCTCCTTATTTTCTCCCTTCTCTCTCTCTCTCTCAAAATTTTTTCTTCTCTCTCTCTCTCTCTCTCTCCCTCCCCTCCCCCCCCCCCCCCCCCTCTCTCTCTCTCTCTCTCTCTCTCTCTCCTTCAAGCCAGCTTCTCCCCTTTCTCCCTTATCCACCGAACCCCCTTCACTTATGTTTGCTCCCATCTCATTTTCTCATTCCTCCTTTTTCTCTTTCCTTCATTTTCTCTTATATTCCATTTTCTCTTCTCTCTATTTGATCCTCATACCCGTATTGGTCAAGTGGGGGAAACTTCCCCCCACTTTCCTCCTAGCCACTTGTCATCACCTCCATTTTCCTTGATTTTTCTTTATTTTCTTTCTTTCTTTATCCTACATTTGACACTTGGCTCAATGTGAGCCATTCATACAAATGCACCACATGGCTCATGTCATGTGTCACCCCTTTGTGGTTCCATGTGCAAGATCCAATATGATCAGCCATGTGTCACCCGACACCAATGCGCCTCGTGCCCGGGAATTTCGACCGCTCCTTGAATTCTGACTGGGTAACTAGGATTTCACGACGAATTCAACGGGGCGAAGTCCTTCATCATCTGGAGATCTAGAAAATTTCTAGTTTTCAACCGAAATTACCGCTTTACTCCTTTGCTGAGAAAATTTATTTTTCCCGGTCATATGTGAAGTGTAAGTGGTAGGTGAGATTTCTTTTGGGAATTTTGAATGAGAATATCATTGAAAGGACCTCTTCAAATTATGACTGAATTTGTATGTTTTAAAGCATGAACAATTTGGATTGTTAATTTGATTGATATGTATTTGATTCGTATTTTTCTCAATTTTTTAATCAAAAGAAGACAATTTATTAAACATATTTTCTAAATAAATCTTTATTTTTTGTTATGTTTTCTACAAATTTACGATATCATGACCAAAAAAGTTACTATTAATTTGTTTATTCTAATTTATTTAAAATAATCTTGTTTTATATAGTAAATTATATTGTAATTTCTATTAAATAAGTTAATTAAGAATTTAAAAATATTAATTCAAATAAATTATTGAATTTAGAGACAAAAAGAGGCTAGAATTTGTATTTAAAATTATTAACGGCCATTAGAACTTCACAATATTATATATTAAATTTAATTGTCTTGAAAGTTTGAGTTGATATACAATGAATAAGCATTTGTTTCAGCCTCTTTGCTTTAGTTTTCAGTTTTTTAAAAGGTGAAGCAATTGAGAATGTTTTGATTTCATAACTAAGCCATAGTAATTTCAACTCATCATATTGTACTTTTCAACTCAATCAACAGTTGAGAAGCAAGACCGTTGATTGATTTTTATTAGGAATTATCAGGTGAACATGGATTTTGAAAAACTCATTTTGAACTTTTTTTTAATAAAAATTGTTTTTTTTTCTTTTTTGTGAGAATCAGAGTTTCAAGTGATATATTTGAATTGAAACAACTTGCTTAAATATTTTCATTCATTTATTCTTCCCTGATGATATAAAATGATGAAAGATGATAGGTGCTAACAATGCATTCACCATATATTTTTTGGCTTATGGTCTATCTTGTATTACATCGTCAGAAGATTCTGCTTCCTCGATTCAAACTTGAAATTTTCCATAAATCCTCATCACACATTTCTTGCCACTTAAGTTAGACCTCAAGCATATTCGGTATCTTCAAACATTCACATTTAATAAGAAATGTATACTGTATGTTCCGTAAAACTTATCATTGCCATAAAGATTAAAAAAAAAAGATGACTTTCTCGGATACAGATTTATCACAAGTGAATGGATATAGAAATCTATTTACTGGCTTAGTTTAATTTATTGAAGGAAGACATGCATGCAGGGTAAATTTGTTTTTATTTATTTATTGAAATTTTGTTTCTAGCAAATGCATCCTTTTGGGTTTAAATTATATGAATAGAGAAATGTAGACGGCTAAAGTGGACTGTACTGATCATTTTTAAATCTTATTTTTGGCAGATGCACCCATTTCGATATAATTTATGGGAAGCTAGACTATTCTGATTGTTAAATTTTATTTTTGGCATTTTCATTTGGGCTGTGTTAACACCTATTTTCAATGTAATTTATTAGAAGGTGGGCGGACAAGGAAACTTAATAGATCATTCTGGCATATACATGTAATACACATCATTTTCCTTTAATTTATTGGAAGGTGAACATGTTGGATTTATGGGGATTATTATTGTTTTTTTAACCTTTACTATAATATTAGTATTTTACTTTTTTTTTTTTTAATGAAGACTATGAATAACGAAACCTACAAATTTGGCTAAATGATGATCCAATAATCTTTAAAGGCAAATTTTTTAATGTCTCAAGAAAATTCTGACTCCAAATATTTGAAACATTATTGTAAATACTATTAGAATGGTCCATATAAATTTTGAATTTTAAATTCAAATTTCAATCTCCCATAACACCTTTCCCCAACCTCGTAACTCTTCTCGTAAACTACTGACGGTCCTGTCTCCATACAGTTAAGCAGACACTCGCACAATTTTTGGGGCCCTAAGCCTACTTAGAATTACAAAACAATCACTATCAAGTTTATTTCTGGTATGGTTGTAAGAAATGGTGCGATTTTATTTTGCCCTATTTTCAACAACTGGTTTTTCAAAGTTTCCGCTTTCGTTTTTCACAATGGCTGGAGGTATGTAGATTCTGGCATTTTTCTTCCGCAAATGATCTGATTGGATTATGTTGTTCAATCACTTTTTGTTTTTCATTTGCACGTAGCCACACTTATATTCTCTCGCCTTTATACGTAGTTTTGAAAATTTTATTATTCATAAAATTTGTAACGCATCATTGATTTTCCATCGCTAGATATTTTGGTTTGACATTTTATTTGGTTTTAATACATTAAACTATTTTATAATAATTTTGATGTGTTTTAGTTTTAAATGATATCAAACTACATGAGAAATTCATGCTTTGTTTCTGATGAAGGCCTTTCAATGAAAGTTCCTGCCTTAAGACGGGCATGATGACTTGCAAAAAAATTTATTTTTCCTGAAGAAGAAACCTAGCTTTACCAGCGTCACTACCACACAACACAATTGTTTGTTTACGATTTTTGGGGCTATGAGATTTACTTTACATTTGGGCTTACTTAATATGAATTTGGCCACGGGCATTTTTATAAACTTACTCTACAAAGCTTAATCAAGAAAGAAACTTAATTCTTCGATCGCCACTGATCGTTTCACTTAATTTAATTAATAGATCAGTTGGGCTTAATATGATCGGTTTCATTTACTTACTTGAATATTAAGTCCAACAAGAGTTATAAAAAATAAAGGGAGACAAAAATGCTTTGCATGGGGTTTTGAACCCATGACCTTTAGGTCATGGGATGAGCCATCTACCATTAGGGTAGGCATCCAGATAATAATATTTTTACACTGTTTTTCCTTTATACAGATTTACTATATGTTGCATGCTTCATAATTACAACAAAGTTTATATTTCAATAGGAGTGGGTGGATTTCTTATTGAATTTATTTTATTTACAATGCATATAATGTTTACATGCTAATAATATTGTTCTTTAAAATTGTTTAAAGTTTTATAATAACGTTCACGATCGATATAATTTTAATAATTAGGAATAGCCACAAGATCCTTAATTAGCTAAAAAATTATATATTAGGTTTTAAGATCACATTTGACTACATTAATTGTAATTAATCATATGAAATGTGATAAATCTCATCCCATAGAATTCTTGCTAGATTTTGTATGATTAATTAGGATGAAATATCAAATCACAGAGTTTTTCTAATTTACCCACAGTGGATTGTGAAAAGGGAACATGATTTGGTAGTCTTGTCATAAAATTATTTAAAATCTAATTGAGTAAGACTTAGCCTATGCAGGTTTTATGTCACTAGGTTTATGTTTTAAAAAGCATGATTTGCATTGCAAAACATAGCATTGTATTCTTGCCTCAATATTTGATTATTACATGTGTATTTAATATTTGCGCTTGGCTCCAACTCCGCGAATATTTCATTTTGGCACATATTCCGAATTACAAAGGAGCACCATAAGGCTGGGCGAGCCAGTTCTTCCGTATTCGGGGATGGATGGATATTGACTATGCTTATAAGGAAAGAGGAAATCCAGATCCCATTATCGAAACCAGCACTGCAGAAGCTGTATGTCTTTATGATAAGTGGAAGAGGTCTAATCGCCTCTCCGTGATGTTCATAAAGACTAAGATATCTGCTGGTATTCGTGGTTCCGTCGAGCAAATTACTATAGTCAAACCACTTCTGAAAGTCATCGATGAGCAGTTTGAAACTTCTGACAAAGCTCTTGCAAGTATCTTAATTATGCAATTTTCATCCACCAAGCTTATCGGGACAAGAGGAGTGCGTGATCATATCATGCGACAGGGATATAGCGGTCCAACTTCAAACATACACATGTCGTGACACTTTCCTTGTTCATTATATATTGAACACTCTACCCCAACAATACAGTCCCTTCAAAATCTCTTACAACACACATAAGGATAAATGTTCAATTAATGAATTGTTGACCATGTGTGTGCAAGAAGAGGGAAGGTTAATGATGGAAGAGGACCTATCGCCATGATTTATATATTTAGTTTTCTCTTATGATAGGTATTGTACTATATGGACCAAGTGGGAGAATATTAGAATGGTCCGTATAAATTTTGAATTTTAAATTCAAATTTCAATCTCCCATAACACCTTTCCCCAACCCTTGCAACTCTTCAGGAAACCAGTGATGGCCTGGTCTCCATATAAAGAAGAGACACTGCACAATGGCCGGAGGTATGTAGATTCTGGCATTTTTCTTCCGCAAATGATCTGATTGGATTATGTTGTTCAATCACTTTTTGTTTTTCAAATACATTATTGTTTTCCTATTTAATGTCTCAAGAAGGACACATATAGCCTCAAATATCCCTCAGTAGAATAATTGAACTAGTTATACTACTTTTTTATGGCAACAATTTATAATTACTTGACTCTTCAATCTCTAAGTTTGAAAAACTATTGTCTCTTTGCAACTAAGTACATCATCTCTCAAAGTCACATATTTTATAGTAATTATCAAAACATGACCTAAATGTCTACTAGGTGTCATCTTAATAGTTATATTAGAGTTTCTAATGATGGATCGTTATGCACTTATATTTTTTAACCTTGAATTGAACCATCAAAATTCAATTTCAATCTTTCATTAATGAAGGAATTCATTCCATACATTTGTAAGACCCGAGAAATTCCAATTTCCTGAATAGCGCAAATTCGTAATCTTTGACATAAAATCAGAATTACTAAGAAAACTATCAATTTCTGATCTCAGGATGATCTAAACGGATTGCGACCGTTGGAATCGCCCTCGTGAAATCTAGCTAGCACGCAAAATTTCATAATTTTCTGGTATTAAAGAGTCGGCACGTTTTCGAGGCATCGAAGCCGGTGCCGTAAATCGGTTTTCGATGCGACGAAATCCACATATAACATGTACTCATGTACCATAAGTGGTATGAGTAGAGAAATGATGAAAATGGAAGGCCGAGGTAGTGCCGAATATCAAATCTAAGAAAAAGGGACATAAATGTCATTTTTTGGAATGTTAATGAGCTAGATGCCAAATTAGAGAATAGTGCTTCATCTCTCCCATTTTTAACAAGCCAAAACGTGACTTTCAAACCAGTGAGATGCGTAGGCGGAGGACCAAAAAAAACGTATGAGTCTCTAGAGAGAGTAGCCTGACTTCTCTATAAATACACGACGGACTGGCCGATTTCGACTTAAAGCAGCATGGAACGCTTCGACGTTGAGCAAAGCAAGCTGCACTCGGGTTTGCGAAGTTTTTGATTAACTCCAAGAGAGATTTTCTCCTACTTGTGTTTTATCTCCCATTTTTAAGGGTTTTCGCTCGATACTGTTAGTTCTGAGGTCATGAAAATAAGTTTGATCTGGTCCCAACATGGGAGCGAATTGTGGAATTTTCTTGGGATTTGGTTGGCTATGACTCGCCAGAACTGAAGTGGGCTGTTTGTGTGGAATTTGGTATTAAATGGCGCCGAGATTGATAAAGGCTGAATTGGCCGCTTGATCTGCTAAAAACACGGGACCGAAGTGTTAGAATTTCGGGGAGGCGATTCGGGGCAATCTAGACACTGCTACGGACTGTTATAGGTCTGCATAATTATCCACAAATTATGCTTGGTGTTTATGAGACCGGTAATGGGTAAGGAATCTCTTGCCTCCAAAAAGTGAAACCAGATTGACAAGTGGCCGCCGTGGACAAATTTCCACTGCTGGTTTCGACTCAGTAAAAATGTACCCCGGCGAGGATTTTGGGCCATAAATGTCCATGTTTTGGTATGGATCAAGCCGGGAATGGTCAGGATTATGTCTGCCAAGGTGAACCGTTGATTTGTGATTTTTAGGGAATATTAACCGAGGGTTTCTACTATTCCCCGAAATAGTGCGTTCTAAGAATATATTTTCATTGAAATTATTGTTTGGTTAAGTAATTCGAACTCACCTGCTTGTGTTTGAACATTAGCCCAAGAGAGTTTAATTTGATGTGTGAATGATAATTACATAACATGTTTGTGTGATTTAATTTTTGTGCTTAGTATCTCATGTTTATATATTTGCATGTGGAGTGGGATCGACCGGGAATCGGCATACATGCATTCCATATGCACTCGAACATCCTAGGATTATAGAGTTAGTGCACTCGAGATGAGTCTAGAGGAAAGTGGTTCTGAGGGTAGTCTAAAAATATTAAAAATGATCGGAGGTAGTCCAAACTAAATAATATATCAACCGTCTGAGTGGCCTGCAATGATATATATTCATCTGAGGGTAGTCCATTAAAATAATTAATATATATCACCGTCTAGCGCCCAATTGATATATATTCATCGGAGGGTCAGCCTACTCAATAAAAATGATAATTCTCATACGAGGCTGTGGGCGAGTGTGAGAGAGCCTGGTGAGACTCGGATCCGAAGTTGGTCATGTAGACATTCGCAGACCGCATTTGCTTGAATGTGTGTTTAAATTGGAACATTGCAATCGCACTCCTGGTGGTGAGTAGCCCACTTGGGGTATGATTCTCCTATCGAGCTTTAGTCACCCTGTCGTGGGATCCCTTTGGCTGTGTACATGGAGCGGCGAGGAGACGGCTCGGCCCCAGAGGTCGAGATTGTCAGAAGAGCTCTAATGTGGCTTGCCGATGTTTACATGTATTAACTCCTTAAGTTTAATATATGTATTGTATAAGAGTAGTTTATTAACTCTTGAAACTATTGGATAGTTTGATATATTATTGAGTACTCAAGTATGTAAATATGGCTACACATTATATATTGCATATATCGGACTGCTTCTGGGGATGTGCATTCGTTGTGTATCGGTATCTGGGGTAGAGCCCGTACAAAGGAGACTCGCCCGATTTTCTAAAGTGGCACGGTAAATCCGACGCCCACTTGTATTCGCGCTGGTTGACGGTAGTCAACTGACCCCCGGTCAGCCACAAATTGGCATCGTGAGCTTAGGCATACGAATACTAGAAGCTCTGCTCAGCATCCATCACCACTAGGTGGCTCGATGTGGAGCATAGGTGTGTGGAAACCATAGATAGAAAAATTTGGGCTTAGGGCCATGAGTTGAGGAAGAGCATCACCACTAGGTGTGGTTCGATGCTCGGTTTAGGTATGAGATTACCTAGGAAATCACGGGACAAAACTAGGACACTACATGCACGTGTGTTGATTGGGTGTTTACAGTGTGTAAACTTGAACCAAGGAAATAAACAAAGTAAATTCATAATTTATTTGGTTTAGAGGTGAAGAAATTTAATTTTTGAGGTTTTACAGTTGTAAAACCGATTTAAAATTAAATGAAATAAATTTTACAAAGTTATTTGGTTGTGGGAAAATAAGAAGAAATATTAGCAAAGAAAATAAATTTTTTGTTAAATTTATTTGGTTGTATGGAGAAGAAAATAATTTTCTAAGATTTTACAAGTGGTAAAATTGAAGAAAATGGAAGAAAATAAATTTTTATAAATTTATTTGAGCGAGAAATTTTTCGCTGGAAAATCGAAAAGGAAAATAAATTTTATAAATTTATTGGTTATGAAGTGAGAAAATAATTTTCTATGTTTTATGGGGTATAAAATTTAAGAAAATGGAGAAAATAAATTTTTATAAATTTATTTGAGTGTCCAAGAAAATGAAAAATGATTTTTGTGATTTTTTTGTGATTTTTCAAATTACTGAAATAATAGAGAAAAAATTTTACTAGTGAAAACGAAAAAAATTTATAAGGGTGAAATTTGAAGGGCTACTCGCCTGCATTGTATTAGAGAAAGGATTTTGTATTGCAAACAGTTGATTTATATTGCAATAGGGAAGGTTGCATGGCCGGATTGTATTGCAGGAATAAGTTGGCCGAAGCTTGCAATACAAACCGTATTGCAACAGACATCAGATTTGTGGCTGTTGGCCGAGTCACGATACAAAACTTGTAATGCGACGCAGGCCAGCATAGCCGGTGCCGGGCGCATGTGGGGCGCCGCAGAGGGGCGCTGCGGGGGCAAAGTGTGTAATGCGATGCCGGCCGGCGCAAAGTAGCGCCGCGCACAAAGGCAGGGCGCTGGCACGCGGGCGACGGGGCGGCGGCGGGTTCGCGGCGGGCGCTGTGAGCGTAGCGCAGCTAGGGCGGCACGGCGTGCGGACGCTATTCAAGGCGACGCCGCGTGGCACGGCAGAGGCAAAGGCGGGCGCCGCAGCAATGCGCGTTGCGAGCGCGCGTAGACGGCGCGGGCGTATGTGGGCTCACTTCGCTCGGCGTGCTGGGCGCGCTTGTGCCGGGCGTACCGGGCCGGTCGCCAGGGCGGCTTGGTGCACGCGCACTTGGCCTGCCGACTCGCTTTGGAACCAAAGCCGACCAAGACGTTTCATGAGTCATTAAATGAACACTGTTCATTGTAAAATAAAAAAATTTTCGAAAAAAATTAAAATAAAATTTATTAAATTCAAATAAAATCAAATAAAATCAAATAAATTTTGATAAAATTTTCGAAAAATAAAATTTTCAAAAATAAAATTTTTGAAAATAAAATTTTGTTGAAAACAATATTTTAAACGAAATTGACGGCGTATACACCGAGTTATGTGTATGGGATTAGTGTCTCTGGCCGTGGGTTATGCCTTAGAGATACTGTATTGATTTAACTACCATTTGAAATGGTGATCATACGTAGTTATACTAACATATGCATGGTGTGATGCGTATAGGAAATGGGTGAATGCTAAGGTTGGGAATTATACCTTGTGGATTGGGGTGCTGAAATGAACAAGAGCCTAGAATTTTATGTAATTAAATGAATTAGCGGTTGGAATTTAGCACCACTTAGGAAATGAACGGGTTAGTTCACGGTTGTCAAGTCTATTAGTAATCAGCATCTGCATTACTAGTCAGACTGAAATGAAAAATTAATTGATTTTTGTTGCCATGTTGATTGTGTAAATGGCTGGTAGAGGGCGAGGACGTAGAGAACGTCCACGGGGTACAGGTCAGGCACAATCAGTGTTTGATTAGCAGACTTTTGCCGAGGCTGTAGGTATTACAGCGAATGCTATAGCACAGGCTGGTATAGCAGTTAGATAAGAAGATCCTAGTAACCTTCAGAGGTTTAGGGCGTATCATCCTCCGACATTCATAGGGGGGAAAGATCCGATGGTGCATACCATGTGGTCATGATCAAAGTAAGCTGAGGCTGTTGAGATTACCTCTGACGCCGACGGATTAGACTACCGGCGTCAAATAGAGAAACGAGGCCCAAATATGGTGGAATGGGCAAGGACCTCGTAGACCTTGGGAGGAGTTTGCCACGTGAATTCTCCCCAAAGGGGTTGGGGTGGCATGAATAGGTAATGATATATCGAGGTTGTGAGTTAGAGATCTCGGGGACTCTACTCACAATGGACCTGAGGATTATGGACATGTCAGAGTTCGAGGTCATCCTGAGGATGGATTGGTTGATAGCTTATAGGGTCGTTATTGATTGTAGCGTAGAGGATTCACCGCCTACCACGCAGCTGTGACTCCCGTGGTATTTCAAGGGGGACAAGCATGACATTTTTCCCGCACAAAGATACGAGTCCAAGTGTCGTGTGGACAGCTAGCTGGGTTACCAAGTAAGCCTTACTCCTAGAGGATCGCAGGCGAGACCCGCACTTAGATCTACCTCGAGTGGTTTCAGAGTACGCGAATATTTTTCCGTATGAGCTTTCACCTCGACTACTCTCCACATGCGGATGTAGACTTCAGATCGAGTTACACCGGGTACTTTAACTACTCCCATTCCGCATAGGATGGCACAACCGCTGAGTCAGAGAAACTCGCAGAGTCTCAACTGATGGGCGGCTATCGACAAGGGGATTGTTAGACCGAGCACTTCACCGCTAGGTGCTTCCTTGCCTCTAGTCGCGAAGAAGAGGGCAAGACCCTTCTACGTGAAGTGGCTATAGACGTGAACCGGGTTATGATCCGTAATCTGACTCATTAATGAGATCGATGATTTATTTGATCGCTTGAGAGGAGTGCGAGTCTACTCCAAGATAGAATCTTCTCGCACTGGCTGCAAGTCATTAATGAGAGTTGGGTGGAGACAAGATATCCCTAAGACTGCTAGGACGCGTCGGGGCACCCTGAGTTTACTAAGTGATGCCTTTGGATTGACGAATGCGCCGCCGGCATTCATGGACCTCTTATGCATAGGGTAACCACCCCATCTAGATCAGCCACTGTAGTCTTCTGGGACATTGATCTACTCCCGCCGAGAGCGGAGCATGAGTATCACTGAGGATTGTGCTGCGCCGTCGAGAGACCATCACTTGTATACCAAGCCCGCAAGTGCGAGTTTTAGCTTACTCGAGGGGATTTCGACACGTGGTGTCGCACCATGAGTGCCGGCTGACTCTAGAGAAGGTCAGGGAGGCAAGACGATTGTGAGACCGAATGTCAATCTTCAGATACGTAGTTTCTCGGGATCACTGGTATCAAAGTAGAGATTCGAGGATGGATTGAAGTTGTCCATTCGATAGGATCGTAGGACTTCACCTATTTGTGAGATGACTCCATGGTTGGGGCGCCCGACCATAGAGATTATGATACTGGAACACTGATACGGTGTTGGTAGCGAGAGGAGGATCAGCTTCTCCTAGTTCTGTGAAGAGTGCGTAAGACTTCGTCACACTAGTTTCAGGACTAGGCCGTGGATTGGGCACGAGTGACGGATTGCCCTAGAGACAAGGATCCCAAGATTCCTCGGGACAATGCAAACCCAAGCAGCCACAGTGACATGAGAGTATATAGCCTATTCCTCCACACCCTAGTGCTTAGAGGAACCAGCCAGTTCTCGAGGTGCTATACAAGCACTCCCACTGAAGACAGCCTAGGCCGCAGGGGCCAGAGTGTGGGTCGGGCCCAGTGATGGCATCGAGTTCGCGCAAATGGGAAGCTGCAGGAACCTTAGGTGGCAGATCTATCGGGTCGCCGATGTCGCTTGACATGGGTGAGATGACAACCATTGGGTCACAAGAATCGAGACATAGCCTAAGCTGTCACAATTCGACACCGATATCGATTTGGGCTTAGAGGTTAAGGCCTTTAGAGAAGCCAAGTATAGATGTTCTTCCCTAGGGTGTAGGGGGAGAGTTGACATGATAGGTCGGGATTATGAGTAAGAGATCTCCAAGATTCTGCTCATGGTGGAACCGAGATTGGCTGCCAGCGCATGACACACACGCTTATGTGCACAACATCACGGTCGAGTATGGCTGTGGGTGCACGGTATGGTCATTCACCACTCGTGAGTGTGGGTCGAGTTTGTCTTTAGGATCCGTCCCATGAAGACTCATGGTTGAATCAGGAAATGTAAGAGGCCGGAAGTGTAAGCCGTAAGAGTTGTGTTGCTCGAGATGAAAAACACGACAAGGTTATCACGCAGACTTAGAGTCGAGTGATGAGCCTGGGTGACTCGAGGCTCAATACCCCTTTGAAATTTCCTCATTGATGTCATTGAAGCCGGGCAAGGGCTCTAAGTAGGGATGATATGCATGGCATGGATTGAGTTGATACCCATTGATTGTCATGATTGTGACCTCGAGAGGTTAGCTAAGTCACACACCAAAGGCATCGTGCGTAGCTACGTGTGTATGGATTACATAATGGGTGTTAGAGGGCATATAACATGTAACCCGGATCATAAGTGGTAGAGGATAAATTGCCTTAGTGGAATTCGGGCCACAACAGTCGCTAACAAAGAGGTGCAATGAATTTACACCATGAGTACTGTGATGGAAGGCCATGGTGATCATCATATGCTTCGGACCTGAGGTGGAAGAGAGCTCCATCATCGTCTCGACTGATAAGAGACACCTATGAGAAGGTGAGTTTGATATGATAGCTGCCTTTTTACTAGCCGTGAGCCGACAAAAGAGAGCTATGCTGATGTGCGACGCCTAATTTAGAGTCCGAGGTGCTGGTGATCGCCAGAGGTGACGCCAAGAGAGAGTGGTCGCCCGCAAGTACGAAGCTATCGCCGAGATTCATCGGACTTTCAGATATCAGAGGATAGGCACCAGCGCATCGGGTCGGGCGCATCGCCCCAAAGATGACGTGTCCACGAGGTATTTCACGCCTCCGCGTTCGAAATATTCCCGCATCCAAATTTCATGCATGGATCGTGGCGATTGAGATTGACACCGACTGACCTTCGGCGATGAATCGGCGCTACATTGCTCAGAAAGCGTTGATCGTGCTCTTTACACGCTGAAGTAATCATGATGGGCGTTATATACTATGATTAATGGCGGAGGAGTCAACGCGGGAGCGCCAGACACGATATAAACGCACCTATCCCTTCGTTTAGGGATGAAGGTACGTAATTTAGTCGCTTAAGGTTTAAATGATTAGTTTATGCATGATGTAGCGCGCCGCAGTATATGCATAAAGCGTGACGGTGATTTGTCCTTTGAATGATCAATCTTTGGCGGGAAGCGGAGAACGTAGACCCGAGAACCACCTCTGAATAAGGGCAAATTGCACTTTAATACAAAATTGTAATTACGGTTAAAAATCCGTAATTAATTCCTTCTGATCTCGGATGACAAAACGGGATTGCACATGGAACTGTCACAAATCTGGGGCAAGACGTAAAACTTCATAATTCTTTCGAGACACTCTGAAATTTACACGCTTTTCTCTCGAGGTAACGGGTTTCGTAATGGAATCTGTTTTCGATGCTAATTTAAATCCACATATAACATGTACTCATGTACCATAAGTGGTATGAGTAGAAAACGATGAAATGGACTCCGCCGAGGTAATACGAATATCAACTGAAAAAGGGACATAAATGTCATTTTTGAATGTTAATGAGCTAGATGCCAAATTAGAGAATAGTGCTTCATCTCTCCCATTTTAAAAACAAGCCAAAACGTGCGGACTCAAACCAGCGGAGATGCAAAGAGGGTGGAGGACCAAATGGTGATTCTGCAGAGAGTCTCCGACTCTTAGAAATACACGCGATCTTAACGCGACTTCACTATACAGCGGGAAAATGCCCTCTAGCGGCAGCCACGCGGACCCCTGCCTATGGTAGCTTTTGACAACCAACCCAAGACAGATTTTCTCCCTACTGCTTGCTATTCCCATTTTTGCCAGTTAATGCTTCTGCTACTAAGGCCGAGGGTCGTTGATCGTCCCAAAACACAATCGACCAGGGGAATTTTCTTGGGATTTTGTCAATGTGACTGCCCGTAACTCAGCGGGCTGTTTGTGTGGAATTTGGCATTAAAATGCATGCTTCGAGATGATAAAGGTCGACTGGCACGCCATCACCCTAAAACATGGACCGGGCGTTAGAATCTCGTGGAGGCGACTGGGGCAATCTAGACACCGGCATGACTGTTATGGGTCTTTGTGATAATTTATTCAATAAATTATGCCAAAGCGAGGACCGTAATGGTAGCAATTCGCTGTCCAAAAAGAACTGAGATTAGACAAGTGGGTTGCCTGCGACGCCCACCGGGCTGGTTTCGTGGATCGCAAAAAACAAAATTCCGGTTGTGAGATTTGGGCCATAAATGTCCATGTGTTTTGCATGACCGGGCCTGTGAATGGCCGTGATCGCGGGTTCACAAGGTGAACCGCTGATTTGTGATTTTTCGAATATTAACCGAGGGGTTTCACCATATTCAAATAGTGTTCTAAGAATATATTTTCGTGGAAATTATGTGTTTGGTTGGCACTCGAATCGAATTGCCAGGTTTCGAACATTACCTCAAGCAGAGCCCACTTCATGTAAAATGATAATTACATAACATGTTTGTGTGGATTTAATTTCTTATGCGAGTGTATTCATGTTTCTATATTTGCATGTGAGTACTGAATCGAATCGCATACATGCATTCCATATGCAATCGGAACATCCTAGATTATGTGAGTTACACGAGATGAGCTCCAGAGGAAGTGGTTCTGGAGGGTAGTCTAAAATATTAAATGATCGAGGGTAGTCCAAACTAAATAATATATCAACTGGCTTCTGAGCGCCCTTGATATATATATCTGTCGTAGGGTAGAACCATTAAACAATTAATATATCAATCGGCCGAAGCGGCCCAATTGATATATATTCATCTGAGGGTTGCCCACTAATAAAATGATAATTCCTCATACTATATTTAGAAGTAGTGTGAGAGAGCCGTAGAGGACTCGATCTGAGTTGGTCATGTAGACATTCAAGTAGGATCATGACACTTGCTTGAATGTGTGTTTCTTAAATCTGGAACATTGCACCGCACTTTAGGTGGTGAGTGCCCACTTAGGGCGATTCTCCCATCGAAACTTTTGAAATTTCACCCCCGTCGTGGATCCTTTTACAGTACATGGAGCGTGGCGAGAGACTGCCTACCAGAGGCCGAGCACTCAGAAGAAAGTTTTAACGGCTTTGCTTTGATGTTTTACATGCACAGAACTCCTTAAGTTTAATATATGCTTGTATAAGAGTAGTTTATTAACCTCAAAACTATTTGATATAATTGATATGCATATCGAGGTATCATACGGGCCAAGTGGCCATATCGATATGAGACAGGATATAATGACCGCTGGGACAGATCATAGTGCATTGTATTTGGGTAGAGCTTCCGCACAAAAAGGAGACTCCGCCTCGATTTTCTAAAGTGGCATCGGGCAATCTGACATTCCACTTGTATTCCAAGGGGTTGATCGGGGTGAGTCAACGGACCCCCTGCTTGAAGGCCACAACATTCTTCAATTTTAATACGGACATTATGTTCTTCATTATGTTGAGATAAGAACCACATGTAAAATTCATACTTTACTTTTTACCATAATAAGAAGGAAAAAAGTACTTCTATTATATTTTATATTTACAATTTAAACTTTTTTGATAAAATAAATAGATAAAATTTATATCACGTCAAAAGCGAAAACTAAAAAGACTAAATCGGTTTAAAAAAAAAAAGATCAAATCATGATAGAAAGTCCAAGATAAATAAAATATAACGTGAAAATAAATCTAAGGTTCCTCATATCTTATGAAATATATATATATATATATATATATATATATATATATATATATATATATATATATATATATATAATTCTAAACTATGATCAAAGGATGTCAAAGCTGATCAAGATGACCCGAATTCTGTTCACGTAATACATGATATTATTGATTTTTGCCCTTGAAAATCAATTTATTAATTTAAGTTTGGGGAGCTCAACAGTGATTCATAGGATGAAGTATTGGTCTCAGACTAACTAATCTGTTCTGCTACGGCCCCATAGATCTGGTTCGGGAACATTGAAATCGGGTTATGATTTCTACATTTAAAACCAGTAGGGTCGGATGGATTTTGTCTCGGTTTCGCCTCTGATTATATAATTACAAATTCATCTTCTATATATATTTATTGATTATATAATTACAAAAGGGATGCTATAGTGTTCTGCACACTAACAACATCAAGTAACTCACAACAGCTTACCAAAATTGGGACTCAAGGATGCCAAGATAGAGAAACTCAACACTCTTGAAGGCTGTGGTGCTTTTGCGAACTTCATTCATTTATTGGCATATTTTCAGAAGCTGTATTTTTAAAGGAGCTTAATTTTAGATAGTGGAACTGTAGAACCGGCTTATCGCCCTCATATTTCTCGAACTCTGACCTCAGTGTCAGAAGTTCGAGAAATTTCCGATATGATCTGCAATATGGGATGTTTAAGGAGGCTTGAGTTATTTGAGATGCTGGTAGCAAAGAACTACGGTATAAAGATTGAGTTCTTGATATTTCAAACTCTTAATCTCTCAAAGTAAGAGTCTGAGAAATTTCCGATATGATCTTGTGAATATGGACTTTAAGCAGGCTAAAGTATCCGACTGGTATTAAAGAACCCAAGGTGTTTTGATATTTGGAATCTCTTCAATCTCTTAGCCTCACAGGTTGCCTCTAAACTTCAAGAAATTTTAGAGATCTAAGAATGTGAAACATTTAAAGTATCTTCTTCTGTTAACTGCTATTAATTCAACTAGTACAAGTGCTAGAGGCTCTTATGCATCTCTCCCCACTAAGGTCTAAGTGATTTTGAGAGGTTCCTGAGATCCAAAAGAATATGGAAAACTGAAGATCCAGTCTTGCAACACCATATAAAAGACAACCACCTCATTCAATAAGATATCTCACCTACTCTGTTAAGTTCTCAGATAATCTATAAAAACCTGAGAGCTCTTCTTGTAGCCACATTTGTCACATGAAATCCCTAAAAGAAATTCTCTCAATTTTTGGTTGTTCAAATCCAGAGTGCTTGAGGTGAGACTCAAGGAGATATAGAATTACTTTAGAAAGACTGAATTCTATTTTTGCGTTGATGTGGTTAAGTGTGACGCCCCCATTTCCCTGTGGTCCATTCGACCACCGTTAACTCAAGGAAAATCTCACACAGGTGTCTCAATCATGAGAACCATACATGAGTGAAAATGGCCACATTGGCCTACACATCATACTCACCAAAATATAATCAACTATATTACCATAGTTTCAAGAGTTATTACATCACTTTTAATACGAACACATATTGTAATTAAGACTTCTAATACATGCTCTTTACAAAATATCTTCAGCCATTGAACCGGCTTCTTTCTTAAGCAGCCTCTAGTGAGCCCGGTTCCCAAACACTTCCATATACCCCAGAAGAGATTTCTTGACAGTAGGCACGCCCAAGAGTGGAATTGTCTCTGCATGGGTTACTCTTTCTTTCGCCTAAGTGCAACATGTAATGGCAACTAAACACATTCAGTTGTGCATGATTTCTACTTGAATATCTACATGCCCAATCCCATGTCTTGAGTTCTCACCGACTCCCTCACACATGCCTAAGCCATGTATGAAAATCATTTTCCAAACAAAAATATTTGTTTTAATTGAGGACAACCCTCCGATATAAATACGTTGGACAATCCTTCGAAGTGAATTTATCAAAATCCTCCTCAAACAATCAAGGGCCCTCCGACGTGAATTGTTGGACTATCTTCCCAACACAATTCTTCGGCCAACTTTCCGATAAAATTATTATTTTTAATAATTTTACAAAAGAATTCATCGTTTGGACAACCCTCCGATTTTATTTGTCATGCACTCACACCTACCATTCTAAGGTGCCTTGCATATGAAACGTGACAGACATTTCACAACAATTCATGTTAATATATTTTAAACATGCATATACTAACAAAATTTAACTCACAACATCATGTTATTCAATTCATAGCAATAACATCAAAATTAGCTCACATGGGCTGATAAACAATTCAAGAAATTCATTTTGAATCACCCAAGCAACACAAACCACACACAAGATCATGTGAACAGTAAAACCCTAGGTCTCCAAAACTGTTCATGACCACATTAAGGATTTCTTACTCGATCCAAATCTGATGGAACCGAAAACACGGTCATCTAGGCCTTAACAAATCCCCATCCATTAAAATGGCTCTTAGCCAAAGAATAAATCAAGTAGGAGATCTAATTCCTACCTGAGTTATCTAAACTCCACAAATCTGTGTCCACCCGTAGCCCTCAGAGCGTAGGATCAATCTCTCTTCATCTGACACGAGAACCGACGGTCCGAAAGAAGGGAAATCTAGAGAGAAGTTGGAATTTCTCTCTCTAAATCCGTTTCTCCCCCTTCACTGCACGTACCGGGCAAAACAATGGAGAAGAAGATGTCTTTTCTTCTTTTCTTTTCTTTAATTCCCCTTTTGTCCTTTAGTTTGACTTTAAGGGCTTTTTGACACATGGCTCAATCTAAGTCATTTATCTCCTATCCTCTCACTAATCATGCAACATGTGTCACATGGGTACATGTAGTAGGTGACCCTTGTCACATCACATGTCTCTCACAAGCTGTTATACGACACTCGACACTAGGTGCCTCGAAAGACGTGAAATTCCGAATATCTTGGAATTCGACGAAATTCGACGTGGTAGCTAGATTTCACAAGACGATTCCAACGCTGAAATCTTTTTCTTCATCCGAGATCTAGAAAAAATTCTTGATTTTGATTGAAATTACCATTTTACCCTTTTTTAGAAAATTAGAATTTTCTCGGGTTTTACGAGTTATAACAAAGCTGCCATCATCAATTGAACATCTAAAAGGTCTTATATGGTTGGAGTTGAACAATTGTGAGAATCTTGAGACTCTTCCCAACAACATTGGTAATTTGACATGTCTTCATGCTCTTCTTGTTCATAACTGTCCAAGGCTACAAAAATTACTCGACAGTTTGAGAAGTCTGCAGTGTTGCTTAAAAACACTAGATTTAAGTGGTTGCAATCTGATGGAAGGAGCAATCCCCAGTGATTTATGGTGTTGTGTTCTCATTGTTGACATTAAATGTGAGCGAAAACAATATTCGTCGCATACCTATTGGCATCATTTAACTTTCTCAACTAAAAACCCTTATAATGAATCATTGCCTGGTGCTTGAAGAAATTTCAGAGCTTCCAATAAGTCTAAGATGTATAAAAGCACATGGTTGTCCATGCTTGGAAACTTTGTCAAGTCATCCAATACTATGGTCATATCTTCTCAACTGCTTCAAACCACAAATTCAAGTACGATTTTTTGTAAATGCTACTTAATTTTTATTTTATTTTATTTATGAAGGCATGAGATCTAAAAGCTATACTTTTATTCAGGACTTTGTAAAGAGAACATATGTTATATCCACAGAAAGTCGAAAAACCAATGTTGTTATTCCAGGAATTCATGGATTACCAGGGTTGGTAAGTCATACTAGTATAGGACATGAAATAAGGATACAGCTTCCCAGGAATTGATATGAAGATAGCAACTTCTTGAAGTTTGCTTTATTTTGCCATCATGTTCCACTCGATGATGATGATGATGATGATGATTATATATGCGAGACAATAGATGGTGATACCCTTCCACCAGATATTGATTTTCCAACTGTCCATTTGTGGATATCCCATGGTGATCAATTTGAACACATGACTCATACAATTTAATCCAACTTGTAAATCATACATGAACTTTGGTTTGGAACCCGATCTTCTTGACTACTACAGCAAGAGTAGTGCATCATCATCAAATCCATCAATAAGGGTGACCTATTTCCCTCATATTGAGATTCCAAGCAAGTATCGATCTAGTTGGCGGAACAACTTTAAGGTTTGCTTTGTGGGTGCTTTCGAGTGTGGCAAGAAGGTAACTTTCAAAGTGGAAAGCTGCGGGATCCATCTTATATTTGACGATGCCCAAGATAATCATCAACAGGGCCTTCGGCTATTCAATGTCAAAAGAGGCCATGATGATACCGAGGATTGATTACTCACATCACACAAAATTCATGACAAATCTAGTGTCCTAACTCCCTCACCTAAGGTACATCTCTATTTTTCATTTACTCTGTCAAGTTTAAAATATTTATTATAATTAGTGAAAAATAATAATACTAAAGTATCGAGACTGTAAGACCCGAGAAAATTCCAATTTTCTAAAAAATAGTAAAACGGTAATTTCGGTCAAAACCTGAAATTTTTCTAGATCTCGGATGACAAAACGGACTTCATCGTTTGGAATGGGTCTCGTAAATATAGCTACCACATCGAATTTCGTTGGTCGATCTTTGTTGAATTTAAGTGTTTGAGGCAGCAGGGTGTCGGTCTGCGTAAAACGAGGTTTGAGAGACATGTGATGTGTAAAAGTCACCCTCTTACATGCCCGTGTGACTGCATGTTGCATGAGTAGAGAGGATGAGATGGATGGCTTAGATTGTGCCAAATGTCAAAAATCAAGATGAAGGGACATGGAAGGAATTAATGAAAACTTTAATTGAATAAAGACAAAAGCAAATAGTTCTCTTCTCCAAAGGAAAAGAGAAAATCGACAATGGGTGTGGAAATCAGATTTTTAGAGAGAGAAAGAGCTCCTTCTCTCTAGATTTTTGGCTGTTCGGATGTCAGGTTCTCAAAGCGAGCAAGAAATAAGTTATTATGCGGCGAGGCTAAGCGTGGACAACGATTTGGTGAGTTCAGCAACTCCGAGAGTAAGGATCTTTCCTACTTGTGTTTTTCTTTGGCTAAAGTCATTAAATGGTTGGGGATGTTATGAGGCTTGAGTTAAGCGGGTGTTTCGGTCTCAAACATTTTGAGCAGAGTGGAGAAAATCTCCATTGTTGTGGTCGTGAATAGTGCCAGCAGAGGGTTTCCTTTGTTCATGAATAGTGACGTGATTTTGGTGTGAATTTTTTGTGTTGTTGAGTGATTCAAAATGAATTGCTTATCAATTACATTAATCAGCCCATGTGAGCTAATTTTGGTGTTATTGATGTAGATTTAATAACATGGTTGTCAATGAATTAATTATGTTATTATATACATGTTTTATAGTAGCATGAGTTTGTTTGGGATTGATATAATGCATTCCTTATGCCTTGGGGCACCCTAGAATATTAGGAGTGAGTGCATGATATGAAGTGAAGAAAGTAGCAATGTTTGAAGGAATTTCGATAGAAGATTTTCAGAAAAATTCTGCCCCGGAGAGTTGTCCATGGTTCATCTGGAGCGGACCCATGTATTTGTTTGAGATATCCAGCAATTCACCTTGGAGGTAGTCGATGTGTTGCAGTGATGTGAGTTTTCGAGAACAAAGAAACTTTGTTTTGAAAGCTTGATATTTACTCACATTCGGCTTAGGCATATGTGAGGAGTCGGTGAGGACTAGGGACATGGGATTGGTCATCCCTAGACATTGGTAGGTTCATGTAATTACTTGGATGTGATTGTTCCCGCCGCATGACATGTGCACTTAGGTGGGAAGTAACCCATGTAGAAAATTTTGCCCTGCGGGCTTTGCTCACCTTTGTCGAGGGACCATTATTTCGAATACGGTGAGTGTACGGGAGACCGGCTCGCTAGTGGCAGCGTTTAGAAAAGCGAGTGTGGCTTTGGTATTGATTTTGTATAACATGTATTAGAATTGTAACTTTTAATATATGTTGAATTAAGAGTAATGTAAAAAAAAAAACTCTTGAACCATGCAATATAGTTAGTTGGGATGTATTTTGTAGTGTTAATGCGAGGCGAGTAGTAATTATTTTACTCGCATGTGGACCTGTGGTCATTAATAAATTGTTAGGACGGGTTTGTGTCTTGGGTAGAAATTTCACTTGTACAAAGGAGGGGCGTACTTGATTTTCATGAGTGAGTGTCGGGTTACACGACATCCACAGTGTCCTAGCAGGTTATTGAAGGGTTGTAAAAGCGGGACACCACGGTTTTGGGCGATCATAGAAACTGACTTCTAATTTTTTAGATCATAGGAGGTTGAATGTAATTATTAGATATATTCGATCGAGTAATTTAAAATGACCTCACTTTATTTTAATTATTTATTCTTAGCCATCCCAAAATAATTTTCATAAAACATTTGAGTATTTATTCCAACTTATCCTACAAAATGAATTAGAATGATGAACCATACTCAAATTTTATAAGTTAAAAGAATCCAACTTAGAAGGTAAAATTGGAATATTGTGCATATAGATCAACATAAAGGTACGGATATTGATTTTGTGGACAAATTTTTATTTGAATATTTTTCATTTATATGGTTGTGGTTTTTTATTTTTTATTTTTGTAAATTGTTTAATTATGTTATGAGTATATTTGATCGGTAAACCATGCATGGATTTTAGTTAATTTTTCTCTCGTGATAAATCATATGTAAATCGATGCCTAGATCATTATCACGGAGGAGCTATCGACTCTTCCAATGTCAAAGAGGCCACGATGATATGGAGGATTGATTACGAGGTACATCTTCTCTCTTTTTCATTTTCATGTATGATGATCATTTAATAATATATAATAAAGTATTAAGATAACTTCTAATGTTGTTATATGTTTGGGAGGTTGGGTGGTATTGAATATATCGGCGTCATTAAAATGAACTCATTTTTCTCTTTTCCTTAATTTTTTTATGATTTTATTTTAATTGGTGAATTATTCTTAATCATCCCAAAATATTTTTTAAAACATATATATGAGTATTTATTCTAACTTATCCTAAAAATAAATTAATGAATTTAGAATTTGTTCTTCCCTAATTTATGTTCTCCTTAATTTCTATAGTTGAAATCAAACCCTAGAATTTGTGTTTCTCTAATTTTGATTCGAAATCAAACCCCAAAATTTTTGCATGTCCTAATTCAGCAAGTGTTTCCCATTTGTATTTTTGTTATTTTATTAGTGTAATACAAAGTTACAATGACTGTGATGTATTCTTGTTGTAGGATAACCAGTGTCGATTCTTTCTATGGCATGATCAGGAGGCAAAGGTGGTGATTAACAACTTGATCAAGGAGAACATGCAGTTGCAGGAGGAAATCAAGGATATGAAGAAAATTTGTCATTGTGGACATGATCAATTCGGTTTGTGGAAAACTATTTGTATTGCTCTATTTTTTGTAGGAATTTTTTTCTTTGTCATTGCTCTGTTTTTTGTAGGAATTTTTTTCTTTGTCATTGTTGTAGTTAAAGAGATGAACAGTTGAGCCTAGTTGAGTTAATGTGATAATTGGGGAGTATTTTTGAGTTGTATGCTGTCTCAAGTTGAAGTTCAATGTAATTGGTGTCAAGTTGAGTTCGAAAATGTATACTTAATTACATTTTGAATGTATGCTATTCCGTGTATTCATATAGGATTGATTAATATATCCTAGACAAATTCAATGTCAATTTTTGAGCCAAGTTCAATATCATGTTTACAAAAAAAGGCATCCCAAGAATGAAAATAAGCCAAATATTGCATGCCATATACATGACCCGAGGTCATGTTCTTTACAACCAAAATGACCAAATAAAAATGCATGACAAACAATGAACGAATACGCTTGTCATAAACATCAACCAAGGTTACGTTCTTTACAACCAAAATGATTATTTGTAAATGAAGTTGTTGTTTACATTTTCATCTTACAAAAAATGACCAAAACCAAAAAACAAGCTGTCAAAGTACCCTTCCAAAGAATCCAAACAACCAAAAAAGTTTCATGAATTTGTTTAGTCTAATTAATAAAATGTAACTTTGTTTTATATAGTAAATTATATTGTAATGTCTATTATATAAGTTAATTAAGAATTTAAAAAATATTAATTGAAATAAATTATTGAATTTAGAAACAAAAAAGAGGCTAAATTTTTATTTAAATTCATTAATGTATTATTACAGAACTTCTCCAGGTATTATATGTTTTAAATTGCATACTTGTCTTGAAAGTCTGAGTTGATATAAGCATGAATTAATATTTAAAGGTGAAACAATTGGAGAATGTTTTGATTTCATAAACTTCATGGCTGTATTTCAAACTCATATCATATTTGATTTCAGCCTCAATCAAACAGTTGAGAAGCAAGACCATTAATTTTATTAGGAATTATCGAGGGGTGAATATAGATTTTGAAACTTACTTGACAAATTTTAATAAAAATTGTTTTTTCTTTGTGAGAAATCATGTTTCTAATGATATATTTTGACTAAAACAACTTGCTCAAATATTTTTCATCCATTTATTCTTCCCCGATGATATAAAATGATGAAGATGATAGGAAGACCAATGCATTCATTATTATTTTTTTATATTCATTTTGTATTACAGCATTGTAGTATTCTGTTTTTGGATTCAAACTTGAGATTTTTGGTAAACTCATCACATATTTTTGTCACTTAAACCAGACCTCAAGGGCATGCATTCGGCATATTTAAACATCTACATTGAATAAGAAATGTATAATTGTATGGTTCCGTAAAACTTATCATTGCCATAAAGGTTAAAAGGATGACTTTCATTGGATACCAGTTAATACAGGTGAATGGATATAGAAATTTGTTTTACGGCTTAGTTTAATTTGTTGGAAGGAAGACCTGCAGGGTAAATTTGTTTTTATTTATTTATTTATTTATTTATTGAAATTTTGTTTCTGGCAAATGCATCCATTTGGGTTTAAATTATATGAATAGAGAAATGTAGACGGCTAAAGTGGACTGTACTGATCATTTTTAAATCTTATTTTTGGCAGATGCGCCCATTTTCGATATAATTTATGGGAAGCTAGAGTACTATTCTGATTGTTAAATTTTATTTTTGGCATTTACATTTGGGCTGTGTTAACACCTATTTTCAATGTAATTTATAAGAAGATGGGGTTGGACAAGGAAATCCAGCTAGACCATTTTCCTTTAATTTATTGGAAGGTGAACACGTTGGATCTATGGGGATTATTATTTTTTTTTTAACCTTTACTGTAATATTAGTATTTTACTTTCTTTTTTTTTTAATGAAGACTATGAATAACGAAACCTACAAATTTGGCTAAATGATGATCCAATAATCATTAAAGGCAAATTTTTTACTGTCTCAAGAAAATTCTGACTCCAAATATTTTAAGCATTATTGTAAATACATTTTTTAGTTAAACAATTTATTATTCTATTTGTTTTCCTACAAATATAACAATAAGTGTGGATATTTAGATCAAGAAGGACAATATTGTAACACCCTAAATTATACCCTATTAGTTTTATGACGTGTTTAAGGTAAAATAAAAGTCAAAATTATATTTTTCTGGAATTTAAGTATTAAATACGAAAAAAGAATATAACCGAAAATAATAAAGAAGTAAAAAGGGTAAACTTGTAAATTGTCAAATTAGGGAATTAAGGGACATTAAATTAAAAGGTTATAAGTTAAGATAGAATTTTAATAAGTTGGAGTTGCAAATTGAATAAAGTGAAGGGACTAAAATGAAAAAGGGAATAATGAGGGCAAATTACATTAGGAGAACAAGTTGTCTTCTAAGAAGAAGTTCTCATTTTTGGCTTAAGAAGGCTAGGGCATACGGTTTGGGGATAATATCCATTTTTAGGGTTCCTATTTCTCAATATTTTGGAGTTCCACTTCTTTATGAAAAAAGAAGGAAAGGAAGAAGTGAAGAAAATAAGACTTAGTTCAAATCTTTCAAGAAATCAAGGTTAGGAAATTCTCCAACCTCCTTCTTTGGTAATGTGTGTGTAAGGAAACTATTCTAACTCATTCCTTGTCTATGTTTAGGTTAGGACAAATCCTAACTCTTCCCATGGTTGGGATCTTTTAGTTTGTTTGTGTTTGATTTGATGGTTGTTTTGATATGGTTTTGTGTTGGTTTGGAAAGTGTCCGATGGAAAAGGCTAAAATGCCACTTTTCTCCTTAGGCCCGATGCCCTACACATCGGCGAAGGGCAGGGGTATTCTTTCTATTTTCCGTCTCTTCGCAAAGGCAAAGAGAGCTTTGCCTAGGCGAAGGGATGCTTCGCCTCTATGAACCTGTCTTCTTGGCACGCTTTGTTCTTGCCTCTTCTCTGCCTATTTTGTTTTCTAAACGAATGTTATAAATACTAGTATAAAAAGCTATGAAACACATATAATTGTAGGCTTACTTAAAACCAAATAGTTAATGAATGGGCATGTCTGTTTATTGCTACAACACTCCTGATTAGAGCTTAGGCACTCCTATTTAGTGCTACGACACTCCTACATAGTGCTACGACACTCCTGATTCATGTTGCAGGCATGTCTGATTAGTACTTCGGCACTTCTATTCAGTACTGTACTATACCTTCGGGTACCTATTGTGCTGCATCCCTCTTATTATTTGTTACTGGTCTACATAGACCAACATTTATATAATAAGTATCTAAACAATGAAACATAAGAAAACAAAAGTAATTAGCTCTAATGCTAAGGCATAATTCAGTTTTGTTTTGTAGTGTACCTATGGGTACCTTCTATTAAAAGATGTATGTTATGTATTCCTACGGGAGATATGAATACTTTGATATGTGAATTATTTTAAATGTATACTATAATTGAGGACCACTACAAATGGTCATAAATGTTATATGTCTTTCTACTAAGATTGAACCTTAGCACGAATGTTTCATCCGTGTAGGTACCAAAAAGGTCGTTAGAGACATCTCGCATTCACCAAGGCTAACATAGCATTAGGAATCCTTCTGATGTAGGTCCCCGAATTGGTTTTTGTTGTAATAAAATGTAAACGTAATATTTTGGAGATAGTGTAACTTGTGTAAATACAAGTAGATGGACTCAGGCATATATGTACAAGACAATTTAAAAACCACTAATGAAATTACAAGTTATGTCATTATGAAATTTTGCTAGAAATTGGCCCACTAATGATAGGAATATCAGGTTAATAGGTCTCTATTTCGTGTGACGTCCCCTCACCTGTCGTGGCTAGGGGAAGGGGCGTTACACATATAACCTCCAAATATCCCTCATTAGTAGAATAATTGAACTAGTTATATCACTTCTTTTTTTATTGTAACAATTTATAATTACTTTGGAGTTCCCTTGATGCCAAGTTTGAAAAAGTATTGTTGTGGCCTTTAGTTTCGAGTCCGTTGTGGCCCATCAGCGCAATGGAATACTCGTGGATGTCGGGTAACTTGGAGCACCACTCACGAATATCGGCGAGTCCCTTTGTCTGAGCTCTACCCAAATACAACTGTCCCAACATTTTACAAACGACCACCAGGGTCACGTGCGAGTAAAAATGGCCACTTGGGCAACGTGCATCAATACTCCTGAGATATATATCTGACCCGGTATATTACATGGATTCGAGTTAATAAATCACTCTTAATTAAAACATATATTAAGATTTAAAATTCTAATACATGTTATACAAAAGTATCTACCAAAGCCACAACCCGGCTTTCTTCTAAAACGCGGCCTCTAGTGAGCATCGTCCTCCTATGTAACACCCCGAAATATACCCTAGTCGTTTGCGACATGTTTAGGGTATTTTGTAAGCCTAATTTGAATGTTTCGTGAGTTAAATGCGAAACATGAAAGCAGGAGCAGAAAAGTTACAAAACTTAGGGCAAAGTGTAATTTGTCAAAAAAGGGGCCAAGACATGGATTAAGAAGATTTGAGGCCAAAATGAAATAAGGAAAATTTAATTATAAATAGAAGGAGTTATGGGCTTAAAAAGCAAATAAAGAAAGTTAACCCAAAAATGGGTTTTATTTAAAAGCCAAACATGGCCTTAACAAATCCATGATTTAAGACTAAAATTGGTCTCATGTTTGGGAGAGGGCTCAAAAACGCGTGAAGGAGAAGGAGAAGAGAGGAAGAAGAAGAAGAAGAAGAAGAAGAGGAGGGAGGAGGTCAGCGAGTATGGAACTTTGGATTTTGTATGGATCACATGGAATTGTAAGGCTTTATATGATTAAATGCTTGTCTCCAAATCTAGGGTTTTGATTGAATTGCATCTTAACCTTAGATTTCTTGAAATTAAGGTTGGTAAAACCCCTGAGGAACAAGATAAGTAAGGGAATCCCACTTTTTAGGTTGAATTCATGGTTAAATTGTATGTAATGAAGTTAGGGTTTAGAACAAGCCTAACAACTCTCTATCATTTGGATCATGTATGGGATGTGACCCATATTAGAATTGTTTTGGAAGGATTTCATGATATGTTTTGAAATAAGCTAAGTATTGAAAGATGAATTAGTGAAAAGGGATTAAGAGCAATATGGAATGATTTTGATGTGTAGGAAGTATAGGGTGATCCATGGATGAAAGTGCATGAAAGGAGAAAATACACATTACAGGGCATTTAGGGTGATGTGTACCGGTACACTTTGAACATGTACGGTACACTTTGTCGTTACGGTCATTTTAGATGTCGCTGGTACACGTGGGGTGTCTTAGTACACCTGATGCCTTTCCTATTATTGACATTTAGGTTTCGTATATTTGCAATAACTTGCTCATTTATTATCCGATTTGAGTGATTCAAGTGGCCAATTAAAATGGACTGCAAGGATAACCAAACATAATCTAATAGGTACCTCCAAATTCTTACTCTAGATAGCCCAAAAATTCACTCAAAGTGGGGCTATGTGCAAGCCCATTTCCTGCATCAGTTGATCATAGCGTAGTCCGAGTTGTTTCGGACGTAACTTGAGTTTCGGTGCTCCGATTTGGGTGATTCCAGTTGGAGGAGAACCCTTATAACCTCAGATTTAAAGGAATACAAATAAATAATGTCAAATATGGAGTTAAGGCACTGGAAAATAAGTAGTGCAAACTGTTCCTCGGTAAAATCGGGAAAATGACTAGTTGGCATGAAAATGCCATAACTTTAGTTTGGATGATCCGATTGGATTGATTCCAATTTCTGAGTATAGTAGATTCATAGAAGAATAAGGTGTGATTACATGCTCATCATACCTTACCAGTATATGGAATACGATCTGTCATGAACGCATAATGTGGCTAAAAATGCCTTACTATAAGATAGTAAGTTACTGAACTCATATAATTGTAAAACTACCTAAGACCAGTTATTAAATGACATAGCACTCTTGTCCTGATTAGTACTTCGGTACTCCTGATTAGGTGCTCGGCACTCTGATTGGTACTCACGATTAGTGCTCGGCACTCTGATTAGTGCCGGTACTCACGATTGAGTGCTGGAACTTCTTGATTAGTACTTGTTACTCTGATTAGTACTCGGCACTCCTTGATTGAAATGCGGTGCCTCGATTAGTCTTCTGGCACTCCTGTCCTGTTAAGTGCTACGGCACTCTTGTCACGACTAGTCTTCTGACACTTAGTACTATATAGTATCTTCGAATTACTTATTGTGTTGTGTCTACTCAATCCATATTCTTGGTCTAGGAAGTCGACAGTTTATATGATAAGACTCTCGAATAGAGAATAAGAGTAAAGATCTGAATGTACCTCTGTATATGTTCTATAGTACCTACGGGTACTCCTGTCTCTGAATAAGTTCTGTAGTACCTATGGGTACTCCTGTATCTGAATAAGTTCTGTAGTACCTACGGGTACTCCTGTCTCTGATCAAGCTCTGTGGCTCTACGGGTACTCACATGTACGATTAAGTTACGTAGTACCTCTGGGTACTCCTGTGTTGATTAAGTTACGTCACGTCTCACGATTAAAGTTACGTAGTACCTGCAGACACTCTTTTAATCTAATTAAGTTTGTAGTACCCTCACGGGTACTCTATCTCTGATTTAGTTATTAGTACCTGTAAGGTACTCTGTGTCTGAATAAGTTACGCCAGTACCCTACGGTCACTCACATCTCGATTAAGTTACGTAGTACCTCTGGTCACTCACGTATCTAATTAAGCTCTCGTGCCTGAATGCTCACATTATCAGTATGTTTACGTAGTACCTAGGGGTACTCCTGTAATTGATTAAGTTCTGTTTGTTTCTGATTAAGTCCTGTCTCTGATTAAGTTCTGTAGTACCTTTGGGTACTCCTGCATCTGAATAAGTTATGTGGCCTGTCGGGTGTTCACGTCTCACGATCGAGTTTTGTAGTACCTGAGATTTATATATCTGATTCTTCTTGTAGTACTAGGGTGCTCATGTATACGATAAGTGCAGTACCTGAGGGTACTCTGTAATTGATTAAGTTACGTTTGTATGCGATTAAGTCCCGGTGAGTACTACGAATTTTTCCAGTATCGATAAAATAAGTATAAGTCGATGGTACCTAAGGGTACTCTCGTGTAAGTAAAATAAGTATATGTATATGTTATGATGCATTACTGCTATGGACTAATGTCCATACATTAAAGTATGTTGCATCGTACGATCGACCTGTATGTGTCTGATTATATGATTGGATTCAGGCTTATTGTACCTACATTATCGCCTGAGGATAAGATCAGTAAGATAAGTATATGCTCCATAAGACCCGATTATAGGATTCAGTAAGACCCGGGATATGCTTTGTAGTACAAGTGAATCTGATGCTAGTATAGGATTCTATAGTACTTACAAGTACTTCCGTATAAGAATAAGTTCTGCAATACCAGTACACATTCCGTAATCTCGGTGATACCTACGGGTACCTCCGAACAAGTGTAAACTCCGTAGTATAAGTATAAATTCACCGTAACTCTACGAAGTCCGTGAAAATAGTGCATTATAAGTATAAGTCTGCATAAGAATAAATACGTAATTCCTATGCATGAAGTCACGGAATAAACATAAGCCTGTTATGAGCTTAAGTACTTGTTTAAGCCCATGATATGAATGCATGAAATTTCTGATATATGTTATTATTATGCACTCATTATGATTGTGTATATGCATGTGTATCTGTATAAGTTATAAGATATGTTCCCACTAAGCGTAAAGCTTAGCACGGGTTTTAATCCGTGTAGGTACAGGAGAAGACATTTGAAGACTTCCGCATATTGCTGGGCAAACACACCAGGAAGGGTTCACTACATGTAGGTTTCGTGCTCTGATTTGTAAATGTGAAAGTAAAGTTTTGTATTTGTAAATGGGACTCGGTAAATGTATAGTTCATTATTGATTCTGTTATAAGATGTGGACCATACCCACAGGTACAATTTGGTTTAAAAAAAAAAAAAAAGCAGGTAAAGAGTCCCAGTCTTGAGTCTCGCACCTGAACTTCGTTTGGATCCTTGATCGAGTTGGTAGGATCCGGGCGTGACGGCCTATACACTCCCTATACGGAAATAATGATCCTCGACGGGGTGAGCAATGCCCGAGTAGTGATAATTTCCTACATGGGTTACTCCCGATTAGTGCATATGTCATGGCAAACAATCACACTGTGAATATATGATCCTCTTGAATGTCTACATGCCCAATCCATGTCTAGAGGCCTCACCAGAAGCTCCTCGCATGCTTAAGCCAAATGCACGACAAAAATACGAGTTTCAAAACAAAAGCGTTTTGTCCTCGGCTTTACCTACGAATTCGGTAATATATTGGATTACGCCGAGCGGGTGCTGGATCATTTTCCCAACGAGTCATAGGTCGCCTCCAAGATGAAGCTGTTGGACCGCTCTCACAACAATTCTTAATCTTCCTTGAAATTCCTTTCCACGATCATTTCACTTTTATTCATTTTCGTATCATGCACTCACACTATCGTTAAAGGTGCCCCAGGTACATATGGGATGCATTATTCACATTTCAAACAATTAATGCTAATATATTTTACATGTATACATTAACAACAATTAATTCATAAATCATGTTATTGATTCCTGACAATAACACCAAAATTAGCTCATATGGGTTAATTAACAATCAAGCAATTTATTTTGAATCACCCAAACCACACAAAAATCACACAACATACCACGTGAACAGTGAAACCCTAGGCTCGGCATTGTTCACGGCCACCATAGGGAGTTTCTCACTCAATCCCGACCGTTGGAAATGAAAAACACACGAACATTCGGCCTTAGAACATCCCTGTCCATTTACATGGCTCTTAGCCAAAGAATAAAGCAAGTAGGAAAAGATCCTTACCTCTTGGAGTTGTCGGAACTCCACAAAATCGGTCTTACCAACGTAGAAACGACTTTGCTTCTTGCTCAGACGAGAACCGGCCAGTTCCGAGCGTCGGGAAATCTAGAGAGAGTCACTCTTTCTCTCTATTGGATCTCCTACTCACGTGCGTTTTGCCAAAATGGTGAAGAAGAAGACTATTCTTCTTTTGTCTTATTCACTTATTCTTTTTACTTAATTCTCATTGTGTCCTTTAGTTTTGATTTTTGACACATGGCTTAATCTAAGCCATTCATCTCCATCCTACTCTAATCCACGCAACATATTGCCACATGGGTACATGTAGTAGGTGACTTTAAATCACATCACATGTCTTTCTGAGTCATTTCACGACTTTTGTTGCAGGTGCCTCAAAAAGGAATCAAGTCGTCTCGAGAAATTAGACGAATTCCACGTGGTGCTAGATTTTGCGAGACGATTCCAATGGTGAAATCAGTTTAGTCATCAGAGATACGAAAAATTCAATTGACCAAATTACCATTTACCCTTTTTCAGAAACTTGAATTTTCTCGGGTTTTACATTCTCCCCTCCCTAAAAAGAATTTCGTCCCAAAATTCTGGACAATCACAACAAATCACATGCATATGCAACGTGCACTATGCCATGCATGTAAACTAGTCATTTAAGTATTAAACGACTAAATCATGTACCTTCATCCCTAAACAAGAAGGGATGCGCAGGTCGGCCGTGTCGCAGCCCCTACTGGTCGTGTCGTGGTCGTATCGTGGCCGTGTTGTGGTTGTGTCCTGCACAGCCATGCAGCTTGTAGCGACCTCCGGGCCACACTGTCACGATCTGAAGCTTGTTGTATCGTGACTCAACACCAAAATGGGCAGTGGCCCATTCTAGTTTCCCCTGCACCTTTTTTTTTTCCTCTTTTGTTTTGTTTTTTTTTCCTTTGTTCCAGCTACTGTAAGACCATAATATATATATATATATATATATAATTATTATGAACAATATTATGGATGTCCATAAACTCTCCATTAATCTTTGACTATTGATATTCTTGTAACTCCTATTATTCATAGATTAATGTGTATTAATTGGCATGGATTAATATGTATTCATTGACGTATTTATATACACATTAATGCATTCATGTATTAAACCCTATAAATAGGGAGTCTTTGTATAAGTCACAATACACTTGAAGGAATAAGAAATCTCTCCCCTGTTTCTTCTATATCTCTCGCTCTCTTGCTCTTCTATTTTATAATATATATATATATATATATATATATATATATATATATATATATATATATATATATATATGTGTGTGTGTGTGTGTGTGTGTGTGTGTGTGTGTGCATATATTGTCTTTAGTAGAACCAATTAAATTCATTAAAATTTATTTTATTTATTTTTTTCTTGTTTTACACACTGTAAAACCTTAGAAAAAAATTTCTCCTCAACACATTTTTTTATATGTGCTATTCACTAAGCACACAAATCATACAACATACACAAAAATTCATGTTATACACACCATTCATCAAAATGCACAAGGAATACGTGATCTAACCCGTGCCCATCAAGCCCTAGGTAATCGTATACCTAACTTATTAATACTAAGTTATACTTTTGTATCCAACATTAAGCTCTAGGTATTTATAAACCTAAGCTCATTACCAAATGTGACGCTAATCGGGGTGTCTTGTTGTGACTTTCCGTCAGCATGCGGAATACACGTGTCTCATATTATGAGACACATGCATATTAAAAATGGCCCAGTGGGCCCGTACATGTCTCGTAAAAAAATACATCAACTATATAACAATAGTTCAAGAGTTATTACATTACTTTTAACCAAAACATATATCAAAAGTTAGAGTTCTAAAACATGTTATACAAAAGTATCTACCAAAGCCCTGACGAGAGCTTTTCTTCTAAAAGCAGCGGCCTATAGTGGCGTCGTATGTACCTCCTATATCTAAATCTTGATCCCTTGATAGGGTTAACAATGCCCAGTAGTGATAATTTTCTAAATGGGTTACTCCCCCACCTAAGTACACATGTCATGGCAAACAATCACACTCAAGAAAATACATGATCATACTTGAATGTCTACATGCCCAATCCCATGTCTCGGGTCTCCTGAGCTCTCCCTCACACATGCCTAAGCCAAATGCGAGCAAAAATACAGTTTTCAAAACAAAAGCTTTTTGTCCTCGAAAACTTACTACCGAATTTCGGTAAATATATTGGACTACCCTCCGAGGCGAATTGTTGGATCATTTTTCCGAACAGTCATGGGTCGCCTCACGAGATGGCTGATGGACCACTCTCGAGACGATTCTTCGGAAAAATCTTCCTTGAAATTCCTTTCTGATGTTTCACTTTTCTTTTCATTTTTCGATTCATGCACTCCACACCTATCGTTTCTAAAGATTTGCCCGATTGCATATAGGTCTTGATATGCCATTTCCAAACAATTAATGCTAATATATTTTACATGTATATATTAACAACAATTAATTCAAATAAATCATGTTATTCAATTTACAACAATAACACCAAAATTAACTCACATGGGCTAATTAACAAATCAAGCAATTCATTTTGAATCACCCAAACCACACAACATACCACGTGAACAGTGAAACCCTAGGCTCGGCACTGTTCACGGCCACCATAGGGAGTTTCTCACTCAATCCCGACCATTGGAACGAAAAAACACACGGCCATTCGGCCTTAGAACATCCCTATCCATATACATGACTCTTAGCCAAAGAATAAAACAAGTAGGAAAAGATCCCTACCTCTTGGAGTTGTCGGAACTCCACAAAATCGGTGCCCATGCGTAGCCCTTGCGGCGTAGAACAACTTTGCTTCTTGCTCCGACGAGAACCAATGAGAACTGATGGTCAAAACGCGGAGAAATCTAGAGAGAAGTCACTCTTTCTCTCTCTAAAAACTGGATCTCCCACTCACTGTGACGTATTTGCCAAAATGGAGAAGAAGAAGACTATTCTTCTTTTGTCTTATTCACTTATTCTTTTAACTTAATTCCTATTGTGTCCTTTAGTTTGATTTTTTACACATGACTTACTCTAAGCCATTCATCTCCATCCTCTCTCTAATCCTACAACATGTGTCACATGGGTACATGTAGTAGGTGACACTGTCATCACATGTCTTTCATGATCGTTTTACGGCACGGGCACCGTTGCCTCGGCTTGATGAAGTGACGTCTCGGGTGTGAGGGTCGACGTGGTAACTAGATTTCGCAAGACGATTCCAACGGTGAAGTCCGTTTCATCATCCGAGATCTAGAAAAATTTCAAATTTTGACTGAAATTGTCATTTTACCTTTTTTTAGAAAATTCGAATTTTCTCGGGTTTTACAATTATTACTTTGCAACTAAGTACACCATCTCTCAAAGTCACTTATTTTACGGTAATTATCGAAATATGACCTAAATGTCTACTAGGTGTCATCCTAATAGTTCCATTAGAGTTTCTAATGACGGATCGTGATGTATTGATATTTTTTAACCTTGAATTGAACCATCAAAATTCAATTTCGAGATTTCATTAATCAAGAGAAATTTATTCAATCCATTTTTTTATTTTAGATATTTTTTTGATATTTATACATGAGACATGTAGCTCACATCGTGCCACGTGTCACTCTTCCCCGGTTCGTTTTCGTCTCGAAACAATTTATTTCATCCCGGTCTAAATTCCATCTATCTTAAATAGACATTCTTTAAATATTTGACATTTTTTTTATTTTTCTAAAAATCACGTTTTTTGGGGTCCACTCGACGTTCGTTGCCTCGAAACTCGGGAAAAATTCGACGGCCTCAGAATTCAACAAAATTCGTCTTGGTGACTAGATTTCGTGAGAGGATTTCAACGGTGAAGTCCGTTGCATCATCCGAGATCTAGAAAAATTACAAGTTTTAGCCTATCCCATTCCGACAAAATTGTCATTTTGTCCTTCCTAGCTAAATTTAAAAATTTTGGCTTTTTTGGGGGTGTTACAAGTCAGACCTCAAGCACATGCATTCAGCATCTTTAAACATCCACATTTAATAAGAAATGTATAATTGTATGGTTCCGTAAAACTTATCATTGCCATAAAGATTAAAAAGATGACTTTCATTGGATACCATTTAATACAAGTGAATGGATACAGAAATTTGTTTTACGGCTTAGTTTAATTTATTGGAAGGAAGACGCTTTGGGGTAAATTTTTTTATTTATTTATTGAAATTTTGTTTCTGGAAAATACATCCATTTGGGTTTAAATTATATGAATAGAGATATGTAGACGGCTAAAGTGGACTGTACTGATCATTTTTAAATCTTATTTTTGGCAGATGCGCCCATTTTCGATATAATTTATGGGAAGCTAGAGTACTATTCTGATTGTTAAATTTTATTTTTGGCATTTACATTTGGGCTGTGTGCTCCTATTTTCAATGTAATTTATTGGGATGGGGTTGGCAAGGAAATCCAGCTAGATCAGATCTTAGCATACCAGATTACACATCATTTTCTTGGACCGCCCGATTATATAATTAGAAAGTTGCCCACCTTTGAATCACGGCTATTTAAATAATTTCAGAACCTAGCAAGACCGCCCTCCTCCTCCTCTCTCCTGTTCATCTCCTTTCTCCTCCTCTTTTGTTCATCTCCTTCTAACTTGCTCAATAATACTTGGCGTCGGTATATCGATGCCAGGCAGCGTGAGGCCGAAGCACATGTTGCTGCAAGGCTTGGGGATCGAGTTGCGGTTAAGAGAATCCAGTACAGTTTGAGGATTCATTGCTCTTCCTCTTCGTCCGATTAGATGTTGTATTTTTGTATTTGATTTATTTCAGATTTTACTTGAATTTTATGGCTGAATATGATGATAAATTGGGTAAATCAGAAAATTTTCCCTTTTCTTGGTGATTTATTTTCATAGAAGGCCATCTTTGATCGATTTGAGAGGGAAGTATTCCGATTTTAATGCGAGCGTGTGGCTCCATTGAGGTGAGATTCAGGTTGGGTTGCACTGAAGTGTTGCTATGGATTAGGCTGCGGTTGCACCGGTCGAGGGCGGGGCGAAGCGGGGTTGTGAATTTTTTGTTGGCGGGTATGGGAAGAAACAAAGCGCCAGGCACGGGTTTGGTAGAGAATAGGATAGGAGGAACCAGTCCAATTCGCCCTAGTTGCCATCCTTACTTTTGCTGGAGCTTTGGGGTGCCAGCCTTCCTTCTTGCAAAATTATACGATTCCTTTCTCACTTGACAGCTAACATGAGAATCATGTTGCTTTTTCTCCGAGTTTAACGAGGCATTTAAGCGAAGATTGTGATGCTCGCCTCGTAGGAAATGGCTTCCCTGAAGCACTCAAATGGCGTCTGATTCTTCTCCTTACATGCGTAGATGCCTTTATGACGTGTTCTTGAGCTTTAGAGGGGAGAACACCATGACAATTTCAGATCCACCTCTCTATACTAATCCCAGTTCGAGGCATTATAACTTTCGGGAATGATGAGCTTAAGAGAGGAGAAGAGATTCGGCTGAGCTTAAAGCTATTGAAGAATCAAGATCTTCCATTGTTGTTTTCTCTCAAAATTATGCTGATTCAAGGTGGTGTTTAGAGGGCTTGCAAGATCATGGAGTGTAGAAGGAAAATGGGAGATAGTGTTGCCAATTTTTCTGCCATGTGGATCCATCGATGTCATAAACAAAGGAGCTTTGGAGAAGCGGTACGCCCCACCCAAGTATGATTATGAAGAGAAAATTGGAAGGGCGAGGTAGAGAGGTGGAGGAGGCCTTGACTCAGCGAGGCAATATTGGGATGGCATATCAAGGAGGGGTAATTCTCATTACTTATTTTTTTTTAGCTTTTATTAATTTTTTTCTCCGATTATTAATTTTTATTATTATTATTTGCAAAACTTTTAAGATTATGTTTTGGTTCAGGAAAGTTTAAAGAAAATGTAAAGAAAAGAAAGAAAATAGAAAGTAAAAATAAATAAATATATATACATGTATTTATTTTTATTATAATAAATAAAATTAATAAATTATTTTATATTCTACTCTGAACTTATCTAATTCACTATATGAAAATTAAATATTTTAAAATATGTATGAGAATTTTTATTTTTTTATTATATTTTATTTTCTTTTATTTTATGTAGTAAATCAAACATGAGGAGAAATTTCTTACTTTTTTCTTTATTACTTTGCAAGAATCAAACATAATCTTAGATCGTCTCTAAATATAAAATTTATATGTTTTAAAGAATTGTGACTAATATTAGATTTGAAAGAAAATAAATAAATCTAAGTAACACTTGCATACTAATTATATTTTAATTTAATAGAATGAAATAATTTAGTTAATTATTTAGAATAATTAGTGTACATGTGATTTCAGAGTAACAAATAAGGGGAAAATTAGTAATCTTGTGGTACACATGTGTAGTTTCTTGAGATACTTGTGTATTTCCCAAATTCTAGTTAAAAAATAATTAATTATAAATATATAACCATAGATAAATCCATTTCATTCCAAAAATAAAATATATATATATATATATATATATATATATACTTCTTCTTGCTATTTGTTTGATTTCTTTCTTCTTTATTTTTTTATTTTTAATGTTTTTTACTAATTTATAAATTGATTAATAGTGCATTTGTAAATACAAGATAAGTTTAAAAGTGGTCCCTATTCTTCAGATTTTATCCATTCATTTTAGATAAATAATTTATTTTACATCCTACAAATGTCAACCAGTACATAATTTTTTTTTATCAATTCTATTGTTGTTATTGTTGTGTCATTATTTATGTTATAAATGATGTTTTTGTGTATTCAATTTATGTCGAAAAATGTTAATTACAAGATATTATTTCAATTAAGTAATTTTTTACTAACCAAGTTTGCAATTCTTTAGTAATTAATCATCTACTCACCCTCATCTATAGTTTGTTTGGTTTATTAAAGTGAATTTGAAGATTTGGAATAAATATAACACCAACCTTTTTAGAAATTAATATTTAGAAGTAAAATCAATATATTCCTAGAACACAATATATTGTTTAAAATAAATATAACTTTATTTGAAGAAAAACAAGTAAAGAATTAAGGTCCAAAATGGTGAAAGTTTGAAATTTTTGGTAAAGAAAACCTCCAATTTATGAAGGTTGAATAAAAGAATAAAATATATGCTATATATTAAGATAAACAAATTTATTTTCTGAAATTAAAACAATTAAAGGTTATTAATATGATTGCTCTTAATTAAAAAAAGTAGGAATTGACATATTTCTTTAATGATTCTATAATCTGCACTTATTTCTAATTATTATCCATGATTCTATATATTTCTTTCCTCCTATACATTTTGTTATTCTTGATTTTATGCATATGGTTGATTATTTTCATTTTATCATTTTTTTTAATAATATACATTAAATGGTTGGATACAAACTCAACCATGCAGGGGTTAAAGTTCATAACAAGGGAGATCAGTATTCAAATTACAAATTTTATATTTGTATGAAATTTTAAATTTAATCAAGAGATTAACTTTTTCTTTTATATTTTAACTGAATTGAATAACTTGTGAATGATATAAGTAAATGTTATAATAAAATTTTAAGAAAATCTAATGTACTAAATTAAAGGCAAAGTATAACTAGATAAAATTCTAAATGAAAAATATTAAAATTTTTTTGCAATAATATTTATAATTGAAATAAAACATTAAACAAATGTTTTAACTAAAACTTTCAAAGCTCTTTCAAATAAATTATATTCTATAAGTGATTTTTTTTTAAAACATAAGTAAATTAAAGACATTTAGTATAATTTTAATAGAAAGTTAACTTAATGGAAAGTTCATATTTTGATTTTTCTTTTTTCTTGTCATGTACACATGATATTGAAGAAATGTTTAAATATGCAAATGAAATTTCAGTTAATGTTATCATGACATCAAAAGCCATCAAATTATCTTGATGTTTCTTATCATTTATTAATCTCACCATGTGTTCTTCTCTATCTTGAAAAATGTTCTTCTTTAACATATTTCATAATTGCAGTATGAATCGGGCATATCAAAGTGCCGTTATTGCCAATAGAATATTGAATTTAAAATCCTTGTTTGTTGGATGAATTTAGCAGGAATGGATTCCCCATTTTCAAGCGGGTTTGGGATTAAGGATGAGTCGAATGATGTTCGCATGGTTGGGATATGTGGAATTGGTGGAATAGGCAAAGGGAAACGACTATCATTTAGTGTGTATATAATCAAATTTCTTGAGGATTCGAATGTAGTAGCTTTGTAGAAAGATTAGTGAATCACAAAATAGGAGCCTAGTTCATTGCAAATCAACTTCTTAATGATATGCTAGGTGGAGGAAATCAAAGATAAGCGATGTTTTTTGAAGGAGCGATATGACAAAAAATAGTGTTGTTAAGCTTTCGAAAGGCTCTTATTGGCTTTTGATGATATTGGTATTGATATTGATGAAATCTGGACTTATCGGAGTGTTTAATTAAATCATGATTCGTATGGTAAAAGGAAGTAGAATCATCATTGGCTAAGTCATGTTGCTAACACTAATAGTAGAAGTTGATTTATCTATATGAGGTTGAAGAACTAAATTCCAATGAAGCACTCAAGCTCTTTAGTCAATATGCCTTCCGGTTAAATCTTTTTAAAGAGAATTTTGAAAGCCTCCTTAGGTAGAGTGTGATACATTCTTGATAAGGTCTTCCATTAGCTTTGAAGTTTGGGCTCTCACTATGTGACAAGACAATAAGTGAATGGGAAAATTAGTGCATAAATTGGAAAAAGAACCTGAAGTGAAAAATTCAAAAGTGCTTAAAACCAGCTTTGATGGATTAGATGATACACAAAGGTGGTATTCCTTGATATTGCTTGCTTTTTAAAGGCGAAGATTAGAAACTTTGTGTCAAAATATTGAATGAGTTGCAAGTTGTATGGTGAAATTAACATAAAATTACTATGGGAGAGATGTCTTATAACTATTTCTGATAGAATATATATAGCCACTTGATTTGATACAAAAAATGGAGTTTGGAAAATTGTTCAACACAACAATATCCCGAGGAACCTAGCAAATGGAGCAGGTTATGGAATTCAAGTGATATCTATTCTGCATTTATAAGTAAAAAGGTGAGCATCAAATTAAATTCAATTGCTTCAACTTTTTAGGGAGACAAGATTTAATATATTTTTTCTTTAAAATTTAGGATTTTTAGTTTTTTTTTCCCTATTTCTTTTTCTTGTTTTCTTGCAGGGGATGAAAAATGTTGAAACCATATCTCTAGAGTTATCTAGATCAAATGAAATATGGTTCACTAAAGTAGTGTTTGCAGATGTGAAGAAAGTGTTTGCTAAGATGAAGAAACTTAGGTTGCTCAAAGTCTATTATAATGATCATAATAGTCTTGTAAGAAAGGAGTATAAAACATCTCTCCCCGAGGGTTTGATTTCTGTGGACTAAGATATCTTCATTTGGGAAGGTTTAGGTCTTTGCCATCAAACTTTTGATTCAAGAACCTTGTGCAATCAACTTGAAGGGTAGCAATATAAAACTTTGGAAAGGGAAGAATCCTGACCATTATTGAGTTTATTGTTTTTTATATTAATTTCAATTAAATTCGAGTTTTATTTGTTAAAAAATGTTTTTTTTTTTTTTTGTTCTTGAGAATCATGAAATTGAAGTTCGTTGATGTAAGTTACTCCTGTGAGATCATCAAAATGCCCAATTTCAGTATGCGAATTTGGAGAGATTGAATATTGGAGGTTGTCTGAGTCTTCCTGGAAATTGCATTCATATATCAGTGCATTTTCTCATATGAAATTTATTAAGGAGCTTCGTTTCAATGAGACTGGAATCAAAGAAGTACCAAGCAGCATTGGGCACTTGACATCTCTTGAAATTCTTGATTTTTCACTGTGCTTTAAATTCCAAAAGCTGCCCGATATTTTTGCGAATATGAAAAGATTGAGGAAGCTTTTTATGCGTGCGACCAAAATCAAAGAACTCCCAAGCAGCATTGGATATTCGGAATCTCTAGAAATTATTGATGTTTGTGATTGTTCAAAATTTGAGAAATTTCCAGAGATTCAAGGAAATATGAAATTCTTAAAGGAGCTTCGTTTGGACGAAACTATTATTAAGGAACTCCCAAGTAGCATCAAGTGTTTGGAATCTTTGGAAACTATTTCTCTGAGCAAGTGTTCAAAATTTGAGAAATTTCCAGAGATTCAAGTAAATATGAAATGCTTGAGTTATCTTTGTATACAAGATAGTGCTATTAAAGAACTCCCGAATAACATTGGTTGCTTGGAGGCTCTTGAAAGGCTTAATATCAGTGGGACTGATATTAAAGAATTACCCTACTCAATAGCTCATCTCACCAGACTTCAAATGTTAAGTTTGGAAGATTGCAAATACTTGAAGAGTCTTCCAAGAAGCATTTGTGGATTGAAGTCACTTATTTACTTCTCTGTCAATGGTTGTTCAAATCTAGATCTAGAGGGTTATTGGGAGATCATTGAGGAGTTGGAACATTTGAAACATCTTTATTTGGGTGGAATGCCGGCTATATCAGAGGTGCCATCATCAATTAGACATCTAAAAGATCTTCAATGTTTGGGTTTTAGAAATAGTGAGAACCTTGTGACTCTTCCAAACAGCATTGGTAATATGACATGTCTTCAAAGCCTTCATCTTTGTTATTGTCCAAAGCTCCAAAAATTGCCTGACAACTTGAGAAGCCTGCATTGTTGCTTATCAAAACTAGATTTAAGTGGTTGCAATCTAATGGAAGGAGAAATCCCTAGTGATTTATGGTGCCTGTCCTCACTGGAATATTTGGATATGAGTGGAAACCATATTCGTCGCATACCTATTGGCATCATTCAACTTTCTAAGCTGAAGTACCTTTACATGCATCATTGCCCTATTCTTGAAGAAATCCGAGAGCTTCCGCCAAGCCTTAGAGTAATAGAAGCACACCATTGTCCATGCCTCAAAGCTTTATCACCATATCCAACAGCAGATATACTCTGGTCTTCTCTCCTCAACTCCTTCAAATTATATATTGAGGTATTGTTAAGTGAATTCTATTTCTACACATGACCACCTAATTAAAAATTAATTTACAATTTGTATCATGAGATTAACATGCTGCTGCTACTTTTATTTATGCAGAATCTTAGATGCAAAAAAGAAACATACTCTGGCTACCTGAGAACTCATGCTGTTGTTACAGGAGACAGGACTGGATTAATACCCGAGTGGGTGAGTGATAAGAGCATGGGATGTGAAGTAACAATAGAGCTCCCAAAGAAATGGTATAAAGATGACAACTTCTTGGGATTTGCTTTATTCTTCCATTTTGTTCATTTTCGTCCACACTGTGAATTTAGCATATCCCAAGGCAATCAATTTATATTGGTGAATGCGGATTTCAATTTTAAGTTTACGAATTGCGAGTTTATTAAGAACTTTGAAAAGGGTTTAGGAGCATTGGTGGTGTTCTTTTCCCTCGAGTGTCATTCCCATGATGCTCGATCCGGAAGATTGGAAATACTTGAGGCTTGCATGAAGGAAATCTGGAGTAAAAGGTGTTGGGATGCATCCTTTGCTCATGGCTTGGATGATAATAAGAAAAGATCAAGAAATGATAAGCCAGAAGTAGAAGAGGAGTCACACCACAAAAGATCGAGACAACATGTCTTCTAAATCATCGACGAGGATCCGGTGACTGGTGAATAGGTCGATAATTTCAATTTTATTTATTGTTTATGGAATCATTAATTTTTTAATATATATTTTTAAATTAATTCTAGTGTAATTATGTCTAGTGGTATGATATCTTGGGGTTAAAATTACAAATTTATTAAATGTTTAGATTTTAAAATTGAATTAACTATTTACTCATCTGCTAATAGCTACTAAATTATTTAAGCTATATTCTATTTCATAAAATCAATTTTTGTTTAATACTTCTTTGTAATTGTTTTTAACGGTGGGCTGTTTCTTAGGCGAAATCCCGTTCTTTTAAATTTTCTTTTCTAAAATGTTAATTAAAATTATAATATAATATATTTCTTTCATGGATGTAACTTATGTATTTCTCATTTTATACTTATTTTTTTATTTAATCACTATAATAGAATAAGAAATTCTTATGCAGAGAATCAAGTCAAAGCAAACAAAGACATTTCTAGTTTTCAACTTCACAAAGAGCTTTGGTTGGTCTCCAATAAGGTATATGGCTAAATCATTTAAAGAGGTTAAAGAAATTCTCTGTTTTTATTCTATTGAAGGTTAAAATATTTACTACAATTAGTGGGGGGAAAAACATGGTGGTAGGTATGGCTAAAACATTTAAAGTGGTTAAAATTTTCTTTTCTTTTTTTATTTGCTTTTAACCACCAACAAAATTTTATGGAATTTTGGAGATCTCCGATCCTTGGGCTAAGTTTAAACCTTTTTTCCTTTTTTTCTTTTTATAAATATTGTAGACCTATCCAAGGCCTTATATTTGACATGAATTATTGAATTTAAAAAGAAATATTTTATTCAACCATTTATATTTTGGTCTTGGCAAGCCAAAGTCAAATTGATTACATAGTATGGCTAAATCATTTAAAGAGGTTTATATATATATATATATATATATATATATATATATATATATATATATATATATATATATATATATATATATATATATATATAAAATTAATTTATTTGATTTAAAGCCTAGTCCCATTTTTTTCTTTTTCTTTTTTATAAATATTGTGGGCTATCAGATCTTATATTTGAAATTAATTATTGAATTTGAAGAAATATTGCATTCAACCATGCATTCTTTGGTTTTAGCAAGCCAAAGTCAAATTTCTTTATCATATATAACATGATTGTAATTAGTAAAATATATATTATCATTTATAAACCGATCTTTCTCTTCCTCAATTTGACACTCTTAGCTACTCTAAAATATGATGTACATAGTAGTGGTGCCTAGGGGGATTTTTTTTTTTTTTTTGTAAAAAACCCCCCTTTGTTCTAGGGTGATTCAAACTCAAGTTCTACACTTTGCCATCCTGAAATTTGTAAGTATTAAATCATTGAGTCACGACACCTATATTACTTAAATTTGCCCCCTTGGTTCTGTGACTGTCGGTAGAGACTCGAAATAGTCACTACAATTTGTGTTTTTTAGTGCAAACTCGGTTGGCAAAGGTGGAACACTATAGGACCTTCGTCTATAAAATGATAATAATACCACTCATGGAAACCTGACTAACAATTACACAGTATATATTGTAGTTGGAAGTGGCAAGTGGTAGCAGACATATTTGTGGGGAACCAGAATGAGAATATCTTTGAAAGGGCTCTTCATTCAAATAATGGCTTCTAATTTGTATGTTTTGGATTGTTGATTTGATTGATATTTATTTAATTTGTATTACTTTAAATTTTTATACGTAGGACAACTTATTAGAACATAAGTTAAGTCTAATTAATTAAAATGTAGCGTGTTTTATATAATAAGTTATATTGTAATTGAAATTAAATATGTTAATTAAAATTTTAAAAAATTAGTGAAAGTTTAAAATCAACAGGAAAAGCATTTCAAAAATAGGTTATGATAATGTTAAGATAGGTCTCATACAAGAATAACACATGACTAGAATGATGTTGATAAGTTATTCATACCAATAATATGTTATCTATGAGATTAACAAGTCGTATTATATCAATTTATTTTTATTTGATTATTGAATGAATCATATTTTAGTAGAAATTTTTTTAATATTTTTAAAATGATTAAATTCTTGGAACAATATAGAGTTGTTATGATATTAGATGCAGTCAAGTAATTTGAATAGGTTATTTTTTTTTTTTTATGATTTTATTTTAACATTCGTTTTTAATTATTTTGAAATTTTTTGTCCATAAAACCTAACTCATATTATAGAGCGAGCGTTCAACGTTTAAATATGAAAGGGAGGGGTCTCGGTTTGTATCCTAATGGGGACAATTTACAACATTAAGTGTTTAGTTGTTAAAAAAATTATCCTAAAATTTTTTTAATTTGAATATCCTTGATCATTAAGCTATCTAAAATTAGAACTCTTAATTAATCCATTTTTTAAAACTCCTAATGGAAGAAAAGTTAAAGCAAAGTAGATGGAAGTTAGTTTCTTGAAAACTCCTAATCATTGAAAAACTATCAAAAATAGAATTTTTCAACTATATATATATATATATATTTTAAATTGGTTTTTGAATTATTTCCTAATCTATGATATTTTTATTATATATATATATATATATGTCAGGGCACGTGGCTCATATTGAAACCAAAACAATTCAATCTGTAAACATTTTAGAAAATAAGTTATACATACATACATATATATATATATATATATATATATATATATATGTAAAATTAAAGCATGCAAAGTATTTTCCTTCAAAACAATTTTTTTTAAAAAGTTAATAAATGGATTTGAAATCCAATCCTTATTCATCTGTCTTGTCATTCTTGATCTAGCTTTTTTCTTCTTAATTTTTTTTATGACAACGGTCTAATCCTATTTATTTATTTAATTTAAATAAACGGTGGCGTGGGATTAATGTGACTCAACTCTCAATTCCAATTTTAAGTATATTTTTATAAGATATATTGGTAATACTAAAAATCATTTTCATCATTAATTTATGTCCAATATGTAAAACCCCAACCTTATTGAATGTTATAATAGTAGTTTTTGAATTGATTTGAGGTCCAATGATAGCAGTGAGGGTAGCTTAGAATTTAGAACGCTCTGGACGTCATTTGGGCATGAAGTGGAATTACCGAAAATTGTAGCAGGGATTGTGGGAATGATGATTTTCTTATTATATCGGGATTGAGGTTTCTGAGATTTTGAAATTTCCAGTTACATGACTTTGAAGCCCGATATTTAGAAAAGAATTGGAGATTTAAGTGAATAGTGATTTTCGGTTGGTGGAGCCTAGTGCTAGAATTTTCGAAAGGTGGGCCGAAAATACAAAAATGTCCGGAGTAATCCTCATGAGAGTCCTAGCGAAACTGAAGCGGGGTGAAGCGAGTCCGGATTTGGATAGTTGTCGAGCGTCGAGCGTGGTCGGATAATGTACGCTATTAGGTTGGAGTTTTAATGATTTTTAAATCTGATTCGGGTGATTCGGGCACGGGAATCCCCTTTGTGATTTAATTAGAACATTTCATGGTCAATGGGAAGTTTAGACGACCATAGAATATTTTTGAAGTTTAATTGGTATAAAAGCAGTATAAGGTGAAACTGAGATAAAAGCTGATATAAGGGAGATATTTTATTATGAGAGCCAATCAAAACCTTTATTAATGGCTAAATTATGATTAAAATGTCATGAGAATGGACCAATGAGATTTTTGGGCACAAGATCCAATCAAAAATTTGTTTTAAGGGCTAAGTTAGGGTTAATGACTCATGAAAATGGACCAATGAGCTTATTTGGTTCAAGGGCAATTTTGGAAGTGTGAGGCAAAATCTAAATTTAAGAGATTAAGTTTGCTCAAAAAGAGGGGAGCTCGGCCATGAGATAAAAAGAGAGAAGAAAAGAGAGAAAAGAAAGGAAAGAAAGGAGAAAGAAGAAGAAAAGGTGTAGGGCTAAGGTAAGAGAGGTGATTTTTCTCCTCATTCAAGCTTTTCAAGTGATATCCAAGTGGAATCAAGGAAGAGAAGCCAAGGAAAACCCAAGAAACAAATAAGTTTCTAATGGTGGGAAAGCTGGATTTTTATGTTTTTTATACCTAATGCCTTGATTTTCTTGGATGGATGTTAAATTAGTGGTATTTAAGGTTGAATGATGATGTTTTTGATAGAAATTGAGAAAGAAATGGATTAGGTTAGGGTTTGAAAAATCAAGTGAGTGAATGGTTAGGGTTTGATGTTGAATTTTGTATGATATGTTGAAATTGGTTAGGGATTTATGAAATTGAGGTATAAGGCATTGGATTTGAATTGAGGGCATTAAGATCTTGTTGTAAAGTAAAGGGAATGCTGTCAAAATTTCTGGAAAACCCCTGTTTTTGTTTTGGCTATAGATTAGGTTATAATTATCCAAATGAATTGATTCTAATTGGTAAAGAACCATAAGAGATAGGGCTACAAATGTATAGAAGGAATCAAGAGAAAATTGTAGCTCTAAGGCTCCCAAATACGGACTGAAAGGTGAGCTCGTGTAGCTCACTGATTTTGCTCTATTTTGGGTATTGTTGTAGTGTTTTGGCCATAAGTGTAGTTTCACTCATCCAAATTGAGTGATTCAAAATTCTAGGTAAACTAGACATCTAGGGAAAAAATATATCTGAAGGAAGTACATGCAAATGGTAACCCCAAAGGGCCCATAAAATTTATCAAAGAGGAGCTAGGTGCAGATTATGTTCTGCCAAATTGAGTCATCTAGATGTAAAATACAATAACTTGAGTTTTGGTGATCCGAATTGGGTGATTCCAATTGGAGAAGAAACATTATAACCATAGCTTCAAATTAGTGAAGAAACAATTTCCAATTTATGGAGTTAGATCCCATAAATCAAGGATAACAGTAGGTGATTCGATTGAGTTAGCAAGTTATCAAAACATCTTGTAACTTGTGTTATGTGGTTGAGGCTTAGAGAAGGAATTTTAAATTGAAAATTTAAAGAGATGACGTGGATATATAAAGGGACTGATCTGGAGAGTTTCATAATTTTGAAGACCTTTGAATAATTTTGGGGTCAAAAGTCATATAAGTATTGTTGGAAAAGGTTGGCCAAAATGAATGGGTTTTTAGTGCTTAAGGGTAATTTGTTCATTTGTCTTTAAGTAGTGTGTATGGTGAATTAAAATAGAAGTTATGATTAATGTGTAGTTATGGTTTTCTTGAAAAGGTGAAAGGACTATCGAGACGGAAGCGGGAATTCGGCGGAAGCGGCGGGGATTGAGCGGTGGTGTGAGTGTAAAATGATATTTTGACAATTTGGGTTTTAAAGGTAGATAAGTTTTAATGTTAAACTGAAAAGTTTAATGGAAATGTTTATATAAATGTTAAGGCATATGGAAATGTTTTATCTTGCATCAATATATATATTTATAGTAAATTATATATGTATGCATATGTTAAGGCATTATGGAAGTTTAAAAATGTGTAAAAAAGAATGCATATATATATATATATATATATATATATATATATATTACCATTATATATGTGTTTTAATGATAAAGTAAAGGATTTAAATGGATTTATAGCGAATTTTGATAAATGTTTCTTGATGGTTACCCTAACCCATATGAAACATTATGGCGATATCGTAGAGGTACCTTAAGCGTGTAAGGATTTAGGGAGTAAAGTTATAGGTTACTAGCAGGAGGGAAATGGGTGTTTAGAGTAATATCCTTACACGTGATAAGGTGCTGCTTTATATTTGGAACCTATGCAAAGTGTGAGTTTCTCACGCGGCGTAGTGGTTATAGGCTGGAATGTATTTGTCCCTCTGCGTCGGTACTCGGGCGGTGGTGTGTTTATTCTTTGGGTTCTATCGAGAAGAAGAAAGAAAGAAAGAAAGGAAAAGAAGAAAGAAAGAAAGAAAGTTTAAGGCATAAATGAATTTTAAATGTATATGTATGTATTACTTTGATATATCACGAAAATGTTATCTTAATGAAATGTACACTCAGGCTCCTTTGTGCATTCTTTCATATGTTTCAAAAACATTTTTCGGGACCAGAGACAGAATCTGGTAGAGTGCCACTCTGTGCAGTGGGATTGAGTCATCGAGGAGACAAACATGTGGCCCACATTGTATAAATAGTTTGTATATTTTATATGTTGAATACTTTTTCATGTATATATGAATATATGGATATATTTTGAAAAGGAACTATAGGCCCGGTCGAAACAGAGTCAGAGGCTCAAGCCGATCTTTTATAACTTGTGCGTAGATTGCGAAGTTTTTGAATGTTTTTGATGATTTAAAATGAATAATGTATATGGTATATATTGTGTTGATTGAGTTGTGGACAGGAGTCCTAAAGGAGGATTGGAAATTTGAAAATTAGAAGTGTTTTTAAATGTATGCGGGTATTTGTAAATTTGGGAAAGTCGAAAATAGAGAAGCTACGCCGATTTTTACAAGAAAAATCAAGTGTTTGAAAAGAAAAAAAAAATTACCACTTCGCTGCAATTATTTTCTAAAGATATGTTAAGGATTGTAAAGGAGTTCGCTCAATGGATTTTATTTGGTATTTTGAGAAAAGTTTCTATATCCATTGAGTCTTGGGAAGTCCCCTCGGAGTTCGTAGAGTTAATCTAGGTCGGGATCCTTCACAATAATACTTTTAAGTGTAAAACCTACTTTTCCCTTTGTCGCGACCTGGCCTGGGGCTGGGCAAGGGAAGGAGGTCGGAACTATGCGCCCTGACACAGGCGCTATGCGTGCATTTCTTGCTGAGGGTGAAGCAGCGACCCTGCGCTGGGCTGCAGCGTGCGGCTGGCTGTTGTGCGCACGGCCGGCGCCCACGACATGGGCCTTTGCAGCGCGGTGTGCCGCGACACGGAGTTGCAGGTGTGCGCATAGTGCACCCAACCAGGTTGTCTGATTACTATTTAGGGTCCTTGTTTGGACCTTGTTCATAAGGACCTTTGTTCTGAGCAACACATTCATTAAAAAAAAAAAAAAAAAGAGTACAAAAATTTTAAAAAAATTTTCTTGGGGGTGATTTAATATATGAAATAGTCATATTGCATTTACTATAAATGCATTGACGTAGTATGTGAAAATTTTTTTTTTTCCCGGTGTGTGAATAGTATCTCGAGGCTGTGTTTGTGTCTCGAAGATCGTCAGTAGAGTATAAACTTACCAATTAGGCAAAAAAAAAAAATTAAATAAAAGAATTTTCAAAAAAATGAAATTTTTTGGAAAATAAATTTTTATTTAAGAAAACAATATTTTAAAGTAAGGTAATTGCCTTGCATTACCTGAAAATGCAGGACAATGTCGTATGCCTTGATTCGATGTATGATTAGTGTCTCGAAATTTGTTTTATGCATGAATCTTGTCAACGAAGACCCCAACTGTTAATTGTGTAGATGGCTAGTAGAGGGACGGGTAGAGGGCGTCCACGGGTGCCCAGTTAAGCACCGGGCTTTTGACCCAGCCACAGACATTTGATCCAGCCAGGAAGCCTTTGTAGAGTACACGTAGGTGTTGCGACATTGTGCACGGGCTAGTGTGGCGGATAGTCAGGGAGGTCCTAGTAACCTCAGGACATTTAGGCGCACCACCCTCGGAGCATTCACACGGGAGGAGACCGTGGTGGCAGACCATTGGTTTATGCGAATAGAGAACATATTGGAAATTTATGGAGATCACCTCCGTCTGACCGGATTAGAGTTAGCGGCATTCGGTGGGCGAGGCCCGGGTATGGTGGAGATGGGTTAAGACTTCTAGAGACTTAGAGGTTATGACATGGGCAGAGTTTCAGGAGTTGTTCATGGGTAAGTATTTTCCGGAGCGACAAAGCATGCAAGGCTCGGGGTTCTAAATTTGAGCGGAGCGATGACGGTGATGGTTACGTGGCCGTTCACGGAGTTAGCCAGATTTGCTGATGACTACATGGCCACAGACATGGCCAAGGTTAGGATATTCATTGAGGACTTCTCGAGGAATAAGCGGCCTTTATGACTAGGTTGACTGGAAGGGTCGAGTTTGATTGGGATGGCCAGATCAGGAGGCATTCCGAGGAGTTGAAGAGGAGACTTGCCGGCTCCACGTCTTGATAGTCCGGACGGGGGGATAGGGGTACCACGGTGTATTGTGATGCCTCGAGGCGGATTGGGATGTGTTTTGATGCGTCAGGGAGGAGTAGTAGCTTATGGTTCGCGTCGGTTGAAGAATCACCGACGAATTACCCAGCTAGCATGACATGGAGTTGGCGGTTGTAGTCTTCGCCTTGAAGATTTGGCGCCACTACTTATATGGCGAGGAGTTCGAGGTGTACTCAGACCATAAAAGTCTGAAGTATATTTTCACGCAGCGGGACCTTAACATGAGGCAACGTAGATGGATGGAGTTCCTAGAGGATTATGACTTCACTTTGCATTACCATCCTGGTAAGGCAAATGTGGTGGCTGATGCACTTTCGATCGAGAGATCACGAGGAGGCGTTGGCTAGTATAGCACTCTGAGTGGCGGGGTACTGGCGTAGAGGCGATTTGAGCTGTTGCATAGCCGAACTTCGGGGTACCTTAAGGGAGTTTAGTGGCTGAGTCTGTTGAAACAGTGATTTAGTCTGATGGCGGGGCGAGATAGTGTCATCGAGGATCGGTCTGATCCAGTCTGGTGTGAAATTTGGACCATCCACACAGACGGTAGTCTTCGGTATAAAGGATGGGTAGTGGTTCCCCATTGGTCGATTTGAGAAGAGATTCTCGGGGGATTTCCGCGCTCTCGATTTGCCGTGCATCAGTGTACGAGATGTACCAGGATCTTCGTCGTCGATGTCTTGGAGCGGGATGAGAGACACGTAGGAGACTGTTCGGCTTGATGTCTCACGTGTCAGCAAGTTAAGGCTGAACACCAGAAGCCAGCGGGGCTACTTCAGCCATTGGAAGTGGCTGAGTGGAAGTGGGAGCACGTCCGCATTAGTTTTGTGACCCCTTGCCCGCGGACACGCTGAGCATGTGTGATATGGGTGATAGTGGGCCAGGCTCACGAAGTCGGCACATTTCTAGCCGGTGCGGGATGACCTTCTCATTGGAGAAATTCTGCTTAGGTTGTACATTCGAGATGGTCAGGCTACATGGGTACCGGTATCCATAGTGTCGGATGAGGACCCGGGTTTACGGCGCACTTTTGGAAGAGTTTCCAAAGGTATGGACCTGCTTGACTAACTGATGAGTATAGCGTTCCACCCTCGAAGCAATGGATGGTCGATGAGAGGACTATACAGCTGTGGCCTTGACCACAGGGTCAGTTGACTACTCAGTAGCTAAGTGGAATACAAGTGGATGTCAGGTTGCAGGCTCCTCCTTCGAGAAAAATTGGCGAGTCTCCTTTGTACGGAGAGCTCTACCCGCTCTTTCACCGCACATGAGAGCACATCTGACAATCAATATAATCACAATAATACGAATGGATAAACGGCCTCTTGGGCCCATACTACAATATCCATAAACATACCAACTATATTCAATAGTTACCAAATTAAAATTTTCTCTTATACGACAATATTAAAATCTAAAATTCTAATACATGTAGTACATCTGTCAAGCCCATGGCTTCGGCTTTCTTCTAAAATGGCCTGCATATTGTGGAGTCTCCCCGTGCGCTCCACGTACAGGAAATAATAAATTCCCACGGCGGGGTGAGCTATCGCTCATTAGTGGAATCGCCCTAAGTGGGCTACTCTCCACCCCAAGTGGAGTCTGATGCTCGAAAATAAACACACATTCAAGAAAATGCATGATCCTACTTGAATGTCTACACTGACCAACTCGGATCAGAGTCTCACATACTCCCTCACACTCATGACCTAAACTCGTATGAGGAATTCTTATATTCATTTGTTTGTTAGTGGACAGCCCTCCGTGTGCGGATATCGATTGGGCCGTCTCAGGCGGTGTTATTTATGGACTACCCTCAGATATATCAATTGGGCGTCTCCGACTGATTGATATTTTGAAAATTTGGACTACCCTCCCAGATAATTAATATTTTAGACAACCTCAGAACCATTTTCTACAGACTAGTCTCATGCACTAACTCACATAGTCCTAGGATGTTACAGTGCATATGGAAATGCATGTATGCCATTTCATTATAAATTACATAACACATGCAAATATATAAACGTATATATTCACATAGAATTTAATCACACAATCATGTTATGTAATTCATTTCCACGCTCAAAAATTGGCTCACTTGGGGTACAATGATCAAGCGACAATTCCACTTGAATTACTCGACCAAACACATATTCTCACAAAATTATTTTGTGATCAGCATTCGAGAGCAATTAAAATCCTCGATTCTTTGTTCCTATCAGAGTGAATTATCGGTTCACTTTGTGAACCCAAAGCCATTTCGGCGATTCCGGCCTCATACACATAAAAATACAATCCATGGCATGAATCACCCCATCAGCCACCCGAGCAGTCGAGTGGCTTGATCCGCGGTGTAGGAGTGGGTTTCATAGAAATCCAAACAATTCGGTCCCAAGTTTTGGGACCGATCAAACGGCCCCTCACGGCCTCAACCAACTCAAGCATCAACATAGTTCTTAAACAAAGAATAAAACCAAGTAGGGAGAAACCCCTACCTCGAGGAGTTTGAAGAAACTCTCTAAAACCGGAGTCCACGCGTAGCCTGCTCCGCGTAGATCTTTTTTCCTTCTCACCCCGAAGACCGCCGACGGTTGGATCTTGTGTATTTTTAGAGAGAAGTTTCTCTCTCTAAAAGGGTTCTCTCAAAAGCCACTTACTGGATCTCCAAAAAATAAAGCCTCTCACGTTTTCTATTTTGGCTAAATGGAGAAGATGGAGTACTGTTTGCTATTTCGTCATTTAGTCACTAAAAAATCAATTTCTAAAATGACCTTTATGTCCCTCTTTTACCAGAATTTATATTCGGCACTATTTCGGCCGTCCATTTTCATCATTTCTCTACTCATAATACTTATGGTACATGAGTACATGTTATATGTGGCTTTCGTCACGTCGAAAACCGTTTTGCGGCCTTTCGAACGCGTCTTTTCCAGAAAAGCGTCTTAGGAATCGTAAATGCCGAGAAAATTACAATTTACATGCTAACTAGATTTTGTGAGAGCGATTCCAACGATACTAATCTGTTTTGTCATCCAACAAATTTATTCACGGATTTTTACTTAGTAATTACAATTTGTAAATTAAAATTACGATTTTGCCCTTATTCGAATCGAAATTTCTAAGGTCTTATTCTCCCCTCCTTAAAGGAATTTCGTCCCGAAATTTGAAGCGATCATTATCAACACGTAAGTATACGCGTCGCGGCTCTACCATGCGTGTAAATAGTCATTTAAATCTTAGAGAAAGCTAAACCCGCCCTCACCTTCATCCCTAAGCGAAGGGATAGGTGGCTCGCATGTGTCTTCGCTCACGTTGACTCCTCCACTCCATGTAGTGCCGCCATAGCACTCTCATAGCTCACGGTCTTGGTATGAGCGATCCGTATCCAAATGCTGCTTGGTCCTCCTCGAAAGGTCTCATCAGTGTCAACCTCTATGCAATCGCAATCCACCGCATAAATTTGGATCTGGAATATATTTCCGGAGCATAGAGACGTGAAACACCTCGTGGACACGACATCTTTGGGCGGTAAGCCAAGCCCCAGTGCCAGCGGTGCTATCCTCTCAGTATCTCGAAAGGTCGATAACCCTGATAACTTCATACTGTCATAGGAGCGACCACTCTCTGCCCCAGGTATGCCTTGAAGGCGTGATCTGACCTCGAACTCAGGGTCGGCGTGGCACTTCATCATACCTCTTCTGCTTAGGCTGAGCCATGAAAGCTATTTATCGATATCGAGCTCACCTTTTCAAAGGTGTCTCTAATCAGTCGGGACGTGATGGGGCTCTCCATCTCGGTCGACTACTTATTGACCTACGTGGCCTCCCTACTGATACCATCACGATGCCATCCATTATACTACGCGATAACTATTATCGTAGGCGAATTCCATAAAGAACAATTAATCCTCTACCCTTATGATCCGGGATGCTGCTTGCGGCATGTCCTCTTTCACGTATGTAATCCATACAACGTATACGCTCTGGCCTTGCTTGGTGTGTAGCGTTAACTTTCAAGGTCACAATCAGCGGCCCGATCGAGGATGATCGGCCTAGTCCGTGTCATGAATGACGTAACATCTGGTAGCTGGCTCGACAATACCCGATACATTTCCAAAGGGTATCAATTCCCGAGTCACCCTCGGCTCCTATCACTCGACTCTGAAGTCTATGTGATGAATTTAGCGAGTGTGTTTCATATGTCGATGACATAGCAACCGACACACTTGAGCTGTTACATTTCCTGATTTAACTATATGAGTCTTCATTGGACGTAGTCCTAAAGACCAACTCAACCCACACTCACGAAAGTGGTGAATGACCATCTTGTGCACCCACACCCAGGCTCGATGTGATGTTCGCGAGTGCATGACCTTAGTCATTCCCATCTTTGCGACTCCCGATCCTGGGTCCACCATGAGTAGAATGCGAGAGATTTCTCACTCATAATCCAGGCTATGGAATTTGACTCTCACCCTACACCACACAGGGAAGAACATACATGCTTGGCTTCTCTAAAGGCCTTAACCTCCTAAGCCCAGATCTAATGCAGGTGTCAGATGTGACAGCTGGCTGGAGTCTGTTCTTTCTTAGATGGTTGTCGAGCTTTATCACGTGTCGAGCGTGATCAATGACAACTGGTCTGCCACCTGGAGTCCACCACGCTTCTATACGCACTCTTATCGTCACGGCTTGATCCACACTCTTTGGCCCCTGGCTATCTATGTTCTTTGGAAGTGCTTGTATATACCCGGCCCGAAACTAGTTCCTCTAACCCTTACTAGGGTGTGGAGGAATGAAGCGCATATACTCTCGTCTGACGGCCCCAGATGCATTGTCAAAATCTTAGGATCCTGTCACACAGGGAAATCCGTCTCGTGCTCAATCCGACCTAGTCACGAAACTAGTGTGAAGCGAAGAAACTATGCTTGCCTCTTCCCGGCCCCAGGAGAAAGGCGATCTCTCTCTTGTTCTGTAGCCGTATCCGAGTGCTCAAGTATCCTGAGATTCTCTCTCTGTAGTCGAGTTGTCCAAACCATGAGTCCATATCCCGTGGCCCGAAATCACGATCACGTCTGAATGGAAACTTGACCCGTTCTCGTGTCTCTGTAATATCGGTGATCCCGAGTGCGTATCTTGAGGATTGACATTGATCTCTCTCGATTCATCATTGCCTCTGACCTTCTGCAGGTCGGCCATCACAGTTTGTGCCAGCGTGTACGAATCTCACCTGATGGCGAAACGTAACTGCGAGAGTTGGCGATATGGCGTGGTCTCTTAGCGGTGTAAAACAATCCTCAGTGATGCTCATGACTCCGCTCGACGATCAAGTCGCGACCTCGGCCGAGTCGCGACGCCACTAATTAAATCGCGCAGAATTATAAAGTACTTGATCTTGCGATTGCCATCGCTTTATGGAAACATATGACGAGAAATCTAGAGAAGCCACGTCACCCTTTAAAGATTGTCAACCATTGGGACCTACACGTGGGTAGGGAAACATAATATTGACGTATACGCATGGAACTCATTCTCCACCTCATCATACATATGGGCTCCACAACATTCAATTCACCTACGCATGGACCTACACAATTGGTCTCATTTTCCACCTCATCATACATGTGGGCTCCACAACATTCCATTCGTCTTTTTTTTTTTTTGGTTTGTTAGTTTTCTTTTTTTATCTTACGTTGACATTGAAATTCGATTGTGTCTCAGGTTTATATATTAAATAAAAATAAAATAAATCATAAATCATTTCAAATCTATTCCATTATTTGATTTATTTAAAATTAGAAATATTATTTTATAAAACTAATTAAAAAAAATAAAAAATAGTTTATTATATTTTATCCTTTATTTTCTCATTTAATTCCTTCATATTAAAAATGGAAGACATCTAAAAAGAAAAGTTCCCAAATTCAAATTGAAATTGGGACAATTTACTATATTCTAACAAAATATTTAGTTATAAAAAAAATAATTATATTTTATCCACTTAATTTTGTCATTTAATTCCCTCATAAAAAAAATCCATAGTCTATTTTTAAGTATATCTAATCTTAATCAACTTGAAATTTCTTCCAGATATTTTCTTTATTTTAAATTTTATTATAAATAGTTTTCATTCTCGACCATCAAAACATTTTGATGAAATTTTAAACTAATATCATCAAATGTATTTAATCGTGGTGTTTGTTTTTTTACTTGACATCGAATATAAACTTTTTTTTAAATTTTTAATCGCTAATAAGACTTAATAAAGATTAAGATTAAGTCATTATTTTTTAACATTGCAGAAATGAAGAGACAAGAATTTACTCGATTATTTTTGCCCTGGTCTGCCTCACTCTTAATGCACAAGTTTTATTTAATTTTAATCGGGTTTTTAACTGGGTTTGGGTTTATTTTCAAATCCTGCATTTTGCCTCGTATTACATTATATGGGAAACCCGAGAAAATTAGAAATTTTCAAAATAACAAAATGTTAATAAAAATAATAAATTGTTATAGCGATTCAAAGTGTGTTCTCTTTGAGTAAAATTTTTTAGATCCTCTACGACCTAAACTGACTACATCAAGAGCAAATTCGCCTCGTTAAACTAGTGAGACACGTAAAAGTTTCATCACTCTTGAAACAAAATGAAATTTTTCCACTTTTCGAGACAGTTTATTGTAATGATCAGTGACTAGATTTTTACGAAATTAAAATCAGAAACATTTCAAAGGTTAATTTAAAATAGCGAACCTGAAAAATAAATAAACAGCCAGGCGCATACGTATTCCTGGAATGAAGCAATATGAACCATGTATCCAAAATAATAATAATGTTCTCGCCCATTATATTTTTAAAATAATTTTTATTATTTTATTTTTATACTTTAATATAAATAATTATTATTATGTTTTTAATAAATAATTTATAAAATATGGGTTATTTTTATTTCTTATGAAAAAAATATTAATTTTAATATAATAAAATAAAAGCAAATATAAAAATTAAAAATAAAAAATAAAAACAAAATAAATGTAATCCAAGCAGTCGGTTGGGATGCTAGACCGCCTGGTCCCAAACCCCTCCTGCTGTATCTTTAAGAAACAGATATCAAGCAATTTCTTCTTCTTGCTAAGAATGATCGCTTTTCTTATTTATAAATGACTTTTTCCGAATGTAAAAGCTCAAATATTTTCTACGTTTTCTATTTGTAACTTTAAAAAATTTTCAAGAATAAATGTTAAAATTTAAAAAATGAACAAATTTAACGCCGGAAATGACACCTTCAAAGATTAAGTCAAAACAAACATCACAGTGTCATATGTCACTTGCTCCATTTGTTCCACTTCAAATACTAAAAACACGTAATCTATATCGCCCTGTAATTCAACAAAATCTCGACCTTTAATAACTGGGGATATCGCAGCGACGATTTCAACCCAGAGTTCAAGCCATCATTCAAGATTTAGAAAAATTTCAGGTTTTTCAATTAAAATTATTGTTTTACCCTTTTTAGAAAAATTATATTTTTTCCAGATTTTACAATCCTATTTATTTATTTAATTTAAATAAATGGTGGAGTGGGGCTAATGTGACTCAACTCACCCTCTTTTGGCATTTTTCCATATGATATATCGATAATCCTAAAAATCATTTTCATCATTTATGTCTAATACTTGCTTAAAACCTACTTTCCCTTTAATTAAATCACCCTAAATTCCATCAAAGCCCTTTAACTCGTAACGGTGTCGGTGGCGATTTATGGAAACATGGTGTGAGGAGAAATCAAAAAAAGCCACATCACCCTTTAAAAATTGCCAACCATTGGGTCCCACACATGGGTAGGGAAACATAATACTGACATGTACACGTTGAACCACGCAATTGGCCACATATATGTAGCATTTTCCACCTCATTATACATGTGGGCTCCACAACATTCAATTCACCTTTTTTTTATTGGTCATTTTCTTGTTAGCCCTCTCACTGCTAGTCTGTAATTCAATTGTGACTTGTTATTCTACAAAAAATTGTCATTTTCTCTCTATTTTCTCTTTTCTGAAGCATGACCTTTAAATATAGAGTCATAGATATCTATTAATAAATTATTAATTTAAAAAATGAAAATATCTAAAATTATTAATTTATTGAAATAAAATATTTTCATGAAATTATTTGGCTCCTACATCTCTTTCTATCAATCTATTTTTTAATAAAAAGGATTATTTAATATATCTAAAATTTATGGATTACACTCGATAATATGTTATGTACAGCCTGTAGATATTATCAATCAATTGTTTATTTAAAAAAATTGAAAATATCTAAATTATTACCTCCCCAAAATAAAAATCTTCCTTATCTTTCAAGTGAAAATTATTGAAACATTCCTGCCTGCCCATGTGAAAAGCCGCTGAATCGAATGATTTCAAATTCTAGAGAGAAATTTGTAGAGAGCTAATGAAGTTAAAATTACTATTGGTGAGACACAGAGTGACAACTCATCCAATACATTGAATAATAATACACACATAATAATAATAATTTATTTTAATTATAATAATAAATAAATGAAAATAATAACATATTGCGCTTCTTAAGGCCACCGCCTCTTCTTCCCTTGGAAAGTTTTAGGACATTGCATGATCAAAGTGCCCCAGACTTCTAAACAGATTGAACCTCGTAACACCCCGTCTCCGAGAGAACAGACAAGATACGAGACTGCAGGCCAGATAAGAAGACTGCCGTCACATCAGAAGATTTCGAGACTAAAGAAGAAACTAAAGTTTATTAACCCTGATCATGTATTAAAACCGCAGACACCATTATTGCGAAAAGCTGATAATAAAATCATAATCACAGGTGACGCCCACAATACAATTTCAAAAGCCGACCGTAATATTTAAACGCTGGCGACAAATTTACAATTGGGCGAGCTGGAAAAGTGAAAGATAATTAATTTCGTTTTAAATAAGAATTATCATTAATAATCGCTGCACTTTTCGCGAAGCCTGAAATTTCTGTATCTGACACTAAACTGACCGCGCCGTTAAGTCTGCCTCAAGGAATCTGTTTTATCGTAAAGCTGCTTAATTCCGGCACATCAATATTTACTAATTTCTAGCATTATTAGAAACAACTCGAAACCTGGATTTTAAAAATCTGAAAATCATAAAGATATGTTAATATCATTGGTGATAAATAAAATCGAAACCTGACAAAATAAATTATTTCCATTAAACCGACTCAAGAATCGAGAGGTAAGGACATGTGGGTCCCACATAAAAAAAAAGAAAAAAAAAATAAAATCAAAACATTAAAACAACAAATGACGGACGGCAGAAAGAACTTCGTGCAGAGAGAGAGGCAGTGGCGATTTTTTTTAGTTTTATTTTTCTTTTTATCTTCTTTTTCTGATTTATTTAAAATCACCGTCGATTATTCGATAAACACGAAAAGCCGCTTCACGCGACGGCGCTGACAGCGCGAAACGCTAAAATACGCGATTTCACCGGTATCAGAATAATAAAACCCAAATTTTTAGCTTTTCGCATCTACGCCATTCTAGCCATTTAATTTTCTGGGACTGCAGCCAAAGCTTACTCTACGCCGACGAAATGACGCGACACCAAAATCTCGCTTTTGTCAACTAAGAGGCTAAATTTTCCTACTTAGATATTTCAGTTCAACGCTATATAACGGCTGAATATTCTGGGGAGTGCCATAACCAAATTCCAAAATTTTGTACTGAAGCTAGGACCAGTGAAATTCCAGAATTCGTGACTATTGACAAATCCGGTCGAATTTCGATCTGTTCACGGGCTATTAAAATTTCGTGATTTTATTCGGGACAAATCCTACGTAATTTTCGTAACGTTCATTGCTAGACTATACGGTTCCTTACTAGAATTCTACCATACGCCTGACCAGATTTCTCCGTACCACATATTTTCTCGGAATTTAATTTAGCACCTGTTACAAGAATCATTTATTACACTGGGACTACATGATCTAATACATCGAGCCACAGAGGCTAAAAGAAAGGCATGAAAAAGCCATGAATTCGCCGTTTTAATAAAGAAAGAGCAAAGGAAATATTTAAACTATTTTTCCAAATACTAACAGACATATTATTACAAATCGCAGATCTGTATTTCACGCTTTGAATGCAAACCATTTTCGCTAGTTGTGCTGAATGCAGATAAAAAGAAATTGCTTCAGCTAAACCATTTTTCTTCAGCAGTAGCGCTGTGCCAGTAACGTTAAGGAAAAATGTGCCTTCCCTGGGCCTAAGCAAGAACCCACGAGGTATTCAGACGCTAAGATCTGCCACATAGGATCTCATACACGCATCAGGAAGCTTTGGTTCGGCTCGGCAAACCCAGACACACTACGCATTTAAAAGGAGACCGCTAAGACGTACGAAGATAAGGCGTTACGAAGCTCTGACCATACGCGACGCCACAATCAGTCAATTCCACCATATTCACCTGAAAAGACGCGACCAGTCCTCCCTTAACCCAAGACGGCGCCTGCGCCCGCGCTCACTACAGCAGACAAGAAAGAAAATAAAGCCTCCAGCCATTGGATGCTTTATAAAGATAATATACAAGCTTAAAAAATCAACTATCGGCCTCTGGCCGCCTGTGCTTCCTGAGAGTTTCAAAGCAAAAACGGCTGAGCCCAGTTCCGTTTTATTTTCAAAGACCTATTGAATGCAGTAGCCTCTGCTTTTATTAAAAGCTGGTAAACTTTAAAGAAAAGCCAAGCCAAGGGAAAAGGTTTTAAAGAAACTTTTCAAACAAGAGAAAGAAAGTTAGGCTAAAGAATTCTTCCGTAAGCTTTATAAACTTCAAGAAGAACAATAAGTAGCTTTTATAAGTTTTTAAAGAAAGAAAAAGCCAGTTATGTTAGTGAGTTAAGTTTTGTAAACTTTAAAAGCAAGCAAGTATGCAAGCAGTTAGAGTTATGTTTTTAAACTCAAAAGGAAAGTTAAAAGCTTCTTAGTACAATCAGAAGTTAGCTTTACATTTTTTAGACGTTCTAAAAGAAAACGCTTTATAAAAGATACACTCACCGTGAAATTGCTTAAATTTCATTATTTTGTATTTAAAACTATCATGATGCATACCCGACGCCTGAGCGACAGATTCCCGACATTTATATCATTGCTAGTAGTTAATATTACGTAAGAAAATACTTTTGAATATGTATAACAACATACGACGTATTACGCAGTAGCTTTCGCGAGAACGCCAAGCCAGATGCTTGGCCACACATATTTTGATACATAAGGTAAATCGATGTATACAGGATTTGGGACACGCCCTATACGCACGTTATAATAAATTTTATAAAATCATAAAGCTTTGTAGTTAAAATCTTTATAAGATGCTTAAGAAGAATACGGCCGTCACAGAGTTTCAATGCTGGCGAATCTACGTGCGATTTCATGAATGCCAAGACGCTCGCCACCTGGAAAGTGGGTGGGGTGTCAAGGTGGTATCGTGAGCATAAGTATCAAAACCATGCATGTTCAAACTTAAAGTACATACATATCAAGTAATTCAAAGATAAATAGTTGATATTTTTGGAAAAATTACGCGACTATGTCAGTAGAGGACGAGGTCGCCATCTGAGAGTTATTCCAGCGGGCTCGAGCCGCCTCAGCACTGTGGAGAGATGAGCACGTAGCCGTTCCACTACCGCCCTATGAATCAGCCTCCAAAGAAGCAGTCGGCCGTGACCATCTCGGCCACTGTAGGGAAGCCAAGTGCCGTGGATTATTTACAAGCAGAAAGGTGGCACGATTGCTCAGATAGTGGCATTAGCCACCACATCAAATAGAACCTCCACCGCCACCTGTAGAGGTTACAAGAACTGGAGGTCAATAGAGAGAGTACGTAAACCGGGCGCCAAGTCATATGATCAGCAAAGGGGTGATCCGTATGCACCAAGTATGGCTGCATCGAGTAAATAAGGTTTATGGAGTTACGGGCCGCATGGATGAGCAAAAGTCTGCTTTCCGCTCTAATGGAAGATGTAATAAAGATTGGTGGGATGCCGTAGAGAGGAGGATCCTGATGCCATATCATGGGACCAATTTCAGCAAGAGTTCACGGATAGGTTCATTCCTCAAAGCCACAAGGATCTGTACCTGATGGTTCTTCAAGTTAGAACTAAGAAGATGACAATGCTCGAATATGAGAAAGGTTCTAATTAGTGAGATTGGTTCCATATGTTCAAGCAGATGAAGTCCTGAAATGCAAAAGGCCTTTTATCAGACTACAAAGACCGCACGAGTGCATTTACAAGAGTTCCCGAATAGATTCAGGGACTTAGCAAAGAGGCGCCGCCCGAGAGCCTTCGAGCAGCACCACAGCCTATATCGTATAGCAGAAAGTAAGAGTAAGAGGAGTGCACCAGGCACTTCTCAACAGAGCTCTGGTCAGTACAATAGAAAGAGGAACAAGGGTAAAGGTTATAGAGGCCGAGGTGCAGGTCGAGGAGCCATTCTAGTCGTGGATCGAGGCCCCCAGCTTGTTAGCAAAGGCACCCAGAGTATTCCTCCCGTCTGTCATACGTGTCGTAGCGACATCGCGTGAGTTGGTAGTGACGAAGTATTGTGGTGCTTCCCACTCGGTGGTCAGAAGGCCATTTCATTAAGGAGTTCCCTCACCGATTGGTGCGAAACATCGTAGCCAGCCTAGCTACCCCGCATCGCAGATGAGCATACGTAAGTCGCTGGGAGAGGTTTCAAGCGTAGGGGCCAAAGATAAAGAAGGCAGAGGTGGTCGGTAGAGGCAGCAGGCGCGTTCCCAGGATACGCACAGAGCCCCGCACTCAAAGGTGAGTATATGCCGTGGACTCAAAGAAGACGCAGATGCACCCGCATGTGGTCATTGCATTATTTCTATCCTCGATCACGACATATACATTACTGAACCCAGAGCTACGCATTCATTTGCATCCAAGCCATTCTGGGACGTTTTGCATGCAGACTCGCCTATTGTATGTCGTATGAGAGTTTCCTCTTACAAATGGAGATCCGTTATTCTCAAACGTAGTAGTCGAGATAGTAGAGTTCCTGATCGAGGGACAGAGTTCCCAAATGATCTGTGGCCTAGATATGAGGGATTTGATGTGGTTTTCTGATGGGATTGTCTATCTCGCCATAGAGCCACATTAGATTGTTATAAAAAAAAAAAGTGCAAAGCTCGAACAGCAAAGGGAAATTGGAGTAAAGTTCAAGAGGGATTACGAGAGTTATTCTCCGTATGATCTCTCGCCATGATAGCCAGAATGCCGCGTAAGGGCTGTCGTGGTTATCTAGCTTATGCAGGAAACAGAAAGGAGGGGACTATATCGATGAGATTCCGGGGCTTGAGCCAGAGAGTTCCCAAATGTGTTTCCGGATGATATTGCAAGACTACCTCCAAAGAGAGAGGTGGAGTTCACCATTGATTTGATCTCAGGGACTGAGCCCATTTCCATTCCTCCCATAGACGGCTCCTCGCAGAGCCGGCGGCTCCGGCGCCCGCCAGGAAGAATTGTTGGGCATGGACGATCTCTCGACCGGAAGATATCCCACGTGAGCTCCGGGGCCTTCTTCGTGAAAAAGAAAGACGAGCTCATACATGTGACAGATTATTGTGCAATTGAACAAAGTTACCATCCGCAAGCAGTATCCACTCCCTATAATCGATGAGTTATTTGATCAACTCCGCGATTCAGATACTCCAAAGATAGACTCGAGGCCTGGGCATCACCGCTGAGGGCGTGAGAGGATGTACCTAAGACTCCGCATTCAGGACACGCTACTGACATTACAGAGTTTCTAAGGATGCCGTTTGACTCGACTAATGTCTCAAGAAATATTATGGATTTGATGAACCCAGTATTCCAATGATTTGATAGGTTCATAGTCTTTATTGATGATATCCTAGTGTATTCAGTAGTTTTGTAGGAACAATGTGAGCACCCATGATCAGGTTACACTCCTAAGGGAGCGACATGAAGAAGGCCAAGTTGAGGTGTCCGTGGCCGACAAGCGATTCAGGCCTATTTCAGCTTCGATGGGGTGAGTGTGGATTCCTCGTAAAATAGAAGTAGTGGTAAATTAGAAACTACTCCTCAAAGAATGTGTCAGAGGTCGAGCTCTGTTTAGCAGGTACATGTGAAGTTTGTCGAGGGGTTCTTCCAAGATAGCAACCCCACCGACTAAGCCGACAAGGAAAGATGTCAAGTATGATCGGGTGGATGTCACAAGAAGTTTCGAGGAGTTGAAGGGTAGATCGACTCCGTACCCAAATGAATACCAATGGGAGAGATGGATTCGCGGGTTTATAAGGATGCTTCAAGGCAAGGCCCTGGTCGCGGTTTTGATGCGTAACGATAGGGTGATTGCATATGCTTCTCAGACAAATCAAGAAGCATGAGGAGAATTACCTCTACACATGACTTAGAGTCGGCAAGAATGATTCGCACTAAAAATATGGAGACATTATTTATACAGATTCCTCAGCGATCTTTACGCATCACAAAAGTCTTCAATATATTTTCACCCAAAGAGTTAAACCCGAGACAAAGAAGATGGCTGAAGCCGACATACCACGACCGTAGTCATCGGGTACCATCCAGGAAAGCTAATGTCGTAGCAGTATGTCTCTGAAAGTAAAGACTCAGAGAGTTCTTTGTCTCACATGAGAGATCAGTTATCTTCACCGTCAAGTGATCTAAGAGCTTTAGGGGTGACGAGGTCGACGATTCAGAGCCTTATTAGCCACGTTTCATGTTGGGACTCTAGTGGACCGATTCTAGCAGTAAGGCTTCACCTGGATCCACAGATGATTAAGCTTAAGGAAGAGATAGAAAAAGGAAAGAAAGCAGAGTTTCAAATCATAGATGATGGCATGATAGTGAAAGGACAGAGAATGTGTGTGCCAGAGTATGGCGAATTGAAGAGAGACATTATGGAAGAAGCATTATCCATCCAAGGTATGCTATGTATCCGTGCAAGCACTCAAAATGTACTGGACTTTGGAAAGAACATTACCGGTGGAATGGGATGAAGAAAGAGAGAAGAAGCCGCTTTCTAGGTGCCTAACCCGTTAGCGCGAAGGCGGAGCATCGTGAGGCCCGCAGGAAGATACGCATTCCTTTATTCCAAAGGTGGAAATGGGAGAAGATGCCATGATTTCAGGGCGCGCTTCCACTTTACTAAGAGGCAACATGATGCGATATGGTAATAGTTGATCGACGACGAATTCGCCATTTTCTACCAATTAATGCTGAGGATTCATTGGAAAAGAAGCCAAGTTATATGTAGATGAGATAGTGAGACTTCACGGGTTTCGCTTCGATGGTTTCGCATCGAGACCTGTGTTCACATCAAGGTTTCGCCTAGTTGCAAACAACAAGGATACTCGCTCACACTTTAGCAACATTTCATCCTCGCACTGATGGCCAATGCAGAGGACTATTCGCACGCTAGAGGATAAGGCCGGTGAAATTTCGCGCGACAATTTAAATCTGCCGGGGATACTCACTTAGCACTATTTGAGCTCTCCGCTTACAACAATACTATCAAGCCGCGATGTATACGGCTCCATTCTGAGGCGCGCCAGATGGCAGAAATGTGGACTCCAAACAGGCTGGGATGAGGTTGGTGAGAGAAGACTAGTAAGCCCCGAATCTAGTGCCATCACACTCAGAGAAAGTGAAAGGCTGTTTCATGAGACTCAAGATAAAGTAAAGAGATATACGTAAAAGCTATGCGACAACCGTCGTAGAGACTGGGCAAATGAGATAAAGTACCAAGTCTTTGAAGATTTCACCTTGGAAAGGTGTCGAGATTCGTGGAAACGAGGGAAGCTTTTAGTCCGAGATATATAGACCTTATGAGATTATGAGCAAAGTAAGGGCCGTGAGCTTACAAGTTGAAGTTACCCCCGCAGCTTATCATGATTCATGATACATTCCATGTATCGGGACAAGCCAAGGAATATATCCCGCATCCTTCACACGTATCGGCAGAAAGAGCCAAACAAGGTCAAGAAAATTTCGACATGGTGAGATACCAGATTGTAATTACAAGGAATGTGTGTCGAGAAGCAAAGTGATTCCATTAGTTAGTCTTATGGAAGAATCATGAGAGGGAGGCAATTACTTAGGAGCCGTGAGGCCTGTATGCGCCATCGCACTTCACTTATTTTCCTGATGAGGTATTTTCCTTCCTTTCTTTTCGAGTTTAGCTTTATTCATTTCCCGGCGACGAAACGTCTTGGCGATGAGGATTTTGTAACACCCCGTCCCGAGAGAGTGTACGCGTACATGAGACTGTAGGGTGTATAAGAAGCATTCGCCGTCACATCAGAAGATTTTGGAGACTAAAGTAGGAAATGAAAGCTTTACGGAACTTAATTTGTGGTATTAAAACCAAGGTACAATGGTCATTAAGCAAAGGATATAAAATCATAATCAAGTAGATACACAATACACTTCAAAAGTCAACTGCAATATTTAAATGCTTTGAGGACAAATTCTATAATTAAGGAAAGTCGAGGGGGCGAAAGATAATTAATTGCTTCTTTTAAATAAGAAATTAATACACGACCTGCCATCGCCAGTTCGAAATTCTCTAGATTCGGATGATTAAAACTGACTGTACAAGTAAGTCTGCCCTTCAATCTGAAGTGATCTAGAAAGTTTCGCTTAATCTCAGATAATCATTATTTAATGGGTTTCAAATATGTTTAGAGCGAACTCAAAACTCGGATTAAAAAATCTGAAAAACAAGTATATAAAGAATATTCATTTAGATAACAATTGAATGACAAAATAAATGTTTCGGCTTAAATGACTCAAGAATGTATAAAAGGACATGTGGGTCCCACATAAAAAAAAAAAGAAAAAAATAAAATCAAAACATTAAAACAACAAATGACTCGACTGTAGTTAACTCTCGTGGCAGAGAGGGGCAAAGGCGATTTTTTTTTTAGGTTTTATTTTTCTTTTTATCTTCTTTTTTTCTCACTACCAAAATCCGACCGTCAGATTACTCTGATCAATTTAAAGTGCTCTTACGACGCAGGGCCACGCAAGTATTTCAAAATACAAGATTTCACCGAGAATTCAGTAATATAAGCAAATTTTTAGTTTTTCTCGTGATTCATTATTTTAGTGGCTCGAATTCTTTCTTAACAAAGTTTGCTACTCTACTAATAGAGCTACGCGTGGACACCAAAATTCGCCATTATTGTTGAAGAGTGGAAATTTTCCTACTAGATATTTCCAAAGCCTAAAAAGGCTATATACTACTAATATTCTAGAGCTATAAATTCAGTCCCAAAATTTTATACTGAAGTTTAGGAATTTTTAGGAAATTTTAGGAAATTAGGACTATTTTCTGACAAATCTGTAGCTTAATGACTGTTTTCCTCGACGCTTTGCTTAAAATTTCAGGATTTTATTCGGGATAAATTTATTAATTTTCGTAAATGTTTTAGTGTTTAATTATAATAAAAGTCCCTTTAGTCTAGAATTCAATATATTCGTGAATGGTATTTCCAGTCCACATATTTTCTCTGCCAAAATTTAATTTTAGCACCAAGTGTGCAAATTAAGTTTTGTCAGGTCGACGGTGCGATCTAATACACGAGTGTAGCTAAAAGAAGGCAGCCAGGAATCGCCAAGCTTATGGGAAGAGGTGAGTGTTCTAAACTCATTTCCAAATACTAGTGTATTATTATTATTATTACAAATTGCTTTACACCGTATCGCTGGCTTAGAATGCAAACCATTTTCAAGAAGCAAGCAATGAGATAAAAGCAAGCAAACGTTTCAGTTAAACCATTTTTTCAAAGAGGCAAGCGTTGTTAAATGTTTCAGAAACAGCCTTCCCTAGTTCTAAGCAAGCAAACCTGGCCGTAGGTATTCCGTATTGCACGTGGTGTTAGATTCATTATCAGGCTTTGGCCTGGCCTGCGAACTTAGGACATACATCATGCATTTAAAGCGAGACCGTAAGACGCATGCGAAAGATATGGGCGCATGAGTTTCTAACTACATATGGTGATGCCACCCAGTCAACCTGCACCATATTCACCGAAAAGGTGATGCGGACCCAAACTTCCAGACCGCATTTGCCGCCTGTGCCTGCGGTTGTCAGGTACAGTAGCTGGGAATAGCTCCGGTTGATGTTTTAGGCTATTAACATACGCTTTAAAAAAATCAACTATCGTTCCCTTGGCCGCCCAAAGCCTTAGAGTTTAAAGCAAACTGCTGAGGGTTGAGCCAGGCTCCACGTTTTATGAAAAAGTTTTGAAACTTTTAAAGAAAGAAAGGTTTGTGAAAGGTTTTAAGAAACTTTTCAAGCAAGAGATAAAGCTGACAAAAGAAATTTGAGAAGTTTTATAAGCTTCTACAAGCAAGAAAGCGAAACAATAAGAGTTTTATAAGCTCTTAAAGAAAAGCAAGTACAAAAGCAAGCAAGTAAAGAAAAGTTTTAGAAACTTTTAAGAAAGCGAAGCAAAGTACAAAAGCAAGCAAGCAAAGAAGAAGTTTTAGAAACTTGAAAAGCAAAGAAAATACGGAAAATAATTGTAAAAGAGAGTTTTACACATTTTTGAGGATCATTTCGTAGGAAAAGCAAAGCGTTTTACTTATAAAGCACCCACCTCAGCGGCTCGTTGAGCTCATTATTTTGTATTTGTATTTTCGAATCTGAGACACTCAGACATTTGGAGCAGGTCGGTCTCCGACATTTATATCGATCGATCTTTGTTAGTAAGAATATTATGTAAGAAAACTTTATATAGATATGTATAATGGAACACATATGTATGTACGCATAGAGTAGTTTGTAGGAATGTGTTGGTATCTTTGAAAAGTTTGCCATACTGGATATAGTATAAATTGGATATTATCCCGAGGATTTGGGACATGTCCTATGTCTGGGGTATTATCTTCTGCTTAGAAATTTTATAAAATCATAAGTTTAAGAAAAGAAAATTTTATGGGGGTTTAAGCGGCGATACGAACGACATACGAAGAAGAGTTCTAAGTCTCGTTGGGGTAGCATTTTGGGGATTCTGCAATGGAGTGGCGGCTGCGCCCGCCCTTTGGAAGGGTGGGGGTGTGTCTAACCAGCTCTTATTTGCATGGGATCGAAGCATATGTCGTTGAAATATCGGATGTCGGTCGTCTGTCTGATTTTGTCAATAAGTCGAATGATAACGAAATCCAGTCAAATCGATGTCGATAGATGTCGAGGAATATATACGCCCTAGTAACCTCGAATACTCAGAGAGTCTCTCTCACGACTATTTTGACTTAAATCAAATCCAACTATTAGAATTAAATCATAATGATTTTTTGATAATTGAATAGCTATTTTGATTCTAAATTTTTTTATAAATACTATAAGACCCGAGAAATTCCAATTTCTGGAATAAGGGCAAAATCGTAATTTAAATTACAAAATTGTAATTTCGATTAAAAATCTGGAATTAATTCTTTAGATCTCTGATGACGAAACGGATTGTACCGTTGGAATCGTCTCGCGGAATCTAGCTAGCATGTAAAATTTCGTAATTTCCAAGGCCGGTTCGTTCGATCGACCGCGTTTCCGAGCAGCCACCCCAGTGCCCAAATCGATTTTCCGATGCGTGAGAAGTCACATATAACAAATCGCTGTACCATAAGTGGTATGAGTAGAGAAATGATAAGAAATGGATAATGGTAGTGCCGAATATCAAATCTCTGAGTAAGAGGGCATGTGTGGTGGGTATGGGATTTGATTTTAAGTCACAAAGGACGAAATAAGGAATAATGATCTTCTTCCATTAAACCAAGGAGAAGAAAAACATTAGAAGCCATTTTTTAGGGATACGTTGAGCTTCCATTTGAGAGCTTTTTAGAGAGGCACTTCTCTGCCAGAATCACCCAGGAGATCAGGCCGTCGAGGGCCCGGGACAAGAAGGAGCGTTCTACCGCGGGCGGGGCTACGCGTGTGGACTCTAGGGGATCGGGAGTTTCTTCAAACTCCTTGAGGTAGGGGTTTTGTAACACCCCGAAATATACCCTAGTCGTTTTCGACATGTTTAGGGTATTTTGTCAGCGTAAATTTAAATGTTTCGTGAGGTTAAATCTGAGCACAGGAAGCGAGACCGGAGAGAGGATTACAAAACTTAGGACAAAATTGTAAATTGTGCAAGAGGACTTAAAGTATAAATTGACAAGATTTGAGGCGAGTATAAAATAATAGAATTGTGGTGTAATTCTGAAGATTTCAGGCAAGAAATTTGCAATAAAAGGAAGTTCAAATTCAAATAGTTAGAGTTGAAAGACTTAAAGGCAATTATTGGCCAAAAAATGGGTTTTTTGATGGCCAAACAAGGCCTAAGAAAAACGTAATAGATTTAAAGGCAAATTGGTCTCCAATTTGAGGGGAGAGACGGGATGGAGAAGGAGATGAGAGAGAGAGAGAGGAAGAGAGGAAGAAGAGAGAAGAGGAGAAAGAGAAAAAGAAAAGGGATCAAGTCCAGGTATAAACTCTGCCTTGATTATGAGTCCTATGTGATTGTAGCATGAATTTCCGTCTTGGTTGGATTCAGTAGTTTTATCCCCAAACATGGGGGTTTTGCTAGGTTTCAAATTTAACCTTAAAATAGTGGCAAGTAAGGTGGGGTAAAACCCAATATGCTTTATGAAGCTCATGAAATCTCTCTCTTTGAGGATATGATTCATGGTTAATTGAGGAGTAATTGTGAATTGGGGTTTAGAAACCTAACTAAATTATCATGTTTGGTTTGAGGGGATGGATCATAACTCATGTTGGAAATGATTTTGAAATGTATATGAAGTATAGATTTGGTTTGGGATGAAAAGTGCATGAAAAATGGGAGAAATACGTGCAGGCGCACCGGGAGACTTCTTCACCGGCTCTGACTTGAACTTGTACCGGTACATCTTGTGTTCTAGTCGTTTTTGGCCAACTTGTACCGGTACAAGTTAGACTTGTACCGGTACAACCCTGTTATTCTGATTTTCAGTTTTGACCAGTTTTGAGCAGTATTTTGGCGTAAACCCATACCATTCCTTTGTCCGTTGAGTGATTAATTAATTTGCAATAAGCTATGAACTGCAGGAGAACCAAGGTAAAGAGAAGGGCCAGCCGTCAAATTCGGACTCTAAGTAGTGGTCTAAAATCCCTCAAAGTGGTATGTGGAAGCCAATTTCTGCATGTCAGTCTTGGCAGACATGGGTGATCCGAGTTGTGTTTACGGATAACCTTGAATTTACCGATTGCTCGAGGTGTAATTGATTCCGTTGGAATAGAACCCTTAGCGCACCTTAATAGCTTTAAATGATTACAAGGACTGATGTCAAAATATGATTAAGACCCCGGAAAAATGAGTAGTACAAAAACGGTCGAGGAGTGTCGGTAACCGACTAGTTATGAAAATGCCATAGCGATTTTTGGACGATCGATTGGATTGATTCCAATTCTTGGGTAAAGTAGATGCATAGAAGAATAAGATCCATGAATAAGGTGTAGTTACATACGCATCGCCCACCTTACACGAGTATATGAAGGGCGATTTGTCATGGTACACTGAGGAAATTTAAGAATGCCCTATTATAAGATAATAAGTTATTGACCTCATATAATTGTAAAACCACCTAAGACCAGTTATGAAATGACACAGTACTACTGTCCTGAATAGTACTTCGTACTCACGGTAGTGCCACTCACATCACGACCGTGCCGGTACTCGATTAGTGCTCGGCACTCCCGATTAATGCCGGTACTCGATTAGTGCTCGGCACTCACGATTAGTACCTACGGTCTGCTCTGATTAGTCTTCCGTGGCTCTCACGATAAATGCCGGTACTCTTGATTAGTGCTCACGGCACTCCACCATCTGTTAAGTGCTACGACACTCCTGTCTGTCACGGTAAGTGCTACGACACTCACGTCTGCATTAAGTGCTCACGGCACTCCACAATCACGATTAGTGTTACGACGCCCGCCGTGCGTATGAGTATCTTGGTCTTGATTGTCTCTTTGTGTGTGCACTATATTAGTATTATTCTTTGGTCTAGGAAGTCAGAAAGCGGTTATATGATAAGACTACGAGATTACAGGAATAAGAGTAAAGATGCGAAGTACCTGCAGCTGTGTATGTTGGTAGTACCTATAGGTACTCCACGTCTCTGAATAAGTTACCAACGGTACCTCACAGACCTCCTGTCTCCTAATGAATTAAGTCCACACACGTAGTACCTCACTACAGTCTTTCGCATCTGAATAAGTTACGCATGAGTACCTATGGGTACTCCAGGTCTCGATGAAGCCACAGCGAGTACCTACGGGTACTCACGTGACGGAATTAAGCTGTAGTACCTGGCTCACATCTCTGTATAATTTACGTAGTACCTACGCGGGTACTCTGCCATCGATCTGTAGTGTTACCTATGGGTACTCCTGTCTCTATATAGGTATGCGGTACCTACGGGCCTCCGTGTCTGAATAAGTTAGGTTACGGTTGCTCTGTGTCGATGGTCTACACATGGTACCTCACGGGTACTCTTGTGTTGTGAGTCCTATATTTGAATAGGATTCGTAGCTACCTCCCCAATTTATCACTGTATCCCGAAAATATTCACATGTAAGTACCTCACAGACACTCCACATGTTCAGTCAAGTTGTTCTGTCTTGATTTGTTCTGTGGCATTTTGTGGTATCTGTCTCTGAATAAGTCTGATCGATAAGTTCACGTATTACAAGGGAGCCTCACGTATTTGAATAAGTCCTGTAGTACCTCACAGTACCATGTCGAATAAGTCTGTGAAGTACTAAGGTGCTCCACATCTCTGACCAGGTTCCGTTCTGATTTACTCACGTATGCGATAAAGTCTGTATGTCTGATGAAGTCACGTATCTGAATAAAATCACATGCAGTACTAGACACTCGATATCTGGGCATGATTGTCGTGCCGCCGATCATTGCATGCGTACCTGCGGGTACTCTGTATTGAATTAAGTTACCGCATGCGCCTTCTGATGCATTGCGCGCGTTTATAAGGGTATCTTGTATCGACAACTCCATACCGATTTGATCACTGTCTCTACGATTAAGTCTTGTCTGCGATTAGAAGTCGGGTCCACGATTTAGTTTTGTAGTACCTACGTGTGCATACATGTTTGATTAAGTTACGTGGTACCTATGGGTACTCACATGCTTCTTTGAGATTACCTTAGTACCCTCTGAATTGCACTCCCAGTATGTCTGTATAAGCTGGTAGTACTGGGCCTCCCGTGTATCGATGAATTAGGCGCAAGTCCCGTTAGTACCTACGGGTACTCTTGTATGCAGCCAGTACCTCACGAGTACTCTATTGTCAGTAAGATAAGCATAGAATTCTTTGTGTTTACCTGGGTACCTCACGTATAATGAATGGTCGCAGCCAAGCTCTGTGGTGCTTTTGTACGATGCAAATGTTATGGTACTCACGGGTACTTTACTGTATCAGAAATATATATAAGTTCCATAAGACCGGGTATGAGATTGTTAATACCGGTATAAGTTCCGTAAGATCGGTATAGGTTCAGTATTAAAGACGGTGCGAAGTTCCGTGAACAAGTATATGCTACCATGATCATGGCATAAGATCGAAATGCATTTATAAGATCTGTGAATATATCAGGATTACGCATGTCATGTATAGGTCGAAATACATGTGTATAATGCTCAAGTAATACGAGGATGAGATCAGAAATACCAGAATATACTTCATAGTACAAGTAAGATACGAGTACCGGTGTAGTTGAGTACTGAAGAATTATACGTATGGGAATAGGTTCATAAATACCAATACCAACAAACTCTCTGTTGATACCTGGGTTTTCCTCCGAACTAGTGTAAGTCTGTATAAGAATAGAGTTACGCAGCTCCTCTACGAGTCCTCACAGACAAAAAACTTATAGATTACATTGAGTACTTGGATTACGTAGCTCTCAAGGTCCCAAATAAGCATAAAGATGCCATTGAGAGTGAGGATTACGAGACTAAGTATAGAGTTCACTGCGCTCCCTACACGAAGTCCTGAATAAACATGAAGTGCATTAGAGTATAAGTTACGCATAACTCTTTGGGAGTCGAATAACATAAGTTTGTTATAGCATAAGTTACATAGAAGAACTGCACATGGCAACTCTACGGGGTCGAGATAAGTATAAGTCCGATGTGTCTTCATGGTTACTTCCGTATAATGAATCATTATGCGTATTTATGTTTTTATGTATAAGAAATGTTTCCCAGCTGCAAAGCGTAAAGCTTTGCTTGCGGTTTAATCCGTGTTTGGTCGAGAGAGAAGACATCGACAAACATCCACGCATCTGGTTGAGCGACACACACGATGGGGTTCGCGTGTGGATTCCGTGCTCCCAGTTTGTATGGTGTAAAAGGAGACGATTTGTATTTGTAAATGGGATTTCGGTAAATGATATTTTAATTACATTATATGATGAGCCATACCGAGTACCGGTCCGGTTTAAAAATAAAAATACTCCGGGCGGTGTTGGTCTCGCGTCCGGGCGGTTCGGATCCGCCCGATCGGGTCGGGCCGGGGTCGTTCCCGAGCGTGACGGGTTTCTCCCTGTTGTGTTTTATTACGTTTTAAGTGTTTTTCGATCGTGTTTGATTGGGTTTGAGGGGCGTGATGAGGGGCCGGTTGATCGATCCCAAAACTTGGGACGGTGATTGATTTGACTGACCAATGTTGAAATAATAGTGCCTTTGTTCACGTGCTGCACGGGTGTTCTAAATTCATAAAAATTGCTTTAAGTCGTGTATTGATATGTGAAAAATGCACGAAGGAATGAAGTACATTTTGATCGATCAAAAACATGTGGAAGAAATTGTATGTACCCAAATTTTTGGAGACTTTTTAAGGAAGCATTGAAATGCTTGATCGAGAAGCGCAGACCCAGGCTATATGTGTGGCCAAATTAAGCATTAAATGGTATGTTGACACATGTATAGAGACCAGTAGCTATGGAAATCGGTTTCAAAAAGTGGAACCAATGAAGGATAGGTAGGTGCGTGGAGCGACCACTTGCTCTCTTTTGGGGCTATTAAAAGCAGTCCCAATTTGTATAAAAATGGACCGTAAATGTCCACATATGTTTTAGCATGAGAATTGTTTGATATATGAATATGGCTTGGTATGTAATGGAAATAAAATGAAGTTAAGACATTGTGTGATTTTTAATGTGTTAGTAAGGTAACTTTCCTGATACATGGAATTAAATTGTATTTATGTAAGCCGTTCAAGATGATTATATTGATTTGCTCAATTGAGGCGGCTAAGTTGGGTGATGATTGATGTGTTGAGATTACATGCGTGTAATTTTAGTTGATTGAAAATATGCGTATTGACATATTGTACGCAAGATGGTTTAGAAAATAGCTGCTTGCATTTCATATGCTGTGGGTAACACAAAAAGTTAGTGTGAGTGCATGACGTGGATTTTGTAAGCGGGAATGTTTGCGAGAGAAGAAGGAATTTGCAAAGGATAGTATTAGGAGGTGGAGTTGGGAGATGGGCGACGAGATCATTTCGGATGAGGACCATGAAGGCCCCATTTCGGGCTTCGCTGACGGTCCTTTCGGAGATAATCCGTATTTGTCACCGAATATTTTAGTGTAGTATATTTTTCGAACAAAGTTTTTTGTTTTGAAATGATTATTTTCTCATGGCGTAAAGCGACGAGTGTGGTGAGTGATTGGAACTGCGTGACATGGGGTGATCGTGTAGATTCCGTGGGATCATGTATTTACTTGAAGGTGTGTGTTTGCTTTAGACATTACCTTTGCCGCGGTGGTGAGCCTTGCAGATTACTCTCTGTTAGCCTCTTGTGATGGTTGCTAACTGAATCTGGGAGCGCAGAAGATTGTTTGAAGCAGTTCGTGATTTTGATGGTTTTGGTTATCTGTATTCTGTTGTGATGTCAGCCTATATTGCCTCAAATCATAATCAATCATATCGAATAACCGAATAATTGGAAATCAGTTAGTATATTTTAACCAAATCATGTGATTTATAGACCAGAAATTTTATATTGGATTATAAATTAATAATTGCTGGACAGGCCTCATGATCTGCGTTTAGGTGGCCTCAAACATAAAGACTATGTTTTCTGTGATAAATGAACAACATTGTCTTATTGGTTGGCAGATGATCACGGACTACGGGTTAGGCGTCAGCGAGGAGAACTTGAGTATCGGAGGCTTGGGTATCTGAATCACCATAGGGAGCTCGGGGGTTGGGTATCCACCACATCCTGGGTGTGGTTTGATGAAATATGGGTGTGTGGAAACCTAGGATTGAGGGAATTGGGAAGCAGGCCTTAGTTGAGGTGAGGCATCACCACTAGGTGTGGTTCGATGTTCGGTTTAGGTATGAGATTACCTAGGAAAATCACGAGACAAAACTAGGACACTACGTGCACGTGTGTTGATGTGTTTTGTGTGATTTGATGAATTAGTTGTGTGAAAAATATTCATGACTTGAATGATGTGTGATCATGTATTGTGTATGGTTTGTGTGCTTAGTGGTTAGCACCTAGGACAACCATGATGTGTTGGGAAGTTTTTAAGAAGTTTTTACAATGTGTAAAAACTGGAACAAAAAGGAAAAAAATAAAATAAATTTTTATAAATTTATTTGGTTTTATAAAGAAATGAAAATAAATTTCATAAATTTGTTGGTTTAGAAGGTGAAGAAAGTTAATTTTAAGGTTTTAGTGTAAGCGAGAAGGAGAGTAAATAAAATAAATTACACAAAATTTGTTATTTGGGTTGTTGGAAATTGAAAAGAAATTTAAAAGCAAAGGAAAATAAATTTCTTAGCATTAGATTTATTTTGGTTAGGAGGAGAAAATAATTTTCTAAGATTTTACAAGTGGTAAAATTGAAGAAAATGGAAGAAAATAAATTTTCATAAATTTATTTAGTTATGAGGTGAGAAAATAATTTTCCAGGATTTTACAAGGTGTAAAATTGAAGAAAAATGAAAAAAATAAATTTTTGTAAATTTATTTTAGTGTTAAAGAGAATGAAAAAAAAAATGATTTTTAGTGATTTTAGTAAATTTTTCCAGCTACTGGAAATAATTGAAAATAATAATAATTATTATTGTTAAGAGTGAAGAAAAATTTGTGCCAGAAAAAATACGGAATAGACTCTTGCCATTTTGTATTCTGAAAAAAAAATTGTATTACGAGGAATAGTACAGGGATTTAGATTGCAATACAAAAATTGTGTCTGAGGTTAGAAAGGCTAGTATGAGGGTTTTTGTGTTGCAATACAGTGGTTTGTATTGCAGAGATAAAAATTTGGATTATTGTTGCAATGGCGGAAGAGGCTGCTTCAGAGAGAGGCATCATTGCAATACAATGTATTATATTAACCTGTAGCAGTTTGCGGAGACGGAGAAACTATATCATAATACAAAATTGTATTGTGACTAGAAGGCTTTCAAAGGCGGCTGAGGGCGTATTGTATGGCCCCAGCCTTAGAAGCGTCGTCGCCTTGTGGCGAAAGCAGCGGCAGCGGCCAGCGCGCGGCGTCTGCGGAGCGAAGCGCGCGGGCGTCTTGGCGAAGCCCGAGCTTCGGCCCGGAGCCGGCGAAGCGCGCGCGCCAGCGCGCGGCGGCCTTGCGGCAGTGATGGCGGCGGCGGGGCGCTTCCTTGGCCCAGCGCTGGCTGCGGTAGGCTGGCGACGGCGCCTTTGGGCGCGTGGGGCGGCCTTGGGGTACAATGCACTCGGTGCACTCGGCCCGTTACCGATCGATTTGACTCGGTATTTTCTGAGTGATCGACTTTTTAGACATTGTTCGTGAACTTAGGTTCATGAATCTTTGTTCACATCTCGAATTTTTCGAAAAAAATATTTTAAATTTAATTAAAATAAATAAATCAAATAAAATTTGATAAAATTTTCCCAAAGAAAAATAAAATTTTCAAAAAGAAATAAAATTTTGTTGAAAACAATATTTTAAATGCAAAATTCATTAACGCGTATACAGGCGATGTGTATGATTAGTGTCTGAGCGTAGTTATGCCTTAGAGATAATGTATTGGTTAACTACCATTTGAAATATGGTGATTGCGTGAAGTAGTTGCCTGATATATGCACATGGTGTAATACGTATAGGAAAAGTGAATGCTAAGGTTAGGAATTATGACCTTAAGGTTTGGAGTCTTGAAATGAACAAGAGAGCATACAGAACCTTATTGAATTAAATGAATTGAGTGGTGGAGGAATTTTAGCACCCTTAGGAAATGAAGCGGGACGGAGTTCACGGTTAGCAGAATCTATTAGTAATTGGCATACGCATTTACTAGTTGAAGCGGGAAATGAATATTTAATGACTCTTCTTTGCCATTAGGCGGTATAGATCGGTAGGCGAGGGGGCGAAGAGAGGGCGTAGAGGCGTCCGGGATCTTTGGTCAAGCACCACCGGTGTTTGGTCGACGAGACTTTTGTATCGGTGTAGGTATTCTGACAAATCTTTATAACACGAGTGGTATAGCCGGGTAAGGCCGAATCTGTAACCTCCGGTTTAGGACACATCCTCAGGCCTTCACGGGAAGAGATCAGATGGTGGTAGACCATTGGTTAAATGCGAAACGAGAAAGTGTTAGGGGTTACTGGAATTACCTCGACACGGCCGGATGTTAAACTAGGCTGCGTTCTAGCCCCAGAGAATGAGGCCCCGGAAATATGGTGCTGGAAATGGGCAGGACCTCTAGAGACCTTAGGAACCGTTGTCATTGAGTTCTCCCTAAGGGATTAGGGGCGAGAATAGGGATGTCCTATGTCGGGTTGAGTTGGAGATCTCGGACTCTACTCAGTGGACACGTGGGGATTGTGATATCAGAGATTAGATAATCTGGGGATGGGTAGTGCGTTTCTTTGGGATGTTGTGGTGGCCGTGTAGGAGGGATTCTGCTATCTGTGAGACAGTGCTCGTGTGGTGTTGAGGAGGAATGACGTGATATTTTAAGTATAGGGTCACGAGTCGGGGTCATCGGGGACGATTAGCGGGTTAGCTTCGCGAGCCTTACCCTAGAAGGACGATGAGAGACCCGGACTTAGATCTACCTCGGTAGTGTGCTGGTATGTGGATGTTTTCGGATAGGCTACGGATGCCTCCACGGAGGGTGGTAAGACCGGTGTCGAGTTACACCACGGTAATTCACCCGTCTCTATGACTCAGCGCCTGGGATGGCCTGGGTTGAGATTGCGGGAACTGAGTCCAGGGTTCTGGCTCTTCAGACGAAGGATTCGTTAGGCCCAGAGCACTTCACCATGGGAGCTTCGTTCTAATTCTGCGAAGAAGAGTAGTAGACCCTTGTGCATTGGCTGGCCGAGTTGAAAGGTTATGATCCGAATCGGTGCCTATTCTGCAGAAGTTGATGATTTGGCGACCGGTTGAGAGGAGCGCGAGTCTATTTCAAGATAGACCGAGTTATCATTTGAAGGTTAGGAGGCAGACTCATCCCCTAAGAGCGGTGTTGGGAGCGGCGTTATGGGCACCTTGAGTTCACGGTGATCTTTGGATTGGCGAATCACGCTAGCGGCGTTCATGGATCTCGTGCATAGGGGTGTTCCAGCCCTATCCCTAGATCGGTTGTGCCGTAGTCTTTGTGAGTTGACACTTTGATACACTCGATCAGTGGGAGCATGAGTATGCAGCAGGGGATCGTTTTAAAGGTTGGTAGCGGACCATCAAGCTGTGCGCGAGTTGATAAGTGAGTTTTGGCTTACTGAGGTGAGATTTTTAGGACACGTGGTGTTAGCATCAAGAGTGTCAGTCGACTCAGAGAAGGTTGAGGCATTGATGAGTTGGGAGAGACCGAATGTCAATCTTCGAGATACGTAGTTTCTTGGGATTTGCTGGGTATCACAGGAGATTCGAGAATGGGATGAAGTTGTCCATTCGGGGCAGGATTGTAGGATTTCGCCTACGGGATATGTACTCCATGGTTAGGGCGGCCCTGACTATAGAGAGAGAGATTGAGGATACTTGGAACACTCGGGATACGGGTGTTGGTAACAAGAGGGAGGATTAGCTTTCTCCTAGTTCGGAGAAGAGGCAGAAGACTTCTGCTTCACACTAGTTTCAGGACTAGGGCCAAGATTGAGCATGATTGATGGGATTGCCCCAGAGACAGGGATCCCAGGACTTTGGGACAGTGCAGTCCCAGTTAGCCGTAGGACAGGAGAGTATACGGGTTCATTCCTCCCGCTTGCTGCCCAGGATGGGTGAGGAGCGGAGTTTTAGTTCGGGTGCTATCTGAGCACTCCCGGCAGCACGAGGGTAGACCGGAGGGCGAGTGTGGGTCGAAGTCGGAGACAATATCGAGTTGATGGGCGTGATATGGACTTTAGGGTGGGCGAGACCTGTGGTTGTTGATGTCGAGAGTTGGGCCTTGGATGAGTTGGCTTGACCATCGGGTTGTTAGTAATTGAGACCTAGTACAGGGTTGTCATGCCCGAGCCGACATTAGTTGGGCTTAGAGGTTAAGGCCTTTAGAGAAGCCAAGTATAGATGTTCTTCCCTAGGATGTAGGGTGAGAGTTGACCTGATAGTTCGGGATTATGAGTGAGAGAACTCTCAGATTCTGCTCATGGCGGACCCCGGGAGTGGGTGCCACAGTATGGCATTATTGCGTTCACGTGCACGGTAACATCGCATCGAGTCGGGTGTGGGTGCACGGTATGGTCATTCACCACTCTTGGTGAGTGTGGGGCGAGTTTGTATTTAGGACTAAGTCAGTAAGAAGACTCATAGTTGAATCGGGGGGAAGGTAAGAGGCTCGGGAGTGAGGCGAAGAGTTATGTAGTCGAGATGAAAACCCGCGGACGGAGTTACCATCATGTAGGCGAGAGTTAGTGATAGGAGTCGGGGTGACTCGAGGTTTGGATACCCGCACGGAAATTACGTTGGGTGTTGTTGGCTGCGAGCTAGGTAAATGGATGTCATGCATGGCATGGATTAGGTTGTGGAGTCTGGTTGTCGGATTGTGACCTTGGAGAGGTTGGCGTTTACCAGCGGGTTGTGTAGGGTTACGTGTGTATTACATCACGGGTGTTAGAGGGCATGTTGCGAACATGTGTCCTGGATCGGGGAAAGGGTAAGAGGATTAATTGCCCTTGGTAGGTCGCCTACAACAACGGTTATCGACCGGAGTGTACGAATGGCACCCATCGAGGGCATTGTATGGGAGGCGTGTGAATCAGATTATGTGGGAGGGCCAGGGTGGAAGAGGCTCCATCCGCCCGGTCTGATCGGTCAGAGACACCTCCCCAAGAAGGTGGGGGCTTGATCACGATGGCGTCTTCTCACCGGTTCGGGAGCGAATGGGGAGAGCTGTACGGATGTCACGACGTCGACCACTTAGAGTTCGAGGGGTTGAGGATCACGCGTCTTCTTGAAGCGATACTGAAGGGAGTGGTCGAGGGTTGACGGCGCGGAAGCTATCGCCGAGGTTTATTGGACCTTCGAGATACTCGAGAGGATGAGCCTTTATTGCGTGCCGGTTGGCGTTACCGCCCGGCCTGGCGGTGTGTGTCCTGGTATTTCAAGTCTCCATGCTCAGGAAATATACTCCAGAATCGACTCATGTAATTGGATTGGGGATAGATTGAGGTGTGGCTGATAGGACGAGAGGGACGTACGCTGCGTCTGGATAGCCGTGATCGGGTTTTGCGGCGGCGGGCGGGTGAGGCTGGTGAGGAGTGCTATGGCGACCTTTGTGAGTGGAGGAGTCAACGTGGGAGCGCGAGGACACGATGCGGGCCACCTATCCCTTCGTGTTTAGGGATGAAGGTACGTGACTTAGTCGTTTAAGAATTTAAATGACTGTTTACATGCATGGTAGAGTGCACGTTGCATATGCATGTGAGTGATTTTTTATTGTCCTGAATTTCGGGACGAAATTCCTTTTAAGGAGGGGAGAATGTAAGACCCGAGAAATTCCAATTCTACGAAATAAGAGGGCAAAATGAATAATTTAAATTACAAAATTGTAATTTCGGTTAAAAATCTGGAATTAATTCTCTAGATCTCTGATGATGAAACGGATTGTACCGTTGGAATCGTCTCGCGGAATCTAGCTAGCACGTAAAATTGCAGAATTTTAAAGAACCGGGTTCAGATACGCACGTTTTTGAGCATCGCATTTCGGTCTTTGTAAATCGATTTTTCGATCGCGACGAAAGTCACATATAACAAGTAATCATGTACCATAAGTGGTATGGTAGAAATGATGATGAAAATGGGCGACCCGAGGTGGTGCCAGAATATCAAATCTGAGGAAGAGGGACATAATGGTCATTATGAGATTTGATTTTAAGTCACAAAGGACGAAATAAGGAATAGTGATCTTCTTCATTAAACCAAAGGAGAGAAAAACGTGGGAAGCCATTTTAGGGATGCAGTGAGCTCTATTTTGAGAGCTTTTTAGAGAGAGAGAGCACTTCTCTAGAATGCAGGAAGTCCGATCGTCGTGAGGCTTCGGGACCCGAGGAGCGTTCTGCGGCGGGGCCCGGGCTCAGCGTGGACTTCGGGATCCCCGGGGAGTTTGCCCGGCGCATTTCGGCGGGGTAGGGGTTTGCCCTCTTGTGTTTATTCCCATTTTAAATTGTTTTTCGATGTTCCCGATTGGGTTTGAGGCGTGAGGGGCCGTTTGATCGATCCCGAAAACTTATGGGACGAATTGATTTGAATTTATTGAAACCCGATATTTGAAAGCGATTAACATTCACGTGCTGTTTAGTTAAATTCATAAAAATTGCTTTTAAATCATGTGATGATATATGAAAATCTGGGGAATGGGGTACATTTGATCGGTCTGAACGTGGGACCGAAATTGTAAAATTTTGGAACTTTTGGTATTAAGTGACGATCAGAAACTATTGAAGTTTGTGTGTGGGAAATTAAGCATTAAATGGTTTGTTGGTATGCTTATGAGACCGGGAATAGCTAGGCTCGGTTTCAAAAAAATTGGAACGATGTGGGATGATGGGCTGCGGAGTGGGCCGACCCGCACTCTGGGCCTTGGGAGGCCCGTTAAAACCGGGTCAATTTGTATAATGGGCCAGAAGTAAATGTCCATATGAAACTTTGCTTGTGAATTGTTGATGTGAATGGCTTGGTATGTGTGGAAATAGATAGGTTAAGACATTGGTATTATTTTAATGTGTTAGTAAAATGACACAAATACATAGAATTAAATTATTATTTATGTAAGCCGTGGAGATGATTATGATTTGCTCAATTGAGCTAAGTTGGGTGATGATCGATGTGTTGAATTACATGCGTGTAATTTTAGTTGATTGAAAATATGCATATTGACATTTGTATGAATGGTTTTGAAAATGGCGCCGCATTTTTATTGCTTCTGTGAGTAACCTAGAAGTTAGGTGTGAGTGCATGACATGGATTTTTGTAAAAACGGGCATGTTTGCGAAAGGAATTTCACATGATGATATTCCGGAGAATTGGGTTGGGAGATGGCGACGAGAGATCGTTTCGGGATGAGGACCGTGACGCATTTGAGCTCACCAACCCGATTCACCTCGGAGAATGATCCGTATTGTCGCCAGAATATTTCGGTAGTATATTTTCAAGAACAAAAGTTTTGTTTTGAAAATGATTATTTTTCTCATACATGGCTAGGCAAGTGTGGAGTGAGTCGGTGAGACTCGTGACATGGGGTGATACGTATGACGTTCAGTACAGGATCGTGTATTCTTGAGTGTGTGTTTACTTTGGAGCATTACCTTTGCACTTGGGTGGTGAGTAGCCGCAGGCGATTCTCCCTCTTGAGCTTTAGCTCACCAGGTCGTGGGACCCCCTTATTTGGTACGGGAGCGCTCGAGGAAGACAATTCATTTGGAAGAAGCAGTTCATGATTTTTTGATGGTTTTGGACATAACATGTATTAGACTTGTAGATGTTAATATATGTTTGTATAAAAGTGTAAATCCAACTATGGAATTATTGGGAGATAATTTGGAGAATAGTTGGTATGTTTTTATATGAGTATTGGTTTATGAGCACAGAGGCATTTTACTCATGTTAGGATTATATTAAGGTGTGGTATTTGGGGCAGGAGTATATACGGAGTCACAGTGTTGGGTAGAGCTCCGTCTGAAAGGAGACTCTGCCCAGATTCTGATGGCGTCGGGTAACTTAGGCATCCATATGTCCATGGAGTTGCGGGTGATCAGATACAAGTTTGGGCGTCACAAATACCCCTAAAACCATACAATTTACAAACTCATTCATACATCCAAGCTCTATTAATCTGACTCAATTTTTTTTTTATTTATCTCAATATTTTAAAGATCTTGTTATGAATATTATCTTCATCAAGATATGATCCCTTCATCAAATAATGTAATGGAACCACATCGGTCTTCATTTTGGTTTTAAATGATTATTGTAATGTAATTTCTTGATAAATTATAATAAATATCATTTTCAACAAGTGTATATTTATTTATAGATTTTTTATAATTTAATAAAGTATTTACATGAATTTTAGAGTATTTTTTTTAATTTTTTACTTTCTTTCAAATATTTGGAGTATGACCTAGATGATATTGCTTCAAAACATCCCAATTGATTGAAGCCCATGTAAAAAATAAAAATTCTTCCCTAATCTTTGAGTAGAAAATACGAAAAGACGAGAGTCAAAAACCATAGGACAAAAAATATCCTTTTTTTCTCTCTCTACTTTATTTTTAGTTATTAATATTTTTTAAGTAAGATAAATGAATTTTATCACAATATCGTCCTCAAATCACTCATCTTTTTCTATCAATTTATTTTTTAAATAAAATGTTTGATATAACAAAAAAACAAATGCAAATTATGATCGGGTCCATCGGTATCTTACAAAGAAATAAAGTCATAGGTATTTATTAATAAATTATTAATTTAAAAAAGAAAAAATTAAAAACCTCAAAATTATTAATTTCTTAAAATAAAACTATCTTCATGAAATTATCTACATATCTATCTATCAATCTATTTTTTATTTAGAGCTAGAATGACAATCAATTGTTAATTTAAAAAAAATAAAAAATCTCTAAAATTATTAATTTCCTAAAATAAAAAAATATTCCTTATCTTTGAAGGAAGTGAAAAATACAGAAATATCTCAAGTTGGCCAAAATGATTTTCAAAATTTCTGAGAGAAAGTATAGAGAGTTTAATAAGAAAAATTAGCCGTTGGTGAGAGGCGGGGACAATTCATCTAATAATAATAATAATAATGATTTTTAATTATAATAATAAATAATGAAAATAATAACATATTCAAAAAAGCCCAAAGCCTTCGTGACAAACAAAGCACAGCGAATATTTCTCAAAACTATATCGTTTTGTCTTTTTCCTTTTTGCTCATCTTTGAAATTCATAGACGGTCTGTTGGCGATCGATGCTTTCTTTGTGTCACGATGGTGGTGGTGATGGAATTTTTTTGGAGCAATTTTTTTTTATCATTTTATGGGTTTTTAAAGAAGGTATCGGTTTTTTTAAATTAGATGTGTTCGATGGTTGGCAGCTTGTATTTGGATTCTCTGATTGGTGATGCCTTAACCGCGCTTCGAGGTCGATTATTGAGAATTTTGCGTTTGAGGAGAATTAGATGTATATTTAATTGTTGATTATTATTATTATTGTTTTTGGGTCTTGGGAATATCGAAGAAAGGAAGCGAAAGGAAAATAATATTTTTTGAAATTTTTTTATTTGCATTTGTGTTGGTGTTGTCGACTCAGTCGATCTTGGGTCGTTTGTAGGAGGATTATGGGTTTGTTTATTGTTCATGAAGAAAATTTGATGGGTTTGGTGATTGAATTGATTTTTCGCTTTTTGTTTGCCTTGCATTTCGCGAAGCGATCAAGCGAATGAATGTCTTTAATGGAAGTAAAAGTGGTCAATTTAGTCATTTTACCATCAATCTTGGTGAAATAGTGTTTCTTGTGAGCGAAGGATGATTTTGCTTGCATTCAAAAACACCCATTTGAAATTTCCGAATTGAGTGTGGATGCGAGCTTCATTCTGGCTACATAATACTTGTATTTTCTCGGGAGATGTTTCTTTATTCTTGATATAAGAAGATTCGAAGTTTTTAGCTAATTGGCATACCAAATTCATTTTATACTCATGGAGAACTTATGCCCATTACGTATATTTGAATGTGATATATTTAGAAAGTCTCTTTGGTAATCTTTGGATAAGCCCATTACATATATGTATTTGAATTTTAGCAGTATTTTCCTTCATTCAATGAGTAGATGTATTTGTGTGTGTAATTTAAGGATTTCCATTACATGTATGCTTGAATGTTAGAAGTATTTAGTCTAATTTGAGGAACTAAATGTCCATTTCAAGGTACTGAATTTGACTTGGATTAGAGCTTAATTTGCAAAAATGGGATTTCTTGTTTTTGGGTTATTTTTATGGAGTATATTATATACCCTATATGTTTGGACTATAGAAGGCCCGAGTCCCTTTGTGTTGTTTGATGTAGGTGGAGTGTTTTCATTCTTTTTACGACTCTCAGGGTTCAATGGTAGTTTGAATTGATGTGCAATCTGCGGGAATCACGTAGAGCTCTTATAGCGAAGAGCTTTAGAAAGAAAACCCATCATGTCGGGCGAGTGTTGGGTTAATATAAGGTTTCATTGTCTTTGGTCTTTTTTTACATTGTGGGGCCTTGTCTTTCTTTTGAGTTTATGGATCGATTGGCGATAGATACGAGGTGAGTCTCCATTTGAATTCCTTTGTGTTAATGTTATTGTGGAAAATTGTTTGAATGTATACCAATCAAATCGGCTCTTTTTCTTATAATGTTATATCGCCCATACATTTGAAGTTCCATGCTATTTCCAAGTTTCGTGATAAGATTTATGTAATCAAATTTATTCCTCTCTAGCATTTTCAGATATAATACCATTGTTACGTCTCTCGGATTGATCATTGACACACCCCACCCCTTCCAAATAAGCGGATGCCGGCCACCTATCAAATTCCCACCGCTACCTCTAACGACTAGAAAATTCTTGTGAAGCCGTCGCATTAGCTTTACTAAAGCCTCCTATAAAAATTTTCTTTATTTTTCAACTTAGATTTGCAAAATCTAGCATTTAAAACTTCTAAGAACATGACTCGCTACATATAGTATAATTCCAAATCCTGTATACATCCAATTTACACTATATCCAAATATGGCAACCAGCATCCAACATATTCTCATCATTCTAAACTATGTACATACATATGTTCCATATACAAGTTCAAAATATGTTCTTACAAAATATAATTAATACACAACACTTATACTGATGTCAGGACCAATCCTAATGTGTCTACCGTCATGCATCTGCATTCGGAAAATAGTTTTTAAAATACAAAATAAACGAGCTCATGATGTATGCTTGTAAATGTTTTGCTTTTTCTCGAAAACATCTCAAAAAATGTAAAACTATCTTTACAAATATTTTCCGTAGTTTTTACTTTGCTTTGTTGCTTTTAAAGTTTCTAAAACTTTTCTTCGCTTTGCTTGCTTTAAAAGTTTCTAAAACTTTTCTTGCTTGATTGCCTTGTACTTGCTGCTTTATTTTGCTTTCTTTTAAAAGCTTGAAACTTTATTTGTAGTTTACTTAGAAGTTTATAAAACTTCTATAATTTTTCTTTGGGCTTGCTTGCTTTATCATGCTTGAAAGTTTCTTAAAACCTTCACAAACCTCGCTAAAAGGCCAAAACTTTTTCATAAAAACGGAGCCTTGGCTCAACCGCATGAAAATAAAAACCCACGGGAGCTTGGCCTAACCGATCGCTTTAAAATCTAAACTGAGTTCGGCTCAACCGTTGTTTAATCCTCCTAAGCTCATACGTGAACCAATGGTTGATTTTTCAAATCAGATATCATGTTTGTAAAACATCAACCACTGGAGGCCTATTTTGCTTATCAGAATTCTAGTGAACACGTGGAACCTATGCTCAACTGCAATGTGGAAGGACCTTTGTCCGCATCACCTTTTTTCCTGGAATATGGTGGAATTGGACCTCGTGTCGCCATCACCATACTTAGTTAGAGCTCATAACCTTATATACTCCGCACGCGCCACTCGCCTCCTTTTAAATGCATGATGTATGTCCTAAGCTTCCGTCGACCAAAAGAAAAACCAAATGCATGTGATGAGAACCTAACTTCACTGCACGCACGAATACCTCTGACCGGTTTGCTTGCTTAGAACTAGGGAAGGCCTGTTTTCGCAAACTTTCTATTGCCATTGTTGCTGGCTTCTTTGTAAAATGGTTTTACACTTTGAAACCATTTACTTGCTTGCTTGCTTGAAAAATGGTTTAATTATTCAAAACCATTTGCTTACTTGCTTGCTTACTTGAAAAATGGTTTAATTATTCAAAGCCATTTACTTACTTGCTTAATTATGGTTTTACAATTTAAAACCAATGCTTGCTTTTCAAAAATGGTTTATCTCAAAACCATTTCCATTAGTTTCTAATTCATCGCTTGCTTGAAATGGTTTGAACTCAAACTAAAATACCAAGGTAAAGCAATTTGTAATAATAATAATAATAATAATACACTAGTATTTGGAAAAATGAGTTTAGAACACTCACCTCTTTGCTTGCTAAGCTTGAGCACAGTTCCACACTTTTCCCCGCCTTTACTTTTAACCTACAACTCAAACGAATACGATGCACATATTAATCGCATACTTAACGTACTTCCTAGACTTAGTCACACTCTTTGTACTCTTTTAAAGCTAAGGTGCTAAGGGTTCTATTCCAACTGGAACTCCAATTCGAGCACTGTAAACCTGCCAAGTTATCCAAACAACCGACTACTCTATGTCCAAAGCTGAAATCAGACTCTCTTGCACACGCCCCACTTGAGTGAATTTCTTAGGCCACTTAGATCAGAATTTACATGCCTATTCTTAAGTTTGGTTCTCCTGAAGTTTATTTTACGTAGCCACTTGAATCACTCAAATCTGATAAGAAATGAGGAAGTTATGGCCAAAATACGAAAACTGGTCGAAATTGGGAAAGCAGAACAGGGTGTACCGGTACACCATTAAAGTGTACTGGTACACTTTGCTGCGGTACCGGGTACACTACTGTTCATGTACCGGTACACCTTCCATATTTTGCCCAGATTTTGCTATTTTTCCCACTTTTGATGCCAATTCACTCCATACAACTTCTATAATTCATAATACCTCAAAAACCAACTTGGAATTCATCTAAAAACAATTCCACAACACTTAAATTGGTGCTATGGAACCTCGAACCTCAAAATCTTAGGTGGAAATCAAAGAACTCAACCTAGGTCCACCAATTCTTTTTAAAACCACATAATCTTGATGATTCCATGGCGCCATAAATCACTGGGGTTTTACTCATAACCCTTAACAATTTAAAGTTTTATGCTCTTTGCACAAAACCTAGACCAAAGGAGCATCAACTCCTACCAAAGTCCTAGAATCCAATACCCATGGTCTCTAAGATAACAACATACCCGATTTTTGGCTTTCTCCTCCCTCCCTTCTTCTCTTCCTCTTCTTCCTTCTCCTCCCCTCTCGTCTCTCCCTTCTCCTCTGCTTGATTTGCGGGCAAACTGAGACCAAATGAATTTTTGCTTTTATTTTCCTATTATTATATCTTAACATTTCCTTTAATTGCAAATAGCCCTCAACACTTTAATTTTGCAATTGTAACTTATTTATTTGTATTGTGGCCCATCTCTAATTTGATTTTCATAATTTTCATATCCTTTTGCTTAATGACAATTGTACCTTATGCTCATACCAAAATCTGGTTCCATAATTTATCATTTCTAATTTATTCCAAAATACTATAATGTGACACTTGGTACTCTTATACACCCCACAAAGATCATGTAATCGTAGACTCTCTCTGGGATTCGGTGTTACAAAATCCTCCCTCCTTAGGAACATTTCGTCCTCGAAATGAATAAACTACACTCCAAAAGAAAGGAAAGAAAAATACCTCATCCGAAAAATAAGTGAGGGTACCGATGACGATTCGGGCCCTCCGCCTCCCAAGTAGTCGCTCCTCATGATTCTTCCATAGACCTTAACTAATGGAATACTTTTCTCTCAACACCTGTCTCAGATCTACTATCTCGCACGTATCTCTTCATAGGTCAAATTCTCCTTTAACCGCAAATGGCCGCCTCTCAATACATGTGAAGGATCCTATATATTTCTAACATCGACATGGAATGTATCATGAATCCTGACAACTCGGGGTAAATTTCAATTTTGGGTTACTGACCCCACTTTGCTCACGATCTCATAAGGTCCAATATACCTCGGACTAAGCTTGCCTCTTTTCCCAAATCTCATCATGCCTTTCCAAGGTGAAATCTTCAAAAAGACTTGGTCACCTATCTCAAACTGCAAGTCTCTACGACGATTGTCCGCATAACTTTTCTGTCTCTCTCTTGCTATCTTTAAGTTATCACGAACAACTTTCACCTTCTCTGAAGTGATCTGTACTAGTTCAGGGCCTACTAGTCTTCTTTCACTAACCTCATCCCAGCACACTGGAGTCCTACATTACCTGCCATACAATGCCTCAAATGGAGCCATGTCTATGATCGGCTTGATAGCTATCATAGTAAAGTAAACCCATTAGTGCTAAGTGAGTATCCTAACTTCCTTTGAATTCCATCACACAAGCTCGCATATCCTCTTAACGCTTGAATAGTCCTCTTCCGATTGGCCATCCGTCTCGAGATGAAATGTCAGGTCAAATGTAGGCGAGTACCTAACGCCGTTGCAACCAGCCAAACCTAGATGTGAACCTCGGGGTCTCGATTTGACACTACTCAAATCGGAACTCATGAAGTCTTACTATCTCATCCACATACAACTTGGCTAACTTTTCTAAAGAATCTTCAACATTAACTCGGTAGAAAATGAGCAGATTTCACACCCATCAACTATCACCCATATCGCATCATATGTCGCTCCGAGTCCGTGGAAGACCAGACAAAAATCCATAGTGATCTTTCCCATTTCCACACCGGAATAGGGAGTAATTGCATCTTCCCCCGTGGCCCTCTCGATGCTCGCCTTCACCTACCGACCTGGTTAGGCACCCGAAACAAAACTGCTATTTCTTCTTCATCCTGATCTCCACCAAGAATGTTCCTTCAAGTTCTATACATTCAAAACACATCTAGATGCATAAAGATACGCATGAATGTGCTTCTTCCATAATATCTCTCTTCAGTTCGCCATACTCTGGCACACACATTCTTTGTCCTTTCACTATAATGCCGTCATCTCTAATCTGAAACTCTGCTTGCTTTCCCTTTTCTATCTCTTCCTTAAGCTTGATTATCTCAGGACTGCTTTACCGTCATAGAACTGTCCACTAGGAGTGGTCTAACATGAAACGTAGCTAACAAGGCTCCTGAATCCTCAACCTCCAATATCACCCCTAATGCTCTCAGATCCACCAACAGTGGAAGATAACCTGATCTCATGTGAGACAAAGTACTCTCTGGTCGCCTACTCAAGGCATCTGCTACGACATTAACTTTTCCTGGATGGTACTGACAGTGCAACAGAGTCCCACTAACTCCAAGCCATCTTCTTTGCCTTAGGTTTAACTCTTTTTGGGTGAAAATATATTGAAGACTTTTATGATCCGTAAAGATTCTACAAGGAACACCATATAAGTAATGCCTCCATATTTTCAAGGCAAACACGACTACTGCTAGCTCTAAGTCGTGTGTAGGGTAATTCTCCTCATGCTTCTTTAGCTGTCTAGAGGCATATGCAATCACCCTATCATTCTACATCAAAACACAACCAAGGCCTTGCCTTGAAGCATCACTATAAACTACAAATCCATCTCTTCCATTGGGTAAAGCTAGAACTGAGTCAAGTCAATTTTACTCTTCAACTCTCAAAACTCTTTTCGATGTGCATCTACCCAATCATATTTAACATCTTTCCTTGTCACTGGTCAATGGGCCGCATCCGAGAACCCCTCAACAAACTTCCTATAGTACCCTGCTAAACCAAGGAAGCTCCTGACCTCTGACACATTCTTTAGTGGTTTCCAATTTACCACTGCTTCTATTTTCTGGGGATCCACACTCACCCCCTCGACTGAAATCACATGACCTAGGAATGCCACTTTGTCAAGCCAAAACTGACACTTGCTCAATTTGGCATATAACTGTCGCTCCCTTAGAGTCTGTAATACAATCCTCAAAAAGCCTCAATGTTCCTCTGAACTACCTGAATACACTAGAATATCATCAATAAAAATTATGACGAACCTATCCAAATACGGCTGGAATACTGGGTTCATCAAATCCATAAACGCTGCCGGAGCATTAGTCAAGCCAAATGGCATCACTAAAAACTCATAATGTCCGTAGCGTGTCCTGAATGCAGTCTTAGGTACATCACTCTCCTGCACTCTCAACTGATGATACCCCGACCTCAAGTCTATCTCGAGTATACCGAGACCCGGAGTTGATCAAATAACTCATCGATCCTAGGGAGTGGATAATTGACGCGGATGGTAACTCCGCTCAACTGTTCAGAATTCATACACAACCGCAAACTCCCATCTTTCTTTCACGAAGAGAACCGAGCTCCCCGCTTGGGATATACTCTACGAATAAATCCCTTACTTAACAATTCTTCTAACTGAGCTTTAAGCTCCCTCAACTCTGCAGGAGCCATCCAATAAGGAGGAATGGAAATGGGCTCAGTCCCTGGAATCAAATCAATGGTGAACTCCACTTCTCTTTCTGGAGGTAAACCTGCAATATCATCTGGAAATACATCTGGGAACTCTCTAACAATTGGAATCTCATCCAATATAGTCCCCTCCTTCCCTGTCTCCATCACATAAGCTAGATAATCCTGACAACCTTTACGCAGCATTCTATGCGCTGCCATGGCGGAGATCATACAGGAAGATAACTCTCTACGTAATCCTTTGAACTTTACTTCCAATTTCCCTGGCATGTTCAGACTTACTTCCTTTTTATAACAATCTAATGTGGCTCTATGGCGAGACAACCAATCCATACCGAGAACCACATCAAAGTCCCTCATATCTAAAGCCACAAGATCCGCTGGGAACTCCTGTCCCCCAATCAGAACTCTACTATCTCTGACTACTCCTGCCTACGGCACCTGATCTCCAACTCGGAAGGAAACTCTCATACGACCCCCAATGGCCGGGTCTCTATCTCGAAACGATCTAAGAATGGCTTGACGCAAATGAATGCCAGAGCTCGGGTCCACTAATGTATGCTACTTATCATTTAAGGCACGGGTTCAACAGAAATAATACCCGTGACCACACGGAGCCGCATCCGCATCTTGGGTTGAGTCACAAGATATACTCCGCCCGAAAAGTGGCCTGGTCAGATCCCCGGGAACCGCTCTGGCTACCACTCGCCACCTCCGTCATGTCAGGCCGGTCCCCCACTTGGGAAACCTCCCCGTCGACTTTGTGTGCTCATCTTTGTATCGGGGTAGCTAGGATCACACCGATGTTCCTCGCACCAATCACCGAGGACAATTCCTAATGAAATGGCCTTCCGCCACGCGGAAACACTCCGCACTAAATCTCCCCGCATCATGGTGTCGCTTCGACACATATGACAAACGGGAGGAATACTCCGGTGCCATCAAGTAGCAACCGAGGGCCCCATCATCCCCGACTGCAGATAGCTCGACCCGCACCGGCCTCCTCGTAACCTTGCCCTTGTTCTTCTTTATGCTGTACTGTTCGAGCTTTGTTGGGACGAGCCTGGTGCACTCCTCTTACTCTTACTTTCCTGCCTACTCTGATACATGGCTGTAGTACTTTGCTCAACTCTCAGAGCGGGCTCAACTAAGTCCCCAAATCTATTCTGAGGAACCACCGACAAATGCACTCTGATTCGGTGTTGTAATCCTGATAAAAACCTCTCGCGACTTCTCAGATTCCCATCCGCTTGAATGTATGGAACCAATCTAAATTAGCTCGAGAACTTTTCATACTGATAATCGACATGTTCTTTTGTTCCAACTTGAAGAACTCCTCAATTTTTGAATCCTATGACTCGAGGAAAGAATCCTGAATTCCTTCGGCGAAATCGTCCCATGTTATGCCATCTGGGATACCTCCTCTTAACACATCCCCACCAATCTTAAATTCTCGTCTTCCATCAGGAAACGAAAACAAGACTCTTTGCTCATCCGTGCAACCCATAACTCCATAAACTTTGTTTACCCGGTCTAGCCACAACCAGGCTGCTTCTGGATCACCACTCATTATAATGGATCGGCCCTGGGCCAGACCCTCTCTATCGACCTCCTCCCTTGCTCTTCCATAACCCGTCTAGGTATGCTGAGGTTGCGACCGCCGACGTGTCTCTATGGCTATTATCCAGGCAACTGCGCCACTTGCTCGCCGCAAATAACCCCCGGCACTTGAGCTCCCCGTTGCATGGTCCACTCCCCGCCCCGTCGAGGTCGATTCATAGATGCTGGTGAGTGGAACCTTACTACGTGCTCATCCCTCTCGTACTTCAGACGCCGTAAACCATCGAACGACTCTCCCAGATCTAATTTCACGCCCTCTTCCGCATACAGTGCTGTATTTTCCAAAAATATTAACTGTTTAATACTTTGAATCACTTGATATGTATGTACTCTAAGTTGGAACATGCATGGTTGCCATTACTTATGCTCTGATACCACCTTGCGTGGTATCATATCTCCTTAAGCCCTAGGTTAGTGTATACAACCCGCCTCGATACTCACTCGACACACCCCACCCCTTCCAAACGCGGATGTGCCGGCCACCTGTCGCAAATTCCCACTGCTACTCCTAACGACTAGAAACCTTGCAGCTGTCGCATTGCTTGCCAAAACCTCCATAAAAAATTTTCTTACTTTTCAACTTAGGATTTGGTAAAATCTTAGCGCCGGAAAACTTCTAAGCAAAGATGACTCGATGCATATAGTATAATTCCAAACTCAGATACATCCAATTTACAATTATATCCAAATATGGCAACCAAAGATCCAACATATTCTCTCATCATTCTAAACTATGTACATACATATGTTCCATATACAAGCTTCAAAGATGTTCTACAAAATATAATTAATACACAAAGACTTATACCGATGTCGTGACCAATCCTAATGTGCTCCAGCCGCCTTGGGCGTGATCACCTGTACCGGAAATAGTTTTTAAAATAGAAAATAATGAGCTAAACGAGCTCATTGAGTGTATGCTTTATAAAATGTTTTGTTTTTCCGGAAAACATCTCAAAACTGTAAAACTCTCTTTTACAAATATTTTCCAGAAGCTTTACTTTGCTTTGCTTGCTTTAAAAGTTTCTAAAACTTTTCTTTACTTTGCTTGCTTTAAAAGTTTCTAAAACTTTTCTTTGCTTGATTGCCTTTGTACTTGCTTGCTTTATTTTGCTTTTCTTTAAAAGCTTGTAAAACTCTTATTTCTTGCTTGCTTAGAAGTTTATAAAACTTACTAATTTTTCTCATGGAGCCATTTATCATGCTTGAAAAGTTTCTTAAAACCTTTCACAAACTTTTGCTTTAAAAGTTTCTCAAAACTTTTCATAAAAAACTGAGTCTTGGCTCAACCGCATGCTTTGAAAATAAACCCACTCTGAGCTTGGTCTAACCGATCGCTTTAAAATCTAAACTGAGCCTGACTCAACCGCTTGCTTTAAAACTCCTAAGCCTCACACTGGAACCAATGGTTGATTTTTCAAATCAGATATCATACATAAAACATCAACCACTGGAGGCCTATTTTGCTTACTGTAATTCTAGTGAACACGGGAACCTATGCTCAACCGTGCCGGTGGAAGGACCTGTCCACTCACCTTCCTATGAATATATGAATTGGACTCGTGTCGCCATCACCATACTTGAGTTAGAGCCTCATAACCCATATACCCCGCACGTGCCACACTTTTTAAATGCATGATGTATGTCCTAAGTTTGCCGACTGTGCAAACTAAAATGCATGTATGAGAACCTAACTTCACCTGCAATCTATTGCACACCGACCGGTTTGCTTGCTTGTGAACTAGTGGAAGGCCTTGTTTTCAAACTTCTTTCGGGCTGCTTGTCATTGTTCTCTTTGTAAAATGGTTTTACACATTGAAACCATTTACTTGCTTGCTTGCTTGAAAAATGGTTTAATTATTCAAAACATTTGTTTACTTGCTTGCTTTCTTGAAAAATGGTTTAATTATTCAAAACCATTTGCTTACTTGCTTAATTATGGTTTTACAATTTAAAACCAATGCTTGCTTTTCAAAATGGTTTATCTCAAACCATTTGTTTGTTTTCTAATCTATCGCTTGCTTCTTGAAAATGGTTTGAACTCAAAACCATAAAATACCAGTGTAAAGCAATTTGTAATAATAATAATAATAATATACTAGTATTTGGAAAAATGAGTTTAGAACACTCACCTCTTTGCTTGCTAAGCTTGAGCACAGTTCCACACTTTTCCCCTCTTTTACTTTTAACCTACAACTCAAACGAATACGACGCACATATTAATCGCATACTTAACGTACTTCCTAGACTTAGTCACACTCTTTGCACTCTTTTAAAGCTAAGGTGCTAAGGGTTCTATTCCAACTGGAATCACCCAATTCGGAGCACCAAAACTCGCCACGTCTCAACAACCCGGACTACTCTATGTCCAAAGCTGAAATCAAAATTTTTCTTGCACATGGCCCCACTTTGAGTGAATTTTTAGGCCACTTAGGATCAGAATTTGGCGATTCCTATTCTTTAAGCTTGGTTCTCCTTGAAGTCTATTTTACGTAGCCACTTGAATCACTCAAATCGGATAAGAAATGAGGAAGTTATGGTTGTAAAATATCAAAACCGGCCTAAATTAGAAAGGTATCAGGTGTACCGGTACACCCTTAAAGTGTACCGGTACACTTTGAGCCGTGTACCGCACATCGCTCATGTACCGGTACACCTTCCATATTTTGCCCGATTTTGCTATTTTTCCTTAATTTTTGATGTCAATTCACTCCATACAACTTCTATAATTCATAATACCTCAAAACCAACTTGAACACCCAAAACAATTCCACAACATTTAAATTGGTGCTATGGAACCTCGAACCTCAAAATCTTAGGTGGAAATCCAAGAACTCAACCTAGGTCCACCAATTCTTTTTGAAACCACATAATCTTGATGATTCCATGCTTACTTTACACCAATTGGGGTTTTACTCTCATAACCCCAACAATTTAAAGTTTTATGCGCCAGACAAAACCTGCACTAAAGGAAGATCAATTCTCCTACTAAAGTCCTAGGGAATCCAATACCCATGGTTCTAAGACACAACATACCTGATTTTACTCCTCCTCCTTCTTTCTTCCTTCTTCCTTCTCTTCCTCCTCTTGGCTCTCTCTTCTTCCTCTAGCCGGGTTTGCTAGGGCAAACTTTTGAGACCAAATGAATTTTTGCTTTTATTTTCCTATTATATTTTTAGCATTTCCTTTAATTGCAAATAGCCCTCAACACTTTAATTTTGCAATTGTAACTTATTTATTTGTATTGTGGCCCATCTCTAATTTGATTTTCATAATTTTCATATCCTTTTGCTTAATGAAAATTGTACCCTTATGCTCATACCAAAATTCCGGGTTCCATAATTTATCATTTCCTAATTTAGTCTCCAAAATACTATAATGTGACACTTTGTACTCTTATACACCCCTACAGTATCATGTACTGTAGACTCTCTCGGGACGGGGTGTTACAATCATCCTATGTTGTAGATGAGCTGGATCAGTTCATCAAATTCATAAAATCGACCAATATTGTACCTGACTCAGGTGGATAATGAAATTGAAGTACTGCTTGAGAGTGTGAGGAAACACCGACTATTTTGTAGGCCTGATTATGAGAAGAGAACTGTTTCAGAGAAATAAGATTCAAATTTTGAATAGAACTAAATCTTGCTTTGGAATTTGTGGTGTGTTCATATCTTCTCTCACTAGAAACTCTATATCTTTTCTTTGGATTTAAGTGAATATTTGGGCATTTCTAGAGTACAGTTCTTTTAAATTTTAGTCTTAGTTCAGAAGACACTATCTTAATTCTTTTTAAGAATTTATTATCTTTATGCGATAGTTTACTAGCCGCTCTACCGCTCTTGCATAGTTTTAGATGGATTCGACGCCCCATTGAATATCAACTTGGGATGAAGCAAAGGTGGCCTTAATCGAGATTTGTTCTATTGAACAACATTCTCGGGTTTAAACCAATTTCTTGAAAATTCTTATGAGGGTTCCAAAAACGATGCTGAAACTAAAGATTTCACCGACGAAATGTAAAACTGGCCTTGCCCAAGAGGTGCCCGAGGCGGAGAAATTCGGCCGTATGCAAACTGAAAAGGATAATGTAAAGCATGACAGATTATCCCGCACCGTCCCACCGCCGTGACTTCGATGAATTCAAGAGCAAAGCAATTAGTTCTAGCAATCCGCAACTCGGTCAGCCGGAAATGTCATACATAGAGTAGAGCCCGTGGTGCGAATACAAATTATGCTTCCGCTTCCAAAGGGAGCGAAGTCTCGCTTCTAACAAGGAATCGAAGGGTGCCTCAAACGCTTAGGCAAAGGATAAGTACCTTAGAAATCCCTGCTCGGGCCGAAGAGAAATTTTTCGTGATCGAGTTTAAGAAACCTTGGTGGTCACCATTGAAATTGCAAATTTAAGCATTACTCTTCTAAATCCAAAAGAGATTGAGTTGTCGGGCGCTTATTTTTCCAATCATGATTGGGTCAAGCTCGAAATTTTACCGGCCGTAAATGTGAGCAAGCATGCTCGTAGGTTTGCTTCGATGAGCCAAAATGGGTGCTAAGACCAAGTTGAATCTACTGAGCCATCACGGTATATAATTCTATTGCAACATATGTCGGAAGTATATGGAGGGATTGAGCGAATGCTCGAGGATTTGATATCCGCTCAAGAGAATCCATTTGTACCCGACTTTAAATTACATCGAGAAAAATCGCTTGGGGTAGCGACCGTGACGTAAACTTGTTAGTGAAATAGAATCTGATCCCCTCTACTTGAAAACCTTATCTAGTAAAACTAACATGCCTGATGGCGCTTTTGAAGAAATTCATCATCAATGTGCTGGAAGGATGCCTGAGACACCGCTCTCAAGATCCCGATGCAAAAAGTCTCGACGCTGGATTTGAGTTTGCTCGGGGCTTGGAGCGATACTGGAGGATTTGAACCTGCATATGGTAACATATTTAAAGAGTTTGACAAAGAAATTGAGGAGAAAGATATTCTTTTGGAGAATATAAGATCGGGCATAAAGAACTTCCTTGATAGCAAGGAGACAATTGTATGTGAATCACTGCATTTTCATTTTCTTTTTTCTTTTTTTTTGCTTTATTTATTTAAGACTTCCATCCTTTAACCCTACGACGTTCCCGTGTTCTGCGCATCAAAGATGTCATGATCTTATTTCATGGAAATCCCTTGTTTCCATGCGCTTAGATAATCTAGTCGTGACAATGCCTTCTCGTGTCGGCTTCTTCACTATATACATTTTATCATTTACTCTTTTAGTTTTACATATGGAGAGGGCCTGATGACTTTATGGCTTTGTTTGGAACCCGAAAAATACTAAGGAAAGAAAATAGAGGGGAAAATATAAAAGAAAAGTGGAAGTAAATAAAAAATGGAGAAAAATAAAAAATAGGTTTAAACTTAATAAATTAATTATATATGTTTATTTAACCTCATATTATTTGTTTCTATCTATTATATAAGGACTAAAAAATGTTAAAATATATAAAATTTTGAGGAATTTTGATTATATTTGATTTTCTTTTATATTTTCCACGTGAGATCAAACATGAGAAAATCATTTTTCTTAGTATTTTTTTTCCCTAATACTTTCCGGGTTCCAAACGGAGCCTAAACTTTTCCTTGAGTGGGGAAATTTCTTAGATAAGAAAATTGATAAGCATGTTGTCTGAATAATAAATAAATGATTTTTGCCCCCATGTGGGTGTTTTGGCCTCAGAACTTTTCAATACATAGAAGTACATAGTCTTCAACATTAGGCAAAATGACTTTTTGTTTTTTTGTTTTTCTTGTTATTGTCTTTTTCTGTTAGGGTTGTCTTCTATGGGACTTTAAATTCTAAGGCTATGTTTAGAACCCAGAAAGTACTAAAGAAAGAAAAAATATATAAAGAAAATGATATCACAGCACCACTAACTCTCCTAAAAGCTTCGAGGTTGTGATTTGGGTTCGAAGTATGAATATCATGTTTACCATATCATATGTCGGGTTTTTGGGTAAGCTCCGATATCATGTTAAACGACCAACTCTCCTAAAAGCTCGAGGATGTAGGATTTGGGTTCAATATGAATATCATGCTTCTTAACTGTTGCCTATCATCATATGCCTAAGCTCCTTGATAAAGTTCTCCGATACTCATGTTGTTCGCCTAATTCCTCCTAAAAGCTCGAGCATATAGGATTTTGGTTCAATATGAATATCATGCTTCTTAATAGTTGCTTATCATCATATGTCGGCTTTTTGGGTAAGCTATGATACCATGTTAAACAACCAATTCTCCCCTAAAAGCTCAAGCATGTAGGATTTGAGTTCAATATGAATATCATGCTTCTTAAAAGTTACTGCTTATCATCATATGTCGAGTTTTTGGGTAAGTTATGATACCATGTTAAACAACTAACTCTCTTCTAAAAGCTTGAGCATGTAGGATTTGGATTCAATATGAATGTCATGCTTCTACCAGCTTGCTTTATCACTATACGTCAAGTTTTTATTAAGCTCGATACCATTGCTAAAATTGAACCAACTCTCCTAAAAGATCGAGTTTATAACATTTGGATTCAATATGAATATCATGCTTCTTAACAATTACTACTTATCATCATATATCGGGTTTTTGGGTAAGCTCTAAAACCATATTAAACGACCAACTCTCTCCTAAAACCTAAAGCTTACATGTATGCTTGAATGTTAGAAGTATTTAGTCTAATTTTAGGAACTAAATGTCCATTTCAATGTACTGAATTTGACTTAGATTAGAGCTTAATTTGCTAAAATGGGATTTCTTGTTTTGGGTTATTTTTATGGAGTATTTTATGTATCCTATATGTTTGGATTGTGAAGATTGAGTCCTTTGTGTAATTTGAGGATTTCCATTACATGTATGCTTGAATGTTAGAAGTATTTAGTGTAATTTTAGGAACTAAATGTCCATTTCAATGTACTGAATTTGACTTGGATCAGAGCTTAATTTGCAAAAATGGGATTTCTTATTTTTGGTTTATTTTTATGAAGTATATTCTATACCCTATATGTTTGGATTATGAAGACTGAGTCCTTTGTGTTGTTTGATGTAGGTGGAGGTGTTTCTCATTTTTTTACCTGCTCCGGTTCAACAGTAGTTTGAATTGATGTGCAATGAAAAGATCACGTAGAGCTCTTTTGCAACGACGAGCTTTAGAGAAAACTATCATCGGGCGGAGTCCATTGTATAAGGTTTCATTGTCTTTGGTCATTCTTTTGTGGGGCCTTGTCTTTCTTTTGAGTTTAAGGATCAGTCATGGCGATGGATACGAAGGTGAGTCTCCATTTGAATTCCCTTTGTTAACAAGTATCAGATAATTGAAGACGACTTCCCTCCATTTATCCGATTCTAGAGTGAAGACCTGGAATATAGGTTTGTAAGTGTTCTGGTATTCGGATGTCAACGTCCTTGAGAATTTGTAGGTGTTCCTGCGAGGGTCGAATGTAAAATGGAACGGCGGCAGCGGCGGTAGGATCACTGATTCTCTTGTGCTTAAATTCTAGAATTGTGGTTGGAAGCGGTTCAAGTAGATCAATCCGTTTATGCTCATAACCTTTTCACATAACAAGATATATATGCATGATTTAATAGCTTACTTTTATTAAAGATTTAATAAGATTTTTCATAACAAATTATATATATATATATATATATATATATATATATATATATATATATATATATATATATATATATATATATATATATATATATATATGCACTAAGACTTTAATTCTAACTTATCGGGCAGGTGTGCCGGCCAATTCTACGTAAATCCCTCAAATTACAATTTCAACGACTAGAAACTCCCGTGAAGCGGTTTGCCATTGCTTGCTAAAACCTCCTATAAATTTTTTTTTTTTTTTTTCTAAACTTGTGATTTTATAAAATTTCGGCAGCATAGCAGCTGTATATAGGACATGTCCCAAAACTTGTATACACAATTTTACACAATTCCAAATATGGCAACCAACAACATTCTTTCAAAAGAGCCTCAAGCTCCACACATTTTCACAAAACTATACTATGTACATACATATGCTCCATTATACAAATTCAAAGTATTTCCTTACAAGATTATTAATTACAAAGACTCGATACAAAAGTCGAGAATCCTACTATGCTCCAAATGTCTCCGCGCACCGCATTCGGAAAATAGTTTTAAAAAACGTAAAATAATGAGCTAAACAAGCCTGAGTGTATGCTTTGAGAAAATACGGTTTTTTCGAAAACATCTAAAAACTCGTGAAACTTTCGCTTACGATATTTTCCGTGAAATATTTCTTTACTTTATTTTACTTTAAAAGTTTCAACTTTTATTGCTTGCTTACTTGAAAGTTTATAAAATCTTTCAAAAAATCTCTTGCTTGCTTGTTTTATTTTACTTTAAAAGTTTCTAAAACTTTTCTCAACTCTTGCTTTAAAAGTTGCTCAAAACTTTTCATAAACCTTTGCTTCAAAAGTTTTCTCAAAACTTTTCATAAACACGGAGTCTGGCTCAACCGGCATACTTTGGAACAAACGGAGCCCTGGCTCAACCGCTTTGCTTTAAAACTCTCCGAAGCCTGGCGATCGGGGAACCAATGGCTGATTTTTCAAACCTGTGATATTATGCTTATAAAACATCAACCACTCGGGAGAGGCCTATTTTTTGCTTACACCCTAGTGAACACTCCGAAGCCCGGGCGACCGTGCCGGTGTGGAAGGACCTCGGGTCCGGCATCACCCTTTTTTTTCTTTTTTTTTTTTTTTTTTCCTCGTGAATATGGTGGAATTGACCCGGGTCGCCATCAACATAATCTAGTTAGAGCTCATAACCTTTATATACTCGTGAGCCGTGCCACTAGCCTTTAAATGCATGATGTATGTCCTAAGCTCTGCCGACCAGCAAAAACTAAAAATGCATGTATGAGATCCTAACACCACCGCACGCATTTTAATACCTCCGACCGGTTTGCTTGCTTAAAACTAGGGAAGGCCTTGTTTTTGCCAAAATTTTCTTTTTGCTTGCTTGCTTGCTCTTTGAAATGGTTTTACAATTTAAAACCATTTGCTTGCTTACTTGCTTGAAAAATGGTTTAATCATTCAAAACCATTTGCTTACTTACTTATTTGCTTGCTTTTTGAAAATGGTTTACAAACAAAACCATTAAATACCAAAGGTAAAAGGCTTTTATTATACACTAGTATTTGGAAATGAGCGTCAGAACACCTACCTCTTGCTTAAAACTTGAGGGCACAAGCTCCACACTTTTCCCCCGCCTCATTTTTAACCTACACACTCAACCTATCACGACGATATATTAATCACCTATGTATAGCGATAAAACTTAACGTACTCACACGCAGTCACTTTAAGGTCACACAACATTCATATAAAGTCAAATTAACAATTTACCCTTGAGCACTAAAAACCCCAACAAAACCACTCACGTTAATTGGCACCCTTTCCAACAATACTCTATGGACTTTATTACCCAAAAATTATTCAAAAGGTCTTCAAAAATTATGAAACTCTCCAGATCAGTCCTCTATATATCCAATGACATCTCTTTAAAATTTCAATGTAAAATTCCTTCTCTAAGGTCCTCAACCACATAACACAAGTTACAGCATGTTTTTGATTCCAAACTCACTGAATCACCTACTGTTATCCTTGATTTGAGATCTTAACTCCATAATTTGGAAATGGTTTCTTCAACACTCATTTGAAGCTATGATTCTAAGGTTTCTTCTCCAATTGGAATCACCCAATTTGGATCACCAAACTGCTATTGTATTTTACATCTAGATTACTCAAATTGGCAGAACAGAATCTGCACATAGCTCCACTTAGAAAAATTTATGGGCACTCTGAGGTTAAAATTTGCTTGAACTTCCTTCAGATAACTTATTCCTATAGAAGTCTAGTTTACCCAGAATTTTGAATCACTCAATTTGGATGAGTGAAACTCCACTTATGTAATAAACACTCACAACCATATCCAAAACAGAGCAAAATCCAGTGAGCTACACGAGCTCACCTTTCAGTCCGTATTTGGGAGCCTTAGAGCTACAATTTGCTCTTGGTTCCTTCTATACATTTGTAGCCCTATCTCTTATGGTTATTTACTAATTTGAATCAATTCATTTGGATGATTATAACTTAATCTATAACCAAAACAAAAACAGTGGTTTTACCAAATTTTGACAGAATGTCCTTTAAAAACCTAACATTCTCCTTACAACACAATTCATCAAAACTAACATAGAATTCATCCAAAAATTTAATAACACTTGACTTGGTGCTTTGGAACTCAAACCACAAACCCTAGGTGAAAATGCAAGAACTCTACCTAAGTCCCACTTTTATAAAACCATAAAATTAAGGATGATTCCATGTTTAATTTCACCAATTGGGGTTTTTCCCCATTAAAACTTCAAGAATTCTAGGTTAATGTGATCTCTCCAATGTAAACCCTAGAACAAGGAGTAACTAAGTTCCATGGAATACACTAAAAAAGCTCAAGACATCAAATTACCCATGATTTCCAAATGAAAACTTACCTTGGTTTTGGTCTCCTTCCACTTCTTCCTCTCCTTCCTCCTCTTCCTTCTTTTTCGCTCTCCTTCTTACGTGAAGCCCTAGCCTAAACAGAGACAAATGACTTATTTGTTTGTCTCATCTCATTTAATCTCAACTTTCCTTTAATTACCCTAAGTCCTCAAGCACTCAACATCTCGTATATCAACTCTCATTATTTATAATATCAACTTTTCACACTCTGAAATTTGACCCTCATCTCTTTAATTTTTCAATTGTAACTTATGTTATTTGTATTGTGGCCCATCTCTACACTTAATGATTTTCATATTCATGTCCTATTTGCTAAATGACAATTGTACCCTTGTTCTCATACACAAATCCCGGGTTCCATAAACTTTCATTTCCTACTTTAGTTCCAAAAATAATTACTATGTGACACTTGGGAGCCTTATATGCCCCTTGCACTTGTTGTACGTACACTTTCCCGGGACGGGGGGCAAAATCCTCCCTTAGAACATTTCCTCATCTCGAATGAATAAACTAAACTTCTAAAAGAAAGGGAAGGAAAATACCTCATCCTGAAAATAATCGAGGGTACCTGGCCACAAGATCCGTCCTCCGGTTCCCAAGTAGCTGCCTCCCTCCCCGTGATTCTTCCATAAGACTTTGAACTGCAAAGGAATCACCTAGTCCTCAACACTTGTTCCTTTGCGGTCTACACTGCGACAGTATCTCTCATAAGTCAAATTCTCCTTTAACTGCACTGGTTGCTCTTTCAATATATGTAGGTTGATCCTGGGATATATTTCTCAACATCGACATGGAATGTATCATGAATCCTTGATAACTCGGGTAACTCTAAATTTTGTAAGCCACCGTCCCACCTTGCTCACAATCTCATAAGGTCCTATAAATCTTGGACTGAGCTTGCCTCGCTTCCCAAATCTCAACACACCTTTCCAAGGTGAAATCTTCAAAAAGACTTGGTCACCTATCTCAAACTGCAAGTCTCTACGACGGTTGTCCGCATAGCTTTTCTGTCTATCTCTTGCTATCTTCAAGTTATCACGAACAACTTTCACTTTCTCTGAAGTGATCTGTACTAGTTCAGGGCCTATTAGTCTTCTCTCACCAACCTCATCCCAAAGACACCGTCCTACATTCTCGCCATACAACGCCCTCAAATGGAGCCATATCTATAATCGGCTGATAGCTCATTGTTGTAGGCAAACTCCATTAGTGCTAAGGAGTATCCCAACTTCCTTTGAATTCCATCACACAAGCTTCCAAGATATCCTCTAACGCCCGAATAGTCCTCTTTGACTGACCATCCGGCTCGAGGGATGAAATGTCAGGCCGAAATGAAGGCGAAGTACCTAAAGATGTTTGCAAACTAGCCAAACCTCGATGTGAACCCGGGTCTCGACCAAACCATCGAAACCGGAACCCCATGAAGTCTCACTATTCCCATCCACATACAATCGAAACAACTTTTCCAATGAATTCAACATTAATCGCGTAAATGAGCAGACTTCGCCAATCGATCAACTATCACCCATATGCATCATGCCGCTTTAGTCCGTGTGGAAGACCGCTTCACAAAATCCATAAAGGATCTTCTCCGCCCATACCGGAATAGGAGTAATCAGATCTTCCCACGGGCCTCTCGATGCTCGTCCTCTTCACCGTCGATTGTGCCGTGCATCCTGGCATCGAAACTGCACCCTTTCTTCATCCCATTCCACCAAGAATGTTCTTCAAAGTCCCGTACATCTCGGTACTACCTCGGATGCATAGCATACGCAGATGAATGTGTTTCTTCCATAATGTCTCTTCAAATTTCGCCATACTGCACACACATTCTCCTCGCCCTTTCACTATCATGCCATCATCTCTAATTTGAAACTCGCTTTCCTTTTTTCTATCTCTTCCTAAGCTTAATCATCTTTGATCCTCGCGACGCCCTCGGCTAGAATCCGGGATCCACTAAGAGGTCTAACATGAAATGTGGCTAACAAGGCCCTTGAATCCTCAGCCCCAATATCACCCTAAAGCTCTTAGATCCATCAACAAAGGGAAGATAACCTGATCTCATATGAGACAAAGAACTCTCCGGGTCGCTCTACTCACAGACCGCTACGACATTAGCTTTCCCCGACGGTACCTTACTAGTACAATCGTAGTCTTTAATCAACTCAAGCCATCTTTGCCTCCCGTGCCTTAACTCTTTCCGGTGAAAATATATTGAAGACTCTTATGATCTCAGAAGATCCCCGCAAGGAACACCATATAAGTACGTCTCCATATCTTCGTGAGCAAACACTACCGCCGCAGCTCTAAGTCATGCGGTGTGGTAATTCTCCCCATGCTTCTTCAATTGCCTAGAGGCATATGCAATCACCCTATCATTCTGCATCAAAACACAACCAAGGCCCTGCCGGGAAGCATCACTGTAAATCACAAACCCATCTCTCCCATCAAGTAAAGCTTAGAACCTGGAGCCGGTCAATTTACCCTTCAACTCCTCAATCCTCACGCGGTGCATCCACCCAATCATGTTTCGACATCTTTCCTTGTCGCATTTGGTCATGGGGTCATTTATCTTGAGAACCCCAACAAACTTCCCAGACATCCCGCTAAACCAAGGAAGCTTCCGACCTCCGACACATTCTTGGCATTTCCAATTTACCACGCCTTCTATTTCTCTGTGATCCACACTCACCCCTCGCCCAAGATCACACGACCTGGGGAACGCCACCTCACAAGCCAAACCCGACACTTGCTCAACTTGGCATACAACCCGTCTCCCTTAGGGTCCGTGAACACAATCCTCGTGCTCGAATGTCCCTCCAACTACCCTAATTACACTAGGATACTGAACAATAAAGACCATGACGAATCTATCCAAACACGGCCGGAATACCCTGCTCATCACCAAATCCATAAACGTCGGAGCATTAGTCAAGCCAAACGCATCACTGTGTAAACTCATAATGTCCGAGCGTGTCCCGAATGCGCCTTAGGAACATCACCCTCCTGCACCCTCAACTGATGATACCCCGACCTCAAATCTATCTTGAGTACACTGGACCCCTGGAGCTGATCGAATAACTCATCGATCCTAGGAGTATACACCGACAAGGATGGTAACTTTGTTCACCAACAGAATCTATACACAACCGCAGAACTCCATCTTTCTTTTCACGAAGAGAACCTGGAGCTCCCTAATGGGATATGCCTTGGCCGAATGAATCCTCTTACTTAACAACTCTTCTAATTGAGCCTTAAGCTCTCTCAACTCGCGGCGAGCCATCCTATAAAGAGGAATGGAATGGGCCTGCACTGGATCAAATCAATGGTGAACTCCACCTCTTTCCTCGGAGGTAATCCCAATATCATCCGTGAATACATCCGGGAACTCTAACAACCGGAATCTCATCCACCAGAGTCCCCTCCCCTCCTGCTTTCCACCACATAGCTAGATAACCCCGACAACCCTTAGTGCAAAAGATTCTCGGCTACTGCCATGGCAAAAGATCACCGGGAAGATAACTCTCTACATATTCCCCGAACTTCCAACCTCCACTTCGGCCTATGCAACTTTACTCCTTTATAACAATCTAATGTGGCTTTATGGCGAGATAGCCAATCCATGTCGAGAACCACATCAAACCTCATATCTAAGGCCACAAGATCCAAACTCCGTCCCTCAATCGTAATCCCTACATCTCTCGACTACCTGGCTCGAGAATAACGGATCTCCAAATTCGGGAAGGGAAACTCTCATACGAATCTCTCTAATGGTCAGTCTCTATCCGAAACGACTCCAAGAATGGCTTCGATGCAAATGAATGCGTAGAGTTCCTGGTCCACTAATGTATATGCATCATGATCAAGGATAGAAATAATACCAGCTGGACTACATCCGGAGTCGCATCCCGCATCTTGGCCGGGTCACGCATATACTCCGTCCGGGAGTGCGAGGCTCATTCACATCCCCCGGGGGGCACCGCTCCGCTCTCTACCACTCACTCGCTGCCCCACCGCGGGCCGCACCGGCCCTCCGTCGTGGAAACCTCCCTCCCCTCAAGACCTTTGAGTGCTCATCTCGGGTGTGGGGGTAGCTAGGCTAGCTACTGATGTCTCCGCACCAATCAACTGAGGACACTCTCTAATGAAATGGCCTTCCTGGCCACAGTGGAAACATCCTGTACTATATCTCTTACACTCCCCATGGTGTCGCCTCTGACACATATGACAGACGGGAGGAATACTCTGGGTGCCACTGCTAGCAACCGAGGGTCTTCACCGATCCTCGACTAGAGGTAGCTCCTCGACCGCACCTCGGCCTCTAACCCTACCCTGTTCCTCTTCTCGCCATCATCTTGTAGCTCGTGGGAAGTGCCTGCACTCCTCTCTTGCCTACTCCGACATAGCCGTCGTACTTTGCCTCAACTCTCGAGCCGCCCTCAACTGTCCCCAAATCTATTATGAGGAACAGCAGACAAATGCACTCGGATCCGGTGCTGCAATCCGACCAAAAACCTTTTGCACTTCATGGCTTCATCAGCTTGAATATATGGAACCAATCTAACTAGTTCCGAGAACCTCTTCTCATAATCTGACACTGACATGTTCTTCTGTTCTAACCTGAAGAACTCATCAATTTTTGAATCCTTATGATTTTGAGGAAAGAACCTATCAGTGAACTCTTGTTGAAATTGGTCCCATGATATGCCTTTAGGATACCTCCTCCACGGGCGTCCCACCAATCCTTAGCCATGTCTTCCATTAGAAACTGGAAAACAAGACTCTTTGCTCATCCTGCAGCCCATAACTCCATAAACCTTATTTACTCGGTCTAGCCATAACCAGGCTGCTTCTGGATCACCACTGCCGTCATATGGCTTGGCGCCCAGCTTCTGTACTCTTTCTATCGACCTCCCTGGTTCTTCCATAACCTCTCTATGTGGTGGTGGAGGTTGCGACTGCTGTCGGGTCGCTATGGCTACTATTCGCGTTAACTGGTGCCACTTGTTTCGCTCGTGAAACAATCCCGCATTTGAGCCTTTCGTGGGCGGGCAGTATGGTCCAAAATTCGACCTGCTAACGCGCTGATTCACAGAGGCTAGAGGAAACTCCTACTACGTGCTCATCCCCACAAGTACTTCAGACGCCGTAAACCGGCCGGAACTACCTCCCAGATCGACCCCGACGTCCTCCTCGGCCCGACATGCGCCGTATAAAAAAATCAACTGTTTAATACTTTGAATCACCTCATATCATATGTATGTACTTTGAATTGGAAAATGCATGGTTGCCAGTAGTGTAAAATAGTGTATACAAAAACTACGATGCTTAATAACCACTTATGCTCGTATACCTCACCTGTCGCTGTCCACCCCTACTATCGGCAAAGGGTGTCGGGCCACTCCACGTAATCCCCACCGCTAATTCTAACGACCAGAAACTCCCGCGGAAGCGGTCGCATTGCTTGCCAAAACCCCTATAAATTTTTTTTTTTTCTAATCAGATTTTATAAAATTTCTAAGAAGATAGCAACTATATAGACATGTCCTAAAACCTGTGATACACAATTTTACACAATTCCAAATATGGCAAACTAACAACATTCTTCAAAAGAGCCTCAAGCTCCACACATTTTCACAAAACTATACTATGTACATACATATGCTCCATTATACAAATTCAAAGTATTTCATAAGATTATTAATTACAAGACTGATACAAAAGTCGAGAATCCACTATGCTCCACGTCATGCATCTGCACTGAAAATAGTTTTAAAAACAACAATGAGCTAAACGAGCCTCGGGCGAGTGTATGCTTTTAGAAAATGTTTTGTTTTTCGAAAACATCTAAAACCGTAAAACTTTCTGCTTACGATATTTTCCAGAAATATTTCTTTCTTTACTTTATTTTACTTAAAAGTTTCTGAAACTTTTATTGCTTGCTTACTGAAAGTTTATAAAATCTTTCAAAAAATCTCTTGCTTGCTTGTTTTATTCATCTTAAAAGTTTCTAAAACTTTTCTCAACTCTTGCTTTAAAAGTTGCTCAAAACTTTTCATAAACCTTTTGCTTCAAAAGTTTCTCAAAACTTTTCATAAACACGGGAGCCTGGGCTCAACTGCATACTTTGAAATAAAACGGGAGCCTGGGCTCAACCGTTTGCTTTAAAACTCTCCTAAAGCCTCACAATCGGAACCAATGGTTGATTTTTTCAAAAACCGTATATTATGCTTATAAAACATCAACCACTGGAGGCCTATTTTGCTTACTGCACTTAGTGAATATTTTAAGCCTCATGACCGTGCCGGTGGAAGGACCTCGGGTCCGCATCCCATCTCTTTTTTTTTCTTTTTTTTTTTTCCTATGAATATGGTGGAATTGACCCGGTCGCCATCACCATAATTTAGTTAGAGCTCATAACCTATATACTCCCTGTGACGCGCTACTGGCCTTTAAATGCATGATATATGTCCTAAGTTTGCCGACTCAGGCAAAAACTAAAATGCATGTATGAGAGATCCTAACACCACCGTGCACGCATTTTAATAATTCTCCGACCGTTTGCTTGCTTAAACTAGGAAGGCCTTGTTTTCAAAATTTCTTTTTGCTTGCTTGCTTGTTTCTGAAAATGGTTTTACAATTTAAAACCATTTGTGGTTTGGGTGTTTATTTCTGCTTGAAAATGGCTTAATCATTCAAACCATTTGCTTACTTTACTTATTTTGCTTGCTTTTGAAAAATGGTTTACAAATAGAAACCATTAAATACCGTTGTAAAAGCAGTTTATTATACACTAGTATTTGAAATTGAGTTTAGAACACTCACCTCTTTGCTTGCTAAAACTTGAGGCACAAGCCTCCACACTTTTCCCGCCTTACTTTTAACCTACACACTCAACCGAATACGACGACATATTAATCGCTCTATGTATAGCGATAAACTTAACGTACTCACACGCAAGTCACTTTAATGTCGCACAACATTCATAAAGTCAAATTAACAATTTACCCTTGAGCACTAAAAAAACCCTAACAAAAAAAACCACTCATTTTGGTACCCTTTTTCCAACAATACTCTATGGACTTTATTACCCAAAAATTATTCAAAAGGTCTTCAAAAATTATAAAACTCTCCAGATCAGTCCTCTCTATATCCAATGACATCTCTTTAAAATTTCAATGTAAAATTCCTTCTCTAAGGTCCTCAAACCATATAACACAAGTTACAGATGTTTTGATTTCAACTCACTGAATCACCTACTGTTATCTTTGATTTATGGGGTCTTAACTCCATAATTTGGAAATGGTTTCTTCCCTCATTTGAAGCTATGGTTCTAAGGTTTCTTCGCCAATTGGAATCACCCAATTTGGACCACCAAAACTCAAGTTATTGTATTTTACATCTAGATTACTCAAATTGGCAGAACAGAATCTGCACATAGCTCCACTTAGAAAAATTTCTGGGCACTCTGAGGTTAAAATTTGCTTGAACTTCCTTCAGATTACGTATTCCTATAGAAGTCTAGTTTACCCAGAATTTTGAATCACTCAATTTGGATGAGTGAAACTCCACTTATGGCCAAAACACTACAACCATATCCAAAACAGAGCAAAATCAGTGAGCTACACGAGCTCACCTTTCAGTCCGTATTTGGGAGCCTTAGAGCTACAATTTGCTCTTGATTCCTTCTATACATTTGTAGCCCTATCTCTTATGGTTATTTACCAATTTGAATCAATTCATTTGGATGATTATAACTTAATCTATAGCCAAAACAAAAACAGTGGTTTTACTGGAATTTTATTTAGAATGTCCTTAAAACCTAACATTCTTACAACAATTCATCAAAACCAATATAGAATTCCATCCGGAAACAACTTCACAACACTTCTGATCAGTTTTGGAACTCAAACCACAAAACCCTAGGTGAAAATGCAAGAACTCTACCTAAGGTCCTCCAATTTTTATAAAACCATAAAATTATGATGATTCCATGTTTAATTTCACCAATTGGGTTTTTCCTTAATAAAACTTCAAGAACTAGGTTAATGTGATCTTCCACAAACCCTAGAACAAGGAGTAACTAAGTTCCATGGAAATGCATACCAAAAGCTCAAGACATCAAATTACCCATGATTTCCAAATGAAAACTTACCTTGGTTTTGGACCTTCCACTTCTTCCTCTCCTTCCTCCTCTTCCCTTCTTTGGCTCTCTCCTTCTTACGTGAAGCTCCCAGCCTAAAATGAGACAAATGACTTATTTGTTTGTCTCATCTCTATTTCTTAATCTCAACTTTCCTTTAATTGCACTTAAGTCCTCAAGCACTCAACATTTGCATATCAACTCTCATTATTTATAATATCAACTTTTCATTAATTGAGGTGACCCTCATCTTTGGTACTCAATTGTAACTTATCTTTATTTGTATTGTGGCCCATCTCTCTGTTAATGATTTTGTATTAAGTATCTTTTTATTCTTCAAGTAGTGATTGTCTTACTTGTTCTCATCTTTGCCAAATCCGGGTTCGTAAACTTTAATTTCTACTTTAGTCTCCAAAAAATACTACTATGTGACACTTAGAGCTCTTATATGCTACGATTTATTTATCTTTTTCACCGGGGCAGGCGTTACAACTATATATATATATATATATATATATATATATATATATATATATATATATATATATATATATATATATATATATATATATATATATATATACCTATACTCTATATTTCATATACTATTAGTTAAGATGTTTGCCTCTAATATTTTTTTCCCTTATTCTTTTATTTTTTTTCTCAGGGGATGAAAAATGTTGAAACTATATCTCTAGACTTATCTAAATCCAAAGAAATATGGTTCATCGGAGTAGTGTTTGCTGAAATGAAGAAAAGATTTGCTAAGGATCATCATAGTCTTGTGAGAAAGGAGTATAAAATATTTCTCCCCGAGGGCTTTGAATTTCCTCGTGGACTAAGATATCTTCATTGGGAAGGTTTGAAGTCTTTGCCATTGAACTTTGATTCAGAGAACCTTGTTGCAATCAACTTGAGGGGTAGCAATATAAAAAAACTTTGGAAGGAAGAAGAAAAGGTACAACCATTATTGAGTTTTATTGTTTTTTATATTAATTTCAATTAAATTCAGGATTTTATTTTTATAAAAATGTTTTTTTTTTTTTTTTTTGCAGAATGCAGAAAAATTGAAGTTCGCTTATGTAAGTAACTCGGCTTGACTCATCAAAATGCCCAATTTCTCAAGTATGCCAGAATTTGGAGAGATTGGGCATATTGAAGGTTGTACAAGTCTTATGAAATTACATTCATCTATTGGTGCATTTCACGAATTAAATTTTTTGAAGGAGCTTATTTTGAATGGATTAGAATTGAGAAACTCCCAAAGTAGCATTGGGTACTTGACATCTCTTGATATTCTTGATGTTTCATGGTGTTTAAAATTCTAGAAATTGCCTAATAGTTTTGCAAATATGAGACGCTTGAGGAAGCTTTATATGCGTGGGACCAATATCAAAGAACTCCCTAGCACTATTGGATATTTGGAATCTCTTGAATCTCTTGACCTCTCATATTGCTCAAACTTTGAGAATTTTTTAGAGATGGAGAAGACGAAATTCTTGAAGGATCTTTTGAAAGTAGAAGCGCTATTAGGAACTCTCGGCCGACATTGGATATTTTGGAACTTTTGAAAACTATTAATCTGAAGTATTGTTCAAAATTTGAGAAATTTCCAGAGATCCAAGGAACTATGAAATGTAGTCGTCATGGATTTTCAAATATTGCTATTAAGGAACTCCTGAATAACATTGGTTGCTTAGAGTAACCGGCGCAACATAGTGGTTGCTCAAATCTTAAGGATTTTTGAGATCTAAAGGAATAGCGGAAGCACATATTTTCTTTATAAGTGGGAATGCTATTAAAGAATTTAGCACTCAATAGGTCATCTCATCGGGACTTCAATTCTTGGGTTTGGAAAACTACAAATACTTGAAGAGTCTTCAGAACTAGCATTTGTGGATTGAGTTCCTTCTTAGATTTTTTAGCGATAGTTCAATCTAGATCTAGAGGGGTTATTGAGTCATTGTGAGGAGTTGGAGACATTTGATACAACTTTGTTTGGGTGGAATGTGGCTATAACAAGGTGTCATCATCAATTGGACGTCGGAGCTGGATCTTGAGATTGAGCAATTGGCGAGAATCTCGTGAGCTCTTTCCAACTGACATTAGCAATTGACCACCTTGGAAGCAGCGGTATTCATAAGCGTCCAAAGCTCCAGGTACGAAAGCGCGAGGAAACCTACAATTTTTCTTAGAATTGCTAAATAGGTGGTTGCAATCGATGGAAGGAGCAATCCCGGGTGATTTATAGTTACTGTCTCACTGCGATTTGGATGTGGTGAAACCACCATTAGTTGCATACCTCTTGTGTTCAAACTTTCTAATTGACCTTTACATGAATCATTGCCCAATGTGAAATCGAAGCAGTCAAACCTAAAGGTAATGAAGCACCACGATTTATTATGCTCACGATCAACGACGGCTTCTCGGTCTTCTCTCCTCAACTCCTTCAAATTATATATCGGAGTGTGAAAATTGAATTCTACACTATATGAAATTAAAATTAATTTACAATTTGTATCAAAGATCCCATATTGAGATTTTAATTTTGCGCTGCTGCTACTTTATATATGCTGAATCTTAGATGCAAAAAAGGCTGGTACATGGACTTCGAGGGAATTCATGTTGTTATTCGAGAGAAGCGGGCTAGTTAATGCAGTGGGTGAGTGATAGGAGTAAGGAATGTGAAGTAAGTATAGAGCTCCCAAAGAAATGGTATAAAGATGACAACTTCTTGGGAATTGCTTTATTATTCCATTTTGTTCATCTTCCTCTTCCTGATGATGATCAGACAAGAGATGACTCTCCTTACTACTATGGTGTAAGAATTAGTTAGGATAGTTTCAATAGAGCAAAGCTATGTTGTCATGCTTCTGTTGAACGGTCTGGGAACACTCTGTCAGTGTCCAATGTGTTCTTACCCTCAATTGAACGCCCATTCTTCGGACCGGTTGGATCAGATTTTTAGGGGGTTTTATAACACCCGAACATGTGCATACTAGCTAATGGTGGTTATGGCTTCCTTCTTTCAGATTCAAAGTGATTTATTTTATTAAGTTTTTTGCCCCAAAGCTGGACAAAAAACATATGGATATCCAAGCTATACAAGAGAGAAACAAATGAGTTGGTGATGAATTTCTTTGCATAATGAAAGTAGGTTCTGAAATTCTGCATGTTATCAGTCCTTGATCTTGTTTCCATGCAGTTTATCTTGGTAATATTCATAACATTTTTTTGCAGAGATAGATTTTTACATTTTTACATGTAAAAAAAATGAGGTAATGAACTGTTTGTGTTATGACTTTCAGTTTTATGTGGTTATGGCACATGCTGTAAATCGACTAGTTAAGGTGGTCTGATTGCATTTGAAGTTAATCATTTTCTTTCTGTCTCTAAGATTTCTGGTTTTTTTGCCCTCACCAAGTGAAAATATCTAATTATTTGTAGGATAATGTTTCACTAACCATAGCAGTCATAGACAAAATTCAGTTATTAGTGTCATGATATTCCTGGGGAAGCGACAACTTTGCTGCTTCCCTTGTTGGAAAATCACTGTTTTTGGTCAGCACAAGAATAAGCAAAGCTAAACCCCAACTCTTCACCTCTTTCTATTCAATGAAGAAAAGCTTTGGAGGTGAAGGAAGAGAGAGAGGAGAGAGAGAGGGGTGTTATCATTCCAAGAATGAATGGAATACCATAGTAGATAAGTCTAAAACAACAATAAATCTCCTGAAGATTATTCTTTCCACCATCTAATGAGGATTCCTAAGTGAAAACATTTAGGTTTCGTTTGGATCGTGAAAAGTATTAAAAAAAGAAAATAAAGAGGAAAATAGGAAGGAAAAGTGGAATAAAGGAAAATTTAGAGAAAAATAAAAAATAGGTTTAAACCTAATAATTTAATGTTATATGTTTATTTAAACACATTTCATGGGAAGGATTGTTAGTACTGGTACTTTTGAATAGTCTACCAAATGTGATTTGCATTTCAAGATCATCATTGTTGAAAGGGGTGTATCATGGAGACCAACATTAATAATTTTCTATTTTGATTTCTTGCCATTAAAATATATCTTCTCCACAAGCCATTCATGAAAACCAAGGATGGAAATGTCGAGAAATTTCCTGAAATTTTTGGAGCAATTTTGTCGAAATTTTCAGTTTCGATGACTATGGAAACGAAACAGCATGAAGAAATTTCCATTGCCAGAAATATCGAATTGTTTTGGTGTAATTTCCAGGAAAATTTGATTTAAAGGAAATTTCGAGGAAATTTTAACAAAAGGCTTTCAGATTGATGTTTTTCACTGAAATATCATAGAAAATTTGAAGGAATTTGGACGAAATTTGGAAGAAAAAGTTGGTGTCCAGAAAATGGAAGAAAAATAATGAAAAAAGAGGTACAAAATGGAAGGAAAAAGTGAAACAAAACAAGGATTCATTCCTTTAAGGATTTGATATTTAAAAGAGGAAAAAAGTTGTTGAAGGAGAAACTTTGAAATTGAATAACATACCCTAATAAGTGGAATAAAGGAAAATTTAGAGGAAAATAAAAAATAGGTTTAAACCTAATAAGTTAATTTTATATGTTTATTTAAAGCAAAGCTAGACCCTAACTGTTCACCTATTTCCGTTCAATGAAGAAAAGCTTTGGAGTTGAAGGGAGAGAGAGAGGAAAGACAGGGTGGGGTATTTTTTAGAAAATAAAAAGATTTTGGGAGCTACTTAGATATTGACATGTAGTAAGAGAGAGTAGAGAGTGGTGATATAAGATTATTTAAACTTCGTTCCTCAGTACCAAATACAATACGAGACCGCTAAGCGTGAGATTAACATATCAATTACTTATATTAAATTCATTAAATATTTATTTGAACTTCATACTTATTATATGTTTTTAAATTGCATAATTATCTTAAGAAAATTACGAATTGATATAAGCATGAATTAATATGTGTTTAGCTCTTACATTGCTTCATTTTTAAAGGTGAAGCAACTGGAAAATGTTTTGATTTTTAGTTAAACCTTTATATATATGTATGTATGTATGTATGTATGTATGTATGTATGTACATTAATTATAATATATACCCACACATATATTATTAAACCTTTTTTTTCTTTTTTCTTCTCATAAATATTTTAGCTATCAGACTTATATTTGAAAAGTAGCGGTGTGAATTTAGATGTACACTACGACTACTTTAGTAATTGAATGTTATCATTCCCGAAGGAGCAGATAGAATATCGGTAGATAATCCCAAAACAAAAATAAATCTCACGGAGATTATTCTTTACGCGACGCCCAATCAGGCACCGTGGGGTGTCAATGAGAATCATCACGCCATTGACTATGGATTATTTATGTCAATTACCCTTATTTAAATTTATTAATGTATTTATTTTGAACTTCATACCTATTATATGTTTTTAAATTGTATAATTGCCTTGAAAGTCTGAGTTGATATAAGCATGAATTAATATTTGTTTAGCTCTTACATCATTTTAAGGTGAAACAGAAATTTGGAGATATGCATTAATTATAAGCCTATACCACATATATTATTAAACCTTTTTTTTTTTTTTTCTTCTCATAAATATTTTGGCCTATCCAAGACCTTATATTTGAAATGAATTATTGAATTTAGATGTACACTCTGACTACTTCCACTAATTGAATGTTATCATTCCAGGAACAAATGGAATATCATAGTAGATAAGTTTAAAACAACAATAAATCTCTTGAAGATTATTCTTTCCACCATCTCCCATTTGATAATGATGATTCTTGAGTGAAAACAACTGGCTTCATTCGGAGCATGAGAAAGTGTAGAAAAGAAAATAAAGAGGAAAATAAAATGGAATAACAAAGTGGAAAGTTGGATTAAATCTCATAAAATGACCATCAAATCAATAGTGAACCAAGATTATGCCTTCTCGGATTCCAGATTTCTTTATACTAGGAAAGATCTTAGGTTTAAAATCTTTAGGTATTAGATTCTTTTTGTCTAGCATAAAAATAGCTGCAATGGTGAAATCGAAATATTCCTTTGCTCTTCTAATTCTAAAAATTCTACTTAGAATGAATTTTTTTTGAGATGAGGACTTCAGTTTGAGTTGAATTCTTTTGCGCCTTTTATATTAGAATAAAAAAGTCACTATCTTCCCATCTTACATTGTCTTTATGCACTTAGTCTGATTATTAGTACATTAAGTAGAGGGTAAAGTATGTGAACACAAATTATAGAAAAATTAAATAATTGTGTGCTGATTATGTTGTTTTGGCAAAATGATTTAATTTCTAACATTTTGGAAGCATTTTGATGTCGGATAGAAGAGAGATTACGGCGTATATATGGGTTCACATGACGCCCCAATCAAGGTGTCACCGTTGACGACAGTGACCTCTGAGGCATCACAATATCTCTGTTTTTGAGACACGTACATGAGTAAACGGCCATGGTTATACATCAATACTTTCGTCAAGAATACGTCGGACATCTCTCAAATAGTTCGAGTTATTATAATACTCTTATAGAAACTATATATTAAATTTAAAGTTTCCAATATGTTATACAAAATGAATGTCAGAATCCGCAATCAGAAGCTTTTTAACCTAAGCGGCCTAGTGACGCCGTCCTCTGTACACTCCATGTGCACTGAAATAATGATCCCTCGGCCAGGGTGAGCAATACCAGTAGTGATAATTTCCCCTTATGGGTTACTCCCCACCCTAAGTGCACCTGTCATGGCAACCAAACACACTCCAATAATCACAGCGATCTATGGAATGTCTACATACCCAATCCCATGTCACCGAGTCTCATGAGCTCCTACGCACATCTTTAAGCCAAATGAGCAAAAATACAATTTTCAAAACAAATGATTTTTGTTCTTGAAAACACACTACTGAGTTTGATATAATATAATAATTCACTCTGACAAATCTTAGGTCATTTCTGACGATCATGGGATATCTACGATAGCTATCAAGATGCTCTCAATATCATTTACTAAAATACTACCAAATTACCCTCAACTAATTTACATTCATTCTACCTCTCTTTTCATTTTAAATTAATCATGCTCCACCTATCATTACAGGGTGCCCAGGTCGCGTATAGAATGCATTACATGTCATTCGAACAATTGATGCTAATATATTTTACATGTATATATTAACAACGATAGAAATTCCACATAATTCATGTTATCGATTCGCGATAAATAACAAAATTAGCTCGGCGTGGGCTAATATGATCAAAAATTCGAATTTGAATCCTGCCCGACAACCGCAAAAAATCACCGCGACAAATGTAGCCCCACAGGCAGGGTGTCGGGTTTATTCTGATCGACGCGAATACGAGTGAATTCGGGTTGCGCCACTTTAAGAAATCGAAGGAGTCTCGCTTTGTCTGGGGGCTGCCACAATGCAAACACCATATCACGATACGAACAATGCGATAAAATCGATAATCCAGTCACGCAGGTATCTGGCCGCGGGCCCGTAACGATACTAAACATAGCTGACTATGAATCGATATATACCCGATGGTGTGAGAGTTGATAAACTGCGCATACAACATATATTAAATGAAAGCATTCTAATACATGTATACAATGTGACACCAAGCCACATCCCACTGCTTCATGTAATAAATCTCTAGGGCCAGGCAGTCTCTCGCACGCTCCTGTACTGTAAAGGGGGTCCACGACGGGAGTGAGCTAAAGACTCGAGTAGAATGCCACTAGTGAAGTTCACCTCGCTACTTTAGTCACGGTCTGATGTTCCAATGAAAACACACGTTAGAGCAAATGCGTGATCTCTTGAATGTCACGTAGTACTTTCGGATCATGATTCGCCGCTAGAGGCTATACTGTGGCATTTCCATGCTGGCACTGTGTGAGAATATTGGTTTCAAACAAGTTATTTTTTTATAGTTATGGTCTACCCTCCCAGATCAGTAGTGAATTTGTCTCAGATATTATATTTAGTGGACTACCCTCAGGATATCAATTGGAGCCGTCTCAGGCGATTTGATATTTATATGTGGACTACTATAGATATATATATCAATTGGGCCGTCTCCGACGATTGATATTTTAAGTATGGACTACCCTCCGATCATTTCAAGTTTTAGACTACCCTCCGATCATTTCAAGTTTTAGACTACCCTCCGAACCATTTTCTTTAGACTCATAAATGCCTTTCATTTCTACTGTAATCTGGGGGTGATGCAGTGCGTATGGAATGCATGTATCTGGAGTTAAATGCTGGTCCCAATCACATGCGAATATATAAACATGAATATACTCGCATAATTCCAAATCCTGATATGTTATGTAATTATCTGACTCATACATCAAAATTAGCTCACTTGGGCTAATGATCAAACATACACGGTCGATTCGAGTGCCAACCCAAACATACATTTCGTGTCACTATTCACGGAACTGATGCAAAACCCTAGGGTTTACGGTTCCAACACTCAACAAGTCATTGGTTCACTTTGTGAACCCGCATCTCACGGCCATTCTACGCCTTTTACACATCAAAGCACCCATTTTCACACAAATGCATAAACTAGGAACCCATCAGCCGTGAATGATCCACGGATTTGTCCACGTGGGTTTCTAAAATCTAACACCTCGGTTCAGATTTGGAGGCCGTCGAAATGATCCCTAGCGGCCTCATCTGACTCGAGCATCCACAAAGTACTTAAAAGAGGAATAATAAAACCAAGTAGGGAAACCCTACCTCTTGGAGTTTGTCAAAAACTCACAAAATCGAGATTACGCGTGGCTTGCTCCGCGTAGAGACGTCTTTATTTCTCGACGAGAAGATCGTAGGCGGTCGGATCGCATGATATTTTAGAAGTTTCTCTCTACAAAAGCAAATCTCTCGAAAAATGGCTGGACCTCAGAGAAATCACGGTTCTCACGTTTTTCCTCTTTCTTTAAATTAGGAAGACAACTCCTATTCACTAATTTGTCTTTTAGTCGCCAACCAATTTAATAATGCCAATTTTGTCCCTCTTTTCCAGTTTGACATTGGCTCTACCGACGGAGTCATTTCCATGTATTTCTCTACTCTTTCACTTATGGTACATGAGTCGTGTTATATGTGACTTTTCGTCGCATCGAAAATCATTTTCTGGCGCGAGCGTGATCATGCAGCGTGTCGACTCCGTGTCTCGGAATATTAAAATTTCGTGCTAACTAGATTTTCGAGAGCGATTCCCGAAAATTACAATCGTTTAAGTCATGAATCTAGAATAAATTACAGTTTTTAGCAAAAATTAACAATTTTATGTCCAAGAGTACGATTTTGCCCTTTTTCGAGAGAATTGGAATTTCTCGGGTCTTATCTCCCCTCCTTAAAGGAATTTCATCGAAATTGAAACCAAATCACTATCGCTCCTGTATGCATATGCAACGCACTCTTCCGTGCATGTAACTAGCCATTTAAATCTTAAGCGGTAAACCACGTGTGCCTTATTCCCTATGAAGGGATAGGTGGCGCATCGTGTCTCGCTCCCATGTATACTCCTCCCGCTCCAGCAGATGCATATTGCGCACCTACGCTAGCCTGCGGTCTTGCGCGTCGCAAAACGATCCACGACTATCAACAATGCACCTTTGGTCCTCTGCGAAGGTCACATAGGTGTCAACCTCAATCAGTCCCCGATCCACCACATGACACGGATCGGGTATATTCCGGGTATGAAGGCGTGGAAACACCTCGTGGACACGACATCTTGAGCGTCGCATGGCCGTGCGCTTCACGGTGCCTATCCTCGAAGTATCTCGAAGGTCAGTAACCCTCGGCGATAACTCACTTTGCCGAACGACCCACTCCTCTCTTAGGCACCTTGAGAAGCGTGATCACCGACCTCGGGGCTCAGGGTTGTCGCGCATCCGCGCGAACCTTCTGCTTGGAAACCGAGGCGTGAGAAGGCATTTGTCGTATCAAGCTCACCTTCTCGAAGGTGTCTCCTAATCGGATCGGGGCCAGGTGATGGAGCTCTCTCCCGCCTCGGTCCGACCTTACGATTATTTCTGGCCTCATTACAATACCTCTAAATGCAGTGTCATCCTTATACTCGCTTGATAACTATTGTCATTAGGCGAATTCCAGCAGAATTGTCTCCTCCCAACTACCCTTATGATTGAGGCATGCTCATAGCATGTCCTCTGGCTCTTGTATATAATCCATCTGACACGTAACCACTATAGCATTACTGCTTGGTGTGTATCACGTGACCTTCCCGAGGTCCACGATCAGCGACAATCCAATGGACCGTCAACCTAGTCTATGTCATGAATGACATCCGTATACGAGGCCGCTGCTTGTTTCGGCAACACCTAATCACGATCTCAGGGGTATCGAATCTCGAGTCACTCACGGCTCCTGTCTTTCAACTCTAAGTCTACGTGATAACTTATCCGTGGGTTTTTCATCTCGAATGACATAATTCTTCGGCTTACATGAGCCTATTACATTCTCCACGAAATTCGGGATATCTCCGGGTCTCTTACACCACCCAACTCCGAGGATCTCACACGAGGGATTCTGAGCCACTTTTTGCTTTGCCCACACACTGACTACTCGTCGTTTCTGAATCGAGCCTAAGAGTCTTCATTGGAGCGTAGTCTCAGACAAATTCAACCCTACGCTCACCAAAAGTGGTGAATGACGTCTTGTGCACCCACCTTTGGGCTACGGCCAGCGATGTCAGGTGCACACGAGCCTTGATAATGTCATCTTGTAACTGACCCGATCCGGTTCCACCGTGACGAATCTCGAGAGATCTCTCACTTTCGTAATCTCGACCTATCATGTCGGCTCTCCTGCGTCCTAGGGAAGAACATCTATGCACAGCGGCTTCTCACAAAGGCCTTAACCTCTGGCCCGAATCCGATGCGGTGTCGGGTATGGCCCGACCTTGCATTGGAGTCTCGTTCTTGACGACCAGATGGTTGTCGGCTCATCCGTGTGTCAGGCTTGAGGATCAGCGGCCCAGATGGGTCTGCCACCTGGGTCCACTACGCTTCGGTGCGCCCTCCCCGATACGTCCACGACCCGACTACATACGGCCCCTCGCTTTATCGTCTTTGTTGGGAGTGTATCATAACACCCAGAATTCATAGTGACCCCTTACTAGGGTGTGGAGGAATGAGCCAGTATCACTCTCTGTCTACCGACTCTTGGGACTGGCTGCTCCCGAGTCCTGGGATCCACGTCTCTAGGGCAATCCAGTCTCGCATGCAGGCTTGCCCGGGTCCTGAAACTCGTGTAGACCGAAGTCTTACGCCTCTTCCCCGGCCAGAAGAAGTAGTCCTCCCTCTTGCTGCAACACGCATCAGGAGTATAAGAGTATCCTCGATCTCTCACATGGTCCAGGCGTCTGACCATGGAGTCCATGTCGGGTAAGGCGAAATCCTACGATCCTGCCCTGAATGGACAACTTCAGCCCATTCTCGAATCTCCTGTAATATCCAACCAATCCCAAGAAACTTCGTATCTCGAAGATTGACATTCGGTCTCTCCCAACTCATCACGGCCTCAACCTTCTTTGGGTCGACTGACACTCCTGATGATGACATCACGTGTCCCTAAAATCTCATGATAAGCGAGAAACTTCGCACTTACTAAACTTGGCGTGCGGTGATGGTCTCTTAACAAGTATGTCTGATCCCAAAGTGATACTGTCTTTCCCTTTAGGCGGAGTAGATCAAATGTCATCCACGAAGACCGATGGCCCAGTCTAGATAGGGTTAAATACCCTATGCATGAGATCCGTGAATCTTCTTGGTGCATTCGTCGATCGAAGAGCATCAAGTAAACTTAAAGTGCCCGTAATGCGTCTAGCGGCTTGTCTTAGGAATGCTTTGTATCCGCAACCCTGGAGTTGATGGTAACCGGTCACGAGAAGGTCATCTTGGAGTAGACTCGCTCTCTATTGATCAAGCAAATCATCGACCCTCGGTAGTGAGTGCAGATTCTTGATCTCGTAACCTTTGTTGTCGGTAGTCGATGCCGGTCGAAGGGTCTTGTCCTTCTTTTATAAGCGAGCCCAGAGATGCAATGGGCAAATATTTGATACAATGAACCTTGTCCAATGGCTCATGCTTTGGGCTACGAGTTCCTGCCATTTCAGTCGATTGCCATTCTATCACGGAGTCATAGAAATGGGTGAAGTACCGAGTGTAACTCGATAAGCGAAGTCTTGCACTTTCTCTGTGAATGATCCGAATGTGACTCATGCGGAAAACATCCACATGCTCGCATCTTGCTCGAGGTAGATCTAAGTCTAGTCTCATATAGATCCTGCAGAGTAGACACGCTAGCTAACTGTATAGCGTCACGACACTTGGACTCGTATCCTATGCGGGGTGAATGTCGTGGCATGCGAAGCGTGAAGCGCGAGTCTTAATCCTGGCATTATGGTGGTAGCTCTCTTGCGACTCCTGATCGATGCGATCACATGGTATCTGACGATCCATCCACTAGGATGACATCGAACTTTGACATGTCCATGATCCTCGGGTCCTTTGTGAGTAGAGTCCCAGAGATCTCCTAACTCATGACCTCGACTATCATCCTTATTCGCCACTAGTCCCTAGGAGAACTCACAAATACGCTCCTCTAAGGTCTCTGGGGTCCTTGCCCCGTTTCCGCCATCTTGGGGCCTCGCTCTCTGTTTGGAACACAATTTGGTCATCCCTGGTAGTGTCGAGGTAATTTCCGCAACCTCCCAACACCTTCTCGATATTTGTATGAACAGTGGTACACTGTAATCAGATCTCCTCCCCTATGAGATGTCGAGATGTTGTACCTAAACACGGAGTTCTTTAGGACCTCTCACATTGCACCCGCTATGCTAGCACGTGCGATAGCGGCCGCCCATGATACTACGGCCCACCAATGAGGCTTGCTTATCAAATACTGGTGGTGCCTGACCAGTACCCTGTGGACGCCCTCTACGTCCTCGTACTCGACTAGCCATCTACGTATTTCAGTAATAGAAATCATTTAATTTTTCATTTCGATTAACTAGCGATGCACATGCGATTACTAATAGACTTGACAACCATGAGCGACGTTCATTTCCTAAGTGATGTCGAGTACAACCACTCCAATTTATTTGATAAAATTCCAGTTTTCTTGTTCATTTCATTATCCAAAATCCCACAAGATTAAGTTCCCAACCTTAGCATTCACCCGCTTACCACCTATCACATGTTACACCATGCATATAATTTTCTACGCAACTACCGCGCAATCACGATTTTAAATGGTAGTTAAATACAATCTACAGTATCTCTAAGGCATAAAGACGGCCCGAGATACTATTCCCTTCTGCTTTCAGTCTTATACACATTGTCCTTGCATTTACAAGTAATGCAAGACAATTAATAGTATATTTAAAACATTTTTGATAATAAAATTTCATTTTGAAAATTTCATTTTTTTTGAAAATTTTGTCTCATTTTATTAAATTTTATTTTATTTGATTTTTCAAAAAAAAAAAAAAATTCGAAATTTGCATTCACATTTGACGGTCAAACGTCTTGTTCATATTTCTTGTTCCACGGAGTGCATTCCACGATTCTTTTTGTTAGTCGCAATCCTGAAAAATTGTATTGCAACACAATTTACCTCTTTGCCTTACTACATTTGCAATACAATTTTCAGTTCCTTCCTTACGATACACTCTTGTATGTGCAATCTGATTCCTTTCTACGCAGCACAAAGTCACATGATACAATCCAGTATTTGTCTGATCCTTCCTGCAATACAATATAGCCTTCCAGCCTGCAATACAATTTTGTATTGCAACTCAGCATAGGCCCATTCTGTCTGATTCAAGCTACTCGAAACGCTTCTTCTCTGATACAATTTTTGTGTATTGCAATACAATGTCTCTACAACCTCACCCTCTCATGTCACAATACAATGCCTTTCTTACTGTCTGATTTAGTACAATTTTCCAGTACTCTCTCTTGCAATACAATTCTGAGAGCTTTACAACTCTAATTTTTTTTTTTCTGGCTCCTAATAGGTGTAGCAAATTTTTTTGTCATTATAAATTTTTTCGATTATTTCCACTTTGGAGACACAAAGAATTTATATACATTCCCTTTCTCCAATACATCCAATAAATTTATAAAAATTTATTTTCCTCATTTTCTTCAACTTTACACCTTTGTAAAACTTTGAAAAAATATTTCTTCTCATCAATTTTTTTTTTTTTTTTTTTTTCATTTCTTGGACACTCAAATAAATTTATAAAAATTTATTTTACCCCATTTTCCTCAATTTTACTACTTGTAAAATAATAGAAAGTATTTTTCTCCTCATTTTTCATTTCTCCCGATTCTTGGAAGACCTGAAATACACACCCATTTTATTTATTTTGTTCCGACCAGCGGTAAACACAAAAAAAAAAAAAAAAATACATGTAATATGTATATATTTTTTTCTCTCATTTTTCATTTAATTACGGAAAGGTCCAAAATTTCCTCAACCTCATTACAACACTAATCCTGGTATTTCAACCTCAAATTATTAAAATTTGATTTCATTATCGATAACCAAATAAATTGATAAAAATTTATTTTATTTCTCCTTTTTGTTCGACCACTACTGCTATTAAAAACTTCTAAAAACTTCCCAACACATCATGGTTGTCCTAGGTGCTAACCACTAAGCACACAAACCATACATAGTACATGATCACACATCATTCAAGTTATGAATATTTTTCACACAACTAATTCATCAAATCACACAAAACACACCAACCACGTGCATGTAGTGTCCTAGTTTTGTCCCGTGATTTTCTAAATCTTCATTACCTAAAGCTAGAGACATCGAGACCACACCTAGTAGTGATGCTCTCATCCGACTGTATTTTAAGCCCCAATCCTCGTCTACAGTTTCCGTATCTTATCTTTCGCATTCAGACCGCAGTAGGCGATGGATGCAACTGAGCTCCACAGGTATTCGTATGACCTAAGCTCGATGCAATTTGTGGCCCGCCCTGAGCCGGGGTGTCAGTTGATACGATCGGCCGTGAATACAGTGGAGGTCGGGTTACGGCCTTGGCACTGAAAATCGAGGCGAGTCGGCATGCTAGGAGCACTTGAATACAAAACACACATATCTGTCGAAACGATTGATAAAATCCAATAATCGATCCACATGAGTATCACGACCTTGGGCCCATATGATACTCAACATACATACCAACTATGAATCTGACTATATATACCGATAGTTACAAGAGTTGATAAGCTACTCTTATCTGACATATATTAAATGAAAGCATTAATACATGTGTGTGCTTTAAACTATCGGCTTTTCTTATAATAATCTCTAGAATGACGAGTCTCCTACTTGCAGCTCACTGCCTGTAAAAGAGGGTCCCACGACGGGGTGAGCTAAAGCTCAGTAGGAGAATCATACTAAAGTGAGCCTGCTTGCTTTAAGTGCGGTCATGATGTTCCCGATGAAAACCTGCACGTTCAAGAAAATGCGCCCGATCACTTGAATGTCTACATGACCGCCTCGGATCATCGAGTCCTCATAGACTCTCTCACACTAGCTAAGCCTCATTAGCCAGGAATATTAGTTTCAAACAAGAGTTATTTGTTTATAGTTGTAGCCTACCCTCCGATCCAGTAGTGGATGTCTCGAGTATTATATTTGGTGGGTTTGCCCTCAGAGATATATCAATTGGGCGTCTCCGACGATTGATATTTTGCATGGACTACCCTCGAATATATATCAATTGGGCGATCTCAGGCCGATTGATATTTTAAGTATGGGCGCCTCCGTCATTTTGGTTTTGACTACATAAATAGCTTTAACTTTGGGCTCATCATTGCATAAACCACATAATCCAGGGTTGTTCAGTGCATATGGAATGCATGTATGCGATTCCAATCACAGTCTAATCATCTGGAAATATATAAACATGAATATACAGCACCAATTCAAATCACCTGATCATGTTATGTAATTACTCTGACTCATACGTCAGAAATTGGCTCAAAGCGGGCTAATGATGAACATACGAGATCGATTCGAATTACTTAACCAAAACATACATTTTCGTGTCACTATTCTGAACGGTAAAACCACTAAGTTTCTGGTTCCAACACTCGACTCAAGTCATCGGTTCGCTTTGTGAACCGCGTCTCAACCCGTTCAAATGGCACACACGTAAGCACACATTTTCCACGCGAATCGTAAAGCTAGGAAGCCACATCAATGGAAGTGGGCCGGGTCATGGAGGTATCCCGCGTGGGACTCTAAAATCTAACACCAGGTTTCCCAGAGATTTTAGGGAGCCGTCGACTGACCCCTCACGGCCTCATCGACTCAAACATCCACAAAGTACTTAAAGGGAATAAAACCAAGTAGGGAGAAACCCCTACCTCTTGGAGTTTGTCAAAACTCACAAAACCCCGGGTCACGCGTAGCTTGCTCCACGTAGAACGTCTTTCCTTCTCGGCGAAGGCCGTGACGGTCGGAGGATCAGCGTGATATTTTAGAGAGTTCTATATACACAGAAATCTACTCAAAAATGGCTTCTGGACCTCAAATCCTGGTTCTCACGTTTTTCCTCTTCTTTTTAAGTGGGGAAACAACTCTTATTCACTAATTGTCTTTTAGTCGAAAGCTTAAGCAGTTTTATAATGCGATTTTGTCATAACTAGGTTTGACATTCGGCTCTTGATAGTCGAATTTATCATTCTCTACTCATACCACTTATGGTACATGAGTCGTGTTATATGTGACTTTCGTCGCATGGTGTTTCTGACTTTTGACGATGCCTCGAAAAGCGTGTCGACTCATTGTCTGGAATATTACAAATTTTACGTGCCTGCTAGATTTTTCGAGGCGATTAGCGGTCTGTCAGTTTTGTCATCGAGATCTGGGAATAAATTCACCAGATTTTAGCAGAATTAACGATTTTGTAATCGAGTGCGTTTACTATACTTTTCGAGAAATTGGAATTTCTTGGGTCTTATAACAAATCACGTGAACAATGAAACCCTAGGCTCGACCTTTACGATTTCCACTGGCCACCTGAAATATAGATTTCTTCACTTTCGGTTCAAAGATTTTGGGAAGCTAGAAAGCTCACGGCCATCCGGGGGCCTCGAAGCAACCCGTCCATTAAAATGGCTCTTAGCCAAAGAATAAACCAAATAGGAAAACATCCTACCTCTTGGAGTTGTCGAACTCCTGCTTGGTCTTACATGCTGTAGCCCTTATGTGTGAGTACTTTGCTTCTTGTTAGGCCAAGGCAGACGGTCGAGCAGTAAATCTAGAGAGAAGTAACATTTTCTCTCTCTAAAACCAGTCTCCCCACACCTACTGCACGTTTCCAACAGAAAATTGGAGAAGAAGATGTCTTTTGTCCTATTTATTTTAATCTTTTTAATTAATTCTATCCTTGTCCCTTTAAGTGACTTAATGGACATTTTTGACACTTGGTTTAATCTAAGCTATCTATCTCCATCCTCACTAATCACAGTCATGTCATATGGTGACACGTAGCAGCACTTGCCCTCACATCACATGTCTCTCACAGCCATCATACCACCCGACACCGATGTCAGAAAAACGTGAAATTTTCGACCGCTCCACCCAGCGAATTTGATATGGCAGCTAGATTTCGCGAGATCGATCTCTAAACAAACCGTCACCATCCGAGATCTAGAAAAATTTGGATTTTTACCTATAAATGATCATTTATTATTTCATAAATTAGAATTTTTCGTGTTTTTACAAAAGTTCTCTCTTTGATCTAGTAGACGCGTTTTAAAGTCATGAGGGCTTCTTGGACCCAAAGCGGATAATATGTGCTACGGTTGGGCCTGGTTGTTAAGCAAATGGTATCGTGAGTTTGATCTCTCGATCCCTGATATGTATGTCTTATCTGGGCCCTGAAAGTAAGTTTATCCGTCACACCCTTCAATCACATATGTATTTGTCACATCCTATATTGGATAGGGGAGAAACTTTCTAACACTATATAAGTATAGACTCCTCTCAACCTAGTAGACGCATTTTAAAGTCGTGACTCGTGAGAGCCCCTTGAACCCAAAACAGACAATATCTATATGGTTAGACCGAGTCGTTACACATATAGGCATAAATCTATAAATTTTGAGTCAGAGCATCAATAGTATATTACCACATTCAGTTTGAGGATGTCAGTGGTTGGGTCTTGCATTATAAATATATATGATTTATAAAATGTTTATTTATGATAGTTTTAATTTTAATTCATATGTGTATATTTTTAGTTTCTCAACCCTTCTAAGAAAATTTCAAGAAAATTTTGTGAAATTTCTTATCTATATCTCCATTTAAGCTAAAGGTTTTCCTTTTTTTTTTTTTGTTCTGTGTTTAACCACATATTATCTCAAGTTAAGCTCATGGAATTCATTTTCTGTCTTTCAAGTTAAGCATATAATATATATGCAAATATTTCTGAGAGAATGCTGGCAACTTCTTCATCATGAAAAAGCTAAAGGAAAGCATCTGACCTAATGAGAAGAAAAGCAAAGAAATAAATGGGAAGGTTTCTTTGTAAAATCCTCCCAACCATTGGAAACACTAGCTAAAATAGAAATTTTGAAAAATATATATATATTTTAAATTACGGTTTTAATTATTTCAATCTATAATATTTGTAAGATAATGTGTAATATAATAGATAGATATATATATATATATATATATATATATATATATATAGCATATACATATATATATATATATATATATATATATATATTGTAGGACCTTCAATTTCAAAACATATCTTTTTGCTTCTGAGGCGAAATAATAGGTTGTGTATGCACTTCCAATCCTTTGCAGATAATATTTAATGTATACTTGCTTATCAAAGATAAGGGCATTTTTTATACTTTGTCATATGCAAATGTGCTATTATAATATCATTTTATGTAAATTCTATTTCAAAGGGTTGCCGATCCGCTTGATTATAGGCATATTATCATAGTAGATTGTTTATCTCATTTCAATTAATTTGTAAACATTTTTAAATTAATGTATATATATAATATTATCACCTTTAATAAATAGCTGAATTTTAATATTTCGAATTATTTGAAATATATTATTTAATATAAAAAATTAAAGTATTTTTCCTTCAAATATATTTTTGCAATAATGTAATGATTTAAACCACTTGCTCACCTCACTGTCTATCCGCTTTTCGCGATTCATCTATTTAGCGTATTAAATTTTAAACTAGAGCGTTAAAAAACTATATTTAAACAAACGTGGTGGGCCAACGGACCAACCTCTAACTTCTTTAACTAAAGAAACTCTATAAGAGTCTTCAAATAATAAAAGGTAATCAATCAGAGATCCAGAAATTAATTTTCGAATAAGGGCAAAACACTTGACAATAAATGTAATTTCGTTAAAAAATCCGAATTTAATTTCAGATCTCAGATGATAAACGATTGAAATCAATGAATCGCTCACAATCGAAGGAAGACGCAGAAATTTCATAATTTTCTCCGAGTATAGCCTGAGTTTCCAAGACGCTTCGAGGCATCGTCGCACTCAAACCATTTCTAACATGACGAAAGACAGATGAAGATACTAAATGTGACTAACAGTGCATGAGCAGAGAAATAAATGAAACTGATCATCACAATATAATGTAATACTCAAATCCTAGTTATTATTACAATCACATTGTTAATGAGGTTTGATTTAAGTCACTAAACGACAAAATCGTTTAATAAGAGCCATCTTTCAATACTTCACAATCAGAACGTGGGAGCCATTTTGACGTAGCTTTGACTGAGATTTTTAGAGAGTATTTCTCTAGATATCAAGATCCAACCGTCATGCCGGGGAAGAAGGAGAAATGTCTTTCATTGGATGTGCCACGCGCGGATTCGGATCGGGAGTTTCTTCAACCTCGGTAGATTTCCCTACTGTGGCTCATCTCATTTAAATCGCTTACTAATGTCTTGAATGCAGCCTGTGAGGGGTCATGGATTGGGGTCCTAAAACACTTGACCCAATTATTGAAACTTTTTTTTAGAAACTTTAGAGGGGCTTTTCCTATAACCCTACGAGGGGCCGTTTGGGTTTATTACGTGGTTGGATTTGTATTAATCGTGTTTGGTATATCAAATGGGAATTGTCATCATGGATTCCCCAAGAACCTGCAGCCAGTGATTTGAATAGTAAACGAGGGGTTTCACTATATTCCTAATAGTGTTTCAAAATATATTTTTGTGAAAAAGTGGTCGTAGAGCATTCAAATTAAATTGCTCGTGTTTGATCATTAGCTCATGAGTTAATTTGATGATGAAATGTATAATTGCATAAAACACATTGTGTACTTTATTTGGTGAATATATTCGTGGTTGTATATATTTGGTATGATTAGACTGAATTTGGAACTGCATACATAGACCTTATATGCACCGGAACATCCTAGAGTAGGAGTGAGTGCATGAGACGGGTCTAGAGAAACAAGGTTCGGAGGGTAGCCTAAAATGTGTTAATTATCGGAGGGTAGTCCAAACTAGTCATATCAACCGCTGAGCGGCTCCAACTTGATATGAACACTGAGGGTAGACAACAAACTAAATAATATATCAACCGCTTGAGCGCCCAGTTGATATATATTCACTGAGGTAGTCCACAAACAAATGTAATATATATCAATCGTTTGAAAGGCCCAATTGATATATATTCATCGTGGAGGGCTGCTCACAAAATAAAACGTAATATTCTCAAGGCAAGGCTTAGGCGAGTGTGAGAGAGCCTGAGGACTCCCGGATCCGAGTCATCATGTAGACATCTCACAGGACTACTACTGCTTCGAATGCGGTGTTTACTTTGGAACATTGCACCGCACTTAGGGTGGTGAGTAGCCCACTTTGAGGCGATTCTCCCCATCGAGCTTTGTACCACTCGACGCGGGGACCCCTATTTTACATGTACAGGGAAGGTATGGCTGTGACCTACTGGTCCAAGAGGCTGAGGTCCCGGAAGAAAGCCAGTGTGGCTTTGATGATTGTACATGTATTAGAACTCTTTAAGTTTATTATATGTATTGTTTAAGAGTAAAAATATTAACTCTCAGAACTATCGTGGTGATATAGTTGGTTTCATAGTTGGCATGTACATTGAGCATCGTTTGTGGGCCCAAGTGGCCATTGATATATATTGTAAGGTATTGACCGTTTTGGGACAGGTATATGAAAATCTTGGTGAGCTCCCGTACAGTTGAGACTCCGCCCGATTTTCTAAAGTGGCGCCGGGTAACCCGACATCCACTGAATTCACGTTGATCTGCAAATAACGACCCCCCGGTTATGGGCGTCATAGCCAGTATCGTAGCTTAGGTATACGAATACCAGGTGAGCCTGCTCAGAGGTCCATCACCACTAGGTATTTGATGAGGAGTATAGGCATATGGAAACCTATAGATAGAAAAAATCTACGAGCCATGGAAATGTAAAAACATTACCACTGTGTGGTCTGATGTTGAGTTTAGGTATGGATTACCTAGAAAATCGCCTGACAAAACTAGGACACACGCACGTGCATGTGCTTTTGTGATTTTGTGAATTAAGTGGTGAATTATTGTGTGAACATGTGAATGCTGATGAATGGTGTGTATGCTTAAGGTTATTGTTTGTGTTGTGAATTGTTGTGTGCTTAAGTGGTTAGCACATGGGTGTTGGAACATGTTTAGGAGTTTTTACAGTGAGTAAAAACTGGAACAAAGAGGAGGAAAGAAATGAATTTTAAATAAATTTATTTGAGTTGTTGGATGGCAAATCAAATTTTAATTTTGAGATGGAAACACTAGGTTAAAGATAATGAGAATGAGGAAATTCCTCGACTATTCTAATTAAATGAAAAACTGAGTTTTACAAAGGTAAAACCTGAAAAGAAATTAAAGAAAATAAGTTTTATAAATTTATTTGGTTATGAGGTAGAGGAAAATAATTTTCTCAGTTTTACAAGTTGTAAAATTGAAGAAAATGAAAGAAAATAAATTTTTATAAATTTATTTGAGTGGAGAAATTTTTCAAAGGAAAATCGAAAAAGAAAATAACAAATTTTACAAATTACGGTTATGAGGTGAGAAAATAATTTTCTAAGGTTTTATATGGTGTAAAATTTAAGAAAATGGGTAAAATAAATTTTTATGAATTTATTTGGAGTGTCCAAGAAAAAAAATGATTTTAGGTGATTTTTAGAGATTTTTCCACTTCTGAAATAAATGAAAAAAAATCATTTATAATGGAAAACTAAAAAAATTTATTGGAGCGCAGGGTTTTGACGGGCTACGCCTGCATTGTATGAGAAATGAAAATCTGTGGTTGTAAGGCGTTGGGTTTGTATTGCAAACTTAAAGGGCTCTGAGGATGATGTATTGCGAATACAAGTACATCAGGAAATAAAGGAAATGGTATCGTATTGCAAGACGGGTGTAGTCGGGCTTAGAACTATATTGCAATACGCCTGTATTGCAAGAAGAGGGCTCATTGTGGCTACAGGATTGCATTAAAAGGAAGGCGAAAGTAAAGGAGATTGCAATACAATCATTGTATTGCAGAAGAAGGTCGAGGGCTTGGAGTTTGTATTGCAATACTATATTGTATTGTGACTTAGAGAAAGGGGTTAGATTATATTGCACATGAAGAAGTGTATTGCAATAGGAGGGCGATGAGGAATTCAAAATGAAGACAACAAGGGTCACTGAAGTGTGTTGCAATACACTTTGTATTGTGACCTCAATACCCTTGAACAAGACTGTAACAAAGACGCACAAGCATCAGTTGAACAAAGAACGTTGACTCCATTAATCGTGGAATGTAAGACTTCGAAAAAAAAAAAAAATTTTGAAAAAATAAAATAAAATCAAATAAATTTTGATAAAATTAAAATAAAATTTTTGAAAATAAAATTCATGGAAACAATATTTTAAACACAAAAATTAATTAGTGATATTAATCGAAACTATGTGGATGATTCATGGTCTCCGGCCGGTTCATGCCCCCGTAGACAATCAGATTGGATTTCAACTCACGCTTGAATCGACGTTAGTTGTGTAGAAGTTATATGCATAGTGTGTGATGCGTAGAGTAGAAATGGTGAATTCTAAGGTTAGACCGATGACCTGTAGATTCGATACCGAACTGTGGTCAGAATTTAGCGCCACTTAGAAATGAATGGCCTGGCTCATGGTTGTTATCTATTGGCATAAGCATTGTTGTTAATCAAATAAAAGTTAATGATTCTGCTGCCATATTGCAGTAAATGGCTAATAGAGGACTCAGATATCTGAGGACGCCTGACGGTAATCGGTCGAGCAAACAAGACTGACACGCCAGACTTTTTCTCCAGGTCAGAGGTATTACAAATGTAATACTATAGCACAAAGTTGGGGGTATAAAGGTGGTGACAGAAAATAGATCCTAGTAGCCTTCGGAGGTTTAGGCATCATCCTCCGACATACACAGGGGGAGGAGACCGATGGTGACACCATTGGTCACGCAGATCGAGAAGGCAGTTGGGGAGGCCAGCTGAGATTACCTCCCGACGCGACCGGATTAGGACTAGCGTCTCTAGGCCAGAGAATGAGGCCCAAAGCCGTGATGGAAATGGGCAAGGACCCTGTAGACCTTAGAGAGCCGCGGTATGGGAGTTTCCTTGTAATTGAAAGCACAGAATAAGAATGATAGGTAAAGGTTGTGAGTTAGAGATCTCAGGACTTTACTCATAGTGGACCTTATGAATCATGACATACAAAGTTCGGCGTCATCCTAGTGGATGGACCGCCGATAGCTTACAGGATCGTTATCGATTGTGAGCGAGGGTTACCGCTATACAGGACTACCGTACGGGTGTTTCGTGGGGACATATGACATTTCATTCAGTGACATACTTCAGTTCATGAAACACATGCTACACAGCCCACCTCTAGAGAACTAGAGAGACCTGGATTGATCTAATTTAGTAAAGCAGTGCTGGGGATGTTTTTCCAGACGAGCTACTCCGGACCATACCTCCACAGAGGGTCAGACTTCTGTATTTGGAAGTTACACTGTATTTCACCATCTCATGACTCCGCATAGGATGGCACCTCTACTGGAGTTGGTAGAGGACTCTGAGGTCCGCTTAAAGGAGCTACCGGACAAGTGGCTGACGACTCAGAGCACTTTACCTGCTGGGGCACTGAAGTTCATTTATGTATGAAGAAGGGCAAAGACCCTTTCAATTCCGCATTGACTACAGTGCAAGAACAGGTTACGATCCGTAATCTGCATCACATCAGAGTGATGATTTATCGATCACTGAGTGAGTGCGAGTCTACTCCCAAGATAGACCCTGACCGGTTACCATCAGCTGAGGGTTAGGAGACAAATATCCCCAAGACAAATATTGAGACTTTCGTTATGCAAGAACTTGAGTTATAAAGATGCCTTTGATTGACGTAATGCACTAGCAAAGATTCATGGATCTCATGCATAGGATATTCCAACCCTATTTAGGTCGGTGTCGAGGTCTGTAGATATATTTTGATCACCGCACAGAGCGAGCATGAGTATCACTTCTGGAGGATCAGGTTAGCAAAGCAATGAGAGCATCATCACGTACTGTCGCAAGTGACATGGCTTACCGAGGTGAGATCATTGGGACACGTGTGCCGCACCAGGAGGTCACTACCTAGAGAAGGTTGAGGCGTTGATGCTGGGAGAGACCACGTCAATCTTCAAGATACGTAGTTTCGGGATTGGCTAGGTATTGCAAGGAGATCTGAGAATGGGTCAAGTCATTCCATTCGGGGCAGGATCTGAGATTTCGCCTACTGATATGGACTCCATGGTCGGGACGCACCACCATAGAGAGAGAAATCGAGGATACTTGAACACTCCTGAGTACAAAAGTTGGTAGCAAGAGGGAGACCACTTTCTCCTAGTTCGGAAGAGCGTACACTTCGCTTCACACGTGGCTCGCAGATCCAGCCGCATTGAGTATGAGCGACGGATTACCCTTGGTGAGACGTAGTGGATCCCCAAGACTTCGGGACAATGCAAACCCCAGCTAGGCCAGACATTGCAGAGAGTATAAGCACCATTCCTCCACCCAATGAGGGCGGTCAGAGGAACCGCTTCTAGCCTCGTGTGCTATACAAGCACTTCCAATAGCACAGATAGGCCAAAGGGGCCAGAATGTGGGTCAAGCCGTGATTGTGATCAGAGTTGCGCAGCGGATGCGTGGTGGACCATAGGGTGGTAGACATATTGGTTGTTGATGTCAGGCTTGACATGGATGAGTTGAAAACCATCGGGTTGTCAGTAATTGAGACCTAGGCCGGGTTGTCATACCCGATACGGCCTTGGATTTGGGCTTAGAGGTTAAGGCCTTTAGAGAAGCCGTATAGATGTTCTCCCCCAGGATGTCAGAGAGTTGACCCGACATAGGCCGAGATTATGAGGTGGAGGATCTTTAATTTTGCTCATGGTGGACCTGGGATTTGGTGTCACAGTAGGGCATCATTACGTTTATGTGCCACGGAAACATTGCGTCGAGGCTCGGGTGTGCAGATTGTGTGGTCATTCACCACTCATGGTGAGTGTGGGTTGAGTTATCTTTAGGATCTACGTCCAATGAAGACTCATAGTTGAATCGGGAAATGTGAGGCGAAGTGTAGTAGAGGATTATGTTTCGGGTGAAAACACGGGGACATGGTTATCACGTAGACTTAGAGTTAAGTGATAGGAGTCGGAAGTGACTCGAGATTTGGATACAGTGGAAATTGCATTGGGTGTGGTTAGTCGGCAGGACTCGGTACATGGAGTCATTCATGACATGGACTAAGTTGGCAGTCCATTGGATTGTCGGTGATTGTGACCTTGAGAAGGTCGGCGTTTACACCTGAAAGTAAGGGGTTGTGTGGGTTATCAGTTGTGGATTATATATGTGTTAGGGGACATCTTGTGAGGCATGCGTCTGGATCATAAGTAGAAGAGCAATTGCCCTTAGTGGGTGTCGCCTACAGCCGGTTATCGAGGCGGAGTGTGCGAGATATGTATATGAGGCATTGTATGGCCGTAGCCAGATTATAGTTATGATTGGGCCAGGGGTGGAGGAGGCTCCATCACGGGTCTGATACGATTAGAGACACCTCTGAGAAGGTGAGCTTGATATGATAGCGTCTTCTCACGGCTCAGAGCTGGCGGAAGAGCTATGCTAGTGTGGTGTCGACCTTAGAGTTCGGGGTTGGTGATCCGACACTTTGGTGATTCCTAAGAAAGGAGTGGTCGGGTTCGTGAGCATGAAATTTATCGTAGGATTCATTGGACCTTTCAAGATGCACCGAGGAGGATAGGCACGTAGCGTACCCGAGTTGGGCGTTATCGCCCGGCATGACGGTCCCACGGTGACTGCGTCTCCATGCTCGAGTAGCGCCAGTCCGATCATGTGGTGGATTGGGGGGACGGATGAGTTGACCGCCGGATGAGACGCCGAGAAGGCCAGTGTGCATTGTTGATAGTCGTGATCAGGTTTTGCGACGCAAAACCGTGAGGCTAGTGTTGGTACTATGGAGACACTATGGAGTGGAGGAGTCCATGTGGGAGCGCGAGGACACGATGCGGGCCACTAATCCCTTCTCGTTTAGGGATGAAGGTACGTAGTTTAGTCGTTTAAAATTCAAATGACTGTTTACATGCATGGTAGAATGCGCGTTGCATATGCATGTGAGTGATTGTGATTGTCCTGAATTTAGGGACGAAATTTACGCTGAGAGGGGAGAATGTAAGACCAGAAATTCAATTTACGGAATAAGGGCAAAATCGTAAATTTTGATTACCTTGTAATTTCGGTTAAAAATCCGAATTTAATTCTCTAGATCTCCAGATGATGAAGCGAGTTTGCACCGTGGCGAATCGTCTACATGAAATCTAGCTAGCACGTAAATTTCATAATTTTCGAGATAGTCGAGTAGAATATCATTTTTCGAGGCATCATTTGTTGGATGCAAATGGCCAGATTTTCGATGCGGCGAAGAGCCGCAGGATAGCATGTACTCATGTACCATAAGTGGTATGAGTAGAGAAATAATGAAAATGGACGACCAAGGTAGTGCGAGATATCGAATCACGGTAAAGAGGGGACATAATGGTCGTTATGAGATTTGATTTTAAGTCGTAAATAATGAGTGTCGATAGTGCTTCATCTCTTTCATTAAATGACAAAGCATTAAGAACCATTTTTGGGATGCAGGTAGCTTTGGATTTGAGGAAAACTTTTTAGAGAGAGAGTGCCCCTGCAGGATATCGGAGAAGATCCCGACCGTCGGCGGTCTTCGAGCGAAGGATGTTACACGGGACGGGGCTACGCGTGGACTCAGGGATCGGGGGGTTTCTTCAAACTCCTTGAGGAAGTATGATTTCCTCCCTACTTAGGTTTACTCCCATTTTAAATGTTTACTAATGTTTAGATGAGGCCGTGAGGGACCGTTGGATCGATCTGAAGCATGGGACCGAATTATTGGAAATTTTTTAAACTTTAGAGAGGCGTTTACGTATAGTCCCACGTAAGGGGGCTGTTTGGGTTTATTATGTGTTGATTTATGTATTAATTGGTGCTTGGTATGCATTGGGCCGGGAATGGCCGTGGATTGCGGATTCACTAAGTGAACCGGTGTTTTATGATTTTCCAGGAATATTAAACGAGGGTTTCACTATTCCCGGAATAGTGTTCTCAAAATATATTTTTGTGAAAATATGCGTTGGTCGAGTGATTTAAATTAAATTGCTCGTGTTTGATCATTAGCCCAGTGAGCTAATTTCGATTAGTGAAATGTATAATTGCATAACATGATTGTGTGATTTTATTTATGTGAATATGACCGTGGTTATATATTTGCGTGCCCGATTAGGCGAATTGGAGCGGCATACATGCATTCCATATGCTGCTTTGGAACATCCTAGGAGTATAGGAGTTAGTGCATGAGGCAGATTACAGAAACAAGGTTCGGAGGGTAGTCTAAAATGTTAATTATCGGAGGGTAGTCAAACTAAAATAATATATCAACCGTCGGGCGTGATTGTCTATATTCATCCGGAGTAGTCCTGAAACTAAATAATATATCAGCCGTCGGACGGCCGGTTGATATATATTCATCGGAGGAGTGAATCCACAAACAGTAATAATATATATATCAAATAATGGACGTGATTGATGTCTCATTATGGAAGTTTTACAATAAGCAGGCTCATTCTCATACTCAGAATTTAGCGAGTGAAGTGAACAGATTTCAGCGGGGATGAGTTGGTCATGTAAGACATTAAGGTAGGATCATGCATTTGCTTGAATGTGTTTACTTTTTAGACATTGCCTTTGTACATAGGTGGTGATGTAAATGGGCGGGACCTCACCTCTCACTGAGCATGACTCGTGGTCAGTGGTTTTTAATTTCAGGATCAGGGGCGTGGGGGCGGAAGCAAATCTTAAAGGTTGGATCTTGAAGCGGGTGTGGCTTTGATGATTAATACATGTATTAGAACTCTTTAAGTTTAATATATGTATTGTTTAAGTAAAAATATTAACTCTTGTAACTATTAGGTACTTATAGTTGGTTTCATAGTTGGCGCCTTTATTAGTCTTGCATTTGTGGGCCAGTGATCGTGTGGATATATATTGTATATATTGAATTTGTTGGGACAGTATATCACAGTGCTGTTTTGGGTAAACTCCGTCTGAGGGCTCGCCGTTTTCTAAAGTGGCGTGGGGTAACACGGTATCCAGCTGGAATTCAGCGAGGTTGACGGGTAGTCAAGCGGTTTGAGGTTATGGGGGCGTCTGCTAACCTCGGGTTTCACGAGGAAGTGTAACTAATTTCATCTCCTTTTTTTAGCCGAATCAGTCAGACATTTGAATATTTAGCTCTAATTGGTCTTTGTCATTACTAATTTAGCCACGTTAGCTAACGATAGTTATTATTAACTTTGTTAAGTGATAATGTGGCAATATGGGCCCAGACACTCTCATCTCAAGAAATATGGTACTATGAGACCCATTTCCTCTCTCCTATCTTTTTTTTTTTTTTTTTTTGTCTCTTCACTCCTGAGCCCCCTTTGGAACCACCTTAACCCCACCCCGACCTCTAGCCCAGCACAACATAGCTTGGTCAAGTCATCAATTTTTTTAATTTTTATTTTAAAATTTTAACATTTATTTTTAAATATAAATAGTATTTTTAAAATATATTCAATTATAGGATATAAATTAAAAATAAAGTAATTTGAGCTCCAAATTGAATTTACATACAAATATTTTTATTTGTTTAAAACATATAAATATTTTTTATTAATTTTCTTATTTATTGTTATTTTTCATATAGGTGAAAAAAATGAGTGAAATAAGTTTAAGAAATATATAAAAATAATTTATAATTTTCAATGTATTTGTTATTTTTCACCTTTTTACATATTTTCTTTTATTTATATATTTTCAAAAATCAAAATATAATGTATATTTTTACTAATTTTTATGATGTTTTAAGTAACCATTACAAATGAGAATAATCTGTTTAAAAATATAACAAATAATTTATTTAAAATAAAAAAAAATTCCAATTTGTCATGACATGATATTAACCTTCTGAAGTTGGAGTTTTTAAACATATAAATATTTTTATTAATTTACTTAGTAAAATATTATTATTTCATATCTCTTTAAGAATAGCAGAAATTGAAATAAGGTTTAAGGAAATATGCTAAAAATATTTATTATTTTTCAATGTATTTATTGTTACACTTTTTACATATTTTCTTTTCATTCTCCTTAAAATAAAATATTAAAAGTGAAATAAAATATATTTATCTTTGAAATAAATGTTTAATGTCAATGAATTTTTTAAAATCAATATTTATCTATTAATTTAGTTAAGAATTAAAAAATGACTTTTTTCCCATTTAGTAGATTTTTAAAAAATTAAAAATTTTTTTTTGAAAAAATAGGTGAGAGTTAATCCAGAATTGTGTTACAGGGTTGGTGATTTATGGGTTCCAAAGAAGTGAGGAGAGAGAACGAAGAGGGAAGAGAGAGAGGAGACAAGAAGAGATATGAGAAAGGAAGTGGATTTCATAATGCCTCCCCATCTTAAGATGATGGTCGTTAGCTAATGTGATAAAATTAGTTACGACATGAATCAATTAAAGCTATGTGTTATTTCCACCTTCCCCACTACGAATAATGGTAGACATTAAATTATTCCTTTGAAGAATAAAGTAAAAAATAATAATGTTATGAAATCATAGAAAAAAAAACAAAGTTGTTTTGAATTATTTGGTGGTTCTTTTCTTCTATTGTTTTTTAGCCTCCCCACTCTCATATGACCTAGTCATTTACTTTTACCCGCTCTTAGCCTCACTACTTTTTCCAACATTACTTGTTTTCAACAAAACTTAAAGCAAATGTTATATCGAAAAGCTTTTTTTATTCATGGTTTAAACACAAGGACAATATATTTCACTTCGAAACTTCGTTTTTAACAAATACTTTGGTTATAATGTAGTAAGGATATCTCCTCTTCTTATGTCCCATATTTTTGAAATTTTGAGCACTCTACTACACTACCTAGGCATGATAGGCTGAAAACTGTTATTGTAATTTGAATTTAATGTTTTTTTATCATTCTTGTAATTTTCGATAAAAAAAGTGGAAGAAGCTCGATAGATGGATTTGTTTAGATCTTGCAAGACCCATGTCTAACATCTACAATTTTTCAATAAGGCGGAGAGTCACCCGATCACCCTAAAGATTTGCAGCTGCTGGTTTCTCGACTTATTTTTTCCTTTCAAATTGTAGTGTAATTTTGGAGTGGAAACGACCGGTTTAATAAGGATCATTAACTCAAATAATTAAAGAAATTATCGGTGAAGCATGATGATTATGAATTCAATTTCATATATGAAAGATAATGACAAATATGAAATATCAAATATATTTTCTTGAAATGTTTAATTAATGTTTCACTTCCACTTCCATATATTTTGAAGTGAATATTAAGGTAAAAAAAACGGACAAAAGTTTGGGGAGCCCATAGTGTGAAAGCGAAAAAGGAAAAGGTTCTCTGCATTAGACTTCCCCAGTGCCCACCTTCCTTCTGCCAAATGTTAACACATTAAAATTAAGTGGGTGGCCACTAACTGATATTGCCAATTAAAAAAGAAGAATACTCAATATCTTTAAAGCTACATTGTAAAGATGTTTACCCTTGATGGAGTGGGTAAATTATAATAAATAATTTATTATAAGGCAGTTATTTATAATAAATATAATTTATTATAAGAGCAGTTGTTATAATAAATATATTTATTATAACAGGCAGTTATTCGAATTACGTTGTGGGTTTTTGAACGTGTATTCTTAGTACTCTATTCCTCTTATAAATGGATTATATATAGAAACCCTTCATATATGGTTAGAGCATTCTTCATATTGAGAAAACAATTCTATGTATCAAAAAGTTTGATAAGGAGAAGAAGAGATCAAGTTTAGATCTACCATAAGCTGAAGGGCAATCTCTTATGTTGCGTGCTCTTTAGCGAGGACCCGAGGGTTGCGTTAATTTGGAAGACAAAACCACCAAAATCAAAAGGCCAGGTGTGTGATGGAGGTCGAATATCTTGCATTGACTATTTGTTTTCATATACTTCATGATGCGGTATGAATAGATCTTGTTGCCAAAGATTGAATCTGGTATGAGCAATCTTGTTTCTAAAATATTCAATTATCAAGTATACTTAATCTATATTATTATTATTATTATTTATTATGGAAGATGATTGAATTCGATAATGCGAAATATTATGTGTTAATTTCAATATTAAGGTTAACAATTGAGTATGAGCTAGATTGATTTAATATTAGAATCATTGTTTAATAAGAATTAAATTTTGAGATTTATCTTGATTAATTTGTCTCCCCCTTCGTGAATAAAAAAAAATTAAATAAAAGCAGCGCAAGCTAGCGTGGAAGGAAGATTTTATTTTTTCCTTTACCTTAAAAATTTGGATTAATGTCGGTGGCGCCATTGATGGCGCCATTGCGTGCCGTTCAGGCGCGCTTCTTGCCAGATTTGAAGCTGACAAAGGAGAAACAAATCACAGCTGCTGGTTGCGATTGTCATTATCCTTATTTGAATGTAGAGCGAAATTCTCTTTTAAGATGTCCATATATTCTGTGATTTGAACCTTTGTGAAATTATCTGATGAATGTCGATTTCTTTGATTTTATTATGATTATTGAATCAGATGATTATTAAAGATATTATTTCCTTGATTTTTAACTCAAATAAAAATTGTTTCTGCATCTTGTGAAATTTTATTCAGAAATGACAATTTATAAATGTAAGGTTAACTAATTTAGATGGTTGCCAAAGTAACCTAAATTAATTGAACCTTATATTTATAAATTGCATAAAAGGAATAAAGGAGGCTTATAAGAAATTCTTAATAATTCTCGATTATAATTAGAATGAGACTAACCCCGAAGGAGAGTCGAGATTTCTACTAATTATTAATTAATGGTTTTTATTTTGTGTTGCTTAGAAAGGGTAAAATGGTTACCCCAGGTAACATATAAGTGACTCTGAAAATAGTAAAGGGAGTGTTTTAAGCTCCTCAAGTGAACAACGGATATGTTAGTACGAGGAGAATTTTGCTTTGCTTTGAAAGCAGTCATGCTTTATGGTTGGAATTTTGTCTCGGGGCTTGTTGTGACTCTATTGCTAAACCCTTGAGAATATATTGTGATAACACATGGCTTCTTGTTTCTTCTCTAAGAATGGCAAATTTTCTAGTGGATCGAAACACATGGATTTAAAGTATTTGATTGTTAAAGAAAGAGTCCGAGAAAGCAACCAAGTATCAATTGAAAATATTAGGACCACACTTATAGTTTGGCGTCCGTTAACTTTAAGGATTACCTCGAAAGGCATATTTAGAACATGTTATGAGGATGGGCCTTTTGAGTAATCCATAATGATGGTGGTTGTATATTAAAAACATTTTAGCATTAAAATTGTTTTAATTTTTATTCTTGTTTTCAATTATGGTGCACATTTTGTTATTTGATAAACAAGGGTATCGTATTGAGAACAAATTACGAGGGCTATTTGGCGTATGGGTGAGAGTTAGTAAGGGTTATTGATGTGGTGCATGGAAGGAAACATGACATTATATGGTCATGTGACCGCCATGGCTTCGCATTATGATCTAAAGCGATTGATGTGTAGTATATAGTTTGAATGTAGGTACGAGTTTATTGAAATCGTGATCACGTATAGTTTTTCATAATCGGTTTAGTGGGCGAGTGGGAGAATGTTATTTCCACACATTAAAATTAAGTGGGTGGCCCACTAACCTAGTATTTAACTTGATTAAAGTCTTTCAATATCTTTTAAATTTGTTATAAAGATGTTTACCCTTGATGGAGTGGGTAAATTTATAATAAATAAAATTTATTATAAAAACGGTTATTTATAATAAATACTTAATTTATTATAGAGCGTTTGTTATAATAAATATAATTTATTATAAAACGGTTATTTATAATAAATATAATTTATTATATGAACGATTATTCGAATTACACGTTGATAGCGGTTTTGGCGTGTATTCTTGGCACTCTTCTCCTATCGATAAGTTATATACTTCCAGACACTTCATATGCGGTTAGAGCATTCTTCCATCAATTACAAAAAACAATTCTATGTATCAAAGTTTGATAAGGAGAAGAAGAGATCAAGGATTTAAGATCTATAAACTGAAGGGAAATCTCTTATGGCTGCGTGCTCTTTAAACGAGGATTTGAGAGTTGCATTCTAATTTGGAAGACAAAACCACAAAATCCAAAGATAGATTGACCAATGGAGAATTCAGGTATGCTTCCGCTATTATTTGTTTAAATCATACCGTGATGCGGTATGAATAGATGCTGTGGCAAGAGATTAAAGATCTGGTATGAGCAGGATCTTGTTTCTAAGATATTGATTAGTAGTATGTAATCCCTATATTATTATTATTATTATTTTATTATCAGAGATGAGTTTGAATTCGATGATCTGAAATATTATGTGTTAATTTCCGTATTAAGGTTAACAGCAAATTCATTACCTTTACTTTGACCATGATAAGAAAGGAAAAAAAGTATTATTTTATTTATGTTTATAATTTAAACTTTTTTGATGAAATAAAAAAGGATAAAAATTTGGCGCGAAGAAAAAACTAAAGAACTAAAATCACTATAAACTCTCATAATAATTAAAATATAACTTCAAATAATAAAAGGTTCTCTCTGTATTTTATAAAAAAGAAAAATATATTTGCAATTCTAAATCATGATCAAAGGATGTTAAAGTTAGATCAGGATGACCTGAATTTTTGTTCACGACACAATATTATTGATTTTTGCCCCTTTGAAAATCACTTACCAGTTTAAGTTTGGGGACCCCATATCTGTATCCGATTAACCCGTCTCGCTCCGTTTTTATTGGGATGGGTTTGGGAACATTGAAATTGGGTTTAAATCGGGTTTGAGATTTCCTATTAAAACCCGAGTCGGGTCTGGATGGATTTTGTCTGCCTTGCCCCAATTATATAATTACAAAGTTGCCTCCAAATCCCTGACTATTTAAACTCTTTACTGAACCCTAGCATGACCGCCTCCTCCTCCTCTCTCTCTCTCATGTTCATCTCCTTTCTCCTCTCCTTTTAATTAAACAATTCCTTTAAATTTTGCTTAGGACCTTATTAATAAAAAACCTTCATTTCGTTTGCATCATTTGTTTGAGATTTAACATTAAATGCCCATTTGATTGGTATGACCTCTCACCTTTTCTTTTTTAATTTTTTGCAAATTTTAATCCTTTTGAATTTGTCTACGAGAGCATAATATCAATGAGGAAAAAAAAAATAAAGAATGAATGAATATGAGAATTGAGAAGCACGTGCTTCTACAAGTCTTACATTACACTACAAGACTTGATCCTAATATATCCCATAAACCCATCTTTTTTACCATTTGAAGAACACTAGTTTTCAGTAAGTTAGTCTTTCATTATCCATGAACATAAAAATGATTTGTATTTTTATAAAAAGTAAAATAAAATTTAGTGAAAAGATAAGAAAATAAAAAATGGTCTAATTTAATGCAAATGGTCTAAATTTTAATCCGTCAATATAAACGAAGTTTATTGAATGAGAATGGCATTTGTTGTTTTTCTAGAAATTAAAAGGAAATAAATAGATTAAAAGGAAAAAGGAGACAAGCTTGTGAGGTGTGGTGTGACCCACACGGAGGTCATGCACACGTTGAAACATCGGGCCTCACTTTTCCATTTCTACTTGCCTTAATTCATAAAGTTGCCCCCAAATCCTCGCTATTTAAAAGTATCATTTTACCCAACCCTAGCAAGACTCGCGCCTCCTCCTCTTCGCTCATCTCCTTTCTCGCCTCTCTCTTGTTCATCTCCCTTCTAACTCTTGCTCAATAATGGCCGATCGATTGTTCCGGGATGTTTGAGACTACAAGTAAATACGACCGTATTTCACCTAAGGCTGGGATCGAGTCATGCTTAAGAGAATCCTAACTTGGTTTGGGTTCCATTTGTCTTCCTCTTCATTCATTAGATGTTGTATTTTTGTATTTGATTTATTTCAAGATTTTATGAATTTTATGGCCTCGAATATGTTGATAAACTGCAAACGTAAATTTTCCTTTACCGGGTGGGAGGATAAGAAGTGGTCAGGGGTTTAATTTGTCACTTGAAATGAAATGAAACACCCACCCCATAGGTTAGTTTAACTGAGTTCATGCCATGCCTCATCCATCTTTGTGTCGGGCTTGTTGAATTTTGAGATATCCTACTTCTTAAGATAAATTATAGATATGATTGATTTCATTGAAGGTAGAAGCCACTTCTCCATGGCTTTTTGGTAGTTTTAATTTGTTTTGTTTTGCCAATTTGATATATGAGCATCGAGCATGCATACTACTAGTACTTACACACTGATTCTCAACTTCCTCGCTTCTCTAATAAGATTATTTGATGGGACATTTCCATCTAATTAAGATGGGTGGGTCACTGAGATTTTATGAATTCGGGCTCACTTGAGAGCCTTAAGTATTCGATTTTTTAATCAAACGGAACAACTAATTCTACGATTCCTTTCTCACTACCATTAACATCGTGAGTCATCTTCTTTTTTCTCCGCTTATTAGAGACATAATTCAAATTAAGATCTGTGGGGATAAACTACGCCTAGGCCGGGAATGGCTTCCACAAGCGCCTCAAATGGCGTCGATTCTTCTCCTTCCATGCGATGTCTTTACGACGTGTTCTTCGCCTTAGAGGGAATATAACGCCACAATTTCACCGAATTTATATCGATCCGTTCGAAGAGGAAACATTACAACTCTTCGTGAGACGATTCAAACTTAAGAGAGAGAAGAGATCTCACTCCCGAGCTTCTAAAAGCCATTGAAGAATCAAGATCTTCCGTGACGCCCAAACCGGGGTCCGTTGATCACCCAGCCAACCTCATGGAAAATCTGAGTGACCTCGTGATCGCGAGACGATACCTATAAAATGCCCCTGGGCCCACAAACCAATACTCAAAATAAATATCTCAACTATATTCTCATAGTTTTCATGTCGTCTTACAAAAAAGATTTATACATATTTACAAATATTTATTTGAAGCCACATTTACTTCTTTCCTCAAAAGCTTGTCTCTAATAACGAAAGGACGCCTTTCCGATAGTCCCCGTAATTCGAAAAGTTGGGGTCCTACGATCAGGTGAGCAAAGCCCGCAGAGAGAAAATTTTCCTACAAGGGTTACTTCCCACCTAAAATGCATATGCAATGACATATTTATAAACAATCAATCACATTTCATACAATTATTTTCTATATATAAATGTCTATATCATGCATGAGATGCAACCCTCATGCTCACCACCGAATGCCAAATGAAATAAAACCAATACAATAATCACTAAAACCATCTGACGACCCTCCAATTTATTTATCAAAGTCTTTTCCTTTATTTTATGGGCCACGGATTTCTGGGTTTACAATCAGAGACGTCGCACTTTTCAACATTTTCACGAACCTCGCATCGCCGATTCATGTCTAACCGTGAATAACCCGTGGGACTTTCAATTCCGGGGATCTACCCCAACTTGCCCGCCCAAAACATGTAATTTATCATTTTGATCATTTACACACTCGTGAATCTCACTGACTTGTCCCATTTTTCCCGAGTTCACGACCCACTCACCACTCACCAACACTGATGAATAAACCTTACCCTGCACCCACACCCGACCTGACGCAATGTGACCATGCATATGAAATGCATGATGCCAATGCATTTTCCTCATGTTACATGCATGAACGTGCACTACATGAAACATTTACACACCATGGACAATTATAATTTATACATATAATCTACCTCCATGCAAAACATATTAATACATCAAATAGCATGCATCAATATCTCATTTCCAAACTTAGCATGTTATTCAAGCAAGCCATAACACACAACAAGGTCTAAAAATTAGGACCATTCAACAGGGTACCTCACGGCCCCTTCACAAACATGAACCAGTTTGGTTCCAAACTTCCACACACATCAACAAACCATAATACCTAGAAACTTTCGGTTTCTAGTTCAAACCCTAACTCCCACAGTCCGTGAAACCGGTCATGAAATCCATACCCTTTAATTCCAAAGCTTGGAACTAATTTACATGGCCTCTCATGGCCTCCCACAAGCAACCCCTACCATTATAAAGTAGGGGCTGGGGTAACAAAAACCGAGTAGGAAAATATCTCACTCGAGTTTGTCGAACTCCAACTTTTGGTGTCCACACGTAGATCCCATTGCGTGCACCAACTTTAGTCCTCGAACTTTCGAACGTCGACCGCCCGAAACCCGGGAAATCTTCCTTTTCCCTTTCCTCCTTTCTCCTTTTCCTCCCTTTTCTCTCTAAGAACCGTTTCCCTCTTTTCCCTGACACACCCCCACCCCCTTCCAGTGGCGGGCGTGCCGGCCACTCCACAGAAATCCCCAAATTGCTACTCTAACGACTAGAAACTCCCCGTGTCGGGGCCTCTGGCTCGCTTAAAACCTCCTATAAAAAATTTTCTTTTCTAAACTTATGATTTTATAAAATTTCTAAGAAGATAACAAACAGACATATGGCTATGTCCCAAATCCTGTATACATCAAATTTACACTATATCCAAAATATGGCAACCATCATACCAACACATTCCCATCATATAAACTATGTACATACATATGTTCCATATACAAATTCAAAGTGTTCTTACTAATGAAGACTTGTACAATGTCAGACAAACCCTATTATGCTCCAACATTTCACATCAGACCTGTGAAAATAGATAGTTTTTAAAATGAAAAGAACACAATTGGTCAACCACTGCAGAGTTATACGCTTTATAAAACGTTTCATTTCTTCCAAGATCCTAAAAAATGCAAAACCCTCTTTACAATTATTCAGTGTCTCGCGCTTCGGTTTCAAAACCTTCACTACGCTTATACTGCTATTAAAACAAACCTTTCATTATTGTCATTACTTAAAGTTTATAACCATGTTATTATTTGAAGCCATAAAACACTTTTCGGTTTATATTGACTTAAAATGAGTTGTTTAAACTTCACAAACTTTTTGTTTAAAAGTCAAACTTTTTTCACACCGAGCTTCCATCAACCAGATTTTGAGATACAACGTGGATCAGTCAATCATTATTTCATTAAACTTATTTGGCTACACAATCAATTTCGCGATTTTAAACTCGATATTATTATAAACATCAACGAACTATGCTCATTTTGGCTGGTCACATCTTAGTGAACATCTTGAAGCTCTAATAACGCCACGTCGTGGTGATCTAACCATCAATCTTCTTCCAATATATAATGATTCAACATCAACCATTAATTTTACCGAACATAACCTTTACGATTCCGCGACAGCGCCATCGCCTCATACAACACGAAACCCAAGTTATTATTAAAACTAAAACGCTTATGAGATCCACACCATCGATACCCATCAACACTTCCAACGGCTTTGCTTGAGCAGCGGAAGGTTCGTTTCACGCACTTTTCTTCATTGGTTTACTGTTTGGTTTATTGTTTGTTGTTCTTTGGTAATGGTTTTACTAATCAACCGAATGTTGTTGTCGTTTGAAAATGAATGACTATTCAAAACTGAGTCACTACTGACGTTAGCATTAGTTTGTAATCGCAATTAAGACATTTGCTGCGAAAACATATAATTCAAAACTGATTGTTAGCTTCGAACGTTGGCTTCTAAAATACTAAATTCAAAACCACGGCGCCACCAGCAAAACGTTTTTTGATAATAATAACGAAGAAGATCATAGATTAATATTTGAACCACCACCTTCGTCGTTGGGCACTTCAGCATATTCATTAACCTTCCAATGCTTTAAACAACATCACGCAAAGGTATTAGATCATATTAATCGCCCAAAGACAACCGGCCAGACTGTAATACCAACAATATAAATTTCAGAATGATAAACTTAAATGTTATTCATGGAAATAAAATGAGATTCTGATCTGAGAATAGATCTTCCGATAAAGCTTCAAAACACAATCCAATATCAATTCATCCGACTGGTCGACAAACTAAGAATAATCAACCTCGTTTTAAAATATTCCTCGGAATCAAACCTTTATCGCCCGAATGATCCAGAATTTCCTTAAAATTCCTAAACTCGGGATTTAAAAATTTCTTTGACTATAAATTTATGGCTCTGTAATATTCCAAGTCATTATATAGCCTTACTCCGCTGAAATAACACAAGTAGAAAATTTCCTACTCTTCTCGAGCTCACGAAAAGCCAAGATTTTGGCGCCCACGCCAGAATTTTCGTCGCTGTGAGTAACTTTACCTACTGGTCTGCGGCTTCACCACTAGAATGACGAGATCCGAGAAAACTAAAATTTGGGTTTTTCGCATATTTACCCGAATTCCTACAACCTGCGCTTTTTTGCATCACGCAGTTTCGTCGCAGAGCACTTTCCGCGTTTATCCCGACGAATCCGACGGCCGATTTCTATGAATCGAGAAATAAACCAAAGATAAAAATCAATTATCTTCTCTCCTCCAACGCCCTTTCTGTATCGTTCCTGCTTCCATTTTGTTTTTGTATCTTTTTTTTTTTTTTTTAGGTGGGACCCACATGTCCCTTTATTCCACTTCTTAGTCCGTTTCAGCCCCAAAACAAATTATTTTTTGGTCTCCTTGCTTTCAATTTTATTTATCCTAATCAATATTCTTTAAGATTTACCATTTTTCTCGGAATTTTTCTAAAATCCCAGCCGTGTTTCACTCTAAACCCATCGCCTAAATTGTGAAATATTCCGACCGTCCCTGAATTCAACTAAACTTTCTGTGTCAATGCATTTCGCGGCACGAACTTAACAAATAAGCAAATTCCTGCTTCGTCATCCCAGATCTAGAGAATTTTCTCGAGACTTCCCTGAAAATTTTGGTAATTTATTATTAATTTACTATTTAAACTTCCCCCTATTAATTATACTTTCTACCCCTCCACTTTCCTTAATTACAAATTTGTCCTCAAGCATTTAAATATCAGAACTAACTTTTGAAATTCCTACTACAATACCTAACTTACTCCATGCCATATATCCTGCTAATCGACATTTGTACCCTTTGTTTAAGTACCAAAATTATGGGTTCCAAAATTTATAATTTCCTAATTTCATCTCCAAAATACTACAATGCGACACTTGTACTCTTATACACCCCTGCTGTCATACTGTACACTCTCTGGACGGGTGTTAGCATCTCTCTTTCCTTTCTTTTCCTTCCTTTTGCCTTTCTATTCCTTTTCTTTCTCTCTCATTTTCCTTTCATTTTCTCCTCAATTCCCCCTTTTTCTCTTCTCTTCCTCCCTTTCTAGCCCCTTTTTCTCCCCCTTTTGAGAATCCATCATTCATGTCAATCTGATAAATCGCTTCTCCATTTCTCAATTAAATACACGGCTCCCTTTTTCCATTTTTTCTTTTCTTATTTCATAATTCCCTTTATGACATCATTCACCACATGGCCCACGCGAGCCATGGATCCTTTTCAACACATGGCCTTATCGCGAGCCATGGAATTATGCCACCCATGTGGCTCAATGTGAGCTATATCCCTTTATGCAAGAACACACTTTGAGGTGCCATGCAGATCTCCTCACTCCACGGCACATCCGACACCCCACACTCGAAACGTGAATCTCGACCACTCCTGACCCAACTAAATTCAACGTAGAGCTAAATCGCAGACGCATTTCAACGAGAAGTCCGCTTTCACATCCGAGATTTAGAAAAATTCGTATTTTTACCGAAATTACGATTTGCCCTTTGAGAAAAAATCCAATTTTCTCGGCCTTACATCTTCCATCATGGTTTTCTCCTCAAAATTATGCGATTCCATGCTTAGAGGAGCTTGCAAAGATCATGGAGTGTAGAAAGGAATATGGGCAAATAGGGCTGCCAATTTTCTACCATGCTGGATCCATCCGACATCCACAAACAAAGAGGGAGCTTTGGAGAAGCATTCACTACCAAGCATGATTGAAGGACAAAGTGTATAGAGATGGAGGGAGGCCTTGACTGAAGCAGGCAATATTCCTGATGGCATATCAAGGAGGGGTAATTCATAACTTACTTTAGCTTTATTAATTGTTATTATTATTATTATCAGCTTTCATTTATTAGAAAACTTAATTATCACACCAATATCACCAGCATCAAAAAACTGCAAAGAATTTATTAATAACTTATTTAGAAATTAAGCTACAAGCATACAAACACAAAAAATATTAAGTTCATAAATTCTCATACTTTGGTTCAATAATTTAGGAAAATGTAAAGAAAGAAAAGAAAATAGAAAGTAAAAATAAATAAATTAATAAATTATTTTTATATTCTACTTCAAACTTATCTAATTTCACTATATGAAAATTAAATATTTTAAAATATATATAATTTTTTATTATATTTTATTTATTTATTTATTTATTTTTATATAGTAAAATCAAACATGAGGAAATTTTTTTACTTTTTTCTGTATTACTTTGCAAGAATCAAACATATTCTTAGATTGTCTCTAAATATAAAATTTATATGTTTTAAAGAATTGTGACTAATATTAGATTTGAAAAATAAAATATAAATAAATCTAAGTAACTTGCATACTAATTATATTTTAATGAAATAGAATGAAATAATTTAGTTTATTATTTAGAATACTTAATGCACATGTGATTTTAGAGTAACAAATAAGGGGAAAATTAATAATGTTGTGGTACACATGTGTAGTTTCTTGAGATACTTGTGTATTTCCCAAATTCTAGTTAAAAAATAACTAATTATAAATATATAACAATAGATAAATCCATTTCATTCCAAATATAAAAAATTTATATATATATACTTCTTGCTATTTGTTTGATTTCTTTCTTCTTTATATTTTTATATGTAATGTTTTTTACTATTTTATAATTTGATTAATAGTGATTTTGTAAATACAAGATAAGTTTAAAAGTGGTCCCTATTCTTCAGATTTTATCCATTCATTTTAGATAATTTATTTTACATCCTGCAAATGTCAACCATTGACTCTGAAATCTAAAAATTTTGTCAACATAATTTTTTATCTATTCTAATCGTTTGTGTCGTTCTTATCAACATACATAAATTTTTTTATCAATTCTATTGTTATTATTGTTTGTGTCATTATTTATGTTATAAATGATGTTTTTGTGTATTCCAATTTATGTTGACAAATGTTAATTTCATAAGATATTATTTCAATTAAATCAATTTTTACTAACTAAGTTTGCAATTCTTAGTACTAATCATCTACTCTTGTACTATATGGTTTTGTTTGGTTACAAAGGAATTTGAAGATTTGGAATAAAATATAATGCAACCTTTTAGAAATTAATTTAGAAGTAAAACTTCTTCAATTTTCGTAAAAGTTAAACAAATAATTTGATCTATATTAATTAGCTAGGTAACTAGATACGCTCTTAAAACTATTGAAAAACCTCGGTTTTCATAGTTCTATTTAGTGTAGTTCGTAAACTATGTTAAATATCCACCCTCAAGAATAAAATATAAATTCAAATGATATGAAAATGACATCAATACTAGAGCAACAAAATAATTTTAGATTGTTTAAAAAAACATAATAATTCTAGAACACAACATATATTTAATAAATGTAACTTTATTTGAAGGAAAAACAAGTAAAGAATTAAGGTCCAAAATGGTGAAGAGTTTGAAATTTTTGGTAAAGACAACCTTCAATTTTAAGAAGGTTGAATAAAGAATAAAAAATATGCTAAATTAAGATAAACAAATATTATTTTCTGAACTTAAAACAATTAAAGGTTATTAATACTTGATTGCTCTTAATTAAAAATAGGACAGCATATTTCTTTATTGATTTATAATCCTGTACTTATTTCTAATTGTTATTCATGATCATATATTTCTTTCCTCCTATACATTTTGTTATTCTTGATTTTATATGCATATGCTTGATTATTTTCATTTTATCATTTTTTTAATAATATATATAATGGTTGGATACAAACTTTAACTCACATGCAGGGAGTTAGAAGTTCATAACTTGTCAATGATATAAGTAAATGTTATAATAAAATTTTAAGAAAGTCTAGTGTAATAAATTAAAGGCAAAATATAACTAGATAAAATTCTAAATAAAAAATATTAAAAAAAATTAGCAATGATATTTATAATTGAAACAAAACATTAAACAAATGTTTTAACTAAAACTCAAGCTCTTTCAAATAAAATATATTCTATAAGTGTTTTTTTAAACATAAGTAAATTAAAAGATATTTAGTATAATTTTACTGGTATTAACTTAATGGAAAGTTCATATTTTGATTTTTCTTTTTCTTTTTCTTGTCGCATACATGATATTGAAGAAAGGTTGTAAATATGAAAATTGAAATTTCAGTTAATGCTATCATGACATCAAAAGCCATCAAATTAACTTGATGTTTTTATCATTTGTTATTCATCTCACCATGTGTTCTTCCTCTAACTTGAAAATGTTCTTCTTTAACATGTTTCATAATTGCTGTGTATGAATCGTAGAGCATATCAAGGAAATTACTAATTATTGCCAATAGATTATTGAATTTTAAATTCTTGTTTGTTTCGAGGATAATTTAGCAGGAACGGATTCCCATTTTCAAAAGTAGCCTGGGATTAAGATGAGCCAAATGATGTTCGTATGGTTGGGATATGTGGAATTGGTGGAATAGGTAAGACAACTATCGCTAGATATGTATATAATCAAATTTCTTGGGGATTTGAATGTTGTAGCTTTCTTGAAAATGTTATTGAGGCTCACAAAAATAAAGACCTAGTTCGTTTACAAAATCAACTTCTTAATGATATGCTAGGTGGAGGAAATCAAAAGATAAGCAATGTTTTGTTAGATTTTGGTTATGATAAAAATAGTCTTCATTTAAAAGGCTCTTATTGTTTTTGATACGATATTGATGATATGGACTTATCTGAGTAAGCTAGTCAGGAAATCATGATCGTATGGTAGCGAAGTAGAATCATCATCACAACTAGAGATAAGCATTTGCTAACTATGCTTAAAGTTGATTATCTATATGAGGTTGAAGAACTAAATCTAATGAAGACCTAAGTTTTAGTCAATATGCCTTTCTTAAGTAAATCTTTTTAAAGAAGATTTTGAAAGCCTCCTTCATCGTGTGATACATTATTGTCAAGGTCTTACCATTTTGAAGTTTTGGGCTCTCATGACAAGACACCAGTGAATGGGAAAGTGAATTGCATAAATTGGAAAAAGAACCTGAAGTGAAAATTCAAAAAGTGCTTAAAATAAGCTTTGATGGATTAGATGATACACAAAAGGAGGTATTCCTTGATGTTGCTTGCTTTTTTAAAGGCGAAGATAGAGACTTTGTGTCAAAAATATTGGACGGTTGCAAGTTGTATGGTGAAATTAACATAAGAGTACTTGTGGAGAGATGTCTATAACTATTTCCACATGATAGAATATATATGCATGATTTGATACAAAAAATGGGCTGGAAAATTGTTCAACAACAATATCCCGAGGAACCTAGCAAATGGAGCAGGTTATGGAATCCAAGTGATATCTATTATGCATTTATAAGTAAAAAGGTGAGGATCAAATTAAATTCAATTACTTCAACTTTTTAGGGAGACAAAGGATTTAAAATCTTTTTTCTTTAAAATTTAGGATTTTTAGTTTTTTTTTTCCCTAATTCTTTTTCTTATTTTCTTGCAGGGGATGAAAAATGTTGAAACCATATCTCTAGAGTTATCTGGATCAAAAGAAATGTGGTTTACCGAAGTAGTGTTTGCAGATATGAAGAAAATGTTTGCTAAGATGAAGAAACTAGTTGTCAAAGTCTATTATAACGTATCATCATAGTCTTGTGAGAAAGGAGAGAACATCTCTCCCCGAGGGCTTTGAATTCTCGTGGACTCAAGATATCTCTCATTGGGAAGGTTTGGAGTCTCTGCCATCAAACTTTGATTTAGAGAACCTTGTTGCAATCAACTTGAAGGGTAGCAATATAAAAAAACTTTGGAAAGGGAAGAAGGTACAACCATTATTGAGTTTATTGTTTTTATATTAATTTCAATTAAATTAAGGATTTTTTTTATTTTTTTATTTTTTTTTGTTACAGAATCATGAAAAATTGAAGTTCGTTGATGTAAGTGCCTCACAACAGTTCATCAAAATGCCAAATTTCTCAAGTACGCCAAATTTGGAGAGATTGAATATTGGAGGTTGTATAAATCTTCACAAATTGCATTCATCTATCGGTGCATTTCCTCATATGAAATTTATTAAGGAGCTTCGTTTCAATGGGACTGGAATCAAAGAAGTACCAGGCAACATCGGGTACTTGACATCTCTTGAAATTCTTGATTTTTCAAGGTGCTGGAAATTCCAAAAACTACCCGATATTTTTGCGAATATGAAAAGATTGAGGAAGCTTAATATGAGTGGGACCAAAATCAAAGACTCGCTATTGATATTTGGAATCTTCGGAAACTATTTCTCCGAGCGACCTGTTCAAAATTCGAGAAATTTCCAGATTCAAGGAAATATGAAAATGCTTAAAGGAGCTTCGCTTGAATGGAAACCGTTACATGAACTCCTAAGTATCATTGGATGTTTGGAATCTCTGGAAACTATTTCTCTAAGCAATTGTTCAAAATTTGAGAAATTTCTCGAGATTAAAGTAAATATGAAATGCTTGAGGTATCTTCATATACAAAATACCGCTATTAAAGAACTCCCGAATAACATTGATTGCTTGGAGGCTCTTAAAACGCTTAGTATCAATGGTTGCCCAAATCTTGAGAAGTTCCCTGAGATCCAAAGGAATATGGGGAGCCTATCTTCTCTTTATATAACTGGGATTGATATTAAAGAATTACCCTACTCAATAGCTCATTTCATCGGACTTCGATACTTAGTTTTGAAAAACTGCAAATACTTGAAGAGTCTTTCAGGTAGCATTTGTGGATTGAAGTCACTTTGTCAATTCGCTGTCGATGGTTGTTCAAATCTAGATCTAAAGGGTTATCAGAGATCATTGAGAGTTGGAACATTTGAATTTTTTTTGTTTGGGTGGAATGTTGACTATAATAGAGGTGCCATCATCACTGACATCTAAAAGATCTTCGGACTTTGGAATTGAGAAATTGTGAGAATCTTGTGACTCTTCCAAATAGCATTGGCAATTTGACACACCTTAGAAGGCTTCGTGTTCATAACTGTCCAAAGCTCCAGAAATTTCCTAACAGCTTGAGAAGCCTACAGTGTTGCTTATTAACACTAGATTTAAGTGGTTGCAATCTGATGGAAGGAGAAATCCCTAGTGATTTCTGGTGCCTGTCCTCACTGACATATTTGGATGTGAGTGGAAACCACATTCGCCGTGATACCCATCGGGGCATCATTCAACTTTCTAAGTCGGCGCCTTTACATGAATCATTGGGCCTAACAAGCCAGAAGAAATCCGTAGAGCTCCACAAGCCTATGAGCACATAAGCATACCATTGTCCATGCCTCAAAGCTTTACCACCCCGATCCGTGAAAACCCCGTAAACCAAGATTTTGATAAAGGGTAAAATAGAAATTCTCGCTGAAAATCCGAATTTTTCTAGATCTCTGATGACGAAATGACTCTCCATCAATGAACTGCCTGTTAAAATTGGGCCTACTAATCGAATTTCGTTAGATTCCGGTGGTTGGAATTTCACGCTGAGGCGTGGGTGCCTGATGGTACATGCGGATATGAGATGCCACATGGCACCTCAAAAGGGTGACACTTGGCACTAAAGTAATGGCTCACAATTAGCCATGGGAGAAGGATTCCATGGCTCACATTGAAACACTTGAGTGCATGATGTCATTAAGTGGATTTATGAAATAAAAGTAAAGGGATGGAAAAAGGGAGAGCCACAAAATTGGCTTGAGGAAGGAGGGGAGGAAATTTCCTCCCATTGACCGGATGATGATTTCTCCAAAAAGGAGGAGAGAAGGGAAAAGAGAAAAGAGAAGATGGAGAGAAATGAGGAGAAAATGAAAGGAAAATGAGAAGAGAAAAGAGAAAAAGGAAAAGAAAAGCAAAAAGAAAGGAAAGAAAGGAAAGAAGGAAAGAAGGAACAAGAAAGAAAAGAATCCGTAGAGAGAAAAGGAAGGAAAAGGAGAAGAAAGGAAAGGAAAAGGAGGATTTTCTCCTGTGTTTCGGGCCGGCTGACGCTCGAAAGTTCGAGGACTAAAGCTGGTACCTAGCGGATCTATGCGCCGACATTCTCAAAGCTTAGCCATTAAACTCAAGAGTGCAGGATATTTCACTGATGACTTTAGCCTAAAGGCTTTATAATGGTAGGGGTTGCTTATGGAGGCCATGAGAGGCCATGTAAATTAAACAGTTCTCTGGAATTAAAGGGTATGGATTTCATGACGGCTTACCACTATGGGAGTTAGGGTTTGAATTTAGAAACCGAAAGTTTCTATGTGATCATGGTTGTTTGATGATGATACATCGAACCAAAATAACATGGTTGAAGTAAGGGGCCGTGAGGTTCTCGTTGAATGGTCCCAAGTTGGTGACCCACCAGGTGTTAGTGCTTGCTTGAATAACATGCTAGTGTGTGGAAATGTTATATTGATGCATGCTGATGTATTAATATAGTTTTGCATGGAGTGTAGATTATATGTATAAATTATAATTTTCCATGGTTTGTAAATACTTATGTAGTGCCTATTCATGCATGTAATATGAGGAAAAATGCATGGGCATCATGCATTTTTCATATGCACGGTCACATCGCTACGCTCAAAAGTAGGTAAGGTTTATTCATCGTTGTCGTGAGTGGGCCGAGCTCGAAAAAATGGGACAAAGTCCAAGGTAGAGATTCACGTTGGTGTAAATGATCAAAATGATAAATTACATGTTTTGTGTCACGACTCCATCCGCCGACTCCAAGACTTAGGAATGGGAAGGCATAGCGCCCACCAAACCTCGTAGCAAGCCTTATTGAAATATTCATGCCGACTATCATGCGATCACCTGACTATATATCAACATACATATATATAATATGCTCAGATGCCAAACATCAATAGGGAGAGATAAAGTCTCGATCCCACATACACCGTCATCATACACAAAATAAACAGAATTATCTGAATTACAAAACATACTAATATTCCAAAGTACCGCAAAGGATAATTTCCAGATTAAATAGACAAAGATTAATAATATCATAATAGTACATGTAACCGCCGTGAAGGAAGAGAATTCGGCGGGTTATCAAGGATCTGGAGAAGGAGGACTGACAGAACCTGAAAAATAAATTGAGACTGTCAGTCTCGAGAGTGAGTTAATTATCATATAATTTATACCACATCTACAACCAAAATGTTATACATACTTATAGTAATTCATAATATAAACATGGTAATGAAAATTTTATTAATAAAGGAATTCACATAATTATGTATACGCACCCAGCATAGTTCATGTCATAACACAAACATCACATCAATCGAGAACATCAGCGTGTGACCCTATACTCCACGCTATAAGCCTTACTTCGCCTCTCTCAATCCAAAGAGACTGGCGCCCCGAGAGAATGCTCGACCAGGGTCCTTAACTCCAGTCAACACTTAATCCAATAACCTATAGCCGGCACCCCGAGAGAAATGCTCGACCAGGGTCCTTACCTCCGACATCTAATATATCATAATCCATAGCCGGCGCCCGAGTAACGTCAAAACCGTGGACCTTACCTCCCAAGATCCTCGAGAGAAACGCTCAACCAGTGGAGCCTTACATACATAAACATAAATCCAGATCATAGTCCGATTATTACCGGCGGCGACGCCGGTCCCGATGTAACCCATCGCGGTGGGCAAAAAGTGTCCCGCTATCGTTCGACATAAACATTACAAGACAATGCACGCTAATATCACATCCAAAGACACGCCCCACATCCATCATCACGATAATCTCATATGCGTATATACATTAATAATAGTAATAATGATATCGTACCGAGGTGACATCGCTGCCTTAATGCCATGAATAATCGTGCTATGCATGCAAAACGATGTGTTATAAACTATATGATATCAACTCAATCGAATATATCGATCTCGTGACCGCTCCCGCGCTTCTCAAAATGTTCCGGCTGAGCTGCTCGACAACTAGAGTTCGGAAAAAGTTACATAATTAATAATAAGATTAAGATTTAAAGATACTCTAGACTCGACCGTATTAAATCTGCGCACTAAACCTAATTAAAATTCTAACTTATGTTCTACCGAAATTTCGACAGAACCTCCCCTAAAAACTGACTTAACTCCTCGTAAACGGTTCCGCAACTGATAAAATACACTTCTAATATCCATAATTAATCCTAATGTCAGCCAATACACCATGAAGATAAAATCCACTACAATCTAATCCAAATAAAGCCAAAGAACACGACATAACACGATTTATACAATTTATAGCTTCGAATAATTAATTATATTTATACATTAATAACTCCGGATATAAGTAAAAATACGTTTAAGTAAAAAAAATCAACGCGGTTCGAATTACACAGGATAAAATTAAATACAGTATCGAATCGGAATATACCATTTAAATTATAACTTCCAACAATACGCATATTACGTAATTAATCGAGCAAATAAGGCATTTTTAATATAAAGATATTATTAACAAACAATTAAAATTTCCATTATCGGACAAATACACACTTGGGTTCACGCGCTTTAAGGTATAGATTCTTTAACGAAGCTCACGCGGAAATCGATTGCATCGCCGAACCACAACGTGGGACTGACGTTTCGTCCCGCACGCTTCGAGGTCCGCGCCGCCGACGGCCGGAAAAATTTGAAGGTGGTCGAAATTGATTTGAGGGTACCACGCCGGGCTTCCAAGGTCCAAGGAGTCCAAAGTACAATTTTTGGTTTTCTTCAAGGGACTATCGGAGGGCTTAATCGGGCCTGCATACCTAACTCGGGCGAGAAGCTCCAATTCTCCGCTCACCGCAAACGACCTTTGGAAACTGGTCGTGGATCCTAGGTTTTGGGGGCGAGGAGTCTAGATCCGTGTCGGCTCGGGGCGAGGTGGCCGGAAATTAAAGAACTCGCAATGGCAGTAAGAGAGAAAAAGGGGCGAACTGGTTCGGGCGATTATCCGGCGAATGGGGGCGCTTCTTGGGGAAACAAGGCGTCAAGGCTGGCAGGAGGAGTGTGAGCATTTTGGGGTAAGACTGGCCTCGGGTGGCCTGAACGCCCCGGGACAAAGTGGTGGCGGCAAGGGGCGAGGAGAGAGAGAGAGGAAGGCGTGCGAGGAGAGAGAGTCGAGGGGTAAAAATGCACTAAATTTCCAACTCAGTTCACTAAAAGTCCTCCCTTAAACTTAATCTTCTACAATTAAGCCCTTAATCAAACTTAATTAAGGCTTAATCTGTAATTGAACTTTAATTAGGGCAGAATTAATACATAAATAAATAATCACTCTAATTTAACACTTTAATTAATCAAACAAGTATTAAAACAATTATTTAATATTTATATGGCCAAAGATAAATATTAAGACCCAAAATAAACACTTAGGGTTAAAATAAATATATAATTAGGAAAAATTAAATTAATAATCCAAATTAAAACGCGCTAAAATTACGGGTATTACATTCTCTCCCCCTTAAGAAAATTCGTCCTCGAATTTAAGAATAAGAAACATACCTCATTACTGGAACAAGTATGGTATGGAACGCCGATCTCCCGCCTGATTCCCAAGTGCACCTTCTACCGAATGATTCCTATAGGACTTTGACCATTGAATGACTTTGACTTGAGTTGACGACCTCGAGTATCCAATAGCTACAGTCGCTCCTCATACGATAACCTCACCGATTCTACTTCGGGCCTCAGAGCACATGTGAAGGATCCGCACTCGCATTTCCTCAACATAGATATATGGAAAGACCGGATGAACATTACGAAATTAGTGGCAACTCCAGTCGATAGGCTACATCCCCAACTCTATCCATTAATCTCAAATGTCCCATCGTAGCGAGGTGCTAACTTCCCTTCTTACCACCATCACGCCAGACGGGGAAACCTTCAGAATACATACTCACCTACAATTCAAACTCCACATGTTTTCTCTGGGTCCGTGATAGCTCTTCTCTGTCTCACGAAAGCTGGTCCTCAACCGATCTCGACACAGGAATCTTTCGTATGATTTGACCAATTCAGACCGCTAACTTCCTTCACCAACTTCTTCCCGAAGCAAATCACATCTACACTTCCTCGCCATATTAATGCCTCGTTTGGCTACCGATACTAGCATGATAACCGCGCAGTTGCGCGAACTCCACTAGCGTAAATGCCAATCCCATTGGCCTCCAAAATCCATCACACACATCCTCAGCATGTCCTCCAACGTCTGAATAGTCCTCTCAGACTGGCCCATCCATTTGAGGGTGAAAAGCTGTGCTAAAGTCCAATCGAAAATTAAGCTCCCGCGAAGCTTCCGCCAAACCTAGCGAAATCAAATTCCGTCGTGACACAATCGAAACTGAATCCCATGAAGACTAACAATCCTATCAATATATAACCCAGCATACCTGGCTACGGAAAAGTCGTCTCACAGTAAGAAGTGTGCCGACTTAGTCATTCGGTCGACTATCACCCAAACTTAACTATACCCCATTAAGTTCGAGGTAACCCAAATACAAAAGTCCATATAATATTCTCCCATTTCCACTGAACGGGAGGGTCGCGAACAACCCGCACGTGCTTCTCGATGCCTGGGTTTGACTCACGGCAAGTCAAACACTTGGATACAAACTCCGCTTACATCCTTCTTCATACCACTCCACCAATAGTTACCCTTAAGATCATGATACATCTTAGGGAACCGGATGAATAACAGTTTAGAGGATGAGCCTCTTCCATAATCTCTTTTCTAAGTCCATCAACATCGGGGACGCACAACCTAGTACCCAATCTCAACGTGCCATCATCCCCAATCACAAAATCACCTGCCTGACCCTGCTGAACCTCATCCATAATCTTCATCAACTGTGGGTCTCTGCATTGAGCTGCCTTTCCGCTCATTCCATCGTAACCGACGGACTCGAATGTGCTAAAAGTGCCTGCATCTAACACCTCTACCAGAAACCCTGATCATACAATTCATACAACTCCTAGTCAATTGTCGCTTCTCCGCACTAATGTGGGGCGAGATCGCTTGTAATGATTTTTACCAAAGATCCGCCACCATTAGCCTTGCCTGGGTGATATTGAATCGTACAATCATAGTCCTTAAGCAACTCCAGCCATCTTCTCTGTCTCAAATTTAGCTCCCTCTGCTGAAAAATATATTTTAAACTCTTGTGATCTGTGAAGATCTCACACGTCTCACCATACAGATAATGTCTCCAGATCTTCAATGCAAAAATCACAGCCGCCATCTCCAAGTCATGAGTGGGGTAATTCTGCTCGTGGCTTCTTCACCGCTAGAAGCATACAATCACCTTACCGTACTGCATCAATACACACCCCAATCCGACTGAAGCATGAAGCATCACAATACACCAGATAACCTCTGTACCGTAAGCGTAATGCCAACACCGAGCAGAGGTCAAACAATCCTTCACTCAAAACTCGCCTCACAAATCTCCTCATTCAATCAAATCTCTACATTCTTCCTCGGGTTAATCAGGTCAAGGGTGCAGCCGATCCTCGAAAATCCCCACGAAACGGCGAGCACAACCGGCTAAACCCAGAAATTTAACCTCGGGCCACCGCGGGTCGGGCTCGCCAATCCATCACGCTCTATCTTCGGGATCCACTTGAATACCTTTCCGATACTACATGTCCCAAGAAAGCTACACTATCCAGTACCCAAAAATTCACTCTGAGAACTTGGCATATAGTCGATGCTCCCTCAAAGTCCGCAATACTATCCTTAAACGCTCTACACGCTCCCCACCCGAGAATATACTAAGATATCATCAATGAACACAATCACAAAGCGATCCAGGAAGGGTTTGAACACCCTGTTCATCAAATCCATAAAGGCTGCCGGCGCATTAGTGAGTCCAAGAGACATCACTAGGAACTCATAATGGTCAGACTCAGCCTCGAATGTCGTTTTCGGATCCTCATGTCTTATTCTCACTGATGATATCCTGACCGTAAATCAATCTTAGAAAACATGATGCACCCTGAAGCTGATCAAACAAGTCATCTATTCGGGGAAGCGGATATTTATTGCGAATGGTCACCTTGTTCACCGGGTTCCTCAGAATTCCATACATAATGTGAGTGAACCATCTTTCTTACAAATAAGACAGAGCACCCCAGGAGAAGTTTACCAGCTCGACAAAACCTTTGTCTAACAACCAGAACGCTCCTTCAAATTTCCTTCAACTCCGCAGTGCCATCCTCTATAAGGTGGCAAGGAGATAGAGTCAGTTCCTAAGACAACATCAATGCAAAATTTATCTCCTCGTCGTGGCAAACTCGCAACTCCTCCGGGAAAACATCGTGAGTCTACAAGCAATGGGGACATCATCAACTCCTACTCTTATCCGCCGCAGTTGTCCCTCACAAGAGCCGATACCCCGCACCCCGGCGAACATCTGCTTAGTCAGAATGGCCGAAATTAAATTAAAAGGGTCGTATCCGGCCTCACCACGAAACCCAAACTCCTCAACCCCGAACCGAAATCACTTGTTTTCTCTGCAATCCGTGACGGGCGAGTGCCCGCCAACCAATCCATACCTAAAATAATCCCTCAAATCCATCACATCCAACAAAATAAGATCCGCCTGTGAAGGTCTCCCGCCACTACGTAAATCTGACATGATGGAAAGTAAATATCCGCCCTAAGGCATCATTCAGGGTTGTGGACTGATAACTGAGTCTTAAGTCCGGCTATTTAACACTAAGCCTCAATGCAAAGCTAGGAGACAAAGGAGTGTGTGGCACCCGGATCTAATAATAACACCCTAAATTTCTCAAGATAATGTAATCGAATAGTACCTCGACATACAAGATTTGACGCTCAAGGCCCCGAGGAGGAGTGTAAAACTTCCGCCCGACCACGCCCGTGACCGGGTAGGAGCTCAAGCCCGACCCCGTCCCTACCACCAACCGCTCCCTGAGCTCTACCTCCATCCACGGTCCCGCCGCCACTATACCGCGCCCGTCCGAGAAGAACCAGCGATGTCCAATGAACCCGAGGCAACACTAGCCCGCAGAACCCCGAGGAAAGGCCGTCGGGAAATCTAGACATGATTTGGCCATATGGCCCAATCCTCCACACCTAAAACAAGCTCCACTAGCCGCCATACAAGGCCCATGCATCCGCCCACACCGTGGGCACATATCGGGTGCCGAATCCAATGCACTCGAGCCCGAACTCTATCCCTTGAACTATAAATGACCGGCCTAAACCCCCGTCTGCAATTCGAAGCCTCTATAAACTTCTTCTCCGTCAAGGCTCTACCTTCTTGTGACCCTTGGTCTAAATCAAGCCTGGTTTACCGGGCCTGCACTAATCGAAGTACTGCACACCATAATACCGCGCCGCAGCAAAGCAGGTACTAGCTCTGGCTTCCCTCCGCGGCCTTCTCTCTAAAGACCATCCACTAAGATACCATGAAGGCGAAGGTCGGTCTCCATCTGTCTCGCTAAATCAGTGACCTCCAAGAAGCTACACTTCCTCGACTGTACCAAAGATATGAAAAGTGGTCCAAGTCCGGTGATGTACTTACTCGTCTTCGCAGCCTCCGCTGCAACTAACTCCGGAGCAAATTTACTAAGATACATGAACCTGCGGGTGTACTCCACTACAGACATATCATCTCTTCACCGCTTCAAACTGCCTCCTAGACTTTGCCTCATGGCAAAAGAAATATAGTTATCTTCAAATCTCACTCGAACCGAGCTCATGTCATACCTCAAGAAACGGCTGATGTAATCCCTTGCATTCACCGGGCAATGCTAAGCCCTTGAGGGAGAAACCTGCCATCTCAATAGTCCGTCTATCAGATGCTTTCAGATCAAATGCTCTCTTCTCCACTTCGTCCTGAAAATCCATTGGGTCACCAGATACCCCATCAAATACAACCTCATTAAGCCCGTGTACTGAACAAGGGAATGTGATCCGTCAAATCCTCGTCCACCCTACCGAGAACTACTAGCGTTCTACCGCCGATGCTCCATAGGCCGGAGAGTCATTCGCACTCTACCATACCCGCCAAAAATGCCCATAGTGGCGTCGATACGCATCCGCCGCGGCCCGAAACCGTGCCCCGCATATTAACCTCGTGGGCTCTCTACCGCGGGCTCATCGCCCAGACTGCCTAGGTCGCACTGTGGCTCACCCTCGCCTCCTTCTTCGCCTCTTCCAAGAACCGTGGATTGCGCTGAAGGATACCTCATCCGGGCCTCCCGGGCCTCATCATAGAACTATGCAGCCTGGCGAGCCGCTGTCATTGCAGACGGCAAATTCGTCACGCATTAACCTCGATCTCCGTCTCATAATCGAAAAGCAAAACACACTATCGATAACAACAGACGCCCTAACGGACGGGCGTAACTGGGCAATGGTGATGCACAAGGACGAACTCGATCCTAATTCAAAGATCGAAACTTAGACTTCAGGCCATAGAAATGAACCTATGGCTCGATACGCTAACTTTGTCACGAATTGTTCGGGCCGTGACCTAAAAGACTAGTGGAATGGGAAGCATAAGGCCACCTAAACCTGTAGCAAGCCTTATTGAAATATTCAGCGACTCATCATGCGATCACCCGACTATATATCAACATACATATATATAATATGCTCAGATGACAAACATCAATAGGGAGAGATAAAGTCTCGATCCCACATACACCGTCATCATACACAAAATAAACAGAATTATCTGAATTACAAAACATACTAATATTCCAAAGTACTGCAGTGACACCTAGATTAAATAGACAAGGATTAATAATATCATAATAGTACATGTAACCGCCGTGAAGGAAGAGAATTCGGCGGGTTATCAAGGATCTGGAGAAGGAGGACTGACAGAACCTGAAAAATAAATTGAGACTGTCAGTCTTGAGAGTGAGTTAATTATCATATAATTTATACCACATCTACAACCAAAATGTTATACATACTTATAGTAATTCATAATATAAACATGGTAATGAAAAATTTTATTAATAAAGGAATTCTACATAATATGTATACGCACTCCAAAGATAGTTCATGTCATAACACAAACATCACATCAATCGAGAACACTAGCAGGACCCTATACTCCAATGCTATAAGCCTTACGGCTCTCTCTCAATCCAAAGAGACTGGCGCCCCGAGAGAATGCTCGACCAGGGTCCTTAACTCCAGTCAACACTTAATCCAATAACCCAAGAGCCGCCCCGAGAGAAATGCTCGACTGCAGGTCCCACCCGACATCTAATATATCATAATCCATAATGCAAGGTGTCACGACCCACCCTGGGATCGGACCTACGCTAGTGAATGGGGAGGCGAAGGCCACCTAAAACCCATAGCAAGCCTAATTGAAATACTCATACCGACCGTCCCGCGATCACCGCCAATATATTAAGCCATATATAATATGCTCATACTAAACATCACAGGAGAGATAAAACCTCAATTCCCACATACATCACTGATCACACCAAATAAATGTACTATCCGAATTACAAAATATACTAATATTCCGAAGTAATCAATATGACACCTAGATTAAATAGACAAAGATTTAATAATATCATAATGTGTTATATATAACCACCGTGAAGGGAAGAGAATTCATGGGTTATCAAGTATCTCGTTAAGGAGGACTGACAAAGACTTAAAAATAAATCAGATCTGCTGGGCTCTATGAGTTAATATCATATAACCATACCACATCTACAACCAAATATCATACACACTTGGCGCAATTCATAATGTAAAACACAGAATGAAATTCACATAACAAAGAGATTCACATAATATGTATACGCACCCAAAGATACCATGTCATAACACAAACATCAGCATCAATTCAGAACACTAGCAGACCCTATACTCCAATGCTATAAGCCCACGGATCTCTCAACCAATGCGACTGGGCGCCCGAGAGAATGTCACCAGTATCCTTAACTCCAAATAACACTTAATCCACATCCTAAGTAGCCGGCGCCCGGAGAAATGCTCACCTGTGGTCCTTACCACCGACATCTAATATATCATAATCCATAGCCGGCGCCCCGAGAGTAACGCTCAACCAGGGACCCACCGGCGATCCCCGAGTGTCGCTCGACTGTGCGGGAACTCATATCCATAATCATTAACTGCGGATATAATCCGATTAATATCTGCGCACGCGGTCCTCGATGTACCCCATCATGGTATGTCCCGCTAAAGTTCCCATTGATGTTATCAATCAACACACAAAGATTTCGCGTAATCCAGCTATAGCATACCACATCCATCATCATAACAACTCATATGCGCATATAATTATAATAAATTAATTAATTACGTTAATATATAACATAATATCCATAATAATAATACAACAATAATATCGTGAGGTCGAGATGATGGACCTGTAGCTTAATGTCGTGAGTACCGTGCAATGCGGCGCAGCATTTATGTGTTATAAGCCATATGATATCAACTCACCGAATATATCAGATCTGCATCGCTCCTCGCGCCTCAGCCGTCTCCGGGCGGAGCCGTTTGACACCCACAATGGAAAAGACGACCGATAATAAGATTAAGATTTAAACATACTCTAGACTCGACCAGACAACTCACGCACTAAAACCGCCATAACAGATTTATAGTTCACTCGAAATCTCGCAGAACCTCCCTAAAACTCGGACTAAACTCCCAGAAACGGTCCGTAACCCGATAAAAAAATACACTTCTAATATCCATAATTAATCCAATGTCGAGCCTGCCACAAACTACGTGAGATAAATCCACTAGCCGACCTAATCCAATCACAACACAAATCGAATCACGATAAATTCAATTATAATTAATAGCTTAGATATTAAATAAATACGCTTAATAAAATACGTTTAAATGAAATTTAATACTCGCTCAATCTACACCTTAATATGATTAAATACAAGATTTGAGCCTGAATACACCATTTAATTTATAACTTCCAAAACAATGACATACGTAATTAAACGATAACAAAGCATTTTAATATAAGGACATTATTAACGAACAATTAAAATCGACATCGTACTAATAATAATAATTGTGGTTCGCACGCGCTTTTAGTGGTATAGATTCTTTACCGCTTCGACGCGGAAATCGACGCACTGGTCAGACCACTCTGAACGGACGGACGCTCGGTCCTCGCACGCCCCGAGATCCGCGACGCCACGGTGGCCGGAAAAATTTGAAGGTGGTCGGAAATTGATTTTGAGGGTACCCACGCGAAGCCCAAGGTCCAAGGAGTCCGAAAGTACAGCCGGTTTTCTCAAGGGACCACCGGAGTGGCCGGAATCGGCCCAAACAGCGGCACTCCGGCGAGAAGCTCCACCATCTCCGTTCACCGGCAAACGACCTTGGAAACGTCGATCAAGGGTGGATCCTTAGGTTCTTGGGGGTGAGGAGTTCAAAGATCCGTGTCTAGCTTCGGGCGAGGTGGCCTAAAAAGCGAGAAACGGGAGGGCGCTTAGAGAGAGAAAATGGCGCATGGATTCCTGAAGAACGGGCGCTGCGGCCAAGGGGAGACAAGGGTGGATGGTGATGAGGGCTACCTTTCCCTGGTGTCGAACGGCCCGACGGCGGGCCTATGGGCCGAGCCGGCGTCGGCAACTGGGTGACTCGCGTGGAGAGGGAAGAGAGAGAGGGAGAAGGGCCAAAAAGATAGTCTGCCCCTCATCCAGAAATAATACTTTAGGATTAATAAAGTATATAATTAGAATTAGAAAAAATAAATAAATTAAATAACCCAATTAAAACACGCTAAAAATTACGGGTATTACACGGCGCCCCGAGAGTAACGCTCAACCAGGGACCTTACCTCTGGCATCCCCGAGAGAAACGCTCAACCAGGGAGCTCATATACATAAACATAAATCTGTATCATAGTCTGATTATTACCGGCATGACGCGGTCCCGATGTAACCCGCATCGTGGTATGTCCTATCGCTCCCATTACAAACACATAAAGATAATGCACAAAGAATATCACATCCAAAGCAGCATATTCACATCCATCATCAAGACAATCTCATATGCAGATATAATATTAATAATAGTAATAACGATATCGTGTACCGAGGTGACAGAATACAGTTTAATGCCATGAATATTGTGCTATGCATGCAAACGATGTGTTATAAACTATATGATATCAACTCACTGAATATACCGTGATCTCGACCGCCTCCGCGCCAGCCGCCCGCTGAGCCGTCTGACAATCTAGGAATGAAAAAGACATAACAATAAGATTAAGATTTAAATATACTCTAGACTCCGACTCGCACAACCTCGCACTAAACCCGACCAAAATCTAACTTTATGTTCCCACCGAAAATTCCTAAGCAGGTCCCTCCCAAAAACCTGGACTTAACTCCTCGTGAAACGGTTCCAACCCGATAAAAATACACTTCTAATATCCACAATTAATCCATCGTCGAGCCTGCCAACCATGATAAATCCACTACCACCCAATCCAACACAAAGGCCAAACAAATCACGATAACACGATTTATACAATTTATAGCTTCGAATAATTAATTATATTTATACATTAATAACTCCGGATATAAGTAAAAATACGTTTAAGTAAAAAAATCAACGCGGTTCGAATTACACAGATGTACCAATACAAGATTTAATCTAATATACCATTTTAAATTATAACTTCCAACAATACGTACATAATAATTAATCTAAATAAGGTATTTTTAATATAAACATTATTAACAAACAATTAAAATCGACATTCGACAAATACACACTTAGGGGTTCACGCCGCTTTAAGGTATAGATTTTTTAACGGTCGACGCGAACTGATTGCATCAGCTCTGGAATCCACGAACGGGACTGACGTGCTCTGTCCCGGGCACGCTCCGAGGTCCGCCGCCGCCGACTATGGGGCCTAAAAATCTAAGGTGGTCGGAAATTGATTTTGAGGGGTACCTACGCGAAGCTCAAGGTCCATGAGTCCTAAAGTACAACCGGGTTTTCAAGGGACCACCGGAGGGCTTCGACCGCCCGACAGTCTCCAACTCCGGCGAGAAGCTCCACCCTCCGTTCACCGGCAAAACGACCTTGGAAACGTCGATCAAGGGTGGATCCTTAGGTTTTTGGGGGCGAGGAGTTCAGATCTGGTGTCGGTTTGGGCGGAGGTGGCCGGGAAATTGAAGAACTCGCAATGGCAGTAAGAGAGAAAAAGGGGCGAACTGGTTCAAAGGACATCCCATTAATGGGGCGGTTTCTGGGGAAACAAGTGGTGGTCGAAGGCTGGCAGGGAGGAGGGGAGTATTTTGGGGGTAAGATCGCCTTGGGTGGCCTGAACGCCTGACAAAGCAGGCAAGAAGGGGCTTATGGTAGAGAGGAAGGCGTGCGAGGAGAGAGAGTCGAGGGGCAAAATGCAATTAGCCCCAACTTGCAAACTACTAAAAGTCCTCCCTTAAACTTAATCTTCTACAATTAAGCCCTTAATCAAACTTAATTAAGGCTTAATCTGTAATTGAACTTTAATTAGGGCAGAATTAATACATAAATAAATAATCACTCTAATTTAACACTTTAATTAATCAAAATAAGTATTAAAACAATTATTTAAATATTTTATATGGCCAAAGATAAATATTAAGACCCAAAAATAAATACTTAGGGTTAAAATAAATATATAATTAGGAAAAATTTATATTAATAATCCAAATTAAAACTTAAAAATTACTGGTATTACATTTCATGAGCAAGCTGGGGTAGATCCCCCCCCCCCCAGGGTGAAAGTCCCATAGTTTATTCACGGTTAGACATGAATCCCGACGATGCAAGTTCGTGAAAATGTTGAAAAGGTTAAGGCCCTGATTGTAAAACCTGGAATCCATGGCCCACAAAATAAAGGAAAAAGACTTTGATAAATAAATTTGAGGGTTTTCCAATGGTTTAGTCAAAGGATCGGTTTTATTTCAAAGCATTTGCATTCCAAGGCAGTGGAGCTCTGGCAGACTCAGGCCAAGGAAGATGGAAAAATTGCATCTCATGCATGATATAGACATTTCATATAGAAAATAATTGTATGGAATGTGATTGATTGTTTATATATGCCATTGCATATGCATTTTAGGCAGGAGTAACCTTGTAGGAAAATTTTCTAATGAGCTGCCACCTCGTCGTGGGACCCCTTTCGTGCATGTGGACTATCCAGGAGACGGTACGTTGCGAGAGGTACCTTTTGGAGAAGAAAACCGAAATGGCGCAAAGTAACATTTTGTAAATATGTATAAATCTGTAGAACAAAACATGAAAACTACATGCAGAATATAGTTGGCATAATTGTTTTACGAGTACTGACGATTGGCCCCATGCGCTATTTTACTCATGTGTGTGTCTCAGAATATGAGAGACATATGATTTTCGCAGGCCGACGGTATCAACTGACACCCTGATTTCAAAGGCCACATGATCCAACAAAGATATATACTCGGTCTTCTCCTTAACCTTCAAATTATATCGAGGTACTGTTAAACGAATTCCTACTTCTACACCCGACCACCCACTAAAAATTAACTTTACACTTGTATCATGAGATTATTAATTTACACGTTGTTGCTACTTTTATTTATGCAGAATCTTAGATGCAAAAAAGTAACGTACTCTCGCTGCTCGGGACTTCATGCTGCTGTTACAGGAGGCAGGACTAGATTAATACCGGAGTGGGTGAGTGATAAGAGCATGGGATGTGAAGTAACAATAGAGCTCCCAAAAAAATGGTATAAAGATGACAACTTCTTGGGATTTGCTTTATTCTTCCATTTTGTTGATTCTCCTCCTCCTCACTGTCAATTTAGCATATCCCAAGGCGATCAATTTATATGGGTGAGTGTGCATTCCAATTTTATGAAGAAGCTTGAAAAAGGTTCCATGGTGTTCTTTTCCCCAAATTGTCATTCTAATGAGTATCGATCCGTGGCGTGGAAATACTTGAAGGCTTGCATTAGGAGAAATTATGAAGTAAAAAGTGTTGGTGTGACACCCCAATCCGGGGTTCGCTTGACTCACCACAACTCCGCGGAATACATGAGGTCGGGTTACCTGACGCCTACTCCTTTAGGAAAAATCGGCAGAGCCCTTTGTACTGGGAGCTCTTACCTGAATTAAAATACCGCATGAAACTCCGTCCCAAGCAAATCTAATTTATATTCACAGTTACAAGAGTCTTAAATGTTTTACTCTTATACAACATATTTTAAAATTAGGGAAAATTCTAATACATGTAGATATTTCCCGCTGCCAAAGCCACAATCCGGCTTTTCTTCTAATCCATGGTCTCTAGGATGAGTCTTTTCCTCGCACGCTCCCTGTACTGTGAAAAGGGGGATCCCACGACGGGGTGAGCTAAAGCTCAGAAGGAGAATCGCCCTAAGTGGGCTACTCACCACCTAAGTGCAAGGCAATGTTCAATTTAAACAAACATCTGCCAAATGGATGATCCTACTGAATGTCTACGTGACCAACTCGCATCCCGAGTTCATCGACTCTCTCACACTCGCCTGCTTCCTCGTATGAGAATTATTAATTTATTAGTGGGCAACCTTCCGATGAATATATATATCAATTGGGCGTCCGACGATTGATATATATTAATTGTTTGTGGACTACCCTCCATGAATAAATATCAATCACGCCCGACGTTGATATTCATATTCTTTAATTTTGTGGACTACCCTCCGATGAATAAGTATCAACTGAGCCGCTCCGACGGTTGATATATTATTTAGTTTGACTACTCCGATAATTTACATTTTAGACTACCCTCCGAACCTTGTTTCTTCTGTGACTCATCTCAGTGCACTCATTCCTAGTATTCCTAGGATGTTCCAAAGGCATACGAATTTTACGTACGCCAGCCCAATTCAGTCTAAATCACATGCAAATATATATACATGAATATATTTACATAAAACTTTAAATCACATCAAAATTAGCTCACTGGCTAATGATCATACACGAGTAATTTAATTTAAATTACTTACCAACACGTAATTCTCACAAAAATATATATTTTTAGGAACATACCCGGAATAGTGAAACCTCGCTTACTATTCCCGAAATCACAAAACACCGGTTCACTTAAATAACCCGCAACGAATGGTCATTCCCGACCCAAAGATATCAAGTAAGCATTTAATGCAATAAATTAACACTCCATCACAACCAAACAAATTTCTAATTATTTCGGGCGGGCCACGGCCACAAGAGAAAATCCCAAATAAATTCCCACACCCATTCCCATGTTTTGGGATTCATCAAACGGCCCCCTCACGGCCTCAAACTAAACTAAACACGGAAAACCCTAAAACGGGAATAAAACGCAAGTAGGAGAAAATCCTACCTCGAGGAGTTTGAAGAAACTCCCGATCCTGCAGTCCACGCTGTGAGCCCGTCCAAGGTGGAACGCTTTTCCCCCCGTCCGTCGAAATCCAATTGGTCCGACACGCCAGATTTCTGCAGGTCGTAGACCTCTCCTGTGGCCACCCACATTTCGTTTCTTTTTTTCGCTACTGCATCCCCTCCCTCTATTTCACGTTTTTTGCTTTAATGACAGCGAGCATAAGTCACTATTCTCAATTTTGTCATCTATCGACTAAAAACCCAGACATGCCCTCTCTTTCTCGTATTTGATGTCGTGACTATCTCGGGCCATCCATTTTCATCATTTCACTCATACCACTTACGCATACGAAGACACGCATGCGCTTTCGTCGCACGGAAAACCAAACCGACGACAGACCAAACTCGATGCCTCGAAAAACGTGCCGACCCGATCGTCTCAAAGAAATCGCGAAATTTTACGCGGCAATGTGATTTTGCGACGATTCCAAAGGTGCAATCCGCTTCATTATCCGAGATTCGGAATTAATTACTGATTTTAACCTAATTAAAATTTTGTAATCAAAATTACGATTTTGCCCTTATTCCGTAAATCGAATTTCTAGTCTTTACATTCTCCTCTCTAAAAGGAATTTCGGGCCCCGAAATTCAAGACAATCTCTCACTCACATGCATATGCAACGTAATCGTAACACTATAGATGCAAACTAGCCATTTAAATCTTAAACGACTAAACCACGTACCTTCATCCTAAACAAGAAGGATGTTAGCCTCGCATCGTGTCCTCGCACCCCACGCCGACTCCACTCCACAATGCCGCCATAAAGACTCCTCACTAAATTTCACCTGGCTCAAGGCCGCAAAACCCGACACGCTATCCAAATGCACACCGTCCTCCTCAAAGGTCCCATCAAGTCAACTCAATCTCTCCCCAATCCACCACATGAGACCGGATCCTGAAAGATATCTCCTGAGTAATTTTAGACGCCGAACAATTCCTGCACATACGACATGTCGGGCTGGGTGAATCGCCTAACTCCAGACGCAAAGGTGCCTACCCTCGAGCATCTCGAAGGTCCAATAAACCTCGCTTATAGCCTCCGCTGCTCGAACCCGACCACCTCTCGTAGGGATTTACCTTTCAAGGAAACGTGATCACCAACCTCAACCCTAAGTGGTCGACGCCGCACATCACATAGCTCTTCTCCGCAGGCTCGAGCCGAGAAGACGCGATCGTATCGAACTCACTCTTCTCGCAGGTGTCTCTAATTAGATCAGACCTGATGGAGCTCTCTCCCACCTCTACCCAACATAACGTGTGATCTACATGGCCTCCCATACACGCCTCATATGGTGCCATTCGTATGCTCGCCTGATAACTATCGTTTTAGGCGAATTCTACTAAGGGCAATTAATCCTCTACCCTTATGATCCAGGACACATGTTCGCAACATGCCCTCTAACACCCGTATGTAATCCATACACACGTAACTCTACACAACCCTTTGCTTCGGTGTAACCGCGAACTCTCCATGGGTCACAATCACTCGACAATCCAATGGACTGGCCAACTCAACTTATGCCATGAATGATATCCGTGATACCGAGTCCTCGCGACTAACCACACCCAATGCAATTTCCAACGGGTATCCAAATCTCGAGTCACCCGAATTCTATCACTTAAACTCTAAGTCTACGGATAACTGACAAATATCTTCATCTCGATTACATAACTCTTCGGCTTACACTTCGAGCCTGTTACATTTCCTGATTCAACTATGAGTCTTCTTTGGACGTAGTCCTAAAGACCAACTCAACCCACACTCACCAAGAGTGGTGAATGACCATTCTGTGCACCCACACCCGACTCGATGTGATGTTACCGTGCCCGCGAACGTAATAATTCCATACTGCGACACCCAATCCCGAGCAAAACCCGGGGTCCACCATGAGTAGAATATGAGAGATTTCTCACTCATAATCCCGACCTATCAGGTCAACTCTCACCCTACACCCTAGGGAAGAACATCTATACTTGGCTTCTCTAAAGGCCTTAACCTCTAAGCCCAAATCTAATGCCGTACGAGTATGACAACTCTACTAGTCTCACCATCGACAACCCGATGGTCAGAACTTATCCATACAAGTCAAGCCCGACACCCAAAGAACCAATAGGTCTACCACCCTAAGGTCCACCACGCCCGACGCACTCGATCCGTCCCGACTTCGACCCACACTCCGCCCCTTCGCCAATCAGGCACGAGAGGCTTCAGATAAAGACCCCGAAATCGAACTAGTTCCTCTGACCCGTACTAGGGTATGGAGGAATGAACTGCATACTCATGTCCTATGTATTAATCGGACTCAGATTGTCCCAGCCCGGATCCCCGCCTCCCGTGCAATCCCGTCACTGGCCCAATCCCGGCCCTAGTCCCGAAACTGGGTGAAGCGTGGGTCTTCCTCGCCTTCCCGAACTAGGAGAAAGCCGATCCTCCTCCGCTACCAACACCCGTGATCCCGAAAGGTTCCAAGTATCCTCGATTTCTCTATGGTCGACCGTCCCAACCATGAGTACACGTCCCGTAGGCGAGTCCTACGATCCCGGCCCCGAACGACAACTCTGCCCCATTCTCGTCTCCTCGTGAATCTCTGTACCGAATCCCAAGAAACCACGTGATTAAGATTAACATTCGCCTCCCATTTCCCATCACCGCCAACTTTCTAGGTCGACCGACACTCCCGATGTCGACACCACGTGTCCCAAAATCTCACCCCGCAAGCCAAAACTCGCGACTTACCGAACTTAGCGCACAACCGACATGGCTCACACTCAAACAATCCTCAAGTGATACCATGCTCCCACTCCGACCGGGAGATCAACCTTGTCATCTACGAAGACTACGACAAACTGATCTAGATAGGGTTGGAACACCCTATGCATGAGATCCATGAATGCTGCTAGCGCATTCGTCAATCCAAAGGGCATCACCGTAAACTAAAAGTGCCCATAATGCGTCCTAAACGTTGTCTTAGGGATATTCGCCTTCTAACCTCACCGATGGTAACCGCTACGGTCCCGGAGTAGACTCGCGCCCTCTCAACCGATCAAATAAATCATCAATCCTGCAATGGGTACCGACTTCGATCATAACCCCGTCAACCGTCTATACCTAATTCACGGGCCGGGCGGTCTCGCCTCTTCTTCGCAACTAGAACCGAAGCGCCCCATAGTGAAGTGCTCGGTCTAATAAACCCCTTGTCCAATAGCTCTTGTAACTGGACTCTGAGTTCCTGCAACTCAACCGGTGCCATCCTATGCGGAGTCATAGAGATGGGTTAGATACCAGGGTGTAACTGGATACCGAAGTCTACTACTCTCCGTGGAGGTAGTCCAGGTAGCTCATCTGGAAAAACATCCACATACTAGCACACTACTCGAGGTAGCTCTAAGTCCTGGCCTCTCATCTGGTCCCAGGTAAGGCTCGCTAGCTAACCCGTTAACTGCCCCGACGCTTGACTCGTATACCGTTCGGGGCAAAATGTCATGCCCGCTCAAATACCACAAGTACTGCCCCGCGTATAAAGGCAGAACCTCCTACGCCACAATCGTATAACGATCCTCGTAAGCTACTACCACCCATCCCTAGGATGACATCGAACTTTGACATGTCCATAATCTTCAGGTCCATTGTGAGTAGAGTTCCCGAGATCTCTAACTCGCAACCTTGACATATTGTTCTTATTCTCGCCCTAATCCCTAGGGAAGAACTCACGTACAACGACTCCTCTAAGGTCTCTAGAGGTCCTTGCCCATTTCCACCATATATAGGCCTCATTCTCCAACTAGAACGCAGCTAGTCTAATCCGGGGTCGCGCGCAGGTAACTCCTATAGCCTCTAACACTTTCTCGTTTCGTATGAACCAACGGTCTACCACCACCTGATCTTTTCCCCCCGTGAGTGCCTGAGATGATACGCCCTAAACCTCCTCGAAGGTTACTAGGATCTTCCCCGCTTCACTCGCAGTACCAAACACAGGCTATAAGATTCGCCGTAATACCTACAACTCGCAAAGTGTACTGACATTAAACATCGGTGGTGCTCGGCCGCACCCGTGGACGCCCCTCCATGTCCTCGCCCTCTACTAGCCATTTACACAATTACCATGGCAACAAGAATGCTTAGCTTTCATTTCAAATTTCAACTAGTAACAGCAGATGCCGACAATAATAAACTTGACAACCCCCGAACCGAATCTGCCTCATTCTCAAGTGGTGCTAAATTCCAACCACTTAATTCATTTAATTCTATAAAATTCTAGGCCTGCTCATTTCAAGATCTAAATCCCTAAGGTCATAATTCTAACCTTAGCATTCACCCATTTTCCTATACGCATCACCATGCATATAATTTCAGACAGAACCACTACACGCAATCACCATTTAAAATGGTAGTTAAATCCAATACAAGATTCTAAGGCATAACCATGTACTGAGACACTAATCATACACATAACTCAGTTGTATACGCAATCAATTTCGCTTAAAATATTGTTTTCAACAAAATTTTATTTTTCAAAATTTTTATTTTTGAAAATTTTATTTTCTAAAATTTTATCGTACCTTATTTGATTTATTGATTTATTTGAATTTAATAAATTTTTTTTTTTTTCGAAAAATTTTATTTTACAATGATCTGCGTTCATTTGGTGACTCGTGAAAAAACGAGTCAAACGGACTTTGGGGGCCGAGTGCACCGAGTGCACCGCCTAAGGCCACCAGCGCCTGTGCTCAGCGCCCGCGCCGCTACCGCACCCGTGGCCCTGCACTCCTAGCCAAATTGCCGCCACGATACTCCGTGTTGATTGCGATATAACCTCGTCTCCCGCAAATTCTTCTATGTCACAATACAAATTTTTTTCATCGCAATACAATGTACTTCTCAAGCCTCGTCTTCCCAATATTAATACAATACTAGACAGACACAATTTTTTCTCTCCTCATTAATACAAACCCGCAAGAGCCCATCAAAAATTTTCTCTCGCACCCGATTTTTTTTTTTCATAATTTTTTAATACTCAAATAAATTTATAAAAATTTATTTAACCCCATTTTCTAAAATTTACACCCCATAAACCCAGAAAATTATTTTTCTCAATTCTTAACAAAAATAAATTTATAAAAATTTATTTTCTTTTCTAGTATTTTACCAAAATTTCTCCACCTCAAATAAATTATGAAAATTTATTTTCTTCCATTTTCTTCCACTTTACTAATTGAAAACTAGAAAACATTTTCTTCATCTTCTCATCAAAATATAAAATTTATTTTTCTTGACTTTAAAATTTTCTCATCTTTCCACAATCCAATAAATTTAGTAAAATTTATTTATTTCACTTTCTGGCCATAACGAAACCTTAAAATTTAAATTTTTTCAATTTTAAACCCACTAAATGTTTTTCCAATTATTTCCATTTATTTTGTTCCAGCTTTTACACACTGAAAGAAAAAACTCCTAAACATGTTCCAACACCCATGTGCTAACTAATTTCACACAACAATTCACAACACAAAAACAACATGGCATACACACCATTCATCAACTTCACATGTTCACACACACTACTACTCACTCTACAAAATCACACAAACACATACACATGCACGAGTAACCCAGTTTTATCCCGTGATTTTCTAGGTAATCTCATACCTAAACTAACATCAAACCACACCTAGTGGCATGTCGATCCAACCATGGCCTGGGCTCCCAAATTTCTATCCATAGGTTTCCATAAACTTATACTCCACACCATACCACCTAGTGGTGATGGATACCCAAACCCGAGCTCCCTAGGCATTCGTATACCTAAGCCTCGATACTGCCGTGACACCCCAATCCCGGGCCCGCTGATCACCCGTCAACCTCGCTTAATACAAGTGGAGGTCGGGTTACCCGACGCCACTTAGGAAAATCTAGCAGTCTCCCTTTAAAATACGGAGCTCTACCAATTAAAATAATTTATGAAACCCGTCCTAAGCAAATTCAATTTATATTCACAGTTACAGAGTTCAAATGTTTTACTTTTATACAACATATATTAAAATTCAGGAAAATTCTAATACATGTAGATATCGTCAAGCCAAAGCCACAATCCGGCTTAATCCATGGTCTCTAGGATGAGTCTTCTCCTCGCACGCCCCCGTACTGCGGAAAAGGGGGATCCCACGACCCGGGTGAGCTAAAGTGCTCAAGAGGAGAATCGCCCTGCTGGCCACTCACCACCTAAGTGCAAGGTAATGTTCCAATTTAACAAACATTCAAGCAATGCATGATCCTACTTGAATGCCTACGGACTAACTCCGTGATCCCGAGCCCTCATCGACTTCCTCTCACACTCGCCTAAGCCTCCCGTATGAGAACACCATTACCATTAGTGGGCAACCTCCGATGAATATATATATCAATTGGGCCATCTCGACGATTGATATATATTAATTGTTTGTGGACTACCGATGAATAAATATCAACTCGGTCGTCTCGACGGTTGATATATTCTCTGAATTTGTGGACTACTCTCCCATGAATATATATATCAATTCGGGCCGCCTCCGACGATCGATATATATTAATTGCTTTTGTGGACTACCCTCCGATGAATAAATATCAACTGCGTCGCTCCGACGGTTGATATATTATTTAGTTTGGACTACCCTCCAAGAATTTACATTTTAGACTACCTCCGAACTCTTGTTTCTCTGTGACTATCTCATGCACTCATTCCTATATTCCTAGATGTTCTAAAGGCATATGGAATGCATGTATGCGCCCAATTCAGTTCAAATCACATGCAAATATATATACATGAATATATTTACATAAAACTTTAAATCACACATCAAAATTAGCTCACTAAGCATCGATCATACACGAGTAATTTAATTTAAATCACCTACTAACACGTAATTTCTCACAAAAATATATATTTTTAGAACATTATTCCGGAATAGTGAAACCTCGCTACTATTCCCGGAAAATCACAAAACACCTGCTCACTTTAGTGAACTCTCGCAATCCACCTGGCCAATATTCCCGAATCTAAAGCATATCAAGTAAGCATTTAATGCACAAATTAACACCCATCACAACCAAACAGCCCCTAATTATTTCCGGCAGTCACTCGCCACAAGAGAAAATCCTTAAATACTCCACACCCGTCCCATGTTTTGGACCGATCAACGGCCCCTCACGGCCTCAACTAACCGAAACATGGAAACCCTTAAAATGGAACAAAACATAGGAGAAAATCCTACCTCAGAGTTTGAAGAAACCTCGATCCAGTCCATAACATGCAGCTCCTCGCTCCGTAGAACGTTTTCCCTCTTGCCCGTCGAAACTAATGGTCCAATCGCGTATTTCTGCAGGTCGAGACACTCTCCCAGAAGCCACCATTTTCGTTTTTTTTCAAGCCACTGCACCCCTCCCCGTTTCACGTTTGGCTGGCCATTGAAGGAGACAAGTACTATTCTCAATTTTGTCATCTAGCCGACTAAAACCCACATGTCCTCTCTTTTCTCGATTGATGTCGGTGACCATCTCTGGCCATCCATTTTCATCATTTCTCTACTCATACCACTTATGGTACATGAGTACATGTTATATGTGGCTTTCTACAGATCAAAACCGATGACAAGACCAAACTCGATGTCTCGAAAAACGTGGCCGACCCGATCGGTCTCAAGAAATTGCGAAATTTTACGTAAGCAATAGATTTATGAGACGATTCCAACGGTGCAATCCGTTTCATCATCCGAGATCTAGGGAATTAATTACGGATTTTTAACCGTAATTAAAATTTTGTAATCAAAATTACGATTTTGCCCTTATTCCAGAAATTGGAATTTCTCGGGTCTTACAGTTGGGATGCATCCTTTATACGCCCAAGCCCAAGATGATAATAAGAAAAGATCAAGAAATGATAAGCCAGAAGCAAATGAGGAGTCGCACCACAAAAGATCGAGACAACATGTCTTCTAAACCACTGATGATGATCCGTCGATCGGTGAATAGGACGATATTTTCAATTTTATTTAATGTTTATAGAATCATTAATTTTTAATATATATTTTTAACCAATTCTACCTCAATATGTCTAGTGGTACGATATCTTGTGTTAAATTACAAATTTATTAAATGTTTAGATTTTTAAAATTGAATTAATTATTTACTCATATGCTAATAGCTGCTAAATTATTTAAACTATATTCTACTTTCATATAATCTAATTTTTGTTTAATACTTCATACTTTATTAAATTGTTTTTTAACGGTGGGCTGTTTCTTTGGCAAAATCCCTTTCTTTTAAATTTTCTTTTCTAAAATGTTAATTAAAATATAAAATCTTTACCCATTATTGTTGTGTAATGTGAAACAATATAATATATTTCTTTCATGGATGTGACTTATGTATTTCTCATTTTATACTTATTTTTTTTATTTAATCACTATAATAGAATAAGAAATTCTTATGCAGAGAACCCAAGTCAAAGCAAACAAAGACATTTCTAGTTTTCAACTTCACAAAGAGCTTTGGTTGGTCTCTAATAAGGTATATGGCTAAAACATTTAAAGAGGTTAAAGAAATTCTCTGTTTTTATTCTATTGAAGGTTAAAATATTTACTAGAATTAGTGGGGAAAAACATGGTGGTAGGTATGGCTAAAACATTTAAAGAGGTTAAAATTTTCTTTTCTTTTTTTAATGTTCTTTATTTATTTGCTTTTAACCACCAACAAAATTTTATGGAATTTCGGAGATCTCCGATCCTTGGGCCAAGTTTAAAACCTTTTCCTTTTTCCTTTTTTTTCTTTTTTATAAGTATTGTAGACTATCCAAGGCCTTATATTTCATATGAATTATTGAATTTAAAATAAATATTTTATTCAACCATGTATATTTTGGTTTCTGCAAGCCAAAGTCAAATTGATTACATAGCATGACTAAATCATTTAAAGAGGTTTATATATATATATATATATATATATATATATATATATATATATATATATATATATATATATATATATATATATATATATATATATATATATATAATTCAATTTATTTGCTTTAATTAGCCCAAAATTTATAGAATCTCGGAGATTTCCAACTTCGGTCCAAGTTTAAACCCATTTTTTCTATTTTCTTTTATAAATATTGTAGAGACGAGGACCTTATATTTGAAATGAATTATTGAATTTAGAAAGAAAAATATTGCATTCAACTACATGCATTTTTTGGTTTGGCAAGCCAAAGTCAAATTACTTTATCATGTATATAACATGATTGTAATTAGTAAAATATTTTATTATCATTTATAAACCGACCTTTCTCTTCCTCAATTTGACACTCTTAGCTACTCTAAAATATGATGTACATAGTAATGGTGCCTAGGGTGATTCAAACTCAAGTTCTACACTTTGTCATACTGAAATTTTTAAGTATTAAATCATTAAGTCACGACACCAATATTACTTAAGTTCGCCCCAGAATCTTGGTTCTGTGATTGTCGGTAGAGACTCGGAATAGTCACTACAATTTGTGTTTTTTAGTGCAAACTCATATAAAGGTGGAACACTATAGGACTTTCGTCTTATATTGATAATAATAACACTCATGGAAACCTGACTAAATAATTATAATGTGATATATTGCGCTAGAAGCGGTAAGTGGTAGCAGACATATTCAAGCAGGAACCGTAATTGAGAATATCTTCAAAGGGCTCTTCTTCATTCAAATTATGCTCTAATCGTATGTTTTGGATTGTTGATTTGATTGATATTTATTTAACTTGTATTTCTTAAATTTTAATCAGAGGACAACTTATTAGAACATATAAGTTAAGTCTAATTAATTAAATGTAATTGTGTTTTATATAATAAATTATATTGTAAGTGAAATTAAATATGTTAATTAAGAATTTAAAAATTAATTTGAAAGTTAAAACTAATAGGAAAAGCATTTCAAAATAGGTTATGATAATGTTAAGATAGGTCTCATACGATAATAACACATGACTAGAATGATGTTGATAGGTTATCCATACTAACAGTTACGTATAATTCAACTTAATCCTGATTAATAAGATTTGAACCAATGATATTATGTTATCTATGTGATTAACAAGTCGTATTATATCAATTCTATTTTTATATGATTATTGAATGATTCATGGTTTAGTAGAATTTTTAATATTTTAAAATGATTAAATACTTGGAACCATATAGAGTTGTTATGATATTAGATCTAGTCAAGTAATTTGAATAGCTAGTTTTTTTCATTTTATGATTTTATTTTAACATTCGCTTTTTAATTATTTTGAAATTTTTCGGTCTACAAACCTAACTCATATTATGTAGCCGCTCAACGTTTAAATATGAATAGGAGGGGTCTCGCAGTTCTAATAGGGACAATTTACAACATTAAGTGTTTAATTGTTAAAAAATTATCCTAAAATTTTTTAAATTTGAATATCCTCGATCATTAAGCTATCTAAAATTAGAACTCCTTAATTAATTCATTTTAAAACTCCTAATGGAAGAAAAGCAAGCAAAGTAGATGGAAGTTAGTTTGAAACTCCTAATCATTGGAAAAACCATCAAAAATAGAAATTCTCAAAATATATATATTTCTTTACATTGGTTTTTGAATTATTTTCTATATATATATATATATATATATATATATATATATATATATATATATATATATATATATATATATATATATATAATTAAAATATTAAAGTATTTTCTTTCAAAACATTTTTTTTAAAAAGTTAATAAATGGATTTGAACCGCATCCTTGTTCATCCGTCTTGTCATTCTTGGTCTATCTTTTTTCTTCTTATTTTATGACAACGGTCTATTCTATTTATTTATTTAATTTAAATAAACCGTGGCGTGGGGTTAATGTGACTTAGCTCTCAATTCATCTTTTAAGTATATTTTCATAAGATATATTGATAATCCTAAAAATCATTTTCATCATTAATTTATGTCCAATAATACTTTTAAGTGTAAAACCTACTTTTCCCTTTAATTAAATCACCCTAAATTCCATCCAACCCCTTAAATCTTCAGAATAAAGCAGCTCGTGATCCTTATGAAAACGTATGACTCCAGTCTAGAGAAACCACGCTACCCTAAAGATTGTCAACTACTGGGACCCACACGTGATAGGGGAAACATAATATTGACGTGAACTGTGGAACTCATTTGCCACCTCTTACTCATACATGTGGGCTTCACAACATTCAATTCTCCTTTTTTTTTTTTGGTTTTTTAGTTATCTTTTTATCTTCCCCAGTTTTATATATTAAAATAAAATAAAATAAATCATAAATCACTAAATCTGTCTCCAAATTTTTTAAGTTATTTAAAATTAGAAATATTATTTTATAAAACTAATTATAAAAATAAAAATAGTTTATTATATTTTATCCCTTTATTTTTCTCATTTAATTCCTTCATATTAAAAAATGTAAGATATCTAAAAAAATCCTAAATTCAAGTCGAAATTGGGACAATTTACTATATTCTAACAACATATTTAGTTACCAAAAAAATTAATTATATTTTTATCCACTTAATTTTGTCATTTAATCTCTTGTATTAAAAAAATTCATAGTCTATTTTAAAATTTGTCAAATAGATTAACTCTTCCTGGTAATGATTTGAATACATTGATGATATTAGTTTAAAATTTCATCAAAATGTCTTTTTGATGAATGAGAATGAAACCATTTATAATAAAATTTAAAATAAAAGAAAATATATGGAAGAAATTTCGTTGATTAAGATTAGATATATTTAGTCAAAAACTTTTGAAAACTAAATAAATTTAACTGTTATTTCTCAAATTTATTAAATTTTTACATTTTATGCTTTCCTAATAATATTTATTTTTATATATTAGATAATACGAGGGGCTAAAAAAATAATAAATTTCATTTTGAAAGAATAATTATTAAATTTGGTCCAACCATTCAAGTGGGAGTCCTCATCCTGTCACATGTCACTCTCTCATTAAATTTTTCGATTCAATTCTCATCCTCTTATCCAAACTCGATTTCCATCCTCTTAAATTGTGACACATATCCCATATGGGTCTCACTTAGACTTTTGTTTGACTTATTTCTCCTTTTGACATATGACTTAATGTGAGTCATCCAATTAAGTGTCATATGTCACTTGCTACACTCGGTGCGACGATGCCTCGAAAAACATAAATTTCTGACTGTTTTAAAATTCGATGAAATTCGACGAGGTAACTAGATTTCGCGAGACAATTTAAACAGAAGTCCTCATCATCCGGCATCTAAAATTCAGGTTTTTCAAATCGAAATTACTGCTTTACCATTTTTAGAAAAAATTAGATTTTTCCTCGATTTTACAATTTTATTTATTTATTTAATTTAAATAAAACCGTGGGGTGGGACTAATGTGACTCAACTCAATTCTCTTTTAAGTATTTGTTCCATATGATATATTGATAATCCTAAAATCATTTTCATCATTTATGTCTAATAATACTTAAGTGTAAAACCTACTTCTTTCCATGTTCAATCTCACTATAGAAAAATATAAACAAAATCATATATAACAAAAATCTTTAACTTTTTAAAATTCATTAGTTCTCAAAATATAATTTTAAATTTATTTTCCTTTGAAATTTTTTTCTATTTTCTCTCTAGTTTTCTTTCATTTTATTTTTTTAATACCTTTTGGGTTCTATCTTTAATTTGCAATTAACCCAATTATTGATTTTGTGCTTTGTTATGAACGTTTTGCTTTAACTTTCTGAGGTCAAAGGTTAAGAGTCAAAATATTTCTATAACAAATCAAAAAGGAAAACTGGAACTTGAATTCCACATTATTCCATACGAAAATAAAGATATTTGTTACCAGACCAATAGCCTATTTTAAATGATAATTTTATTCCGCTAAATTCCCCCTTCCTTTTCCTCTTTCCTCCCATTTTCTTGGGAACCAAACAGAGCATTTAAGTCTAGCCACCTCATTGCTGCACTTATACCCATCTTAAAACCTTGGGTTTTAATATAATATATCTCTTCAATAGTAATGTTCATATATCATGTTCGGATGGTCCAACTTTCTATTAACCTAATCAATATGATATATATATATATATATATATATATATATATATATATATATATATATATATATATATATGTATATATATATATATGAAATATTTGGTTAAAAAACATAGAACAATCTTTTGGATTTATGAATCTAACATTTCTATGTTTTTTTGATAAATAACTCATTTTGGAATAATCCAATCTCATCAATCTTTTCATGATAGGTCGATCTAACCGGCGGCTACTACGACGCCGACGACAATGTGAAGTTCAACTTTCCAATGGCCTACACCACCACCATGCTGTCATGGGGAACCCTAGAATACGGGAAGCGAATGGGGCCCGAGATACAAAATGCCCGGGCCGCCATCCGCTGGGCTACAGACTACTTCATTAAGTGTGCGATCGCAACTCCCAACACTTTACTGCCGGGTCGTGATCCACTTTCACCGATCATAAGTGTTGGGAGCTACTTGAGGATTACGGACACAAATGAGCGCTACTCTGCCCGCAGTAAACCTGCCCTGACGTGGCTCGAGAGACCTGTACCGCATGGCGCCTACGCCCATGGTATTCCTAAGGTTGATCCGGCGATTCAAGGTTGTTGTTGGCGACTGCAAAGAAGGTGATGCAGTTTGCAATGCAGTACAAAGGGGCTTATAGTGACTCTCTTGCTCCTACTGTGCCCGTTTCACTGCTTCCATTCCTGCATAAGGTAAGTTTTCATTATTATATTTGTAGATGACAATGTCGTTTTTATGTATTTGTTTCGGTCAGAATGCATTGTATATAGTTAAACGAGTTTTTGGGTTTGATTTTTTTTTTCAATCTCAAGACAAGGATCTAAGATTGTCTATTCAAGTCATGCTACTCGTGAGCTACTTGTTGAGTCGAGTTTGAGTATCACAATACTCGAGTTGTTTGCTAGTTTAATCGAGTCGATTTCAAGTCAAACTGGAGTTGATTTCGAGTCCCGAATTTAAGTATAATTATTTATTAATATTTAGGTTTATTCGAGTTTATTTTGGCCAGCTTCAATAACTCAGACTATTTTTCGAGTTGAGTTTCGAACATATGAAAAAAGATCGATCGAATTTGAGCTATGAGTTTTTTAATCGACTTTACTTGATTCTATACCGACTCGACTCAATTACACCCCTAGACGAAGATGGGAATTGATTTAAATATATGGGGAGGGCAGGGATGGGGCCCCATTGCTATCCCTGCTCTCATTGATTAGTCCAGCGGATATTTGATTGTAAAATGAAAATATTTCAAACTTTATTTACAAAAAGAAAACAATGCACATGAACTAAAAATGGGCTGATTTTGCAATCACGAATATGCTGCAAAAAAGTTAAATAACAAAAACTGTTTACAAATTTGTAATTACCCAACCTACAAAACGTGGAAGCCAAATTTATTTACAAGTAATTTATATATATATATATATATATATATATATATATATATATATATATTATAAAATTAATAAAGAATAATTTGCCATATATTGTTTTTGTTTTGAGATGAGTTATTATGGGGAGAGCAAGAGGCTATGGAGAGCAACAAACGATGCTTCATACCTCAATTTCTTACAAACCCTAGGAGCCAACGATGCCACAGACATCTTCAGCTGGGACAACAAGCTCGCCGGCGCCAGAGTTCTGCTAGCAAGGGTATAAAATTAATATATATAAATAAATACATTAGAAATTACCAAAATATAATAATAAAAAAAGAAAAAAAATATTATTAATATTATTAGAAAATGTCAGATAGAAAATGAGCTTTGAATTGCGTATAACTTTGGTTGATAATGATAAGCGTTTTGAGTCATTCAAGCAACAAGCGGAGGACTTCATGTGTAGAATTATCCCTAATTCTCCTTCTTCCAGTACTAATTACACACAAGGTATATATAATCCCTTCATATTTCTATTTTTATAGGAAGCACTTGTTGTATGAAAACACTTTTTTAGAACTTTTATATACTGGTTTCAAAGTTTTTTTGCGACTTTTTGTTTTCGGTTAGACATTACGAGAAAATAGAAATATGAGGGGCTTTGGTTCCTTGTTCCTGTGATTTTAAAACGTTGCTTTTTAAAAACAATAGCATCAAAGAAAACAAACCATTTGGTTTCATTGCTTTATGTTTAAAAACACAAAAAACACTGTAAGCTCAAGAACAATAGCAGTTTTCAAATGACACCGAAGTTTCTGCTTTCAAAATATGTTCTCAAGAAAAATAAGCCCTAAGTGCCCAAGCTTAGCCTTTTATGTTTTTTAAATTGTTTTTTATTTTCAAAAGAAGAAACAAACAAAAACACATTTGATTTCGAAGTTTTTTTTTTTTTTTTTTTTGAAAAACATAGAAAAACACTAAATTAAAATAACAAAACAGTTTTAAAAACACTAAAATTACGTTTCTATGTTTTTAATAAATGTTCATAAACAAGCTTTCAAAACAAAACCAAAGAATCCAGAGTAGAATTGTGCAATATTTTGATTAGTAAAAATTCTAAAACTGGCTCAATACCACAAGCTAAACCCATTGGAAACAACCACATCCAATGGCAAATATTGACTTATTTTTATTTTTTAAATTATTTAAGACAATATTTTATTTTTATTTTTAATTTAAATATTGGAAATGATTTGATGGTATGAAAATGCAGGAGGGTTGAGGTTCGCTTAGCTGAGAGGTTCTATGCATGTGACATCAATAACATTCTACTCACCACATATGCAAAGTACAAGGCCGCCTAAACACATTCAATGCAGTGGAAACGTTAGAGTCGGCTCTTCACCTTAAGGAACCTTGCAAAGCAACAGGCATGTGCTTTTATTTTTATCTATCATCTCTAAATTCCCAAGTTTTATTTTTGTATTTGTTAAATTAATAATATATAAAATGTTATTACAACCTCAGGTGTAGCTAAATTGAAGATCTCTTAAGATTTCATATACTATCAATTCAATTTATCTTAGGCTCTGATTAAATCCTGAAAATACTAAAGAAAGAGTAAATAATGATAAAAAAATTGAAAGTAACAAAAATGGGTTTAAATTTAAAATATTAATTTATACGTTTACTAAACTCGTTTATTTGCTTTTCATTATATAAAATCAAATCTTAAATGTTTAAAATTCTTAATAATTTGATTATATTTTATTTTTTTGAGTGATTTTTCACTTTTAAACCAAACATTTAAATCCATTTTCCTTAAGAATTTTTTCCTTTTCTTAATACTTTCTAGGTTCCAACGGTCTTAAGGACCACAGAGGTTAACTCAGCTTATTAACTTTAGTTACGTGAATTAGTCGAGATATTTAAACAATGTGACCATATATATATACTCGACTAATTCCACGCGACTGCTTAACAATTGGGCCCCACGCCTCAGGCTCGCTTGAATCCATCTATATATATAATTTTGGCCAGATCTAATAATAAAATTTTAATATATTATAGAAGATGGGGATTAATAAACATGACAAAAATGACAATACAAGATATCCTGAAAAATTGTATTCAATCGTTGTCCAAATTCTAATATATTTATTTATTTATTCAGATTTAACATTTTATCGATTTTTATTAAAACCTCGCTTTTTTTTTTTTTTCAAAGGATCATGATTGGGAGAATCCATTGAAGATGTCTTAGCGGTGGTTCGGGGCAAACTTTCCCAAAGAGAATCCACCGCAGGTTCCTCTATTCCATCCAAGGCCGGGCCATCCTCGAGCCTTTGGTCAGGATAATGGATTCCGCCTCTTTCTCTTACACCCAAACCCTAACCCTAACACCCTTATCTGTGAGCTATTTGCCTGAGGTCCGAACTGTAACGACCTGGGATTCCCTGACGACCGACGACATGCGTATCTGAGTCTCGTAACTTATATCAATGTCGCCATTGTAGACCTCTAGCTTACTTGGTCGAGCTACTCTAGTTGATGATATAATATGCCTAGAAATATTAGGAACTCAAATGTAATATATATGTTTGTGATTTCATCTTATAAAAGTAATTAGCAAGAAAGATTGGTGGAGTCAAAGGTATATCAAAGCTATTTCTCATGAAAAATTCTTTTTCACGTATGCACCACCATCAAAATTTGGGATAAGGTGTACAAATACCCCGGAATATCTCACTGTCTACGAACTTTTTCATCCCAAAGATACCCCTCGACATTTACTCGTGAAGCTGGACCCATGCCCATCATGTTAAAAAAAAAGTCACAACTGCTAGAAGCTCACTCTGTAAGAGGGTTTCAACAAAAGGTTAATCAGTGTTTTTCCATCCGGGTGATCTTTGATCTCTTTTTTTAATGGCATGGACATGATTGAGCTATAAGAGTAAACGTTAGAGATATATTGGGACCGGAAAAAAGTTTAAGAGCAAGACATACTTTCAAAACTCGAGGGCATTTGTGCATCTTATCCCATCAAATTTCCAAATGGTAAAACCACAGTCTAACTGAGAGTGGGCTTTTCCAGCACCAGATTTATTCTCCTTTTCTAGTACTTTCTGTGCTTCAAATGGAGACTCTAGATAGACCTCAGAAAGGATCAAGGACATTGGCTTTTAAGTAGGGAAGGATCAAGGATATTAGTATTCAAGTAGGGAAGCCATGCTAAAAAACAAGAGCCCTTTGTGGCAACCCTACTAGTCAAAAGAAAAAAAAAATGTATAAGCAGAAAAATTTTAAGTTAAATCTTTTACAATCTTAAAAAGTTGCCAAGAATAGCATATGATGTATAAGAAGGAGATAAGATGTACAAATGCCCGAGGTTTTCGTGTATGTCCCACTCTACCCTGCAACTATTTTTATACTAAGATACCCTGAAGTTGGCATTGTGTTTTCATCATCCCTCCCATTAGAAAAGGGCATATATAGAAAATTGTTCATTTAAACAGCCAATAAACATTTGGCACATGTTAGAGTTTTCTGCTTGATTATAACTTTTTTAATAGGAAGAGCATGAGTGAACCACAATAATATACATCAAGGTTTTTTAGGACAAAAAAAAGTTCCATGACAAATTGGGACATACGCAAATACCTCTAGGGTAGGGTATATGTGTACCTTATCCCTTAAGAAGAAGATGCATATGACTAATAAGGACAAGGTCTTGTTTGAATTGTCTGTCCTTTAATGTTAAAATATGTTTTGTTCTCCCTTGGGGTCTATTGTTAGTATCAAATGGGTATTTTCTATTGCTACCTTAGAACGCTCTAATTGTCGTGCACTTAAATCCCATATGCCGATTCCTACTTTCTGAAGTCGTAATTCTAATTGTTTTGTATTTAATAGAGATTCCTTCATACTTTGATTCAATAATTCATATTTAAATTTCTATTAAATTTATTTAATAACTTAAATTAACTTCAAATCAAATTTGACTTAAAATTCATTATTCAATTATTATTTTTAATTTTAATTTTTAAAAGACGAATTTTACAAATCACTAAACTAATAAAACCCCATAAATTCTAACTAAAATATATCCTAATTTTTAAGCTTATTGATGTTCTCATTTTTATTTTAATATAATCTGTCCCATTTTTATAACATATTTATCCTCATAATTTTATTTAATAAATCTATTCATCCTCATGGGCTATTCCTTCCACATTGGTTTGATATTATCCACTTTTGACCTAAACTCTCATGGTTTTGTTTTTGTTTTTAGGCTTTTCCCTCAAAAAGTCTCGTCCCAATTGAATGTTATTCATGATTATAAACTCATAAATCTTCACATTCCTAATCGATGTGAGATCCCCTCAAACAAAGTCCTATCAAGCCTCCCCTCAAACAAAGATTTTTCTTGTCTTCATTGCGTTTGGGCACACAAGCTTTACATGAAGTACCACATGCTAGGAGCTCATTACATCTTTTTGTAAGATATCCACCAAGACCGTTAAGACTAAAATCGACTCTGATACCATTTTGTTGGATGAGAAGCCTAAAAACAAAACTACGAGGGTCTTATGCCCAAAGTGGAATACTCATCCAAAGATGATTCAACTACCATCAGACTTTCTCCAAAATATCGACATAAGAAAAACAAGATTCTGTAACTATGAGTTAACTGTGGCAGGTTTAGAAAGAGGCCAATCCAACACTAAACACTTCCAAACTGTTAGTTAGATTCAAGCAAATGTAGGAATTATAGAGATTGTTCTGCCACAGATATAACAGAGAACAGAGAAATACGTAGGAGGGAATCCTCGTACAAGATGTCAACTAATATTGATTCCACTGTTGAAGGATAAGAAAACATGGCCCGATCAGGCCAAGCCAACACTAAACATTTCCAAATTCCCAAGAGTTAGATTGAATAAAAATAGAAGGAAAATGGACATTTTCTTGTCATGCAAATGTAGAGCATTAATTACACTACCATTTTTCATAATCATTTATTTAGTTTAGTATAACTGCAGTACAACATAATTATAACTCAGACCAAACACTGTTGAGATAGAGTTCACCACTGGATGGCCAATAGACCAAAATCAGAAATGATTGGGACAATTTTTGTGCCATATAAGATATTGTCAAGATCAGACAGAAAAGAGGTACAATGGTTGTAGTGGCATGAGTTAACAAACAGGCCTTAAGATTTAGACAGAAAAAGAGAAAAGTGGAAGGAAGACTACTTTGTTTCATACCCAAATTATATCATAGAGAAATGAGGTACAAAGTTGTAGTGGCATGAGTTTAACATAAGGAAACCAATTTCTTAGGAAGTTGAATAAGATTCGCACAGAAAAGGAGAAAAGTGGAAGGAAGACTATTTAGGATTTCCTTCTTTGCTCGGGTTCTTTGTTTTTAAACTGCTTACGTTTCTCAAAAACAAAGGAGAACAAGTGAAACAGTAAACACATTTGGTCTTCGCTTGTTTTGCTGCGAAAAAACACAATAAACACAAATAACAAGAAGAGTTTTCAGAGAACACCAAAAAGAAGAGTTTTCAGAGAACACCATTTTGGTGTTCTTTGCGTTTTCAAAAATTGTTTTCAAGAACAGTTTTCAAAAACAGAAACCAAACAGGCCCTTACTATCATCCCCAAATTATATCAGACAGGATTGAGGTACAATGGTAGTAGTGGCATGAGTTAACATAAGGAAACCAATTTGTTAGGAAGTTGAATAAGATTCAGAAATAAAACGAGAAAAGTGGAAGAAAGACTATTTAGTTTCATCCCCAACATCAAAATTATCAGGTTTAAACAACCGACTTGGTAACAGCATCAAAAATCAACTCGATAAATGACCTGGTAAGTGATCCTAATGCAAACCCAAAGCCATATATATATCATCACTCATCTCTAACTCATGTACATTCACACTTTAATCTGAGGATCTTGTTTTGTAGAGTAGAGTAGGTCCAACATTTAAAAACAAAATACTCTTAGATAGTTCCATGACAAGAATTATAGATGTTCCATCCCTATCTGGCAACTGTTGCTAGAAACAAGTTTTTTTCCCTAAATAAAAAAAAAAACAAGGAAAAACACACATATTTGACAATCAATAAGAAAATAGATTGTTGCCATAAAACAAGAAGCACAATATTTATAGCTAACTTTAGTTGTTTTTACCATTTTTCACTGGTTTCCTAGTGATTATCTTTAAAAAGTAATTATCAAAATATAAAAATTCTGATAAAAAAGAAAGCACTCTGAGAATAATAAATGGTTTCCAAAACATATTTAAAAACATTAAATATATACAAAGATATTTCCAGTTTAAACAGACTTTTTTCTATATACAATTAGGGGAATAGTTTTCAAACATTTGTTCTGCATATCGAGAACTTTTTAAAAATATTGTCAAAAACCATACTTTTAGAATTGTTTTGTAGAACACTTCAAACAGTGCCTTCATTTCCTTTGTTTTGTCAAAAATATAATTCAAACGAATTAATTAAATTTAATTATCTTATTTTTAAATTCCTTCTAATTTGTTATTAAAATATGGAAATCAAAAGTATTGCATGGTAATTAAATACCAGATATATGTTTCAAAAGAAATTATTAATATTTTTAAACAAAAAGTAATTAAGCATGTATAATTCTTCGATACAAAGTAAATCAAATATACATATATTTTCAAACTATACATAATTTTTTTTAATATCACACACATACAAGCACAAATTTTTTCAACAAAACAATGTATGTATTATTATTTTTCAATTATTTTTTAAGTTTTCTTAATATTTTTATAAGTTTTTATCCATTTTCATCCAGTTTATACGTGTTATTTTAAAATCTATGTTGATATTTCCTGATACATCACAACAGATTCATAGAAATCAAGTATTGATACATCCACAAAACCAACATTTTTGTCCCTAACTGAGTAGAGTTCTACATGAGGAATGTGTAGGGTTCTTCTAGACACAACCACTCATAAAATAGATACATCCATAATACAAAAGTGAACATAATACAAAAGCATTTAAGATATTGAAGGCTTCAAGCATTTCAAATGAGTAAAATACGAAAAATCGGTTCAAAAGTCTAACCATGCTAAGCATAGTACAATAACAAAACAAGAACACCTAATTAGCATGATTAACTACATGCAAAAACTAATGGCTAGTCATTTATCACTAACCTTGCAGATTACGTAACAGGCATCTTACTTGAATCGCTCTATTGTATAAAAGATCATAGCAGAGAGTTCCTCCCTAATCAATATGAGATAGTTAGTAAGAGGGATAAGTTATTGGGTTACTTGAATCATGGTATCTTGACCTAGAGCGGCTAATGCTATCCAATGTTGCCCCCAAAACTCTTCGACCGTAGTCATAACTGTTGCCATCAAGTTGTGAACTATACCTATTAGGTTGGTGTAATGCATCAGAGGATGTTGGCACTGACAAAAATAACAGGAAGTTCAGCATTGTGTGAGCAAAGAACCAACATTGTGAGTGGCTCTACAGTGTGCTATTTAAAAGATATACAAAATAAAAAAATAAAAAATTAAAGAAGGATATATCATATTGTAAAATTTACTGGGTGGAGCGTTAATCTGGTAAGGCGTTCTTAACCCCATGGAGTGTTGAGAATTTTCCATTTTGTTAAATGGTACGGGATGAGGTATTGGTTCAAGGGATGAATTTGATGTGGGAGTGATTGCTGCTGACGAGGGCTTATCTTGCCCAGAAATCTGTTTTGAAGAGTTCATTTGTCATTATCTAGATCCTCATGTAGTCAAAATTATTCAAAATTAGTTTTTCAAAAATACTTTCAGCAGTCTTAATTTTCTACTTTCTTATTAATTTGATTGCAGGCCAAACCAATTCAAATAATCTTCGTCCTGAACATCATCTTCAATTAATTATCGTATTGTTTAGACTAGGCTTTGGTGAGAGTACATCTTTATCTAGACCTATTTTCTATAATCTCTCTCTCCTCTCTCTCTGTCCTCTCTTTTCTCTCTCTCTCTTAAAATCACATATGCACACTGGAATTAGACATCCCTATTGGTGTTGTTAATCAATGGTAATATTCTTAGTCAAGATAGCAACAGATTCAACAACCTCAACAATGAAAACTAAGGACAACAAAGATTCAAACCGAAATTTTCTCAAAACTGATCAAACAACACATCGATGTTCGCCGTCTTTATTGAATATATCCTACTCTGTTAAAAAGAATTTTAGCTTCACCAGGCTCTGACTTCAACGCACTCGACTTCATCAGCTATAATAGATTATACTTGCTGGCTGAACGCAAGTAAAAGGGAGAACAAGAGTTGAGATGACGCCAGGCGTTCAAGAAACCGACTTTCAATGTTTTCTTCCGAGCAACATACGGCCAAAAGTTGTCATTTTATGTGACTGTGCCAAAATTACCGCCCTTGTTGAAGCATGCTGTGATAAGATTATACCATATCCATCGCCGTATGAGTCCATCCCTTCTCCCATGAGCTGCCAAACAAGGCTGCCGCCAATCCCTTCTCCGGTCCGCTCAAACTTGTTCATGCTTTCATAGACCGTGATCAAGTACTGATCCCTTGCACCCAAGCGGTGTCCTGAATCTTTGTTTGATTTTCCGAATTCAGCTAAGACCAGTGGCTTTTCCAGTACGCCTGTTGAACTGGAGTGAGCACAACCCAATCTTTGCATAAAGGCCATTTGAGCAGAATCGTTTTGTCCTGATTGCCTACAATAACATAATCTTCAATCAAATATAGCACATGAATTGAAATCGATTGTTTATCCTACTTGAATGATAAAGCCTCAATCCCACACGTCGCATTACGGAGCAACCCGAAGACCAAGCCCGAGCCCAAATCCCATGGCATCGACCCAATACCCATTAGATACACATCAGACATATGAGCTAAGAAGCGAATACATTATTCTCACATCGGGCACAAAACTCTAGCCTTACTCCAAACGGATAGACTTGATCACCCTGGAAGCTACAAAAGAATCAATCGACAAGAATGAAGACACGCGATCAGGATTTTGCTGTGTCTTTAACTCCACACACCATTCTACTCATGACGGGGTCACATTAAAGATTACGAACCAATTAGCAGCTCCATGTAAAGACCCATAAGTGTATAAATTGATAAGCTTGTAATCTTAAAAGATTGACAATTCTTTTTGGAGCAATTAGAGAGAAATATAAATTCTTTGGAAAGTTCCAACCTTTCCACTACTCATATGGCATGTTATTAACATATGATCCAAATGTTTTCGGGTTTTTATTTGAACTAACTTGGAGTATTAGGTAATGAATTGAAGCATATATACCAAATATCAGGATATGCATGTATGGTGGTAAAGTCTATCTCTTTGATGAGATTGTTGGTGATGAAATCAGTTCCAACTTGGTAACCAGGATTGTTGACCTTCTTTTCAGGCATGGAGTCGCCGTAGAATCCTTCCATGCCTATTTCAAGCAAGTGCTTGTTGTCCAAGGATTTCACAAAACTTGCCATTTCTTGAACCCAACCCTGTCAATTAATATTTGAGTGTATTTAGTTTAACACTCAGTTTATTTCCTGCTTATATATAATATATAAATATTTGATTAAAAAACCTCTAATAACTCAACATGGCAAATCTAACCCTTTCAATATTTTTTTCATGAAAAATAACTCATTTTGGATAAAAATGCTTATGTTATTTTTTGTATTTACTTACGACTTTGAAAAAGAGGGTTATTTACAAAATAAAATAAATAAAATGTTAATAAAAAATATATTACTTGTCAAAAAAATTAATTTCTAAGAGTGAGATATATCCGAAATTTAGTTTTTAAACAGTCTTTTTATCAAATCACCCTATATAATATCTATGAGTATCAAAGCTTACGTTAACCATTCTTCCCGAGGAATCAGCTGGGCAACGAGGCTCATTCATGAGCTCCCACGCCATGATCGTAGGATCATCTTTGTATGCAATTTTAGTGACGGTGTTCAACCTGGTAGTAACTTTCAAGCATCCACATAGTTTTAGGAAAAAAATCGAATTATTTCACTTTTACAAAACAAATTATATTTGCATGAAAATAATTTTACCATTTTTTTTCTGCTACCTTAACATGGTTTGGTGAATACTCTTCATTGGTTGGGCTTTGTGTAGAAATCATCCTCTTCCATTAACACATTCACCTCGTACATTTCGAGCCCATTCAACATACTGCGGACGGCCTCCATATAGTCTTTGAAATTATTCACAAAACTCAGAATCAAGCGAATTCCATTTCGACTTGCCTCCGAAATCACAAAATCCAGTGCCTAAATTCCATTATGTACGTACAATCAGCCTTCATCTTATAATAACAGTGACTACAAATAAATTACAGCATTAATTTAAGTGTGTTAAACAGGGAACCAAGACAACGTAATGCATAAAAAATGTATCCTTAAGCAGAAAATTCTTCTGTACTAGTATATATATAGTAATGCAAGAAGCTATTACATTAATCAATAAAATCTTATTTCATTAGGCTAACATTTCAAGTCTGTCAATACATGACCCTCCTGAACTAAATTTCTGCATATAAACATAATTCTTCCTATTTTTTATACCTGAAAGACACGTTCATCGTAGACACCGGGAGATATCTGCAGCGCTCTATCGCCTCCGTCACTAAAAGCCCCAGTTCGACACACCGATAAGCCGGCACCGGCAGCCTCCTGAAACGTGTTCGAGACCTTATGCCTCTCACTAGGCTCAGCTGCAACATGCATCATCCAGTATGAATTGAAACCATTGAAAACAAAATCCGACCCATGAACTACAAACCGAGTTCCCTCTGTTCTAACAAACCGGCCATGAGAATGAACCCTAGCTTGACAAACAAGAGCCAGTAGAGTGATCAAAACTCCGACAGCATAGCCAACCCTATGGGAAAGAGACATTTTATCTAAATGAAAAAGCATTGGTGGAATTCAAGGAAAGCTGTGGTATATGAATGATTTCATGGGGCAACTACTTATACGCCATTTAAGATAAGGAAATATGCTAAAAATAGAAAGTCCCAGAATTAAAAATAAAAAGTAGGTTTTGGGATCTTCAAGGGTCAAAGCCAGGCTTTTGCTAAAATAGCAAAATTAAGTTATAAAATAAGAAGGAGCAGAGAGGAAGGTAGTTGATTGAAAGGTCGTCAGTTACTCCCACATTCTTATCTACCAACTCCAAATTCTTATTTTTTATTTGGCTTTTATCTCCACTTTCTAAGGATGTTTAATCCGTCGCAAAAAACAGTTTTATGTTTTTTTACAACCAACAATTAGAAAGAAAAAAAGATTTTCAAATTCAAAAACATATGTTTCGTAAAAACATATTTGAATCATTTCCAATTCTTTTTATTTAGTTTTTAAGAATATTTGACCACTTTGTTTAAAAAAGAAAAAAAAAAAAAGAATATTTGACCACTTTAAGAAATAATTCTACAATTATAAATAGGCGCAGACCCAAGAAATAAAATCAATGGGCAAAATTGTTGGGTTATCCCACATCGATCGTAGGCGGTCACATGCAGCTTTATAAGATTATAAAATCTTATCTGTTAGTCACTGACAAGGCGCCAAAATCACCTAACACCTGTGATCGTGCTCGTGCTATCAACATGTTTCTCTACCAACTAAGAAACCAGTTGTCGCTCTTCGACCCAAGGTCCGATGTGTGAGGAGAGATTGTCGTATTATCCCATTACTCCAAGTGCTAAGGTCAGCGCTGAGTTTATAGTCATGGCGAAAACCTAATCTCACGTAGCCAAATGTGATCGAGAAGTGTTCTTCCAAGATTACCTAAACGTAATTATTTTTAGGAGCATTATTAAAGCCGCAGTTATGAATGTACTTAATTATAAGAGTTTTCCTCCGAACTAAAGTTTCAAAGTTCAAATCTTATTAAAAGCATTTTTTTTAAATTTAAGGGTTTTTTTTTCAAAATTTTAGAGAGGCATTTAAGGGTTTATTAAAGATCACCAACATTCTCCAGATAGGAAATTGCGCTATCAAACAAAGTCTCGACCAACGGAAGAACTGCGTTGTCGCCCTTCAACCCAAGGCTCGATACTATGAGAAAAGATTGTCGTATTATCCCACATCGATTATGAATTGACGGGCCATACGAGTTTATAAGCGCGGTTAAAAACCTCATCTCACGAAACACTGTATTGAGAAGGCCCAAGATTACCTAACAAAAATTATTTTTAGGGCATTATTAAAGGCAAAGTTAGTAATGTAGCCTAGCTATTAAGTAGTTTTCTCCGAACTAAAGTTTTAAAGTTCAAATCTTACCCTCCTAGGCTATATATGAATCCATCCTTGATGACTATAAAGATGGATTAAAAATAAATCACTGCATATAAAAATCTTTCTAAAAGAATTTTTTTTAAATTATTCCTTAAAACACTTTGGAAACCAAACCCCTACAATCGCGTGAATGATGCATAGACCATGCCAGGTGTCAGCATACAAGAGGTTGATTGGGATGAGGAAGTATAGGTACGTATGCTCCCATGCATTCGCTAGATGGTGATCTCATGTCACCTACCCCTTCCTTACCCTTTTACCATTTGACTTCAACATTATTACTATTTTTTTGTCATTTCAAATCATTTATTAAAAATATTTTTATAATTATTAAAAAAATAATGATAAGACCTCAAATTCAATCAAAGAGTCTAACTCAAAAGATAGACATAATGGGTGAGAGATCCTCTTAAGGTTAAGTACTACTCCATACTCTTCAGACAACCAACGCGGCATCATATCATTCCACATCTCTCGAGTAAATCCTGACTTCACAACCAGATTCACTTCAATGGCCTCACATTCGGCAGTAATTCATTCCGAATCCACTTTTGAGGCACCGGATAGCCCTCTTCCAGGTAAACTCTCTCCCCACGCACCGACTTCAAATTTAACGAGATCAATTATAAGGTCTTAAGCTCAACTCCAGCCCCCAACTCAAAAGATTAACCCGATGTATGTGGTAACCTTTCAAGCTTTAGCATCACCTATACTTTCAGATTTAAATCGATGCGACAAGACATATGATGTTCGTGATCGATGAACAGAAGGAGAAAAAATGAATAATAAAATCAATATATATATTTTTCTTATTCAATAAAAAAAATGAAATAATATATATAATTATAATGTCTTAAAAAGTAGAGGACAAAGAAAAATCCTAATAGATAACATCTTGATTCTTATCTAATTCAAAGAGGGACTATAGTACTTATCTATATAAACTCCTAGGTTGATATGTCTCATTTCCCTAATCCATAGTGACTGCATCTGTCATCAAATTTTGATAATGGATGATGAAAGTTGATTTAATAGATAGAACAACAATTCAAATTGGTCTTTTCTTTCTAAAAGAATTAAGAAATATTTGTGAAAGTTTATGACATGCTTCCTTCCTATTATATTCCATATTTAATATAATTATTCTGAAAATCTTAATAAATTGCATAATTGGAAATATGCTCCACCAATTAGATTGAGTTCAACGGGAATAAATTGGGGTCTTATTTTATGTTGATCCTAGAAAACTTTTTAGATTTAAAATATTTTTAGAAAAATATTAGCATTTACAAACTTTAGAAAACTCTTTTAAATTGTGAAAATTATTCTAATGATATTATTGAAAATGACTTATATGATTTCCGGAGAAACACTTTATTAGTGATTTTTCTTAAAAATGCTTCTAAAAAGAACTTTTACTTAAAATACTTTGAATAGAACTATTTATAAATGGGCTCTAAGAAGGTCTCAATCGATTTTTGTTTTTCTCAATTTGAGTAATTTTCATAGTTGGATATAGAACATGTTATTTTTAAAAATATTTAAAAACAAATATCAAATATTAAAAAATATATATCTTTTTTTTCTTTTTAAAATTCTTATACAGATTATCAAACATGAGCATTTGTGATATAGTCGTTAGATTTATCCTCATTTCTAAGATAAGCATATTATCGTATCTTTTCAACCTAAATTCATAAAGATTCCTAGACAGGACTCAGGAGCTATGAAAAAAATATACCAAAAATCCCATAAGGATTTGGTCTTCTGTGCACAAAAATACGGGAAAAAATTATCAAGAAAATAACTAAAAAAATTAAGTAAAGATCAAATTTGATAATTTTTAATGCATCAAAAGAAGTAGAATCATTCATTTCTATTTTTTATAGATCTGATTCGGGCTGGATCAGGTTACTCCCTGAACCATTGGTCATCCAACTGGAATTACAAAAAGTACTGTGTCCCAAGCTCACCAAACATCAGTTGCTTGGGTTAATTCATCCAAGTTGTAGATACCATGTAGAGTTGCAAACGAGGTTTCGTGCTCAATTCGACCTACTTTTATTCAAGATCCGACTAAATTTCGCTTGGCTCGGTCCAATGCAAACTTCGAGATAAAATGAGGCAAATATTAAAAAATTAAAATAATAATAATTTACACTTTATTTTTTCAAAATTAAAGTTTCAATAAATACTTATAAGCTTTATTTTTATGTTTTTAAAAGATTATATTATTAAATCATTTCTAGCTATATTTATTATTTTATTTTAAATTATTTTTCATGGCCATGTTATTTTATTTTTATTAAAAAAAAATCATTATTTAAAATCATTATAATTAATATTCTTTTTCCTTTAAATATCAATTTTATATTTTTCATATTATAAAAGCAAATATTTTTAACAACTTAAAATTATTATGTAGTCATTAAAAAAAAAATAAATAAATAAATGAGCAAATCGGGCTGGGTCGCCCATCCAATCAAAGTGGTTACACTTATTCGAGTTTGTGCCATCAGATTCAGCTTTGGGCCAACACTTTTCCAAAAGTGCCCTAAGTTTGCAAAGAAGCTGCACACTGACAAAGCCACTCCATATTCCACCCTCCGGGCGACGAGTATGTGCCAAGCTGTTTGTGAATTAAAATACTATGTGAAAAATTTTAGAATTTAACTACAGATAAAAAGATATTTAAATTTCTAATAATGAAAAAAGTAGTAATTTGGTCTAATTATTGGAATAATACATAGCAGATGTAAATATAGTACATACGAAATGGAGATAAAATTATTTAATATAATCTATTGCGAAAAATTAGTGAAATTAAATATATTCAATCTTTTTGGATTCATTGAATTTCTTACTTTTAATAAATAAATAAAATATATAATTTTTATATAAAATATAAAACTCTTCTTATAAGATGTATTAAAGGATTCATGTTTTGAAGTAGTAATTTTTCTTCTTTTGTTTAACAAGGTAAGATTTTAAGACTTCTTGTATTTTATATAATAACTATCATTATTTTATATTCTTAAAAGTATCCAAACAAAACTTTAGCTATTGTAAATAATATAATATTATTAATTGATTAATTGCTTGGTCTTTTTAAGAGAACTGGGCTAAGAAGTGGGACAAAGGCCAGATTTTTGGGCCAATAGTTGATGGGCCCAATACACTCTGTTCCCTTTGGGCCAAATATTGATTGATGTCTGTATATACACTTCATAACAAATTATGTGATATTTATTCATTGAAGAAATGGAGATGACAAGAAATTAGGTTGGAAAATTGATGGATCGTGAATGACGATACGAACTCGATACTAATTTTTGCAGACGGTCGAGAGAATCGTTAAGTCAAATTGCTAATCCGTATAAAGCTCGATTTTAATAAACTGAGTTATATTCTCAATCCACATAACACAAATTCGACTATATTTATATTTATTTAATTATTATATTAATTAATATTTAACCTAGATTAACTCATTATATATATATTAGTTATGTTAAATATTGGTGAATTAATTATAATTTATATTATTTTAAATTGCCAAATTAATAAACGGGTTATATGTGTCGTATCGTATCACCCGATAATTAATTTGGTCATGTTTAAATTTGTTATTTTAAACCTATTTATTATTCGTATCGTGTTCGGATTTGCAAATATTATAAGAAACTGCATCACTTGGATTTGAAAATTGAGGTAGTCATAGCCCACCTTAAAAACAGCCTTTACTTGAATTTCTTAAATCCAAGGAGTACCTTCAAAAATATGTTCATGCTCAAATTGAATTTATAATTTTGCTTGAATTTAAGAGGGAAAATATATTTAAAATAAAATCAAATTTATAAAATCAAATGTACAGGAACAAAACAAAGGTAGTGCTTTCAACAGTATTATATTAGTTATTTCCAATTGTCATTACAATTTTTCTAGGTTGTTGTTTTAAAATATATTATAACAATGTAGAAAAATAACTATAAATATAACATCACAAAAAATATTAATCTTTTATTTTACAAGTCATTGTACAATATTTTTCAAAAGAATTTTCTGGAAAGAGTCTAAGATTTGTTTGCTTTCTTTACTTTAAAACTGATAATGCTTTTAAAATAAAAGAGAATAAGAAAAAAAAAAGGAAAATATGTTTGGTTTTAGATTATTTTTCTAGAAGTCTAAAAACACTAAATTTAAAGAACAAATAAGAGTTTTTAGAGAACACCTTTTGTTATATTCTTTATGTTTTCAATTCTCAAAAATAGTTTAAAAAAACAGGAACTAAATAGGCTCTTAGTTTTCTACTTTCTTAATTTGATTCCAAGCCAAAACCAATCCAAATCATCTTCATGAACATTATTCTTCACTAATTATTACATTTTATAATTTTATTTTTGTAATATACATTCTTATCTAGACCTGTTTTTCCATGATCTCTCTCTCTCTTAAAATCACTTATGTAATACATTCTTATCTTCAAATAAGGTTGGTAATATTCTTAGTTAAGATAGTGACGGATTCAACAACTCCAACAATGAAAATTAAGGACAACAAAGATTCAAACTGAAAATTCTTTTTTAAAATTCATCAAACAGCATAAATCAGACTGCCAACCTTAATGAATATATCCATCACCTGCACAAGAATTTAACTTTACCAGGCTCCTAATTTCAACTCACTTTTACTGCTCTAGGGACAAAATAGATTATAAATTGTTTTGATGTACCCAAAGAAACAAAAGAAACAAAAAACCAAATGATATAAAGATATTCGTTCTATTTTTTAAAATTATTCTGCACGCCAAACACTGAAATAACATCATTTGCATTTTCTAAAACCGTTTTCCATTTAGTATTTTATGCAATATAGATTTTCCAAAAAACTAAAAAGAAAAACAAAGGTGTTCGTTTTCTTTGTTCACCTTGTTTATACAAAAAACAATTTTTCAAAACTATAACCAAAACAACTCATATGGGATTTGAAAATTGTTTAAAACCACATCACGACATGTACCCAATTCTAAGTGAATATATAGAGAAACCTTCCTATTATTAGTCTTAATGAGATGGTGCGGGGTTATAAAAATATTACCGCAGATTTGAAACACCTGCGGTTTCTGACCTCAACTTATCATCCTCCGAAAAGACTCGAAAATAAACCCAAATTTCAATGTGAGGGGGAGTATTGAGAGTTCCACATCAGTTGGACACGATCCAATCAAACGAATATATATGCATAACCTTCCTATTATGCATCTTTTACGAGCGAAAGTTATGCTCTAAAATATTAAATACGACATGGTGAGTTTCATAAAGTGCTTGATGACCATGAAAGAAAAGAAAAAACTCAACCTCATTGTGAGGGGGAGTGTTGGAAGTCTCACATTGATTGGACATGATCCAAACCTTCCTAGTGCTATAAAAAGATGAAAGAGGTTCTAAACATATTAACAAAAATTAATCCATCCTTCCAACAGAACAGACCATGACTAAAAAGGAGAACAAGAGTTGAGATGACGCCATAGAATCCTTCCATGCCTATTTCAAGCAAGTGTTTTTTGTCCAAAGATTTCACAAAACTTGCCATTTCTTGAACCCAACCCTGTCATTTGAGTTTAATACTCAGTTCATTTCCTGGTTATATGTAATAGAAATATTTGATTAAAAAACTTCGAATTACTCAAATAGTATGTAAATCTAATCATTTTCATTTTTTTCTCGAAAAATAACTCATTTCGGATGAAAATACCTGCATTGTTTAATTAAAAAAAACAATAAGGATTTTTTTATCATAATGATGTAAAAATTAATAAAGGGTCAGATTTTGGAAATCTAGTTTATCTTTTAATCAAATCACATTAATAACATATGTGAATCAAAGCTTACGTTAACCATTCTTCCAGAGTAATCAGCTTGGCAACGAGGCTCATTCATCAGCTCCCATGCCATGATCGTTGGATCATCTTTGTATGCGATTCTAGTGATGGAGTTCATCCTAGTAATAACTTTCTGCCATCCATCAAGTGATTAAGTTAGATAATTAAATTGAATCGTTTAATTCACTTACAAAGCAGAGCATGTTTGCATGAACAATAATGTGCTGATTATCACACCTTAACATGGTTTTTGTAATACTTTTTCACTGTTGGATTTGTGTAGAAATCATCTTCTCCATTAACATTAACTCCTCCATTCCTTATTCATTCAACATACTGTGGACGGATTTCCAAAGTCTTTGTAGTTATTCACAAAACTTAGAATCAAGCGAATCCCATGTCGTCTTGCCTTCGAAATCACAAAATCCAGAGCCTGAATTCCATTAATATGTACAATCATCTTCCTTTTTACAATAACATAGCATTAATTTTTAGGGGGAATTATGTTTACATGCACTAGTATATATAGTAATTTAACATCCTTACCATGCAAGAAAAGTGTTAGGTTACTGTATTATTGCATGTTGGAAAAAAATTTCTAATTAAAGATTATAAAAAATTGTATCGATTAAGTAGAAAATTCTTCCAACATGCACTAATATATATAGTAATTTAACATCCTTACTATGCAAGAAAAGTGTTAGGTTACTGTATTAGTGCAAGAAATTTTTTAATTAAAGATATATAAAATTGTATTCCATAGAGAATCTTTCACATGCACTAGTATATAAAGTAATTTAACATCCTTACTATGCAAGAAAAGTGTTAGTTTACTGTAACCAGGGGCATGAAATTTTGTTTTCACGTCATATTGAAGGGGATCCAAATGCAAGAACTATATTTTTTTTCCCTATTGAAATATTGTAAAACGTATCTTAATTAATCTTGCCCCATTGAAGCTGAATCATGGCTCCGCCACTATTGTATTAGTACTTGCATGTTGGAAGAAATTTTCTAATTAAGGATACATTTTTTATATAGACTGTTGTCTTGTGTTCACTTTTCTACCTTTGACTTCACTACCATGTGTATAAACATAATTCTTCCTATTTTTTATACCTGAAAGACATGTTCATCATAGACACCGGGGGATATCTGCAGAGCTCTATCGCCTCCGTCGCTAAAAGCCCAAGTCCGGCACACCGATAAGCCGGCAGCAGCCGCCTCCCGGAACGTTTTCGAGGCCTTGTACCTCTCACTGGTATCAACTGCAACATGCATCATCCAGTATGAATTGAAACCATTGAAAACAAAATACGACCATACGAGAACCGGGCCCTTTTATTCTAACAAATCGGCCATGAGAATGGTCCCAGCTTGACAATCATGCAGAAAGGGCCAGTAGGAGTGATCAAAACTCCGACAACATAACCAGCACCCTATGGGATAGAGACATTAGGGCCTTTCTATAAATGAAAAGTATTTGGTGAACTACAAAGTTGTGGGTAAGAATGGCTTCGTGGGGCAACTAATTATAGGCCATTTGGGATAAGGCCAAATGTAGTATGCTAAAAATAGAAAGTCCCAGAATAAAAAAGTAGGGTTTTGGGATCATCAAGGGTCAAAAATTGTGGGTTTTGCTAAAAATAGCAAAGGGCTTAAGGCATGAAAAGAAGTAGTTGATTGAAAGGTTGGTGTTTTTCTGTGTGAGATTTCTAAATATAGAGTGTGTAATATCTATGTAAAGTGGACGTGGGAGGAATCTGTACAGTTACTCCCACACTCTTATCCACCAACTCCAAATTCATATTTTTGATGTTCAAAATCTGGATAAGACTTCTGTCCTAGGTTTTTTGGGCTCTTATTTGATATTTCCACTTTCTAAGGATGTTTAATCCGTCCCAAAAAAAAACAGTTTTATGCTTTTTTACAACCAATAATCAGGAAAAAAAATGCCTTTCAAATAAAAAAAACAAATGTTTTGTAAAAACATTTTTAAATCGTTTCCAATTCTTTTATTTAATTTTTAAGAATATTCGACCATTTTAAGAAATAATTAAACAACTATAAAGATGCTTTATAGGTTAAAAAAAGGTGATTTGGCTAAAAAACCTTTTGAGATATGAATTTAAAAAATCTAAGCCTTCATCAATTTTGACAAAACTAACATCATGGCTTTTTTTATAAAAATAATCATTTCTTGTATAATTAAGATACATATAAATACCTAAAAACACAAAGGGTATTTTGTTTTAATGAGTTCTTTTTCAAGAAAAATATGAGAAATATTATATTTTCAAATTTTAGATTATTTGATATATTTCAACTAAATATTTATCTCGTCAAAAAAACATAATATTTCTAAAAGTAAACTACTACAAGAAAAATCTTCAAATAATTTTTAAATTATTTATAACACTTTGGGAAACCAAGCCTTCCACTTACAAAATTACACCCTCACGTAAATGATGCATGGAAGCATACAAGAGGTTGATTGGGAGGACGAAGCTAGATAGGTATAGGAGATGGTGATCTCATGCCACCTACCCCTTCCTTACCCTTTGACCATTTGACTTCACGATTATTATTTTATTTTTTTTGTCATTTCAAATTAATTATTCAAAGTTTGGTAAAAAGATAGGGGAGATCCTAGAAGTCGTCCAATCCATATAAGAACATAGTACATCTAGGTATGTAAAGTGAATAGAAGTTAAAAATACATATTTTTTAAACTAAAGTTAATAAACTACATAGGGATCGCTGAACATAAGTGGAAAAATAAATAATAAAATCAATATATTTTATTTTCTTATTCAATAAAAGAAAAAAGTAATAAAAATAATATATATAATTTAAAGGTCTTAAAAAGTAGACTATATAAGGAGATGCTAATAGATAACATCACAGTTCTTATCTAATACATAAAGGGACTATAGTTATTCACATGAACTCCTAGGTCGATATGTCTCATTTCTCTAGTCCATAGCGATTGCATCTCTCATCAAATTTCGATCATGGATGATGTAAATTGGTTTATTAGATAGAACAAAAATCCAAATTAGTCTTTTCTTTCTAAAGAGAATTAATAAATATTTGTGAAAGTTTATGATCTGTTTCCTTCCTATTGTATTCATATTTAATATATATATATATAATTATTGTCAGAGTCATAAAAAATCTTTAATAAAATACATAATTGGAAATATGCTTCCCATCGAGCCATTGGAGTTCATTGAATAAGTTAGGATCTTATTTGGCAATCGATTAGGTATTTGATAAAAATCTAGAAAACATTTTTTAAAATAAGTAAAAATTATTCCACGATATTGGAAAATGATTTGTATGATTTCCGGAGAGACACTTTATTAGTGGTTTTTTTTTTTTTAAATGCTTCTAAAAATACTTTTACTTTTTTTCTGACAAATATTTAGTTTTGCATTCCACCATATTATTTTATTTTAAAGAAAATTTTATTTGTAATACAATCGATAAAAACATATAATCAAGTTTTTTTAAAAACTTTAAAGAGCGACTCACCATCCAAGCTTATCAAAGAAAAAGACGGGGTCAAAGTGTCTACAAATGAGAACTAAAAATACCTAAAATATTTAAGATTCCGGATTTTCAACATATTAATGAACATGATTTAATCTGATGACTATGTCGAATCGAATTTTTCCATCTAAACTCTCAACGTGAAAATTCACGAAGAAACTAACCGTTAATGATACAACTACCTACTACAACAAGTCAGTAACAAAATACGCAACAACAAGTCAGCCACAAAAACAAGAAAAAACAAAGACAAACTTAGATCGGTATGGAAGAAATAACTTTATTGGAAAATAAAACTTAAATCTATGAAAGAAAACAATGAAATTGATGATTTTAAGTCAATAATGGCAAAAAAAGTCACCCCCTCTTCTCTAACGAACAAGGGCCTGAAAGAAAGAATAGAGGGAGAAACGGCTAGGGTTTCCAAGCATAACATAAGAGTTATTTTTTACATCATAGTATTATATTTTTTACAAATGTGTCCCACTGATATTAGAACCTTAGACTCCTTTATTTATGGGAGCTGAATTCTTAATCAGTTAATTTAGGTCTTATTGACAAAAAAAAAAAAAAAACTCTTGCTTAAAAATACTTGGAATAGAATTGCTGACAAACAAGCTCTTAGAAGGTCTCAATCAATTTTTTTTTTTCTCAATTTGAGTACAGGTTCATTGTTGGATATAAAATATGTGATTTTTAAATAATATTTTAAAAAACAAACATTAAATATTAAAATAAAATATCTTTTATTTTTTTATTTTTTTATACAGATCATCAAACATGAGCATGAGTTAAAAAACAAAAAAAAAAAGAGCATGTGTGACATAGTCATTAGATTTATCCTCATTCCTAAGATAAGCATATATATTATCGTACCTCGCCAACCTAAATTACGTATTAAGATCTCAGACATGATTCTGAAACAAAATATACCAATCAAGAAAATCCCATGATTAGGTCTTCAAAAATAAGATACAGGAAAATATAAATAAAAAACAATAAATTGAACAACTTAAAACACAGGTTAATTACAAACATTGACTTGGATGAACTTGCATGCATGCATGCCACCAAATAAAAGCAAACTTGAAGCAATAAGCCATCATTGTATTCATTTTTAATTTTAAGTAAAAATCAAGTCTTGGATTGTTATGGACAATGCAATGCATTGAAAGAAGTGAGAATCATTCATTTCTATTTTTTATAGCTGATAAAACTATGTTACTTCAACATTCAAACCCTTCAATTTGAAACTAAAGCACTGTCCCAAAGGGATATCTCTAGTGATTATAGGCATGATTATTCATGATGTAGTGTGCTTTTTTGTAAGGGCAAATATTGATGGGTTTGACCAGGGTTTATAAAAAAGTGTGCTTTTTCATGATGTAGTGTGTGGGATGATTGGTGGAATGGGTTTGGGTTTGTTTTTTTTTTTTTTTTTTTTGACATTGAATGGGTATTGGATTTGAGTGGCATGAAATCCAAATAAATAAAATATTTGATCGGGAAAAGTAAGCTTCAATTTATCAATTTCAAAATTATATTATTGAAGAATTTGATTTATGTTGTTTTAGGTTATTAGAAAAAAAATTATAGATTAATAAATATATTATCATAATTAGTAAATGTAATATCATAATCACCGAATATATATATTACCATAACTAGTACTTTCACTTATAGTGCATTTATTACTTATGATAATATATTCATTGATCTATAATTATTTTATTTCTCATTAATCTGAACCATCAAAATCCAATTTCCCAATTTGATTTGTATTGTCATGATTTTATCCAAAAGGAATATTCCTTTCACATCATTAACGAGTTATTTTATTATACCATTGCTTCATTTTTTTTGCATTTTTTGTTTATAATATTCAGAAAACTATTTTTCGGATTTTTTATTTACAAAAACCCACAAGAATTATAATAAATAAATAAATTATACAGTTTTAATATTTAAAAATTAAATCATAAATAAAATTACAGCATGAATGCTTCCAAATTGGAAAATTAGTGAGAACGGAGAATGGATATGGCAACACTGCCCCAATTCACATGAAAAGAACTAGGCTCATAATAAAAGTAAAGAATAAATGTATGTAATGTAATACACCTTAGACATAATCATTACACATTTACCAAATCCTAATTTATAATAAGGTTTTATGTGGCATGGTATATATATTAAAAGAATGGTTATATGTGGGCCTACTTTACCTTAATTAATGGGTATGAGACTAGCTCTAAATGGGTCTTTATCTTCTTTTTTAGGGGCTCGAAATTTCTTTGACATATTGTTATTTGATATAGAAAAAATAAAATAACTTATATATATCAAATCACAAAGTAATAAGAAATTAAAATTTCTAAGAAAACACATTATATATATATATATATATATATATATATATATATAAGTATAGGTATATATATATATATATAGCATTTTAAAATTTTATGATGCTAACTACTTACCTTTAATTTTTTTTTCTAATTTTCCTTCAAATATATTATATCTCTAAAAATGATTTTAATATGTTTCATATATTTGATAAAATATCTTACAAAAATAATTATGAACTTAAAAATATCAATGAAGATACTTTTACATAAAGCAAGTGAAGAAAATCATTTTTAGTATTTAAGTTCTTACATATACTTTTATTAGATGTAATTTTATTATGACACAATTTTTTTTTAAAAGAGAAATAATTTTATTGATTTAAACCAATAATACATTGGATAAAAATAAAAAATCAAATTCCCTAAAAAGATGATGACACGGCATTTAAGTAACATAACATAAATAATAAATTAAAACTCTATATATTTAATAATCTTATAATTACTAGAATATCTATGATTCAAATTTTACTAATAATCATGATTTAATGTCTTGATCTGATCAAATATATTTTGTTATCTGAGTCGTCTACCATTGTATCAAGACGACACGACCATATGCCGTAATAAGTAAGCGAAAAAATAAAATAAAATAAAAACTCATATTTATGTGAAATAATCAATTTATTGAGAAAAAAAAGGATAAAGAGATGTAGAGGAAAAGATGAGAGAAAGAGGAGAGGAGGGGGGGACAACAAATTAAAACTAGTATTTCATAAATATATTTAAACACTCTAAAACAAATCCTATATTTTGGATGTTAATGATTTATATTTTAAAATTTAAAATTATAAAAAATTCTTGCTTCTTAATAAAAATGTTTTTTTAGAAATAAACATAAATGGTAACTTAGTTAGTTTAAGGTCTTGGGGTTTAACCCAATGATCACCAGTTTAAGGTCTACTCGAATTTTAATTTTAAGGCCTTATGAGATTGAGTAGAGTGGCACAAATAAAATTATAAAGATTGATACACAATAAGATTGGCAAGAGATTAGTTGTGAGCTGCAAAATAATTATTAAAGCTGATCCAAACATCCACAATTATAAAAAAATTTATGTTTTGAAAATAATTCTCAAATATAAAATATCCACAAAAAATTGTTTTTACTTCTACCCCTTCTCTAAAAATACCTTGAAAATAAAATTACTTTCCTTCTGCAAATAATAAGTCAAGTTTTTAGATAACATAAGTCATAAGTTAGGTATCAATATAATCAAATTAAAACCAAACAAAATTAGTTATCATCCCCCCCATTTAAAATTCCCATCAAATCAACGCCAACTTTCAAGAAAAATAGATAACTCAAAATCAAAAAAATCAAATTTCTTAGTCCTAAAGCATTTGGAAGAAAGTAGATAGAGGAAATGAAAGAGAATAAAATAAACATACCCCTAAAAAGCACAGAATTATTCATTCCCATACTTTCACTTCCTCTTTGGCGCTGATTTCGTAGCGCCATCCATGGCCCTCACCTCGCCATTTTCGCCTGCCTATTATTATTTTTTAATACTATATTTCATTTGAAAATAAATCAATATTTTAAAAACGGGACTAATGACTGAACTAAAAAAGTTATTTATTAATAATTTAGGGGTCGAACTAATGATTGAACCACTCAAATCAGATACAAACCAAGATTGGAAAAGCATTATGCACTCACATTTAAATTTAGAAGGGTTATTAATCAATAGAAATAGTCTTGTTGCTTAGTGGCATAGGAGTCTAAGATTTTGTGGGGTTGTGACCTGTTCTCAAGTTCGATTCCACAAGCAAACAAATGAGAGATTCTATTTACACCTCATCCATTTCTTTATACATCCTATATAATACATAATCCCAATTTTTCTCAACACAAATTGACGATAGATATTTGACAAATACAGAATGTAATTTCTCCAAACAAATAGAAAAATTTTTGAAAAAAAAAACATTGACGGCCATAGGCACCCTTGGGTTGTAATTGGGGTCCAGCCAACAGCTGTGAAAGGTCTGCGAGGTGATTTTTTCCTCAACTCAAAAGCTAAATATGAGACGAAGTCACATTTATAAATTCATCACCAATCCCTTCCACAACCGATATGGGATAACCCAACAAGGTCATCGATCAATAGTTTGACTAATCGCAGATTCGTTGCCGCGAAATGTCAGTGATCGATGACGTCCATGGATCAACCATCCATTTAGCCGATTTTTGAAACATTGAAATAAATTAATATTTTTTAAAAATAATAATTATAGCTATAAAGTAGCCGCTATTATAGCGGTTTTTTCGGTTAGTTGTTTGTAACCCTAACCGAAAAGGATTCCATAAATTAAGCCATTTTTTTACCCACTAACCACCAATTTTGTGGGTGGTCGGCATAATTCAGTATGTTATGATCCATTTTCATTATGGCTGATTTGGTGATTTTATGTGCTGCCGGCATGGGTAGTAATGGTGGTGTTGCGTTCGGCACCGTTTGATGGCATCAAATGGCGCGGAGAATTGAAATTTTGAAAAATGTTGTTGATATTTTCTACACGAGTTTAGGCTGAGTTGACTCGACGAAGTGTGGTTTCAATGTAATAATCGTTTTCTTATTGAAGGCTATTTTTTTTTTTCTTGACTTGCTTAGATTTAAATTGAGTGATTTATAAGTTTTGATATTTTAGTTAAGGAGAAATTTTAAATGTCCTTCTGTTTAACTTATTATAAATTAATTATTAAATATAACTATATTGGGAATACGTGTTTGATAATGATTTTAAAAAAATGTTTTACATTTATAATATTTTAAAAAAGTATATTGATAATAACCCTGATAAGACAAATTTATTTACCAATTAATTGATTTATTTTAGTATAAAAAAAAAGCAATTAAAATAATAGGAACCTTTGGAATAGGGGAAGTGTGAAAATCCATTTTCCCATACTTCCCATTCTCTATCCATTTCATTAACTCCAGCTACCTATTATCAATGGCATGCAAAATTGGATTGGGTCAAAATAAGAAGAAATTGTCAAAGGAGATTAAATTGAGTACAAGCCAACCAACCAATTATTCGGTCAACCCAGAAGAATACATCCAACAACTCAACCATATAAAAATAGATGATTTGATTGTAAGACTTAACTCCACCGAATAAGGCCGCTGCCATCCCCATAACCACTAAAATGACACCTCAACGATAAAAAATTAGACTCCAAGGTTTTGATGTTGACATATTCGTGTTAACTTTTATAAAATCGAGATGTTGCAAAATAGCTACGCTAGCTAACGTCTTCCTTAACGACTATATTTCATCCCATATTTGACAAGTTTAATTATATTTTTTAATAAGAAATATTTAATTATTAAATGACACAATTATTTCTTTGGCATCTACCATCGAGCAAAAAACAACGTCAGCGCTAAACACAAAGTTATAAAATGGCATTTGACATCCCATTTTGAATTTTTACTGTGGAGCTGCCTAAATAAAACAAAATTTAAATCTAACCATCACTCAAATTTTTTGTCCTATTGTAGCAAATATAAAATCGATTAAACCAAAATAATAATCGATCAAACTGAATGGACATGATTTTGAAATATTTGAAATTACTTTTTAAAAAATACGATTCTAAAAATTTAAAACCGAGCCATAGTTGTTCGTTGTTGGTTGTTGGTTTTAATTCCAAAATATATATATCAAATGGAACTGATATTAAATGTTATCTTTTAAACTTTTATTCTATTTTTCAAGCTATTTTTGGAACTTTGAGTTATGAGTTTTCCTATTCTGTTTCTTAAACTCTTGCTACTTTGGGTGTTCATGATAACGGATCTGGGGTCTTAAAGTAAATTTCTTCTATATCTTTTCATTTATATTTTATGTTTTTCATTTTCATAAAAATTATTTATTGAATATAACAAAATTAATTCATTTAATTTGAATTTTAGATAATTATTTTTTATAATACTATTTTTTTAATTTTATTAACAAAAGTTAGAGAAAATTATGGATTTTTTGGATAACATTAAATATATTATTCATTTTTATATTTTTGATATTAAAATTTTTAAACCAAATCAAACAAATTTTATCATGAGTATTTCAAATCATTGATTTGACAATAAATTAAATCTAATCATAGTGGTTCCATTTGAAATGAAAAAGGTCATTTCTTCACAACGAAGTTAATTTCCAAGGAAAACATAAAAACACAGGGATTTATGCACTTGGGACTTATATAAGGTATTTTCACCAACATTTTTGTATACTTTTTTCGTTATTCAAAACCCTAAAAGGAAAGACAAAAGTCCAAAAATACGAAGCCCATAAACTAGGGACAACCTATGTAAATACTTGAAATGACAAAAATTTCAAGGAAAAACATGGAAAGAATTAAATTTACAATTTTTGACTTTATTTGAGGTATTTTCACCAAAAATTTTCTTTATATATTTTTTCAATCATTCGAAACCCTAAAAGGGAAGACAACTTTTCCAAAAACATGAACCCCCAACTCCATATTCAAAACCCAATAACTTATCAACAAATGAACAATAATAAACAAAGCAAGCTTCCGGAAAGGAAAAGTCAATTTCCAAAGAAAGTGATCATAAAGAGAACTCCCACCCCCACCCTTCTATATATACATGCCCTTTTGTGGAATCAAAGTCATAGCAATTATCACCCACGGCCCTAAAAGTTCAATTTATCAAACTTATTAGGCATTAATGGGAGATAATTACCTCTCTTCTCCATGCCTATTGTTTTTGTTCTTCTTCTTCTTCAGTTTGGTTCTGTTGGGTGTTCTTCATTAGGGCATCCTAATTACAAAAGATTTGCCCTGCAAAGTCTATACTGTTCTTTCGCTGAGGGGCAAAGGTCTGGGAGGCTACCCACTGGGCGGTCAGGATTACTTGGAGGTCCAACTCTGGCCTCTGATGGCCTACTTGCTCATGTATGGTTCTTTTCTTTTGTTTCTCATTTATATATCTGCAAGTACATTTTCTTTCATCATTTCTTGATGTGAATAAATATTAATAAGTAGTTCATACTTAGGTTCTTACTAAGTAACTCATTCCAGTTGTTCTTTTCCCATTTTAAGTGTTTAAAGTTATGTTTGAAAGGCGGAAAGTACTATGAAAAAAAATACTATAAAAATGATTTTTTAATGTTTAACTTCACTTGTAGAAAATATAAAAGAAAATATAAAAAAAAAATCATATATAAATTTAATTTATTAAATTTAAATCTATTTTTTATTTTTCTTCGAAATTTTTTTTTTTCTATTTTTTCTCTCTGATTTTCTTTCTATTTTCTTTTTTAATAGAGGAAACTGACCTACATTGCATATGAAAATAAAGATATTTGTTTTTTGAGACTCATAGCCTATTTTTAAATGATAATTTTACTTCCCTGCCAAACTCCCCTTCCTTTCTCCCATTTTCTTGGGAACCAAACATATTTAAGTCTAATTTTAGAATTATTGCTGCACTTATACCCATCTTAAACCTTAAGCTTCTTAGCTATATTATATCTCTTCAAGAAAATACTTGCTATATCATGTTAGGATGGTCCAACTTTCTATTAACTTCATCATTATATATATATATATATATATATATATATATATATATATATATATATATATATATATATATATATATATATATATAAATATAGAATAACTTAGAATTTATAAATCTAACATTTTCCATGTGTTTTTTTTTAAATAACTCATTTCCAACAAAAAATACTCTTTTATATTTCATATAAAAGTTTTACTTTTGTAAGAAAACAAGATGGTCATTTATGTTAAATTAGGCCAAAAATTGATGAAATGTCGAAAGGTGATTTAATCAAATCACCCTAAATATATATTATTTGATTTTTATAATAATCCAATCTCATCAATCTTTTCATGATAGGTCGATCTAACCCATGGCTACTATGATCGCCGCGCACAATGAAGTCTAACCCTTCCGATGGCCTACACCACCACTATGCTCTCATAGGGAACCCTAGAATACGGGAAGCGGATGGGGCCTGAGATACAAAACGCTCGGGCCGCCATCCGCTGGGCTACAGACTACTTCATTAAGTGTGCGACTGCAACTCCTAACACTCTTTATGTCGGGGTCGGGGATCCGACCACCGACCACAAGTGTTGGGAGCGGCCGGAGGACATGGGATGACGTCTCGCATCGCCACTGCCTGCCGAGCAAACCGGTTCGCACGCGGTCGAGAGATCGCAACATTGGCAAACACCCGGCATCCCAAGGCTGATCCGGGCATTCGGCTACTGCTGTCATGATCGCAAAGAAGGTGATGCAGTTTTGCAATGCAAGATAAAGGCCGAGTAGTGACTCTCTCGCTCACCAGAGTCCCATTCTAATCGCTTCCACTGCTATAAGGTATGTTTTCATACTAATGTTTTAGATGTAGGGATGATAACGGGTAGGATGTTTTAGGTATATAGTTAAACAAGTTTTTTTAATGAGTTTGATATTTTTTTTTTCTAATCCCAAGACAAGGTCTGATATTTTTTCTAATCCCAAGCCAAGGCAAGGTCGGATGGTATTGTCTATTCGAGTCAAGCTACTTGTGAGCTACTCGAGTTCGATTCATAGAATACTCGAATTCAACTCAAAGTTAATCGAGTCAAGCTTGAGTAGCTTGTCGAGTTGAGTTTCGAGTATCACAATACTCGACTCTAATTGCTTGCAAGTTTAATTGAATCGATTTTGAGTCAAATTGGAGTTCGAGAATAATTATTTTTCGAAATGAAGTTTCAACATATGAAAAATCTCAATCAAGTTCGAGGTTCGAGTTTTTTAATTGAGTTAGAGCTCAAGGTTGACTCCGTATGAACTCGATCGACAGCAACTCCTATAATGGCATGTGAATTGATTTATATTGATAGATGTTGATGGGCCCACACATCCCTCTGTGGGGCCCTCTAGGTTGCATTGGGCTTTAAATTGCTTAATCCATCAGTGATACTTCACTAAACAATTAACCCTAAGTCCAAAAGCATATTTGATTAGAAAATGAAAATATTTAATACTTTATTTTTTACCAAAAATGGGCTGATTTTGCAATCACGAATGGCCAAAAGTTGGGCCAACAAAAACTGTTTACAATTTGTAATTGGCCCAACCTACAAAACGTGGGAAGCCAAATCTATTTACAAGTAATTTATATATATATATTAAGTATTATGAAATTAATATAGAAATAAATTTCCAATATATATGGTTTTGTTTAGGATGAGTTATTATGGGGATAAAAGATGGCTATGGTGGAGAGCAAATAAACGATGCTTCATAAATTTCAATTTCTACAAACCCTTGTTTCAACGATGCCACAGACATCTTCACCGACAACAAGCTCGTTTACACTGTAGTTCTTCATTTAGGTATAAAATTAATATATATAAATAAATACATTAGAATACTTCAAAATAATACAATTAAGAAAAAGAAAATTATTATTATTATTATTAGAAAAATTGTTGATAGAAAATGAGCTTTGAATTGCAGAGAACTTTAATGATAATGATAAGGGTTTTTGAGTCATCTAAGCAAATAAGCTGAGAGGACTTCATGTGTAGAATTATCCCTAATTCTCCTTCTTCCAGTACTAGTTACACACAAGGTATATATATAATTGCTTCATATTTCTATTTTTGTAGGAAGCACTTGTTGTATGAAAACAGTTTTTATGTAATTGGTTTCCTAAAGATTTTTTTCTTTTTTGCAAGAGATTACGGGAAAATAGAAATAAAAGGGTTATTTGGCTTTATTTTGAAATTTTTTTTCCAAAACAGGAGACATGAAATCTGAAAATAATTTTGAGCCCTAAATTGTTTTTGTTTTGAGAAAGACAAAAAACACTAAATTTAAGTAACAAAAGGAGTTTTCAGAAGACACCAAAAAATGTTCTTTGTATTTTCAACAACTGTTCTGAAGAACAATTTTCAAAAACATGAACTAAACAAGGCCTAAGGCTTGTTTGGATTAGAGAATTGTTTTGTTTCAAAAAACAAAGGAAGAGAAACTTGTTTCGCCTATGGTTGTTCAAAACATAAAACACTAAATTAAAATAATAATAATAAGAGTTTAGAGGACACCAAAAAAAAGGTTTCTGAATTTTCAAAAACTGTTCTCAACCCTGCTTTGTTTTTTGTTTTGGAAAACATAAAAAACACCAAATTTAGATAACAATAACAGTTTTCAGAAAATAACAAAATTAAGTTCTATGTGTTTTCAAAAACTGTTCTTAAGAACAATTTTCTAAATCAGGAACCAAAACAAACCTTGAAGAATTGACAGTAAAATTTTGCATTATTTACAAGCAAATAAAATTCTTAAAAACTTGCTCAATATCACAAGCAAAACCCATAGTAAAAAAGTACATCCGTATGTAATATTTATTTTATTTTATTTTAAAATTTCTTAGTCTTTTTAAACTTCTTATTTTTAATTTAATATTGGAAATGATTTGAGGTATGAAAAATGCAGGAGGGCTGATGTTCAAGCTGGCTGAGAGTAATTTACAGTATGTGACATCATTAACATTCTTAATTACAGCACGTATGCTACATGTCAAAGCCTCCAAAATACACATTCAATTGTGGAAACGTTAGAGCTCAGCTCTGCTACCTTAAGGAACCTTGCAAAGCAACAGGCATAGTTTTTTTTTTTTTTAATTTTATCTATCATTCTAAATTCCTCAAGTTTTATTTTGCATTTGTTAAATTATAATACAGATATAAACACTGTTATACAAACTCTTACTTCAGATTATTTAATTCAAAGTTATCTTTAAACAATTGAATCCAGGAAAGAAAATAGTGAGGAAAGAAAATTTGAAAGTAAATAAAAATAGGTTTAAATTTAAAATACTAATTTCAAGTGTTTAATTAAAACCCAGCTAATTGTTTTTCTATAATATAAGGATCAATAAATTTTAAAATATATAACATGATGAATTTAACTATTTCATTTTCTTATATTTTACAAGGAAATACAACATGAAAAATCCATTTTCCTTAATAAAGTTAACAATATGTCCTAAGGACCACAAGAGGTTTATCCACTTGTTAACTTTAAGGTCACATCAATTACACATATGTTAAACTAATTGGGCAAAGTAATTACATATATATATATATATATATATATATATATATATATATATATATATATATACATATGATTAGTTTGGTTACACCTCTTACTAATGCCACATGACCTGGTTAATGATTGAGTCTTATTGTCCTAGGCTCCATTTGGAACCCAGATATATATAATTTTATGGCATCTACACAAATTTTTTAATATATTATAGAATATATAGGATTAATAAACATGACAAAAAAAAAGTACAAGGTATCCCTAAAAAACAAATGTATTCAATCATGTCCAAATTTAAATAATATATTTATTTATTTATTTGTAATGTAGATTTTTTATCGGATTTTATTGAACCCGCAACATTTTTTCAGACTATAATTTTTGGGGAGAACTACTGAAGATGTCTTACATGGTGGCCTGGGGCAAACTTCCCCAAAGAGAATCCACCATGGGTTCCTCTATTCCATCCAAGGCGCCTATCCTCAGCTTTGGTTGTGACAATGGATTCCACTTTTCTTCTACACCTCAAACTCCTAACTCCTAACACTCTCACCTGAGTCATTGCCTGGAGGCCCAAACCGTAACGACTGATTCTTTGACGACCTGACAGATTACAACCTATCTCTGGGAGCCTTTAACTTATATCATCGCCACTGTATCAGGACCTCTAGCTTACTCGGGTCGAGCCACTTAGTTGATGACAGAATATGCCTAGAAATATTAGGAACTCAAATGTAATATATGTTTGTGATTTCATCTTATAAAAGTCATCGCTAAGAAAGATTGGTGGAGTCAAAAGGTATATCAAAGCTATTTCGCGAAAATTCTTTTTCAATGATTTCACCACCATCAAATTTCCTGGGATAAGGTAATAACACCTGCACGTCACTTTGTCCACGAACTTTTTCAAATTCCAAGATACTCCTTTCGACAAGCATTAGAGTTAACACAGCCCATCATGTTGGAAAATCACAACTGCTAGGAAACTCTAACTCTTGTAAGGTGTTTAATGAGCGTTAATGTGTGTTTTTACAAGTGCTTTCCACAGACTTTTTTTTAATGGCAGTGGGACATGACTACTATGTTAATAAACGTTGTAGATATATCGCACAGGAAAAAAGTTTAGGAGCAAAATAGACATATACTCAAAACTCGAGGGCATTTGTGCACCTTGTCCCATCAAAATTCCAAATGGTAAACCAATTGAATTGAGAGAAGGGGGTTTTCCAAATAGATTTATTCTCCTTTTCTAGTACTTTCTGTGCTTCAAATGGAGACTCTAGAAAGACCTCAAAAAGGATCAAGGACATTGGGTTTTCAGTAGGGAAGGATCAAGGGTATTAGTTATTTAGTTTTCAAGTAGGGAAGCCATGCTAAAAAACAAGAGCCCTTTGTGGTAAAAGAGAAAAAAAAAAAAATCTACAAGCAGAAAATTTTTAAGTGAAATCTTATACAATCTTGCAAAAAGTTGCCAAGAATAGCATATTATGTATGTGAATGGATAAGCATAATAAATGCCCCGAGGTTTTGTGTATGTTCCACTTTCACTTCAAGAAATATTTTTATCCTAAGATACCCTTAGTTTACTATTATAGCTCACCTATCCCCTCCCATTAGAAAGGCAATTTGCCGAGTTGCCTTGATTATAACTTTAATAAGTGTTGTTAATTTGCATCAACTACAATAATATACGCCAAGGTTTTTTATACAAAAAAAGTTCTATGGGCAAAGGGACATAGGCAAATACTTAGGGTAGTGTATATATGCACCTGTCTCTTGTGAAGAAGATTTACAATGATTAATATGACAAGGTACTATTTGAATTATCTCGTCTCTTAAATGGGCATTTTCTATTGCTACGTTAGAACGCCTCTAATTACTACGCACTTAAATCCCATAAGGCGATTCCTACTTTCTCCAGCCGTAATTCTAATTGTTTTGTATTTAATAGAGATTCCTTGATTCAATAATTCATATTTAAATTTCCATTAAATTTATTTAATAACTTAAATTAACTTCAAATCAAATTTCCAATTTAAAAATTTATTATTCACTATATTATTTTACCTAATTTTTATGATTGACGAAATTTTTTTATAAATCACTAAATCAATACAAACCTCTATAAATTCTAATTAAATATATCTTACTTTTAAGCTATTACAATTTATTTCCTTATTTTGATAATAATAAAATCTAACTTCATTTTTTATAACAAATTCTATCCTCTTATAATTTTATATCCTCACGGGCCCTTCACACATTTTTATGACGCCCACTTTCACCTAAACTCTCAGTTTTTGGGTTTTTGTTTTTAGGCTTTTCCCTCAAAGTCTCTGCATCAATTGAATATTATTCATAATTATAACTCATAAATCCTCATATCTTTAATCAATGTGAGATCCCCTCTAACAAATACTATCAAGCCTCCCCTCAAATAAAGATTTTTTCTTGTCTTCATTATATTTGGGCACATGCTTTACATGAAGTACCACCCGCTAAGGCCTATTACATCATCACACTTCAGAGATCCACCAAGACCGTTAAGACTAAAATCGACTCTGATACCATTTTGTTGGATGAGAAGCCTAAAAACAAAACTACGAGGGTCTTATGCCCAAAGTGGAATACTCATCCAAAGATGATTCAACTACCATTGGATTTTCCAACATTGACGGATAAGAAAACAAGATTTGAAATCTAAGAAAGAACGGTGGGGTGTAGTTTCCAGAAAGAGGCCAATCCAACACTAAAACACTTCAAATCTCGAGCAGTTGTGATTCAAGAAACAGAGGAATTATCGTGATTGTTCCTGCCACGTATATATCAACAGAGAATGTAGAAATACATGCAGGGAGGAATCCTCAGACTCAAGATGCTTCAACTAATACTGGATTCCCCACTGTTGAAGGATAAGAAAACATGACCTGACTTCGTGGGCCAAGCCAACACTAAACATTTCAAATTCCCAGTAGTTAGATTGAAGAAAATAGAAGGAAAATGGACCAAACATGCTATGATCCAAACTCAAAACTAAGAATTCCAATAAGCATCAGTCCGTTTTTACCAAACATGCTTCCACCAATTCCAAGAATTCCATGTTGTTCCAAATATTCCCAGACCCAGATCAAGACCCTAGACTGAGCCTTTCCCCTCTAATGCTTTCATTTTCAGTATCTCAATGATTCTTGTCATGCAATGTAGAGCATTAATTACACTACCAGTTTTCATAATCATTTATTTAGTTTAGCATAACTATTATAACATAATTATAACTCGACCTCAACATCAAGTTGAGATAGTAGTTCAATCACTGGGATGGCCAATAGACCAAAATCTAAAATGATTGGGACAATTTTTGTGCCATATAAGATATTGCCAGGATCAGACAGAAAAGAGGTAGAATGGTTGTAGTGGCATGAGTTAACATAAGGAAACCAATTTGTAAGGAAGCTGAAGGGCCTTTAGTTCCTGCTAAAACCTTCTTGAGAAATGGTGTTATTGGTTTGAAACCCTTTCTTGTTCTTAATTTCACAGGTTTTTTGTGTTTTTCGTAATAAAAAGACATTGAAACCAAACATGTTCTCCTATTTTTCTCTGCTCTCCTACGAGAACTAAACAGCTTTTAAAACAATAAAACAAACTGTGCCTAAGAATTAGACAGAAAAAGAGAAAAGTGGAAGGAAGACTACTTTGTTTCATACCCAAATTATATAATAGAGAAATGAGGTACAATGTTGTAGTGGCGTGAGTTAACATAAGGAAACCAATTTATTAGGAAGTTGAATAAGATTCAAACAGAAGAGGAGAAAATTGGAAGGAAGACTATTTAGGGCTTGTTTGATTCTTATTTTTGAAACCTGTTTTCTGTTCTAAAAACAAGAAGAACAAGGAAAACAGGGAAAACACATTTGGTCATCAATTGTTTTCTGTTATGAAATAACACAAAGAACACAAAAAACACTAAATTAGGATACCAAGAAGAGTTTTTAGTGAACACCATTTTGGTGTTCTTTGTGTTTTCAAAAACTGTTTTCAAGAGAACAAGCCAAAAACACAAATCCAAATGTTTCTAATATCATCCCCAAATTATATTTATTAAATGAGGTAATGTGGTAGTAGGTAGCTGAGTTAAATATATGAAACCAATTTGTTAGAAGTTGAATAAGATTCATAGAAAGAAACGAAAAGGGAAATGTTGACTATTTAGTTTCATCCCCAAAATTATCAAAATTATCAATTTAAACAACTGACTTGGTAATTAAGTACTCAAAATCAACTCGATAAATGACCAGGTAAGGGAGCCTAATACGTAAACCAAAGCTTATATCATCAATGTCTTTGAATCAAGTGTACATTCAAAAGACTTAACCTGAGGATCTTGTTTTGTAGAGTAGAAAGTAGGTCCAATATTTAAAACAAATACTCTTTCGATAGTTCCATGACAAGAATTATATAGATGTCTCCATCCTCTATCTGCACAACGGTTGTTAGAAACAAGTTTTTCCTAAATGAAAAAACAAGAAAAACATACATATTTGACAATCAATAAGTAGAAAATAGATTGCTGCCATTAAAAACAAGAAGCACAACATTTTTAGATACTTTTTAGTTGTTTCTAATTATTTTCACTTATTTCTAAGGATTATCTTTAAAAAGTAATTATCGAAGAGTAAAAATTGATAAAATAAAGTAATTGAATAACAAATGGTTTCAAAATGATATTTAAAAACATTAAATATATATTAAAGATATTTCCCCAGTTTAAACAGACTTTTTTCTATATACAATTAGAAGTTTTCAAACTTTTTTGTTCTGCATATCGAAAACTTTTTAAAATATTGTTCTAAAAAACCTATCTTTAGAATTGTTTTCCAAAACACTTCCCAAAACAAAAGCCTTCATTTCCTTGTTTTGTCAAAAATATAATTAAAACAAATTAATTAAATTTAATATCTTATTTTAAATTCCTTCTAATTTGTTATTAAAATATGGAAATCAAAAGTATTGCATGGTAATTAAATACCAGATATATGTTTCAAAAGAAATTATTAATATTTTTAATCAAAAAGTAATTAAGCATGTATAATTCTTCGATACAAAGTAAATCAAATATACATATATTTTCAAACTATACATAATTTTTTTTAATATCACACACATCCAAGCACAAATTTTTTCAACAAAACAATGTATGTATTATTATTTTTCAATTATTTTTTAAGTTTTCTTAATATTTTTAATGTTTTTATCCATTTTCATCCAGTTTATACGTATTCTTTTAAAATTTATGTTGATATTTCCCGACACATCACAACAGATTCATAGAAATCAAGTATTGATACATCCATAAAACCAACATTTTTGTCCCTAACCAAGAGTAGAGTTCTACATGAGGAAATGTGAGGTCTTTCTAGACACAACCACTCATAAATTAGATACATCCATACACAAAAAGTGAACATAATACAAAGCATTTTAAGATATGGAAGGTCAAGCATTTCCAAATAAGAAAAATACAAAAATCGGTTCAAAGTCTAATAATCCATGCTAAGCAATAGCAATAACAATAACAAACAAGAACACCTAATTAGCATGATTAACTACATGCAAAAACTAATGGCTAGTCATTTTCACTAACCTTTGCAGATTACTTAACAGGCATGTTACTTGAATCGCCTTACGGTATAAAGATCATAGCAGAGGAGTTCCTCCCATAATCAATATGAGATAGTTAGTAAGAGGGACAAGCATTGGGTTACTTGAATCATGGTATTTTGACTCAGAGCTATTAATGCCATCCAATGTTGCCCCAAACTCCTTCGACCGTAGTCATAACTGCTGCCACTGCTGTGAACTATAAACTATTAGGTTGGTGGTCGCATCAGAGATGCTGGCAATTCGACAAAAATAAATATAAAGTTCAGCATTGTGAGTAAAAGATCCAACATTGTGAGTGGCTCTACAGTAAAAGGATAAGGGTGATATACAAAATAAAATAAAAAATAAAGAAGGATACATCACCTTGTGCAAAATTTACTGAGTGAGCTGCTAATCTGCAAGGCATTCTTAACCCCATGGAGTGTTGAGAATTTTCCATTTTGTTAAATGGTACAGGATGAGGTATTGTCTAAGGGATGAATTTGATGTGGGAGTGATTGCTGCTGACGAGGGCTTATCTTGCCCAGAAATCTGTTTTGAAGAGTTCATTTGTCATTATCTAGATCCTCATGTAGGTGAGGTTATTGGGCCAGAGCTCTAAAATTTCGACTCCCAATACTCATAAACTAAGAAATCTTATAGAAAATACGTAAACAGCACTAACCCCTCAGGTCTCTACCATATGTACCATGATTTAAAAAATAAATAAATAAACATCAGAACCTAGTCCTACATAAAATGTAGCTTCAAATGATAAATCTAGGTAACTCTTCTAGCACACAATGCCACTTTAAACGCAACAAGACTAGGGACTATAGATAGGAAGTCGGCAATAGATACAACAAGGTCTCACCCTAAATTTCCAGCTCGCTGTACAGCAATACAAGGCCAGAGAATAGCCTGACAGCATAGTTTGCAATTTCCTGTCTCATATTCAGCAAAGGCAAACCTGGTCGGCTGGGCTTTGTCATCACGCAGGAATGTACAAGTCGACCACCCGCCCTGCCTGAATCAGAATATCATACAAAACCCTGTCGCTTACCCTCTCATCCAAATTGCCTACATAAAATCAAAATCAGAATCATATTAAAACAAGATATCCTTTTACAATAACTTGAACATAATGACTTAATTGACATTATGCAAAGAAAAGACAAGATGCAACAATTAGCATCAAGCAGCTCAGCAGACAAAAGCTGTAGCAAGAATGAAAAGATTGTAAAAAGTAGTGAAAATAAGAGAACACTCAGCAGTAAAATTATTAGAAAGGAATGTATTGAGCATGCAAGTCCATGTGTTTAAGAAGTCCATGCATACAACAGTTTCATTTCTCATAAACATGTGTGTGTGTGAACATGTACTATTAGTTTGCAAGTACATGCGAGAGAGAGATTATGAAAAGAAGTAGCAAAAGCAACTGCATTAGGCTCGTTTGGGAACCCGAAAGCACAATAAATAAAATAGTGAGTGGAAAGAAAGAAATTTTGGAAGAAAATAAAGAATAGTTTTAAACTTAAGATATTAATTCTATATGTTTATGCAAACTCATTTTATTTGTTTCTTTATATTATATTAGGACCAAGAAATATAAAAATATGTACAATTTTGAGGAATTTTGACTATATTTGATTTTCTTATATATTTTCCATGGTGAAACCAAATATGAGAAATCATTTTCCTTAGTAATTTTTTTCCTTCTCAGTTTTCCGGGTTCCAAATGTAACCTTGTGAGACTGCTGAAAAATCGCTCCACCATTGTAGTGAAAAGGGAAGAAGAAGAATATAAAATTACTAAATTGACCATTAGCAACCATAACACTCATGCAGTGTATCATCCAATATAATCAATCTTAGTACATAGGAACTATCTTAATCCCATCACAAAATTTGTTGCTTTTGAATGATGTCAATTCAAACTTTTCTAGGCAAATCCACTTGTTCTCCTGACATTCAACACTTCATGTAAGAATCTTCTTAAGCTCATTGACAATGTCCATTTCACCTTAAAATTGTAGTTGTAAAACTATATCAATTCTAAGTCTTTCTATGGTCCCCTCATCATTTTCATTCCTATTAAGAGCCTGATGCTCATCTTCCAAATATAGGATGTGGACATCCCCATGTCAACAATTCGCCACCACATCGCAAAATCTTCTAATCCAGAGCTCCAATTATCAAACAGTTAAATTTGAGCTTTGTACTTGACACAAATACTCTTTTCCAAATATTCGCATGACTAAATGAGAAGAAATGAGTCTCCCCATCAATTGTTTAATATGTATGTAATTCCAGAAAGAAACACTATGCAAGTTGCAACAAGTTTTATAGAAAGTGACTCCTAAGATGCATATACATCACCTAGTCAGATACTCAAACTGCAACTAATATGCAAGGATATATAAATGAAAAAAAATTAAAAGATAAAAATTGAGAAAAATGCAATATCAATCTACACCCAAAAAGAAAAAAACCAAGAAAAAACAATCAAATCGTCAAATTTTTCCAGGTGTCTGCTTTCCAAGAAACAATGAAGATTGAGTTTTCATAATTTAGATTAGGAAACTTGAGTGTTCTTACATTGATTTAAATAATTGTAAAGATGGTATTAAAATGCAAAACACATGGTTCAATACAGTTTCATATATAATAATTGTGTTTTAGGTATGATAGTACCTAGATATTACTTTAATAAACTCTAGGTACTACTTGACACTATTCATTATAAGTAGCATCTACCCTATTGGCCGCACTACCCACAGCTTATTAAAATAAGATCCACCACTACCATACCTGTGAATTAATAATTATTTTTCTTGAAACTGGGTACACCATGTATTTTGCATTCTCATGACAGCTTTTACAAGATCCAAAAGATAAAACTGTCATCTGATGATACTAACTAAGTTTCCATTTGATTTGATACTAATTGTTTCTTTTTTTTTTTTTTTTACTCTGATTTAAATATAAAATAAAGTTTATATGATATAGAGTAAAAAAATGGAATTCTCGGAAAGTAAATAAAGGGTAAATAAATAGCGATGAAACAAATAAAATCTACAGTCATGAATAATAATTGATAACAGAAACTGTAATTATCTCCAAAAAGCACAATCAACCATCTTCTCTCCAAAAGTCCTCTTTTTCCAACGGAAACGAATCCTAGAGAATAACATTCCTGGAAAATCAAGTTTCCCCATACAAATTCCCCCACCCAAACAATCATGAAGTCAAATCGCACCCTTAACCAAAATCTTCTCCGTCGAGTGATATTCGTCGAGTGACATTCTACAATCCAATTTCTAGATCCATATGAATCAAGGATAGAATACAGGAATCATCACACAAACAGAGGAACCAGATCTTGCAGACATGATCTGGGAGACAAACTCCAAACTGAAGAAGAGCAAAATCGTGACCAGAACCACACGGATCCCGCGCCCTCAGCAGTCAGAATTTGGACCGGCTTTAGGCTCTTCATTTAAAGAGATCTCATCACCGCCTTCGAGTTGTGCTTGTCTGATTTCTACAACTGTGTACAGATGATTACGGCCAACATGAATCCATTACTGCCAACACTGAGGCTGACATAACTCCTGTAATAAAGAAAAATAGACAGATAATTAAATAGTATTAACTTTTTTAAAGAATAGAAATTTAACTTATATTCAAAGGTTTAATTAGAATATTGGTAATTGACTGTTAGTAAAGTTTCTTATTGTGTCATTTTACTTGATTTCTAATATAATGTTCAAAAAAATTGTAGGTCTTCAATCCAAGAAAACTATTGTTGAATCTAATTGATGTTACTAATAATAAAGATTTATATCTTAACAATTAAATTAGATTAAAAAGTGATTTAAGAAATTCTAAAAAAGTGGTTTAAGAAAGTGCAACTCAATTCCACGTTATGTTGTTGCTGTTTGATTTACGATCGTCTATTTCTGTATTTCCATTTATTATCTATTATAACGCGATACAATTTATCATTAAGTATATTAAAAGATCGAATAAAGAGATATTTCCATTACTATGTTATCACTTTATGTTCTTTTGATGCACTTATTATATTACTAATCAATATTATCATTTACGATCCTTAATTATTCAGATTCAATATGTTGATCTATCCTAAATTTGAATCAATAAAATTAATTTTTATCTGGAGCAAAAGAAAAGTGTATTTATTCCGCTTATTCAACTTCCCAGCTCAGTATCTCTGTATGTACTGTGCATTTTGTGATTGACAGGGTGATGTTTGGGTCAGTCGGCGGTGTTTTTTCTGGTTTCTCGCGGCGCTTCACCACCGTCGCCGTCTCCCTGAATCTGACGCCATCAACCTCTCTCCACCACGTTCGCCCTTCTCTAAGGTTCTCCTCTCAGCCACCCCGCTATTGAAACTGTTCATATTCCATCACCCCAATTATCTCCAGTTTCCTCTCCCATCCATCCATCCATGCACCTATTTTCGCCTTCTTCCTGTCGCCAGCCGTTTCAAGAATTCTCTCTCCCTCAAGGCCAGGCTTCCACCGTCGCTTTTGCCACATAATCAACCCCGATTTCTACCTCTTCTGATCAATCATATTGTTATGTACGCAAAATGTGGGTCATTGATTACGCCCGCCAACCGTTTGATGAAATGCCGACAGGAACAGGTTTCCTGACTGCTCGTGTCTGGGTATGCCCAGTGTCGGCCTGATGGGTGTTTTTAAGGTCTTTAGGGAAATGTTGGTTTGGCACCGGCCTATGAGCTTTGCGTTTGCTAGTGATTAGTGCCAGGTGGTATTTTAGGGCGGCAAAAGTGGCATGCACGTTTGCGTTGAAGACTTCTTTGATTCCTCGGTGTTTTTGTGGGAATGCTCTTATTATGATGCATTGCAGAGCTGGTGGTGGAAAAGTGACAGGTGAGTGTACAGAATCAATGGAGTTTCACCCTGGTCTCTTGGAATTCTATGATTGCAGGGTTTCAGTCTCTGTGGATATGGAATGAGCCTGAGCCTCTCGCATATGCACTTTAGTGAGTCACTTTGATCGTGCCACACTGGTCAGCATTCTTTTCTTGCTTGTGTGTGAAATGTGGAGTGATGCATAGCCACTGTTTTCGATTTGCAAGTGCCTATCATAAAACTGTCCATCTCAGAAATTGAAGGGCTACACGTGCCTCGGGGTTTCAAGGCTTATTCAAAGTCTAGGAGAGAGCTCGTGACTGTTATAAGATCTTCTTGGAATTGGATGGCCGCCATATATGGCTTCTTAATTGGGATTATATCAAAGATATGCAGAACGGACCGTAGAAGAAGCGAACACTCTTCGCAGTTTCTTCGAGAGTGTTTGGCTCCAGATCGCTTCATATGTTCTCCATTGTCTTGAAAGTTTTCGTGCCATCTGTAACGAGCGGCATGATTACGTCCAGTCATGTCTGAAATGGATTCGAGATGACACTGTACGCGTGTGTGATTCATGCCTGTGCTTAGTGTACCCACTGTCGCTGCTTTTTTGACACAATGATACCCCGTGATAATGCTCTTTGGACTCAATGTTGAAAGCATATGCTATGCATGGTTGCAAGGAGGCATTTCAGCTCTTTTTCGCAAATGGATGCCCAACTCTGATGGTGCCACCTCGCCCTCCTCACTTGCAGCCAGTTGAAATGCAAAGAAGGGATTAAAATTCGAGAGACAATGCCTAACAATCATGGTATTGTTCCTCAACTTGATCATTATGCCCGCCGATATGGTTGATATTCTTCGGGTCGAAATGGGTCGATTTCCGGAAGCAGAGCCAGACGTGCCAAATGGAGCCCGACATCTGTTTGTCCGAGTGCTTCTTTGGAGGTTGTGTTATAAAACCAAGTTGGCTGCTACGTGGCAATAAACTAGCGTATTGGATCCCAATAAGTCATTAGATTATACTGATGTCTGAATATTTTAATAAGATGGTCGCTTTTAATGAAGCCGATTAATAAGAAAGGAGATGGAAGGGAAGATAGAGAAAGAACCAGTTTGTCGATTGAAATTGAAATCACGTACACGAGTTTGCCTCTCGAGGCCAACAATAGCCGTAAAGGAGAGGCCATATTAAGTAGAATGTGAAGCCCCAGCAGAACAGCACTCCTCCTTCTTTCTGCTATGTCCCTCAGCCATGCCGCCTATATATGTTGATAAAGATAAAGTGCAGGAGCAAATCAGATACACACAAAGAGAAGCCGGTTTATTTTTCGCTTGATGAAATTTTAGGTAAAGTTACAAAGGGGAAACATTATAAAGATTATGAAGAATATCTCTAATTCCAGTTTCGATTGTCATAACTTCATGAAGTCAGTTTAACTGCTGACATGGAGACGTTGTGAGATTCAACCGTTACCATTTTAAATCAAAGGTCCTTCTTGCAATGATTGGTGACAAACTACCGCATCGAACGTAAAGGGATCAACAAGATGAATCTATCCTGCCTTTTGGGTCAATTTGCAGGCATTATTAAGTGGAATGGGAAGCCATATCCACGTGGCATTGCAGGCAGTGATGATCCAAGTGAACCGAATACCCGAGACAAACCGATTATAATTGACCCGATAAATACAAGCACATATCATGAAGGCCATGAAGGTCAGGGCATCCTCTAATTTCGATCACTACATCTTGCATCAATTCGACAGGATCAAATTATATGGACCAAGTCACTGTGCACTACGCAGCACAAGCACCGAACATGTTAGGACACGTGGGCAATCAGGAGTCCTCGACTACATAATCCCACTACGACACTTGCACCATGATGAATGTCATGTTACAGACATATCCAATTGCAATTAGCCATGTGGCATCCCTAAATTAGTATAAATGTATGAAAACAGAATAAGTTCTGTGAAGAGATTTTTCTTTGTGGCAATTAGAGAAGAAAATACAAATTCTTTGGGAAAATATAAATATCTTTGTGCTAAAGCAGTCAAGATCTGAGTGAAGACCAGATTGTCATGGTGCCTAATGAATATTAAGACTTGCAGGATCTGCAAACAAAAAGTAAAGCTTTTGAGAAGACACACACGGCAATGCAAGGCTTGCATTGCATCACGCATAAACTACAAATTATATTTCTTTTATATTTATATATATATATATATATATATATATATATATATATATATATATATATATATATAAAAGTAAAGAGCTTCGAATTAACAAGGGTTTGGGAGAATACACTTAAAGGGAGCACATCCATCTTCAAATCATACTTCATCTTTCTTTGATCTTGCCTAGAGAGATTTATTTCCTCTCTGGAGACAAATGACCCACTAACAATTCATCTATGTCATGAGTAAGCCATTTAAATATAAATTGAGCACGCCTACTGCTTTAATAAAGTCGCATGTTTTCTAATGTATTTATTGATCGATTATTGATCAATTGTTTTGACAAATACATTTGATTTTCCAAAATAATAATCTACCAATTAATATAGCTATTTTAATTGACATTGAAGTTGTCACCCTATTTACATTTTTTGGGTTGTTTGGAATGTGTTACCAGCCTCAAAACCATGTTATGAAAAGTGAAATCACTATAAGGTAATTCATGTCATTTTCTCTTTCTTTGTTATTCGTTTAATTTCATATCTCCACTATGAAATGATTAGTTATTATTATTATTATTATTATTATTATTATTATTATTATTATTATTATTATTATCGACAAATAATGAGAATATAGGTGAGGATGCTTTCAACCTAACCTGGTCGAGCGCAGGGTCAGCGCCGACCTCGGGTCGCTGGGTTGGCCGGGTCTCACAGCTCCGGATCGTCGGCAATAAGTAGGATTGCCGCAGCTACTGGTCAGGCTCTAAATGTGGTAAATCCTCTATAAAAACGAGAAAGAGCGGCCGCAGTTTCTCGCCTCGCCGCCCGATGTCTAAGCCATTCTTTCCCCGAAAAGATGGACCGCTTGAGTACACGCCATTGTGTTAGCGATAACATGCATCTTTCTACCAGAATGGGTGCCCTCAGATGAGTATAGATGTTCTACCATTGATGGTGATTAGGATTCTTTCCTCGGATGAGATATTGACACGGATTTGATTACGGATATGTGTTTTACCGCCCACTATTTCCTACTGTGTAATCCCCGCGACGAGTCGTAATATCATGAATTATCTTACTTTCCTCAACTCTGCAGATTTAGTTGATTTCACGGCAATATATTATCGGGATTATTCTCATTTCTTATCTATGGATTCGTCGATTATGGTAGAATACGGGCTTTCTTTGATTACCCATAATCAACCTTTCGTCGGTAGAGCGACCACCTTCATCCTTCATCCGGGTCAAGCGCCAAAAGGCTTGAATGTTTTAATGAGCATGTCTGACAGCCACGCACGACGCCAATAGGCCCGAATGCTTCAACGGGCATGTGCTTCTTTAAAGGGGAGCTACAAGTGAGTGGGCCTCGCAGCCCATTTTTCAACTCCTATCGCTTGCCCCCCAACCCTTATAGGTGAGCTCAAGGTATGCAGGCAAGGGTCAGGATCGTCATTCGATACCTCCCACGTGTCCAAGCCTGGTCGGGGTTAGTTATAATTGACTCATATCGCCTGCGATAATGATGACTCTCATTTCTACTATTTCCTTCTACTCCTTTCATTTTTATGTCTTCTTCGTGCAGACACTTCCTCCATTGCCTTCAGCAAACTCTGATCCTCATACCCTCTTTCGTCTCTCAAATAATTCCAGATTTATATATTTTCTCTTAGTTCTCCGTCTGACCTTTTTTGTGTAGAGTCTTTTTTTGGCGTTTTCCCTGAGATAGCTTCTTCCGTTTTATTTCGACCACCGCTGGCCTTTATCTCTTGTTTCTTTGACCGGTACGACGAGGCGCTTGTGTGGTTGTTGACCAAAATTTGGTTTTCATTATTTACTTTCATCATATCCAGTCGCCTTCTCTCAAGGCAGACGGGCCGCGACTCTTCTGTCAAGTGGCCGGACTCCGATCAACTGGCGTGACCTCCCGACCGCTCGCCTGCAAATAACTTCTCGAGATGCCTCAACGGCCGCTCCCTTTCCCCTCGGGACAAGGGTAAGGGAAAATAGGCCTGATTAAATAATCGGGCCTGGAATACCTAAGATCCGGGCCGCTTAGCATGCTTTAACGCTGGCCTAGCAAGGTCGGCTGTCCCTCATATGGGGCCACCGCGACGTTACCCATTCCTTTGGCGTTCGAGTGTGGTCCCCAAACGTTTTCGACCTCTATGTGGCTCCGTGCCTAAGATGGTGCTTCTTCAAGTGGCCTTCATAATAGTCTCTCGCTTTCCCTTGCATCCTCTCTCATAAAAGGGGCTTCAGACTTCAATGTCTCGGCCCTTCCCCTCAACTCACACCCAATGGTCAGGTATTTTGATTACCTATTGGTTTTCTTTAGGGACAGGCTATGGTCCCCATAAAGGTAGCTTTGCTCCTTATCTTTTTAGCCCGAAGGACCGCCGAGGTCCTCTTTACTTTTTCCAAAAAGGCTAGTGGCGCTCCTTTGGTGATTTCCAATCTTCCCTCTTCCCACAGGTTGTGGAAGGGACGCTACTTCTTTGTTAGTGGCCGTAATTGGGAATATGAACCTCTTGATAAGGACGACACCCTAGGCGTTCAGAGCAAATGCCCACAACCAATCACACGATACTCAAAGTTTCCGCTGTAGAGGCAACTGTAGGAGGTCATCAAGCCTTTGACTCACTCATCTACATGCTTCTCGTGTGCTCCCGAATCGATCTCACAGATAACATGCTATCGAAGTCCTCTCGCCCCTATGCTGAGTCACATCCCGTCGACATTCAGTTCCTCAGCTCGAGAGGTGGTCGGCCCGTCACTGGCCGCTTCTGCGGCCTTCTCGCCTTCCACAAATGAAAGTTTCCAACGTGGCCTCCGCCACGCGCGGTAACAAACCTAAGGGAGAACTAGGTTCGGGCTGAGACGCCGCCTCGGTTTCGAGCGTGAACGAACCTTGACTCCGCGGAGAAAGATCATCAACCGGGCGGTCTCAAATCGCGCGTTTCTTTCATCTTCTCCGTCACCGGCGTTTGAAAGCCGCGAGCCGTGCACGCCCTACGGCTCCTGCGTTTGAGTTCGTAGCCGCTTCGGTCCGCTGGGCGTCCTTTCGTGGAGCTGCGAGCAGCCTGCATGATCATGCCCACACTGCCTCTGAATCCGCCAATGAAGAGGTTAGGTCACCTTTCGAAGGCTAAGAGTCGAGGAGGAAAGATCCGGAATCCAAAATCGCTGAGAGGACTAGCGCCAATGCTAACCACGGCAGAAAGCGCAAATTTCCCGCCCATTCTACAAGGATTCCGATCTCAAGAGGTCGAGGCGCTGCAATTTTAATGAGGCTTGGGGCCTTATCTCTCCAAGGGTCGCTCCGTAAGTTTTACACCATGTGTCCGATTCCATTTTTGTGGAAGTTAAGTGTTAAACTCAAGGGGCTGATGTCGATTCTATGTCGGGTGTGGAGGTGGCACTGAGGCACTGGGGTTTGGGCCAAAGGCCAAACCACAAAGTCATGCCAAGCGGCCAGCCATAAGGCGAGGGTGGCTCTCACATCCTCGAGCGGGTCGAGCTACGTGGTCGGGCGCACCAGCAATCGACAAAGGGAAGCTTAAATCTGATTTGAAGCACACCACGCTGCACGTGCTCGGGCTGGGCGGGTAAGAGAGGCCCTGGGGCCAGCCTGGAGGCTTGCCCTGGCGTGAGTTTTGGGAGGTTCGGATGAGCGGGCTACACAAAATGACTTGCTACTAGGGACTCCGGCCGCGCCTCGCCCAATATGAACTTCTCGATGGTTAGTGGATGAGCCTCACATCCAGAGCTTCGGAGTCTAAGGAAGAACTGTGTGCGATTAAAGACGACCTGTGTGATAAGACGGCGTTGCAGGAGCGCCGCGAAATGCTGGGACCTTCACAAGAAAGCGCAACTTTCGTCAAGCCGTGACAAAGTAGGAAATCGAGGATCAAGCCAAGACTAATGGGTCACCTGCCGCTTAAGGTCGCTTAACGCCTTATCCTGTGCTTCAGATTAACTTCGACCTCCTAGCGACGAGAGGAGGCAGAGGATGTCTTCTTCATAGATCCATCCAGAGAACCCATGACCACCACCCAGCCATCCCTCCATGGGCACCCCAGTGAAGAAACAAAAAACTTCTTCAAATAATGAGCCCGCCTTTTGCCTCTCACCGCCACTTAGAGCTCAGCAATCACAAGAAAGTCTCACGCACGATCCATCACCTCATGTCATATCAACTGAGTCCGCCCGAGCCGACGTGGTCATGGTGCAGAGTCCAAGCCAGCCTTCCAACCCGCCAGCTCACCAAAATACACCCACCGGAAGCCAACGACAGCTCGCATAGCTCCAGCAGGAATGAGTTCTAGTCCGTCAAAACTCCAGTCGCCAAGTGGCTCTCACACATGTCTGCTACTCTAATACTCATTTCTTCCATCCATCACCTGAAGCTATGATAACCATAGGACACCGTCAGGCAAGAGTCGGGCCCAGTTCCTCAAAGAAGCCTGAGTCACACATATACTGGAATCTCTGATCCATTTGGAATGGCTGGAAAAGGAGGTGACACTGTTAAAAGATTATCGTCAACAGAGAAGTCAGCTGAACATCCACCCCAGCTCGACCCACTCTTCAAGGCCAACAGGTGCTCCATCCTGTCAGTTTCAACAGTCAGGTCATCCAACAGGTGCCAACAATCAGTCCAGTCATTCCACTTATGTCACATGTCAATGCAGGAAGGTTCAATCACTAACTGCAGCTGGCCTAACAGGCTTATCACTAATCCACCCTCTGCGCCTATTATTCCATCTAAATGCCCACATGCAGAAGTTCAACTGTTTAAAGTAGTTATTTTCAATTTCTGGTGCTTTGCTGTGCCAATTCAAAACAGCTTCTGTTTCACTCTAAATCAGTACGTTTTAGAAAGTATCAACAAGCTCCAGCTCATAATGTCCCAAGAAAACCTTCTGGTGTTATCCAGCCCCAGCTCTAGACCTCCATCTGAATGTCAAAGAAGACACCTGCAAGAGTCAGAATGTCCAAGCCAGGTGCACTGTCAACAACAGTCCAGCTCATCCACCCAAAGTCAGCGTCAAGAAGGAAGAGTCATAGCTCGTCAAGCAGTCGTCACGCACACCCACCTCCCACTGAAAAAGTCAAAGTTATCAATGCAGATCATATAAATGGAAACATTCTACTTTCTGAAGCCAATCTCATATGAATAACAAGGTCACTTTCTCCAAGTAATACGGAAAGTTTCATGGCTCGGACACTACCCCTCCCAAACACCAACCCACTGGCCCAAGCCTCATCCAGGTCTCCTGCCTGGATCCAACCAAAGATCCCAGTCCAGCCGATTCGGGACTCTCCCCATGGAGTCAGCTTTGCCCCACGTGGAGTCGTTGTCTCCGGCCTCACAATGGCAACTGGGAGCACACACTATCTCAAGTCAGCTCCGCCTCTCCTCCATCTCTTCTTTCTCTCTTCTCCTTTCTCGCCTTTCCTCCTTCTCCTCCATTCTCTCTTCCTTCCTTTCTCTTCTTTCTTCTTCACATCTCATTCCTCCCCTTTTTATTTCTTCCTTTCTTCCACATCCGATTCTCCCTCCTCTTTTCAGACAACAAACCTTTCCATCCCTTTTTCTTCTTCTTCTCCTCTCTTTCCACCTCGTTCTTTCCTCTTTCTTCCTTCCCAATTCTCTTTTTTTTTTTTTTTAAGGGAATCACACTATGTATCCCCCAAGACGTAAGGGATGACACTCTCTCGACTTGTAATTGAATGCAACCCGATTGAATAAAGAGATACTTTTTTCTTTTATGACTATGAACTTTCTCATTCCTCATATGTAATTTTCCGAGCATTTATAGAGAGGTGTCTTGTTTGTTGGTGACGCCTAACAAAACTAACCATAGTCGTCACCCCGCCATCTCAAAATCGATAATGCTTTATTTAAGATAAACCGGCTTTCATCGACATAAAACGTTTAAGGTGTTCCGCATTCCAAGCATGATAGAATTTTTCCCTCATCCGTCTAAAGTCTATTATAATTGCCTAGTCTAATGACTGCAGATATGATGTGTGGGCCTTCCCGCATGCGCCCGCCCATGTGCCGGATTCTCTGGGTCGGTAGGAGCTTCTTTAAGACTAGGTCACCCGGCATGCCCTAGGCCTGACCTTAGCTGTAAACTCCATCTCCCCAGTAATAATCCCTCCGTGCACCTTAGAACCTACCACGCTTCATCTAGAGATCCAAATTTAGGCGAGAGCCTTGTCATCAGGTTCCACCGGCTGCAACTCGATCCTTCGGGACTTAATCCAATTTAATGTGGCTACTTCGCCAAAGGCTGGGGCGACCTGGGTTTCCTCACAATACTCACACTCCTGAGCCTATAAGGCACTTTGGGAGGTATTATTCTATTTTCCTTTTAAGATCTTCCACCTGGGTCTTCAAAGCTACTTCAAGAGTTCATGGTGACTTCTTTACCACCATTAGACTCCGCGACGTCAGAATGTGCATTTAACCCAGCCTATGCAAATCCTCGAACTCGCGCCACTAAATTGCTTTCCATTGTCCGACATACCAAGTCTCTCATGCTCGGGCAGATATGAGATGGCTCGGCCACAAAATTGTGCATCTTCTGCTTTCGGTGATCGGGTCGCTGTTCGCTTCGCCCACTCAGAAGCAATCTACCGCCACGATGATGAATTTCATATCGACCTTCCCAAGGCAGAGGTCCAGCATGTCCAAACCCCAATCGGCTGGAAAAAGGCTGTGGGGCCGAACACCATGTCAAGGCCTGGCTAGGAGGCGTGAGATCTCGCAGAGATGCCCTCAAGAGATCCCGCATTTCGACCGTGCGACATGGCGTCTCGTATCAGGCCGCAGAAGATCCCCCGCGCCAGACCTTCCCTCTCACGCTGCCCGAGCCCGATATGCCTTTCTCGATATACCTTCATGTACTTCCCTTAATACATATTCAGTGTTTTTTCCCGCGATGCACTTACTGACGTGGTGTGAAGAAACCCTCGCTTCGCTGGGCTCCTCGTGATTAAGGGAAGGAACTGGCCGACCCTCGTCTCCTAATTTTAGTTTTCTCAAGGTCGTCTGCAGGCGTCCGTCTTCATTATATAATCCCAAATGGGGGTCCATCCAACTTGGCTCCTAATCTCGACCCGGGCAACTTCCACTCTGCAGATCTGAAAGCGTAGGCTCAGCCATAGACTGTGTGTCGACCACGAGGTCTTCCGTATGGGTCAGCCGCTACCTCACATGCCATGCTGGGCTCGAGTTCTCCGCTTTCTGTGTGGACACACATGTCCGACCGAACTCAAAGACGACTTTTTTTAGTAAATCTGCACTGGAGGTGTATAGGATCATCCTTCCACTTCGCCCCGTAGTGTGTTCATTCAGATACTACTCTCACCCGGAGTCACGCACCTCTAGCCGGGGTCAACTTCCAAAGGAATGGGCAAGGCTGAGGCCCGCCATGACTCCGCCCCATACCCTGCACTCATCATGGTGGCTTGAACCAACTGAGTGCTACTCTATCCCTTCCGGGAGGTCGACACCCGCCTCCTCCTCAGGCATTCGAGGCTCCACTTGGCACAGAGAGTTTCATGGGGAGGTCAAATATTACTTAAGCTGCTTCTCAACAGTTCCATGAGGTGAATTCCATGACTTAAGTCGGCTAAGACTCGCCCTTTATTGCGCTTGGCCAGGTCCGATGTCGAACCCGCTTCGCCTACGCACCCACCAGCCTCTGAGGTCTCCGGTTTATGTAACACTCGTCCCATCTGGGTATTCTCGGCTGAAATCCCATGGTATGAGCCCCGGAAGCAAGGGCTGAGCCCGAGCCGCTGCTACCAATGCCAAAAATTAATTTCTCCATCCTCGTACCTCCGCTCCGTAGCTCCTACCGCAATAGTAAACTAGTAAAGGCCGTAGTTTTGTCTCCGAATACTTATACGCTATCATGTTTGATATATATATGAGGAGATTCTTCATAGACTGCATTAGACGGGAGGGGAGCTCAAATATGTTTTCAATGCTGAGAATGCTTCTTCACACTTCGATCCCATCAGCCTTCTTCGTGACTTAAGAAAGGTCGCATTTATCATCGGCTCTGACATTAATCATTAAAGCAACAATCCTTCCAGATGACGCATCGCACTTCATTTATACCATGGCGATGGCAGCATGTCAGTTGAACTTTAGTTTTGTCCTGATTTACTCAACTTCTGGTTATGAACCATCTTTCCTGGGAGCGATAATTCATGGCACACTGGGCCGATTCAATATTGCTAATTTCAAAGACTGGAACGCCAGATGATTGGCCATGTGGAGTTCTATCAAAGTATTTTACCTAACATATCTATATACACCTCCATGGTCGTTCCTATCTGCTTCTGGAACATCTTGTTCACCAGCCTCTAGTAGGTAGCTCCTACGTTCTTGAGTCCAAAAGGCATCACACGATAACAGTTCCTCGCCTGTGGACGGCAGTAATAGATAATAATTCGTGAATTTGACCATTTAAATTATTTCCATAATTGTTTAATATGTATATTTTATGATTTTATTGTTATCAAATTTAAATTATTTATGGGTAAATGGAAAAGCGGGGGCAAACTACAAAACACAAAATATTTCTCTCTCCCCTCGACACGGCGCCCGCTCGTCGCCGATCGGTCAAGCTTCGCCAATCGATCCGCCATCCGACGCTGAGGCAGCAGCCCCATCACGGCCATCTCGGGCTGGGCTTCCGATCTCGTCTCGAAATTTGTCGTCACGGACCAATACGCGTCCTCTTCCTTCTTCTCCCGTGCAGGCATGCCGCCTCCGTCTGACACCGAGCTTCACCGCCGCGCCCCGCCACCACCACTCCCTTCTCGACGCGGCAGCTTCCTCGACATCGCAGCCGCCTTCCCTTCCTCCTCTCTCTCTCACGCGTGGCGGCCACTCCTCGCGCCTTGTCGCCGCCTAGAACAGCCCTTTCGTTTTTTGCCGCCAAACAAAGGCCATTTTCACTAACCCCCAAAACTCTTAGGGAGGTATGATTCTTCCGCCATTTCTGGGTTTTAACTTAGTATTTCTAGAGAGATAACCTAAGAAGAAAATCCCGCCGCGTTTCGAAAGTTGTTTTTGCCGCCTAAAAATTATGCAAAATTTGACCCCTGCAACCCGATTCACGCCAGGTACCCTGATGACTACCGAAGAAATTTTCCTACGCCACCCTACGCTGAACCCCTGAAGCGCACCTGCACACGTTCGCCTCCGTCTGCGGATTCCGACGGCAATCGGGGCCATTCGAGCTTCGGTAAAGCAACCTATAATTCCTAAAAACGCGTACAGCTCCAACACTGTATAAGGTTCGATATTCAGATTTTAATTGTTCGCCTATTTTAAGATTAAAAATGCCTTATTTAACGCTTAATTGCTCATGTTTGTGTTTCTCGAAGATGTAACTTAAAATATATACGTAATATGTTGTGTTTAATCTTATCCTCTATGTAATTAGGAACCAAGTGATTTTTGATTAAACGTATTTAATTATATATTCTGAGTTATCCATATATAAATATAATGAATTACCCGCTTTATAAATTGTATCAATCAGATGACGGGAATTGTCAATCTTGTGTTTGATTGCGCGAGCCGTGGATTTATCTCAGAGTTGTGTCCTCTGCCAGATCGATAAAGACAACGGTGTGTGGATGTTAGGAAATGTATTTCATCGATTCCTCGACCTATTTGCCAAAGTGAGTTAAGTCCAGCTTTTTAGGAGGTTCCGTCATTTTCTGCAGAACATACACGCCTTGCCTGCTTAGTCCGTGAGTTTTCCAAGTTGAGTCTAGAGCAGGCTTCAAAATCTGAACTTATTTTATCAACAATAACGCCTTTTCCATTTTATTGTCCACTCCATACAAACTCTCGAGGCGCAGGAGCCATTCTCGAAGATCCGACATACTCGTGGGAGTTGATTACAGGTTTACTTATTACATCACTGCATGCATCGTATAGCATTTATGGCATTAGGCTACACCCATCATCACTTACATGATTATTATCATTGGAACTGTATTTACTATGGTAATTCAAATTATTTAAATTTGCTATGGTGAAACATATCTTCATATATATGAGATCAAGTATGATGATGGATGAGAGTGTATTGTCAAAAGGGAGTATTGGGTTGCAGTAATGTATGTGAAATGTTTGTAATGGGAACTATAGTGACATGTCACCCAAGGTTACATCAGATCGTATGCATACCCAGAATCGTGACTATGATGCATTTATGTTTATGTATATGAGTTCCCGGTCGAAGTCGATGCCGAGGTAAGGTCCCAATAGCCGCATTTCGGCGCCGCTATGGATTATGGTAGGATAGTTGGCCGGAGTTAATCTCAGTCAGCATTTCCTCAGGCGCCTACTATGGTCAGATGTCGTTTGGGCGTCAACTCGGAGTTAAGGACCCCGGTCGAGCATTTCAGGCGCCGGGCCAAGGCATTGGATTTGAGAGAGCCGTATGGCTTCATGGTGATGTGGGTCCATTAGAGTTCGATCTGTGATGATAATGTGATGATATGAAACTGATGCATTACATATATGTGAGTGTATTGTTATATAGTTCAATGTGATATATATATATATATATATATATATATATATATATATAGTACATTATATTGAAATTCTATATGTATGTATATCCTTGCTAATAGAGATGTGAATAGATTATATGATATTATCTCACTTCGAGAGACTCATGGGCCTCACTTATTTTTCAAACACAATTCCTCCTTCTTCGATCCTGAGGACCCGCCTCAATTCTTTCCTTCACTACGGTTGGTACTACTATGCGATAGTATTAATCTTTGTCTATTTAATCTAGGTGTCACCGCAGCACTTTGGAAGGCAAAGTACATGCTATGTTATTAGTATGTTTTGACCCGTATGCATTCTGCCTTCATTTTCGGGGTAATGGCGACTTGCAATGGATCAAAACTTTATTTCTCCCTATTACTGCCTGCATCCGAGCATATTATATATATGTATGTTAGTCAGCGATCGATGATAGCCTGCAGATGAATATTTACACACATATTTGCTACTTGCTCGTTCTTTATGCCTTCCCAGATCTCAGTTTGGCCACTACTCCCGCATTCGGTCGTGACAAATGAGGTCTTTTCGTAATCCGGGTCCATGCCGATTTGATCAGAATGGAGAAGGCATCCATAAACCCGAGGAGTTCATGCATAGCAGCGCATCTACGATGAGGTCGATTCGCGTGTGGAAACTGGCCCTCGGCACGCCTCATGTCGGGAAGTCACTGATGCAGAGTCGCTTAATTTGGCCGCTTAGTTTTTCGCCACGACGTCACAACCACTCGTGATACTCCACCTCCCCGATCGCCTCCCGGCCGAGGAGTTTGTCACCCCTCGGGCGAGGCTTTTTTGTCTTTCCGACGCAAAGCCCTCCTTCGCCACCGTCGGCGACTCGGGCCGACGCTCAAACTTAAGCAGTGATTAATGAGGGTCAATTTCTCCCATGTTCGCCTCTCTCGCTTCCATGTGAAGACGCCTTTGCCTGGCCTCAAAAAAAGGGGTAGAGGAGGCTTTTGAGGTCTTCTTCGCGTAGCTTGAGCCATATATAGGCGAGATGTTCAGGTCGCTATCCAACGATACCGGTCGGTTCTTCTATACTAAGCCGGGTAGAGCACTCGCCACAAGGCATGTCGAAGCCTGGCCCATGGCTATGGCCGACCGCTTCACTTCATGCGGATGCTTCAACAGTATCCCCGCCACCGCTGATCTCCCGAACTATCTTCTGGGTTCTACTTCGTAGGAAACTTGATCATCATGCGGTATGAGGGATGGCTTTTATTGCATCGAGAATCCCCAACAAACAAAAGCATGTGGCGCTTCACAATGAGGAATCTCGATCGCCGTTGCTCGGCAAGGATCTCCCAAGGTGAGTACTATTAATATTCAGCAATACCTTTTCCTGAGAACCCCCATTGTGATGCTGACGTTCCGCCTCCCTTCCAATGCCTATCTTATCAGCTTCAAGATTAAGATGATGCTCTTCAACAACTCCCTGTCAACTAGGACTGCGTTGAACTATTTTATATTACAACTTTGAACTACCAATGGTCGCCACATGGGGTGTTGGCATCCCTCCGTATATGAGAGAGTCGAGAATGTGATTGGCGTGTTCAGCTCGCGCGCTGACACCACTGTATTCTATCTCATAATCTGGAGGCCGCGCAAGACCTTCTCCTCGGCCGAGTCGGACTCCTCCTCCTGCGAATCCTCCTGAGATCACATGGATTTCTCCTAGAGGTTGTTGTACGCAGCTGCTGCCTCGCCGAGGTGGTGGTGGCTGCGGTCTGTAGCTTGCTCCCGGCGCCCCACCTCGGTGGCCGACGGGATATGCGCTGGAGTACCCGCCGAAGTAATTTACTCTTCGAAGTTGTATGCGCCGTCTGCGTGTGCCCGTGGCCTTGCGGAACTCCTCCGCAAAGATTCGTGTTGTCTTCGTGGGCGTCCACTCATTTGAGTCGCCACCTCGTGAATCGCTTCGCTTCGTGATTTCGCAGACTCGTGGATATCGGTGGCCGCGTGAACTGCTATGCTAATAACGGGCCGCTGCTCTTCGGTTGCCGTGGGCTAGAGACCCTCTCGCGTGTTCCCATGCCTGGGAACCGTTTCTCCATCTTTCTTCGGGAGGCTCTGGTCGCTTGTTTTGGCCACCCCGTCTTGTCGTCCCGCTTTCGGGGTGGTGGGATATGAGGGCATTTCTTCACCATTATACTTCTCGCTTTACAGCACCTCGTGCCCATGCTTGCTCGGGGGTTTTCGAGATGGAAAACATCAAGTCTTTCGACCGAACATTAAGCAAGAATGAATGCAAGCAGAGATCATAACTTCGCTGGGTATATTCACTTTATATTCCGTGATCAACGGACATATACAAGATTCTCGTGCTTTTCATGGTAGCCCGCTTTGATGGTCGTGATGATAACTTAAGCCAGTATGCCCGCCCTAATGAAGTGAGAGAGACGAACGCACATAGCTCTCCGAATGAGGAGATTGATGACTGTGGAAGCCTATTAAACTGTGCCAAGGTCGGCCTTTAATGTGATAGCAGTGCAAGCTCAGACGAAATCGATCTTGATACCCATGCAGCTCCATTTGTTTTTGTGGCGTTGAGATGATCGACACCTGATCCTTCACCACATCGACGCTCACTGCAGAAGACCTTGAATTTTGGCCGAAGAGGGAAGTAAAGCACCTCGACCGTGAAGGTGACTCCGGGAGCCAAGGTGATAAGGTCGAGCACCTCCACCACCTCCTTCACACTAATGGTTTCCACCGGAGGCTCTCTTCGAACCTCCGCCTCCCATATATGATATGCTAATCCTCCTACTCCCTGGCCGAGGGTGGCGAGTTCTTTCAGCCCTCACAGCTCCGAGTGTCTTCTTCGTCGCCCCTCCTCCAGGGGCCAACACAGGATCCCTCAGATCTTACGCTTTAGGCACCCAGCAGCTCAGGACGTGTCCCAGAGGTAAATGCACCCCGTGTTTATTGTCGGTTTCGCATGCTTGTATTTGCCCAGTCGCTTCCAACTCTTATCGCGCCGTCGCAGGCTGGCGCCCACCCCGCCTCGTGGTCGTTTCAGATCTCAATGTGCCGATACCAGCCCGCGTCACCGGGTCCTCGCTGCATCCTGACCGTATCAGCTCCCGCCAGGCCGGCCGATCACCGCAATCAACGAGACCGGGCGATGGACAAGGAACCGGCTGCTCTACGAGCGGTGCCAACCAAGATATAGTTTCTTTCTAGTCAACCCGGCTCGGTTTGTGCGTACACGCCGGACCCGCCGGGCTACGTGTCCGCAAGCTCGGATCGCTTCGGCCAAGGCAGATTGCCAGCAAGCCGTCGGGCACTCTGTTTTTGGTACTTTGTAAAAACGAAAGAAGGGGTTGGCGAGGCTTCTCGTGTTACCCGCATGCCTGCCGCTTCTTATGAGAAAAGATGGACCGCTTATAGCCATTGTGGCCGTATGTTTCCGTATCACCACCGATGGGGTGGTCTGCATTTATAGCAGATGTTCTACCGATGGTGATTAGATTCTTTCCTATTGATGGAATATTATTTTCTTGATATCGGATTTGACTATGATATAGAAAGTGCAAAATTTATTCGAATTATTTCTCTCTTTCCTTATTGGTGAGATCCTATTTGATGAGCTATAATATTGTGAATTATCTACTTTCCAACCAAAGATTTAGCAATGTCGGATATTATATTATCAGAATTATTCTACTTATCTATGGGATTTGGCTTGATTTAACAGGGCTTTCTTGATTACCCATAATCTAATTTTCAGGCTTAGAGCGACCGGGGCCTCTCTTACTCATCCTAGCTGGCGCTAAAAAGGCTTGAATGCTTCCAATGGGCATGCCTAGATCAAGCCTCATCCTAGCTTCACACGTCACAGGGCCTGAATGCTTCAATGGGCATGCCTCTTCTTTGTATGTCATGAAGTGGACTCGTTAATCCCATTTTTCAAACCCTATCAAGAAAATAATAGATTTTCATCATGATTTTTTATTATTTGATTGTGAATGTTACAATTCACAAAAAATAAAAATAAAAACTATTATTATATGCAAGTTACCAAAAGAATGAGATTCAAAAAGATACTGACATAACAATGACAAGTACGATTAATTGTGATTGTCGTGGTATGTCGATAATAAACTATTTGTTTTGTTTTCATACCAACTCGAATATATGAGGGGCATATTGATTTTATTATTTTTTTATTCATTTTTTTATTCCATGTCCTGCATATAAAATATTTAAAAAGATAGACTTATATTTATTCCTAAGACTTCATATATGAATTATGATTACAAAAAAACTAGTTGGCCATTTTCATGCTAGGCTATAAGATAAAAATAAGATCAAACAATCCACAACACAGAAATCTTTTGACTAAAAATCATCAATATCATATCAAGTATTATCGAGATCAAGAAGGCTAATTTTATTATCCACGACATCATCAAAGTGGACGCTAAAATCGAAATATCTATTTTTATATGACTGATGAGCGCTCAAAACATATTATACCGCGGTCGCCTTCCATTTTTTCCTGCTTATTTTAGAGTAATTTTATAGTTTTTTGACTAGAATACCGATTTGATGTCCTGCTGTGTGAACGCAAGGAGTATCGGGTGAAAAGAGCAAGAGAAGTAGATGAAAGCAAATGGGAACAAGGCGATGAAGTACCCGCTGCTCACCGCCATACGGTCAACACCGCAAAGCCGTCAACACGCCCCACGCCGTGACGCGCCGCCGCGTGATCGCCACGCCGCGACACGCGTCCACGCACGCCTCGAGGATCGCACCCCATCATTTGTAAAGTACCAATGATTCAAAAGGGGCATCGCGAAACATTTAACTAGCACGGTAAATCAGAGCAGAGACACGTACTCTTTCTCGAGGAAGTGCCCGATTTGACCGTTTCATTGTCTGATAGTTTCGGGATAGAGAATGATGTTTTTACTAATGCATTTTCTTCTTTTTGTTACAGATACCTGCATCTATTTCAGGTTATAGCCTTGTCATATGTTCATATGGATTAAAGTTGGAAACTTTTATATTATCTTCCAGTTATTTCTCAATATGTCAGAACTATTCTATGTCTAGATTTAATCGTATAAGCCGATGTCCTGCCAACATTGGTATAATCACACTCGGGAGAATCGAGATCAGATGAGGGTATTCCTCCAGAGATCTGGTAGACTTCATCGATTCAAAGATATTCAACCCCGAAGGTGGCAAATTGGGGTTAGATTAATGCATTTCTAATACTTCTGATATTGCAGAGATATACCCGATTCTATTCGCGAACAGCGATATACCTCGAGAGAGGATACCTGTAGGGAAGCATCACCTCATTGATATATTAGAAATATATCAGAATAATAACATATTTAGAAGATTAATCCATTGAACGTGATGTGGGGAGATATATAACTTCAGCTTCAAAACCAATACTGGGCATAATCAATCAATAGTTTAGGTAATCTTACATATTTGAATTTCCTAGAGTCAATACCTCAGATATTATCTAAAAAGTGTAATCCTCAGAGTCAATACACCCGTCCCTGTGGATCGACATCTATACCACGAGTACAATACATTATCATGGCGCAGACTTCATGTGCATAGCGTGATATTTTATACACTGTCATCTATTGTTTTTTGCTAAGGCCAATGGGACAGTTTAGATCGATATAGAGAATTAAGCAAATAGATATTACTCTGAAATTTTCTTTACTTTTGTTTATTTTTACAAGTGCTGGTAATTTGGTTTTGTTGGCTTGTGTGTTATTTCAGTGTAGGTTTCAGTAAGTACATGCGTCATCAAGATCAAAATAACCAACACCTATTTGATCCCGAAATGTAAAGACTTCAGCATTAAATCGTCAGAGAACAGAGAATGTACTGTGATTAGGAATCCAATATGGAAATACATCAAGATGCAATTTCGGCATTGAATCAGATTGAACCACAGAGAGGCCGAAATGGGAATCATGGAAGGAATCAGCACCTGCACGCATGAGCAACAGACAAGATCCTATGCTATTGGGATGAGTTCGATCACCAATCGCTATTGCTCGCATGAATAATGACGGCCACCTATTCAAGCAAACAATTTCGAATTGAAGTCTACAAGATAAGATGCCCTAATATCTTATTCATGGACTACCCCATGAGAACCTAACATGCATCGATTAACTTCCTCTAAGCTCTATATACTATCAAATACAAATCTGAGTTACTAAGAAGCTCTAAGGTTACCATTGCTCCCACTTTCACTTCTGTGGATAGAGCCACACCGGGTTAATTAAATACCCACCGCATTCAATCACTATGAACAGACTGCAAAATTTCGACTGTTCTTTCCAGACCACGGGAAAATTGCACAACTTGTGCAAGAGATCAATACGCTTCGACAACTAGAGGGGGAGAACCCAGCGTGCACGGGACAGATCAGAATTCATCGCTATGCCACCCACACCGATCGACTACGGATGCAAGTCCACACCTTCTATAATGGTCCGAGAAATGCTGTGACAATGATCGATGCTTCAGCCGGAGGAGTCAAGGAAAACCACGTACTCAAGCTTATGAAATCTAGAAGATGTCGCGACTCGCCAATCGGGCCTAGAGAAAAGGCTACACCAAGAATGCATTATAATGAGGTCCTCAATAACTGGGTGGACCATGTGGCATAGCCGATCAAATGGGCTTAAATAGACAAAGAAGCGAACCGCGAACGCCATCCATCGGGAACCCACGGAGTTATGTGACCATGTAATCACAACAAAGACGCACGTCAAATGTGAAACCCCATGCGAGGCCCAAGACGTGTCCGTGTTTAATCGAATCAATCACAACAAAGAAGGACCGTATGGGGAAATAATATCGGGACCGTAATCAGTCAAGGTATGGTAATAATCGTAAACTTAATAGTCGCAATAATCATATACGGTAGCCAATAATCGTAACAGCCATCGAATAAATAAGGAACCAACCTCTAGAAAGTCACTCTAGGAACAAGCTCTTTGGTATCGCATGTTAACTTCCCATCGCTTTCTTTGCGAATGAAATAACATGCAAAGTAGAAAGAAAACCCAGCTTGAATAACTGGAAAGACAAATTGAGAAGGCTCGAGGCACAAATGGGCCAAATGGCAAATTTACTGACAGAAAGACAACCGGGTTCTTTACCAAGTAATTCGGAGGTAAACCCAAGAAGAGATGGGAATGAGCATGTTAAAGCAGTAATGCTGAGAAGTGGGAAAGAATTGGAAATACCGTTACAACCCCCAGTCGTAGAACAGTTGAGAACAGGTCAATCGCCAGAGAGAAAAACGAGTGCATAAAGAACAAACAGAAGCACATCGAGAACCCACCGGGGCTAGCGCCAAGATACCGCTCTTACCCACAAATGGGCCTCAAGAAGATAACCGGATAGCACCACGAAATTCATGGATGTGTTCAAAAAGTCATATCAATATCCCATTTGCCGATGCCTCATGTGATGCCCGGGGCTATGTGTAAAACTGTTCATGAAAGACATCTTATCCCATAAGAGACGCCCATTAGCCGATTTCAAAACAAGAACTTAATCGAGAATGCGCGGCTATCCTTCAGAGGAAGCCGCCAATAAAAGCTTAAGGACCTGCAAGCCACCATCCCTGCACAATTGAAATGCGCTATTTTTTAAAGAGACTATGATCTTCAAGATTAATCTTATGCCCTTATCCATTTTCTGTAAGGCCAGATTAGGGAGAGCCTCCGCCTGACTACGCCAATACTCTTCACTGCGCATGTGATCGCTGAAGCATCCGAGAGGGATAATAGAAGATGTCTTAGTAGTTAGTCGGCTAAATTTATCTTTCCAGCAAGCTTCATTGTTCGGAGGAAGATAAAGAAATACTAATAATCTTCGAAGACCATTTTCGTGAACTGTGGCAATGATTGATGTACAAAGGGGCGAACTCAAACTAGAGTACAAGAAGAGGAAGAAGTTCACAACGTGCTCGACGCAGTTGAGACACCCAGAAGATACTGCTTCATGGTCAAAATGGTTGAGGCTGAGAGGTCCAGCCAGTGGTCTCACCACCCTTCGGGAGAGACTACTAGTGGAGAATGAGTCTCGAGAACCCGAGCAAGAGGCGTAAGAATATAACAATGGATGGACTCTTTCTGACACAATGATTTTTAATACTTGAACCCTTCCTAAGGAGTTAAACGCCTGGCCCCATCGATCGAAAGCAACCGCCCAAGATGGGAACAAAAACCCTACCTAGTCATTTGAAGTATGCATACTGGGGTAGAATCTACGCTACCCGTGATTATCTCAAGATCTTCGACCGCACTAGAGGAAGAGAAGTTATCGAGGGTCGCGAGATCACAAACACGCACTGGATTTGTCTCTAGCTTATCTAAAAGGATTCGCCCTTCATATGCATGCATCGATTTTATTAGAAGACGACATAAACCTTCAAGTGAAGCAATGAGGTTAACCCGACAATGAAGGAGGAAGTCCTGAAAGAGGTGTTAAATGGCTAGACATCAAGTGATTTACCTCATTTGTGATGCATGGATCGCCCAGCCGTGAAAATAAGAAGGGTGAGGAACAACCGCCATCGATCGAAACAACATCTTATCGCTGGTCAGAACGCTAAGGCACGTGGACATTGATTATCTGGTCGAACAAGGCCACTAAAAGATCACTTTCCACGGTTTTTCTAGATCGACCCTCGATCGATTAGCCAAGTTAGCGAATACTATTGCTTTCTTATGGTGCCCGTTACAATCAGTCATTGTCATAACTCCCAAGATCAGAGAAGACAACATTCACTTGTCTTATGGTACACATTCGCATTCCTGCAATAATGCCTTTGACCGTGTAATGACCGCAAAATTCTTTTCAACATGCAGATGGCCATATTCAGACATGGTGGTGAAAGACAATTGAAATCTTCATGGACGATTTCGCAATGGGAAATTCATTCGATAACCCAAGTGAGAACTCGAGAGCTATACCGGCAAGATGAAGAGACCAACTTAGTACTAATCTGGGAAAAGTGCCATTTCAGCGGTAAGATAATGTCTCGACATCTTATTTGAAGAGGGATGTGAGGTAGATAGGTAAAGATTTGATAATCGAAGTTACCTCCACCTCACGCAAAGGGATTCAAGTTTTCTAGGCCACTGATTCTATAGGCGTTCATCAAGGATTTTTCACAGATCGCAAACCATCAGTTTGTTTAACTTACTATCCACTTCGGATCCCATTTGAATTTGATTCACAATGTTTGCATGCATTCTTGCTAATAAGGACAAGTCGTCAAATTTCCTATTGTCAGGGTACCATTCGTCTTTTCCGCTTAACTCAATGCGTAAGATATTTTTCGCCAACACTTCATGACAAGCCTGGGCGTAAACGAGAAAATCTTTCGTGTAATTATTATGCTAGTAGAACCTTACTCAAATGAATTACTTTTACCACAAGAAAGAGTCGTGGTCATCAGGTTTGCTTTTTGATAAGTTCGTGCCATATTTGATTGGCAACAAAGTCGGGTGCACAATCGATCATTCCGCGATAAGTACTGGAAAGATGCAAAACCCCGATTAATCTCGTGGGTCCTCAAGGTAAGAATTTGATGTGGAAATTAAAGACAAGAAAGGCACTGAGAACTCAGTATGCACCATCTTTCACGACTAAGGGGCCGAGATGATGTCCCATTGAATGACGAATTCCGCACGAAAAACTCCTTGAAGCACACGAGGAAAAGAGGCGCTCCATGGTTCGGGCAGATTATGTGAATTATTTCAGAGCTAAAGTAAATCCTAATTTAATCATCGCAGAAAAAGAGGTTTTTCACACACCTTAAACACTACTATCGGAGGAGCCAAATTTGCAAGAAAGTATGATCACAATAAGACCAAATACATAAGGAGATGTGGTGCTCAAAGATGAAATGCAGCACTCAAACTATCATTACACTCTACCAGTGGTGGACACTGGGTGGTCGAGACAAATAAGGTGTTTGCTTTTATCGTCTCTTTGTTTAGGAAAAGATGCTCATCACTTTTTCCACTTGTGGACAAATGTCAACGAATGGGAACATCTCTAGAAAGGACGAGCCACCCATGCAGATCCCATTCTTTCAGGAGGTAGAATTTGCTCGATTTATTGGGGATAGATCATGGGACCGCTTTCTCGCATCATACAACAATTTGTACATTTCGCTGGGCAAAGACTATGTCTCGGCGGGTAGAAGCAATTTAAGAACACGCACTAACAATGATGCCAAGGTTGTGCCGCTCCACCCTCGCTGCGCAATATTCTCACGCTTTGAACTCCTCAGCCTCGATCATGTAGATAATGGTACCCATCGCACAAGGTAATTGATAAGGTTTTGCAAAAGTATGGGGTACGCCATCATCTTGCATATCACCCGCAAATGAACCGACAAGCAGAGGCATCAAATCGCGAAATCAACATTTTCGAGCGACGCTAATCTGCCTGTGAAGGATTGTCTAAAAGACGGACGATGCACTGGGCATACCGCATAACATTTAAACTCCTTTAGGTATGTCACCGCTCGTAATCGCTTATGGTAAAGCATGTCATTCCTGGACAGAGCATCCAAGCCTATCGTTACCGATAGCTAAACATGGATAGTACATCGGGTCGAGAAACGAATGCTCCAACTCGAATCCAGACGACCCAGAAACGGCATATGAAACGCCAAGATCTATGGCGCGAAAGACTAAAGCCGCGACAAACACATCACCAAAAGGATTCAACCTGACAACAAGTCTCTTCTATCCACCCGCCCCAAAGCCTGTGGAAATTGAAGTCTCGATGGTCCGTCTTCACAGCAGGATCAAATCTTTTCACACGGCAAGGCTAATACGCATCCCGAGAAAGGCACATTCACAACACCACACCCAAATCATCTGGGCTTCCTCTCATAACATGGAGGTGCTGTTTTCTGCATGCTGCATCATTCTTCGGCAAATGCATTTTATGTAGTGCTTCATCATGATTAGATCTTCAAAAATGCCGAAGCAACACACAAACAGGCTTCTCGGGAGTGCAAACAAGTGTTTCAAACCTTTCTTTTCAGTTCCACTCTACTGTTTGTTTTCTGTTAACAGATATGTCCCAGCTCTCCATCCAGTTCTACTTGTTTGTTACCTCAATCTCGACGCCTTAGCAAGATCTGACCAAGAGGTGGCTCAGCAAAACCACAAGCCCGTTAAGCACTGGTGAGAGGTTTCTCCTCCTTGAAACTATCAGACTCATTCAATGTAAACAAATTCCAGGCCCACCTTTTCTGATGAAATAGATCCCCTCCCGTCATTTTTGCCTTTGAACAAACCACCCTCCTCATCGTCTTCTTACTGGTGCAACTGCACGTTTCCGCCAGTGGAAAAGTAAGCCTCCGCCATTAACTCCACTTATTGACTTCGTGTGTCTCCAAAGCTTTGGGCTTCCAACAGCAGCTCATTTCAAGCCACCCCCACAACTGGTCCCTTAAAACCCAGCCTGCATCACTCTTCGCTTTTCTCACCGGGACTCGCTTCTGAGCCTTTTCCCACACTGGCCTGGGAGACCACACGTTTACTGACCACTATCAGGCCCCTCAGTGTCACCATCATCCCAGCCTGAGTCACACAGTGGCATTCCTCCCATCAAGCATCAGGCTTTCCTCGCTTCTAGCTTCCGGGACATTTTCTAGAGACGGTACTCACAGCTGGGCTTGTGGGTCTATTGGGGTGCTCATGGCTCATATTAGGGTTCCAGCGAGCAAAGTGGTTTAGGAGTTTGAGTCTTGTCAGAAGTATAGTTTTCCTTTTAGCACACTAGGTGCTCAGGTTTTTGTCTCGAGTCGCGTACTCTCCACTAACACCACTTGTCTCCTAGTACAATATGTCTACGCAAGAGGCAGCAAACCGCCGTGCTTTAGCCTGACCACAGTGACCCGATCCCACATCTATATGCCTCGCGGTTTGTAAATGCGAGGCTTCGATCGGTTTGGCACCATTTGCAAAACCTTCGTTCATTAAGGAGAAGGGGTTTCACCACTCCCGATGATTTCCTTTCCAAGAAGATCATGCAAGGGATGGCAGCTGTGCCAACCACCTCATCCAACACAAGAGTGTGGTGCGCGAGTTCGCCACCCGCCCATGTTTTGAAGAGAGTCGAAAAGGACAACACTTGGCGAGTCGATCAATATGGCCATAAATAGAGATGTCCAGAGCCGCTCTCTCTCGACGGCCGCCGAAAGACCCCACCACCCCAGATTATACGCGACACCACAATGGTCAAAGGAGCGGAGAATCAATAGTGCGGGTCGCGCGGTAAATTTCTACATTCTTCCTGTCCACCACTTCACCGCCTCATTCCGACGACGAACGTGTGTGAAGGCGACGCCACGGGCCGCAGGCTCAACTATGCCATCTTGCTGCAGGCATACCTTGATCGGGCAAGCATCGATGCCATCCTCCATAACCGGATGCAAAGATGAACCCGACACCCCTTCCCGATCTTTGGCTCAACAAGCCCAGGGTGCCCTCGACGACATCACCGATACTGGCTTCACCCAATAAAGCCATATCTCACAAGGCGACACACCTCGTGTCCCGCAACCCGAGGGGGTCACGGTCGCCACAGCCTCTCTGACGACGCGCTTTATGAGTATCGGGCTTTTGGATCCCCGGGCGATCCCCGTGGTGACAATGGGCTCCGTCCCACCACCTCCACCACCACACTTAGCAAACACAAAGCAGCCCCTCCCCAGCCTCCCGCATCTTGAGGACCCTGCGGTTTCCCTCACCGAAGCTGACGCTTCTAGGATGAGACCCGCCCAGAGCACCGCGTTAGCCCCGTTCCTCACAGATTCGAGGCACTGCGGCCGAGCATGACCAAGGCTAATCAGCCGCCATTCTTCGCAGCAGATCTAGTGTGCCCAGACGCCCAGCAAAATTGCCTTTCATCGCCTCCACCACCACCGCAGTTGACTCGTGGAGCCCCTTCACCTCTATTATTTATTTCCTTGCCAAGTGGGTGGTAACGTGTTTTATTTGTTTAGTTATGGGTTTTAATGCTTTAAGTAGTGCTTATTTTGTTCAAAGATAGTCAGGTTTCTATTTAGTTCATGTTTAGTCCACCTTATATGAGTCATGTAGTTCGTCAAGGTTGTATACAAATAATCTTATATAAAAATGGCGTGTTTTAGAAGCATGTTAAAATCTCAGATCAATTTTGGACTCCATTAACATGAATGTTCAAAATGTGATATAATGTCTTGATGCCTGCAATGGAATAGATGGAAAGGGCTAGTGAAACCAATCCCGAGTAGTCAAGATACCCGGCCTCAAGAACCCTATTACACTCACACTCAACGACTTCAGGCATGCATAGCGCCGAGACCAACTAACGAGTTCGACTAACCTCGCGACTCGAACCATCATGGGACACCTAATAAAAAAGAGGATTGCCATCGAGCCCCAACTAAAAAGAGGAAAATACAAAAAAATAGAAAAAGAAAAGAAAGACAAATCAAGCAAAAATAGGCATTTGCATAAGAATGGGGCTAGATCATCCAATCGTGAATCCCGCACATCATGGGCCTGCAGTCTCATCACCTTATGCAACTCACTGAACAGACTCATCCCATTACATGGATACTGAGATGGATCATTCACGCAACCTAGGCCTCGTAGAGTCGGTCGAAAGGTCGGTGAAGTTTGAAGGAATTTAATGCCCGTGCCCTTAACCAACTGGTGGGAGTCAATGGATCCCCGCTACTGTGAACACCTTCCTGGCTAAAACTTCTGGTACTAGGTTTCTTTACATTTATTTTAAGCACGTAGGAAGTTTCGTGTATTTGGTCATGAATAAATGCGCGCTCCTATCCTTTTCTGTTAGCTTCTTCCAAATAGGTGAGTCGAGAGCTTAAGTCAGTGGTATCGAACCTAGACATGTAATCGGAGGTCCATTATGGGTTACAATAGGGTCGGGAAAGGCTATTGAATATCATGGATTTGATGCACTAGTCACTCTCTACCTATTTCAACTAATTTTCCGGGAATCCAAATATCCGTATGGCATTTTGTGAACTTCTCGAAACACAAAGTGGGGAGGGGAGCTGCATTCAATGATCCCTGCCAAAGATGTGCAACACCGTCTTAGTGTTAGTTACTAGGTTGTGTGTGTGTGTCCATCGGCCTTGCTTTCGAGGACAAGCAAGAAACTAAGCTGGGGTGGATATGCCTAAAACACCTATTATACTCGCCATTTTCCATTTTTCCTCTCATGACGAGATAATGGACAGTTTTGTGATCAGAATAACGATTGATGTTCGCTAGAACTAGAGCATTGGGGCTAAAAGATGTTAGAAGAGGGAAGTAGATTTTGGAGCAAATGGGAACAAGGCGATGACTGGTCATCATGACGTTCCCACGTCACACGTCCCATCGTTACACGACGCTCCTGCGCCACACGAAACGAGCGACGTGGGGTCAACACTGTGCCAGCGAGTCATCGCCAATCGCTGCACGTCAAGGACACACTTCGAGATCCGCACCTATCATTTAAAGTAATTAACACTGTAAAAGGGGGCACGGAAGCGCATTTAACGGCGCACGAAATTCCAGAGTAGCAGACAGACTTTCATAAAGTGCCCGATTTGACTCAAGCCATTGTGTTTGGATATTTTCGAGAATGACAGTTTTTACTACTAAACATTTTCTTATTAAGGATAAATTTAGATCTATTTGTAAGAGTATTGAATTCTTGTCATATGTCTGATTAAAGTTTGAAACTTTATATTATTCCATTATTTCTCAATATACTGGGGAATTCATATTCTATGCCTATGATTTAATCGTATGTCAAGGTCCTGCCACATTGGCATAATCACACCGGATCCTAGATCTCGAGAGATGGGTATTCGAGATCCGGGCAGAGTAGACTTCACTTTATCTTAATGTAGAGATATTCTAACCCGAAGGTGGCAACAAAAATAGAACAACATTACACGTGGCTGAATATCGAGTTTATATATAGAGATATACCCGGGACTATTCGTTAAAGAAGTAGATATACCTCGAGAGAGGATACTAGAAAAGATCACTCCTTCGCCATTGAGCCATATTAAATATATCAATAATAACATATTTAGAAGATTAATCCATTGAACGGATGGGAGATATAAATCTAGGCTTCAAAACCAATACTTTAATTGAATCAATAGTTTAGGTAATCTCCTTTGCATATTTGAATTCCCTCCTAGAGTCATCTCTTTCGTATATTATCTAGTGCGTGAACCTTGGGACAATACACCCGTCCCTCGCGGATCGATATCTACCACGAGTACACTATACTCGCCTGGGGCGGCGCACTTAAGATATAGGCGATATTTGCACCGCGCTTTCCTCCGCCCTCAATGATATTGGTATGCTTCTCAAAACAAAAAAAGTTATCTCCAAAAACCACCTAATTTTTATTCTTATGGCTATTACTTCCGCTTTGATCTTAGTCCTATTAGAGGTTGTAGCACCATCTGTAACAATCATAACTAACAAAAAAAAATTTTTGAATTTGAGTTAGTCGAAATAATATAAAGATTCAAAATGTAATCGCAGACAATAAGCAAGTCAACACGCTTCTATGGTCCCAATTTCTCTCAGATGTGTCATAACGATCCACAACAAACAATAAAGGAATGTTATAAAGACAAGTCAACAAACATCCTGCGGTGTCGTATGGGCCGGCGGCCAGCACATGATTCACCAATTCACATATTAGTGCGACCAAACTTAAAGATGCTTTCTAAGAAAATAAAAAGCCCTACGACTCCATAACCAACTCATCTTCAAGGCGGTGGGGTGGACTCAATACACACACTTCAACAAAGTCATAAAGAAAAAATGGTGGCTCCCAACTTCCTTCCTCCATTTCTCAGGCTTCTTCCCTCTCTCCAACTTCTTGCCAATTTTATGATTCCTTTCTCACTCTGCATTAATATCGATCTCGTAATCCTTCTCTATTGTTTTCTTCAATAAAGACTTCAACCCTAGTTAACAGATATAGAATTCAATTGAAGATTGTGTCACTGGAAATGGTGTCTGATTCCTCCTCTTCCAACGTCTTCTTGAGCTTTAGAGGTGAAGACAACCGCCACAATTTCACCGATCACCTTTATAATGAGTTACAATTCTAAGAGGCATTACAAACTTCGTGAGATGACCGACTTCTTAGGAGAAGAGATTCAACCCGAGCTTTCAAAGCTGCGTGAAAAATCAAGGTCTTTCCATTGTTGTTCTTTCGTAAAATATTATGCCGATTCGAGTGGTTTTAATGCAGCTTGCAAAGTATTCATGGAGTGCATAAGCAATACAAAATCGTAGCCATAAAGTCATGTGATCCAATGTATGTCCGTAGAACAAATAAAAAGGTGCTTTTGGAAAGCATTCACAAGCATGGCTAAGAAAAAATTGGAAGAATGGTAGAGAGACGTGAGGGAGGCTCAGATTGAAGCAGTAATATTTCTAGATATAGCATATAAAGGGGGTGTGTTCAATAACTTCTTTAGCTTTTGTTAATTATCAAAGAGCTTAATACATTGTAGTATTATGCCTTACCATTTTAACTTTATAGATACTTGGATATTTTCCAAATTCTAGTAAAAAATAAGGGAACATAAATTTACACTCTTAAAGAAATTGATTTAAAGCCATTAAGGCCCCACTCACCGTAAACAGTTTGAAACGACATGTTCTAGGTCCGAATCTTGTAAAAACTAGAATACTATGCAAAGTAAATAGAATAAAAAAAATTATTTAAAAAACATTTCGTCTATAAATTGGAAAAAAAAAAGTGATAGCCATGCTTAATTAAGATGTTGTCAATCCACATTAAGTAAACAACATATTTTCACATGCATCAAAGAGCAACTATAAATTTAGGTCAAACTTTGTGTGTAAATATAATTATTCATCTATGTTTATTTTTGGCCATATTTACTATTTGTCATTTTTCTTGATATTGTTGTAAATTTCTCTAATTTGTGTTGAAGAAATGTCAATACTATGGATTATTTTCACTTTGAATCAATTAGTCGCAATTTTAGTAATTAATCACTAACTTTATTTAAAATGACGGATAGGCAGCTGCTAAAGTGAATTTTAAATTTTGAAATAAAATTTAACACAAATTTTTATTAAATTTCATTTTAGACGTGAACAAGTTCATATATATATATATATATATATATATATATATAGGAAATTGAATCCACTTTTACTTTGGGTTTCACACTGTTTTATATGCCCATTAATCATGTTAAAAATCCTAAATGACATCTAACACGAACAATTCGCTATCCTTTAACATTAATAATAATGGCAACTTAATTTAAAAAACTAACAAATATATGAACAAGGTCCCAAATAGAAGCCAATGCAAAAAAAAATTGAAAAAAGAAAAAATTACATTTCACACATTAAAATAAGAAATAAGACAAAATGGATAATAAATGACATGTACATAATGTCATTGATCAACAAGAATAACACGTTTAATCCAGAAAGACCAATTTCAATCTAGAGAAGAAGAAAAGTTTTGAATTTTGATAAAATTGATAAAAGTGATAAAAGTCTAAAAAACAAACTCTAAATCCATCTATTTATACCCTGTATGAGAGGGTATAATAGGAAATAAAAATAATAATCCACATATGAAAAAATACCCAAACACATGCTGAGGTAATATAATATAATACAATAATGAGAAATAAAAATAATATCCGATAATAGTCTTCAAAACAACCAAAATAAGGATTTTGGTTGATTTGATTTAACGCTCTGCATCAGACACCTCCACTTGCGAAAACCTTGTCCTCCAGTTACTTTTTAGATATCCAAGATTCACGGTTGGAACAAGTAAGATCACATTAAAAGTCTTAAATTCTATCAAACTTGGCAAGTCAACAACATAAGCATTGTTGCCGATCTTCTAGGAAATCTGGTACTATCCATACTTTCTTTGTTGAAGCTTAGACGGCCACCTTGCATTCAAGCTTTCAGCGAATAAAACCATCACCTTATCACCACAACATTAAACGGCTATGCTTAATCACTCCATCTAGACATTTGCATTAGCCTCTCTAATCCCAGTTCCCTCGACATCCGCTTGCATCTCGAACTCGCTACAAATCATCGCCATCATACTAATATCAGACTTTGGAAGCTTTTCACCAAATCTAAAGCATGATTAGGACACTTCATGTATATAATGGAAAATAGGGATCTACTTGTTGCACTATGAACAACGTTGTTATAGGCAAACTCCGCTTGTGCTATGACAAAATCCCATTGCTTTGGTCTATCCATGCAAATACTTTGAATAAGATTACCCAAAGTCCTATTAACAACTTTTGTCTACCCATTTGTTTGTGGATGTGTTGTACTATTAAAGTTCAATAACTAGTCAAATAGCCTCCAAAGAGTCATCCAAAAGTGACTAAGGAACTTATACCTATTTCCATTTCCCGCCTGCCGGATTTGTGGGGGACAACACTCCGGATCGAGACTTAACCTGATTTTCTGACATTAGTGGGCCCATTTAATCTATAACACTAAGAGATAACTGTATACTACCACTGGGGAAGTGTGTTTAAATGTCTCAGATATTCCAAGTCTCCACTGATTGTACCAAATCAGCCTGCCACCAAAATATTACATTATATTGATAAACAAAATCCAAAGACCAACATAGTGAACTTAATGCTTTATGTTGGTCTCGACGACGCGGAAATGTCTATTTCTCTTCATTACCCACCACACCATATAAACAATCATGTTTGAGAAGAGTGAGAAACAGTTAAAATATATGACCACTCAGAGGCTCTCTCTAAACATATACTATATAAAATCTATATATCATTATTCAATCTCTCATGAGTACATGTTAAACTTGTGCGAGGTACCTAAGGCCATAGTATTTGCAAAGTGGACAGAGGGGGATTAGACTCCATCTGGAGCAAAAATTAGTGAAGGTAAAGCTTTGGGTGTATTGACCGACTAACTGGTACAAAACAAACAGAAGTAGCTTATTTCTTTCATCTCACAATCTCTCCTGTAATCACATAGTTTCATTCTTTCATCAAACTTTTACAAAGATTTAGTTACAAAAATAATTAATGTAAACTTAAAATTTAAACAAAAATTTATTGACCAATATATTATCAAATAACTAATATTAATATAATAGAATAAAAGAAGTACATATTATATATGATATAATATATTATAAAATATAAATTTAATAATATATAAATTAGAATATATATTACTTCCAAAATATATTATGAATTTTTATAAATTATTAAAAATATTGTAATAATTATTATGTATATTAAAGTATAAAAATAAAATAATAAAAAAATTATTTTTTAAAATATAATCTGTATGGCTTATTATTATTATTTTGGATACATGATTCATATTACTCAGCCCGGCCCGCTTACCCCAAAACCATTTTCTAACTTTCAGATTTTCGAAAATCTCGCCCCCTGAGTCACTCAGATAAACTTATTACCTTAAAATTGGAAAATTTCCGCTTTGTCTCATAATTCAACAAACTTTTCCGGGTCACTAGATTAGCGAGATGAATTTAACTACACATAGCTGCTTCATCATCCGAGATCTAGAGAATTTTCGGCTTCTGAACCCTTTCTTATGGTATTTTTACAACATTTTACCATTTTTGTGGTTTCAATTTTTTCGGGTTTTACAGAGTAACAATTAACCCGTAGACGGACAGGAAGAACAAACCCATTCATTAAAATTGATATTTTCAACCTAATCGCTGAGCGTGGGGTCTGGCCGACCTTGACACATGGGTCGTGCATCATTGATTACCTGTGGCCGAGAGGACCGCCACGCGTTGATCTAAGAAAGCTTGACAAAACTCCAAGCAGCAGCAAAAAACAAAGTCTGCGAGTACTGTGCCCGTGGCCACCCGACAACAAGTCACTCATCGAGAAAAGAGAGAATGCTTATATTGCTTAGTATCATGCACACTCTTCACTGGTGGAGGACTCCTAGTTTAGTGGATATCCCATTGGATGACGATCAGAGAGTCCTTCCCATCGAGGATATGTTTTTCATATAGTTAGCCTTGGTGATTACAACTTATTAATATGGGAATTTATTCGATAATCCTCCTCTTTAGTGTGGCCCATCTAACGGTCTTCTATTGCTTCCTTCCTTTATACACAGGAATTCATCTGATCAGAATAGGTTATCTTGTGTGGAATATTCTATTTTCTCTCATATCGGGAAGGATTCGGTTGACTGTCAATACGGGCTTCCCTATTTTTCCAAATCCATGCTCGCCTAATGAGCCTAATTCTCCGTTGGGCCAAGCCTCGAAGGACACGGAAGTGGGCACGTCTCATTGCTCTATACCTGGGCCGGCGAGTGGATACTATGGTCCACCCTGATCCCATCACGCCCCACCATGGTACCCGACCACAGGCAAGGGTCAATTGTTCCTACGCTCGATCACTCGGGCCATGTCCGCTGCAGGCTGTCCATTCTGGATTAGCCCCGGTCGCCGCCATTAGCTACGGATATTAATAATGACCTCGGGGTTTCTCGCGCCCCGGTCTTCCGCTTTGACAACCTCTTCAGCCGCTGCTCCTCTCCGGGGTCTCTTAACCTTCTATTTATTCAAGGCCAGGCTTCGCTCTTCCCGATTCCATCGGGTCCCGGCTGTCTCTGACGCTTGCTTATAGCACTGGCTCGCTGCACGGCTCGAATCGCTTCATCTTGGCGTGCAAAGATCCATATGCTAGTCTCCGCGAAGTCGACACTCGACGAGCTAGAAGTCCCTCAGTCAAGCCAATTATCAAGCATCCCCTGTGATAAGGCAATACTTCCCCCGGTAAAGGCAAAAGGAAAATAAACTCGATCAAATATCCTACTGGTCGGATTTCAAAGTTTCGCCGTCACATGCCAGCGAAAGTGACCGAGTAAGGTCGCCCTCACGGTAGTCGATTTTCGCTGAACGACACCACTTCTTCCCGTTCGTATATGGTCTCCTCGATTTTGACACTACGCTTACCCGCGTCCCTGAATGGTATGTTTCGAGTCGTTTGATAACGGCCTCCCGTTTTCCACTACACCTTCATCAAACAAGTTCTTCAAGATTTTCATATCTCGCTTCTTCCCAATCGGCGGGCCCCTAATGGTCAGCATTTTAGTGGGTTTGGCCGGCCTTTAGAGACAAAGGGACTCAAAGGCCCCTAATGTGGCTAAGCCCCAGATCTTTATCCGATCGCTACCGCGAGGGTTTATTATTTCTGACGCCTGAGCCCTTTGCACTCTGACCTTCCTCTCTCTCAGCATAGATATGTCTGGAGTTTCTTTGTCATGGCTCCAATCGAGTACAACTTTTTAGACAAAGGAAGACACCCTAAAGTGCACTCGTATGGAGCGCCCGTTGGAACTCCTTCGTGAGTATCATCCTTACCTTGGTTTAATTCATCTAAAGCCTGCTTACTTTCGACCAGTTTCCTTATATTTTTCGGGATGCTCGCCTTGAGCTTAGCTTTACGAAGATAATGCCGCCTGCTTTTGATGATCCAGCCTGCTCGCTGCTCCTACGCATATTAAGGCCTGATAGCTCATCCTGGCCTGTCCACCCCCTCTCCGCCGTGGCCTTCGCCTCCCTACTCTCGCTTGCTGTGGATTTTTCTCTATCAAAGCCCACTGTGGCTGCTCCTAACAGGAGATCTGCTCATCTCGGGAAGGGATATCTCGAAAAACCCTGAGTGCAAAGAGGAGGAGAAAACACCTCCCAAGAGGGACTGCTCAATCCGCAATGCGTCTAGTGATTACACCTTCAAGTCCTCTCATCCAGCGCCGCCCGAAGGCCCCGCTGGCCGAGATTCCCTCGGTTCTTTGTTCGCTTCCCTCCTCTGAGCCCATCGCAGAGGTGGGGAATCCTCGTTTATGGCTGCGGATCGCCGCTGGCGCTTTTGCCCATATGTAATCATGGCGTGCACGCCTCGCACTCGCATTTTCGTCATATCCCGGAAGTGGCCGAAATAGGAGCAAACAAAATCGGTTGATGAAGTCAAAGATTCTTTGCTATCTAACGGATTTCGCGGTGCCATCCATCCTCAATGATTCTGATGTTGAGAGATCAAAGGAGTCAGTCATTGATTTAGGCTTTTGGGCTCTCGCTTCGTAGTGGATTCGCTTCTAGTTTATAATTATGCTAACTTCCCAATACCCGGCCGAGTTCTAATTCGTGTTTGTCTTGGCTAATTATCGAAGGGCCACAAGTCAAACTGAATATAGAAACATGTGTAAGGATTTCGCCTAATTTATAAGGCTAAAGTGACTACTTTACCTTCCTGAGCGGACGAGCCGCAGTGGACGAAAAGTGCAAAGATGGTTCCGGCAGCCAGGAGACTTACGCCGATTCTGGCATCATTCGCTTGGACGCCGTAAGTAGGGGAAGGCGAACCGAGATCACCATCACCGGCGGTTATTGGTCGGCGTCCCGGCGACGTCCCGGTCCGGCAACTCGCGAGGCCGCACCATGGCTTCACCCGGCGGCACGGACGAACGCCAACGTTTCCGGCGAACAACGGACCCAAAATGGAGCGCGTCACCGCGGTTCGGACGAATAAAGCGCACTCTAAATGGTCGTAGATTTCGAAAGTATTGAGACTCGATACGAGTCCTCTTCGGCCGCGGATTTCATCGTGACGTCGCCGGTGAGTGTGCCGCTGATACTGCACCCGGCACCTCGCCCGCGCCAGCGGCCGCCCGGAGAATTTTTGGTCGCTGGTACACCGGCGACTGCCGGGTGCCTGGCTTCGGATTTCGCTGCCAGCGCCGCGTGTACTCCCGATCCGGATTCTTCGACGACCTCCCCGCCACAGAGAGGCAGAGAATCTTGGCACGCAAACTAATCCCCCGCAGCCTCGCTGCCTGGCGCCGAAGTGCCCCCGCCCTTCTTCTTCACTGATAATGACATCCGAGGCTCGTCTCCGCTAATAATTTTTTTTTAGCTTCTTTTTTTATTTTATTTGCACTCAAACAGCCACTCCAGCCATTAACCTTTCTTCTCAATGGTTACTCGTCCCCGGGAATTTTAAGTTATTTGCTCTTCTTCGAATTGCTCGTCTGAGTCGAGGATCATAGAAATTTAGTCTGCATCGTCTTAACTTTTGCAGATCGCTCCGTCCCAAACAAAGGTGGTTTCCCGCTACGATCGTGCATAACAGAGCGCTCTGAACACTTCTCGCCACCACTAAGTGTGTTGACTGACTCCGTTTTTCATTACATTCATTGAGTTGGCCAAGGCTAGTGGCTCGCTGTGTAATGTGTTTCGATTATACACAGCTGCCGAAAGGAGAGTGTCTCATGAGCTCATTAATAGGACTAGTAAGGAGGAGCCCGGGTCTCGTCTTCAAGTACAAATGTGAAGGGCCCTTATAGATACAGTAGGAGCTCGCCCTCGTGGCCAAGGCGAAGAGCCCATGCCAAAGAGATTTGGGTGAGGAGCCCATCTTGAAGTACAAGTGAGGGGCTCTGCCCCGAAGAGGCTTTTCGCCCGTGCTGAAGGGAGAGCCTGCCAAGGAGGTTTCAGAAAGGAGCCCGTCGCTTCAGAGTACGTAGGCTCGCCCCGCAACCAGAGGAACTCGCTCCATTGGTGCTGAAGGGAGGGAGAGTTTGCCATAGATTTTGTAGGAGGAGTTTACTGCTTGGCAAGGCTCGCCCAGTATGGCAGAGCCAGCTCACTGGGCCAAGCGGAGAGCTCGTCTGGAGCAACAAGTAGGAGCTCGCTCGTCTGTGGTTAAGGGAGCTCGCCCGAGGCTGTAGTAGGAGCTCGTCGTCGTGGTCAAGGGAGAGTCGGCTCCTGGCGAGCAGTGGAGCTCGCCTCGCCGCGCTGTGGAGTATTTCCGCCACAATGATTTGCAGGGAGGAGCCTATCTGCTTTAAGTACAGCCATGTGGGCTCGCCTAGCATAGTAGAGTTTGCTCGCCAGGTTAAGGGGGAGAGTTTGCCTTGATACAGCAGAGCCGCCGCCGTGTTAAGGAGAGCTCGCCCCGACAATGCAGGAGCCCTGCCTCGCCTGCAAGGAAGGAGTTCGCCGTTTGCAGTGAGCTCTCAGCTCGTTTATGGCAGGCTCGCCCGAATCGTATGAGTTTCCGTCTTTCCCATTGCGGTTGGCCAGTGCTCGTCACGGTATTTGTGAGTATTCATTCGTTGGCATGTTGTGTTTCGTCAGCAGTAGAGTTATTCGCCGCGCTGCTATGGTGTGGCAGCGCCGCTTTATAGCAATGCGGCGCTGTATTTGCATTGTAATGATTTGTGTGAACGATTTTGAGATGCTGAGGAGAGGAGAGGCAGCAGGCGTGTCCCCGCTATTGAAAAGGTGCAACCGCCTCTAAGGCCAACACCATGTGGGTCTGAAATCCACAGGTATGCCTCTCAGTGCTCATGTACAGAAAATCTGCCACTTCAGCGCCTACGCCAAAGACACTTTCCACACCTGCTGATGAAGCTTGCAGATGATCATGTCTCCTGCCACTCTCTGACGCCGCCACCGGCCCTGTCTCCTCTCTGAGTCAGGTTTTTCCCCTACATGTTATGTTATTCCCAAATTCTCAGGGAATGCATTCTGCGGAATATGCATCCCTTGCACCTCATTCCTCCTCGTTCCTCTTTTTCTTCCTTCCTCTCTCTCTCCCCTGTGGCACCTCTCCTCTCTTCTTTCTTTTTCTTCTTCTATCTCCGCGCCATCTCGCTTCTTCTTCTTTCTCCTCCGTCCCCTTTTTCTCCCCTTCTCCTTCTCTGGGTTTCTTTCATTATGTCTCTTCTCCTTGTCCCTTCCTTCCCCCCCCTTTTTTTTTTTGAGGGTATTGCTTAACCGAGTGCACCGAGGGAACCGCTTGCATTATGCATCGAGGGAATTGTCAGACTATGCTTTTATGATGTAATCATAGATAATCAATGATCAGATCCACCATGACTGAAATGTAAGATTTAAATTTTTACTCTGTCATGACTCTTCCAGTCTGTACATATATGATATATATGAGAGATATAAGAAGGTATATATATATATATATATGAAAAGTAATCTTTTACATGTTTGAATCCGTTTAGATTATCCACATGTCATGTTCCATTGGTCAAACACTATAGTAACTATAATACCCTCTGATAGTTGTTGTCCTGTTTTTTCCATTCACAGCTTTTTAAGATGTCCAGATTCCATATGGGCCAAGACTTTTCCCCTCCTCCGCTGGAGTTTATGGTCTATTCTGTTCCTGATGACCTGGATATGGTTATGAGTAATCTCCACTATACTCAGCTTCCCATTAATGACTTTTCCTCATGTACGCCGTGAGCTTTTCACATCGTCCCAGACAACTTTCTGCCCACTTCACAGAAAATGTAATGCCTTCCTTTGCACTCCACGCCTGCTGAACCCGCCACGCTCACCCGTGATTCAAGCTCCACACAGCCCCACTCTTGGTCTCCAGCAGTTTAGTTTCACCTGAGACTACCCAACTTCAACAGCCACCGGCTCGTGCCAAAAGCTGGGTGGAGTCTCCCGGTTGTCGGGACTGTCAGTCCATAGCCCATACAGGATAGATTCACCAGTCCTCCGCCTTCCGCCGCTTTGGTTTTCAGGCGCTCGAGGGTTCCGATGGCAGACTTCGCTCACCATTTGATCGGGTGAGTCACCTAATAGTAATTTTAATTCCGAGCCGCACAAAGTCCCCGACCAAGTATCAAACTCGCTTTTTCCGCATTATCCGAGACCATTCAAGGCTCTTTATTCAAATCAGATATGATCGCCAGCGCCATAACAAGCCATGCGTGATTCGCTTCACAGATTGTGGCGGCCCCGCCCGCCCACTTTAGAAAATAATCTACCGCCACGATTATAATTTATCAATGCCAATGGGCAGGGGTCTCAATATGTCCAACCCCCACTGCTGGAAGGGCCAGGGGCTGGTGATTGATGTCGAGGTTTCCACACTGAGGCGTGATATTTACAGCCCCGCACCTCACCTTTCGACTCACAGTTGGCTGCATCTTGAGCATATCAGGGCCACATCCCCGCCTCAAAACTTTCCCGCCGTTCGAGCTCCGGGAGTATGGTTCCTGCCATGCCTTCACTTCTCTAAAGACGATCTTGTCTTCGCGATGCATTTTAAAAGGTGTGAAGAATCCTCGCAGAGAGGTAGCTTCCCTCAGTGACTGGTGTAAACCCGGAAACCACTTTATCTTAGCCGCCTGGTCGTTCGCACCTGGCCATTAATATAATCCAAATAGTGGTCCATCCGCTGTACCGACGTCAGGGCGATTACGTGAAGGGTCAGCGGAGGGCCTCTCACAGGGTATTCACCCGCGCTGATCTCAATGTCTTCCCGAAGGTCGGTCGCCAGCCGTGCCACCGGAATTCTCCAGCCCTGGGACGCACTGATCCAAAACCCGATACAAACTTTTTTAACAGAATCACTAATTTCAAGATATAGATTCACCATCTTCACTGGGCTCCTTGTATGTGTCTTCAATCCGTCCGACCACCAAATAACCGCCATGGACCTCTAAATTGACTGTCCCAATTAGAGCGAAGATTCAGCCCGCCATCACCGCCTTCAGTATTCACTCGTTGTCGAGGCGTGAACCCAAACCCAGAGGGCATCAACAGTTCTATACCCCAGCCGAGGTCAGATTAACCCGCCCGCCCTCATGCGCATTCCGAGGTGTCTGGCCCACGAGAGCTTCCATATGGGGAGGTCGCCCTGATCGTGTGCCTGCGTTTATCGGGCGAATTTGGCGATCAAACACCCGCTAGATTCGTCTTTTACGGCCGCTGCCAGGATCAATGTCGACCTGGCCAAACGATATAAGCCCATTTCATCAACCTCTCAGACTCGCTTATGTAACACCTCGCCAGGTATTCGGTCGACTTCTATGGTGTGAGCCCGAAATAAGGACGGTCTCCGAGCCGCTCACCGCAGCTAGTATCACACTTTTCCATTTTCTGATACCTCTCCTCGCCCCCCAGTGGCTCGACCGCAAAGAGCGGGCCCGCGCCACCTCATTTCAAGAGCAATCGCGCTTAGCTGGAAAACTGGACACCTGCCAAATACAATGTGAGCTTCTCCTTCGCACATCGGGCTTACTAGAATGGGTGGCAGCTCAAGCATGTTTCGTTGGCAAACGCTTCATACATTTCTCATCCTATCAAAGGCTTTCTTCAAAATCTGGAAGAAAAGGTACATTTGTTACTCGCCTGCATACGAATCGATCAGAAATGCGATCCTCCCTCGCATTCGTTGTATCTTTATCCTCCCGACATGGTGATGGCATGTCAAGGTCGCTTTTATTTTTGCAGATCCGTCTCTTTCCACTGGTGGCTGACTATGAAGCCTTAAATTTCTCCTCCTACCGACATCGGCGATTTCCTCACGATTCGGGCCAGGCAGAATCCTCAGATCCGAACTCCCCTGAGGAGTCGACGGGATACCATCAGAAGGACTTTACATGTCGCCTATGTATACCCATCGCTGTACCTATCTGTTTCGAAACATCCTGCTTCACTAACCGCCGCCTCTCGCATCTCCCTGAGCCTAAATGGGCGCCACTCGCACGCGCCTCAGGCAGTGATACCGACGCTCTTCTCCCGCCATCGGGTCCAGCGCCCGGCACGAGAACGACCCAAGCAGCCGGGCGGCACGCGGCCCGCCGTGGCATCACGAAGGCTGATCTCGGGTGTGTGCCGTCCTTTTCGCTGGGCATGCTGTTTATATATCGTGCGAAATCACGCAGTCACGCATTTCAAGACATTTGCTTTCTCGACGAGCACAACATTAGCCACCACTCCGTATTCTACTCTCCCCGATTGCCTCCCTCGGCTGAGGAGCTTGTCACCCTTCGTTGATGCACTTTCTCCGTGCGAAACTCCGCGGCTTAATCGCTGAGGGTCGTTTATTTAGCAGCATGATCATGGTCGCCACCATGTCACCCCCCCGTCTATGCGAAGATGTCCGCTCGCCTTAAGAACTGTGAGGCCTTTGAGGCCTTTTTACACTGGAGCCGAGAGGCGAGATGCTCCATCTTCATCCAATGTTGTTACCGGTTCCACACTCTTCTTCCGCTGAGGGCCTTCGCCGACGAACACTTTCTGGCCACGCATATCAAGCTCACCCATGCCTCACATTGTCGACCGCTTTTGTTTCATAGAGGCGGTGTATTCTCGTGCCACTCTGATCTCTCTGAACCGCCCCAACACCGCCATACGAATTTGATTGTGTGGTATGCGCCGAGGGGATAAAGATTTATCAGGCTGAGAGGGCCTCACTTCGCCAGCGTTATAGCCGACGGCGCCCACTATGAGAAACCTTGTCATTGCCGTTGCTTGGCAAGGGGCTCTGCAGCACCCGCTTGATCGATCCTGCCCAATGGTAACACCTTTTCTCTGAAAACCGGAGATGAGTGTTGAGTTCTAGCTTTTCTCTTCGAGTCCCATTTTGTCGAAGGCGATGCAAAAATGATGTCGAGGCCGAGCTCTGGGTTGTCTACTAGGACAGATGGACCGTTGTATTTGCCTGAGTGCGCAGTTACCGGTGGAGTGCGTCATGGGGGTGCGACACCGCTTCGAAGTGTCCCAGTCGGAGAATGTGATAGTAGTGTCGACTCGCGGCATTTAGATCTTGTGTACCTCCCCATATGCGATCTTATCTTTGCGCAAGTGGGCCTTCGGGCGAACTAGATTCTCACCATCGGCCGTCCTCCCGAGATCACGCGGATTTCCCCGGGGGTTCTTGCGATGTTGGAGTCGTCGTCGCGACGAGGTGGTGGGTGGCCGGGGCTGGTTACGGTTGGGTGGCCTTGACTTGTTCCGGAGATATGAAGCGCCCGTGGTCTCCGTAGTATCGGATACTCTATCTCTGCTTCTCAAGCGCCTCCAGGTTATCCGTCACGATGTTATAGTCCTGTGGAACTCGCGTGCCAGGTGTTATCTCGAGTAGCGAGTTGACTTCATACGTGATGGCCATCTCGAGGCTGCTGTTCAGGTACTTCATGTAGAACTTGACAGGGTGTTAAAGTTGACGGAGGCGAATAGCGTCATCGTCTTTCGAGTGTGGCCAGACCCGAGGGCGATCCACAAGATTCCTCGTCTTTTAGGGGATCGCTCTGCTCTGCCCGGAGATTTCCTGCAGTCGCGCACCTCTTGGGGGCTCAGGTCACTGTCGCTTCTCTGTCGTCTTTTTGTCCTTGCTAGCGGAAGAGCTCTCCTTCTTTGACAGGAGGGCCTCCTCTCCGTTTATGTATTTTTCGGCTTTGGCGAGGACCTCGGCCATGTTAGCTTGAGGGTTCTTTGAGATAGAGAACATCGGGGTCTTTGGGTGTACCCCCAACCACTTAATGAAGTAGTGACGTGAACTTTTAAGTCAAGTACATCTATCTTCAAGGACTTGGCATTGAACCGTTGCACGTATGACTTCAAATTTTCCTGTGTTCCCTGTTTGATGGTTAGCAGATGGTAGCTCGGCTTCACACGTATGTCTAGCCAGATGAGTGGGAGACGACGATTGATAACTCTCGAATGAAGAAATCGTTGAAGAGGATTACATTGAACCAGGCCATAGCGGGCGCACCCAAGGTGGTGGCGACATGCCTTTGGGCGAGTCTACGGATACCAGTACAACTCCATCGATTCTTAGGTATTGAGATGAATTCTCTTTGGATCCTTGACTCCATTGACGCTTCTACTTGGGCGTCGAGATTTGGCGGGGCGGGTAGTTTAGCACCTCGGGGTGAAGGTGATTGTTTGTTGCACCAAGGTATCCATAATTAATGCAGGGTGCGCCCTTTAATACCTCCTTTACATGGTGAGCTCTTGTTGGAGGTCCACTGAACCTTTGCTCCGTATACTTGCTCTCTTGTGATTGGTGAGGGGATGTTGTGGTTCCTACGTTCGCCCGTCCTGCAGTGTGCTTGCTCGGCTCTCTTCCCCTCTGAGGGCTAGTTGGCGGAGTGCCTGGCTTGACTAGATTCCGCCTCTGCCCCGATTATTTCGGAGATACCATGGCGGTGTTGTCCTCGAGCGTGGAGGAACATTGTGACGCTCACAGTGTCGCTCTTCTCGGGGGTGTTGTATTTGTCTGGTGAGTTGTTCTATCTCCTCTACCAGCGGTTGACGGCGGGTGCTTCCGCCACCCGTTTGTGTTGGCTGGATCGCCTGGCGTACGGTGGCTCTTTGTGCGCATCTCGGTGGGTCACAGCATCCTCGTAGGATTAAGCGTTGCTCCACGCTTTCGTGTTCCTAGTTGATACCATCGATGGCGAAATCAGTTATGTTTGTGTAAGAACAGTCGTTCCCACAGACGGTGCCAGCCCGATGATGCTTTTTCCAGCGGGCGGGTGGAGCGTGTAGTCGGCCCAAGGGTGGACCGGGATTCTTTGGCGAAATTTGGGGTGCGAGCTAACGGATTCCATCGGGTGAGGTAGGGCTAGCTGCTGTGTGATCGGAGGACTTTGGATGTGGCACTCCCCTGCAAGAAGAAAGAAGAAGGGGGGTCGGCGAGGGCTGTGCCCGTGGCCGCTCCGATGCCTAAGTCAGTCTCTTTTTGAGAGAAAAGAGAGAATGCTTATATTGCTTAGTATTGGCGTACCTTTCAGTTGGTGGAGTGGCCTTGTATTTATAGTGGATATTCATCCGGTTGGATGATGACTAGGAGTCCTTCCCATCAGAGGATATGTTTCCTCATATAGTTAGCCTTAGATTTAGCAGTTAGTCAAAGGGAGTTTATTTGGGATCCTCCTCTTTATTGGGGGATGCCCATCTATGGTCTTATTGCTTTCTCTTCCCTTTATAATAGGACTTGATTTGTGAATGGGTTATCTTTTAGGGAATATTCTATTTTTCTTGTATTGGAAGTTTGGGTTATTGGTTGAATATGGACCTCTATTTTCCAAATCCATGTTTGGGCACAATGGCCCAGGACCTACATTTGAGTTTGCTCACGGAAGGACACGGGCGGGGCACGGCCCCCATTGCTCTATCGAGTGCGAGTGGGACTTGGTCCAATTTTGCTCTTACACATTGAAAATTAAATTAAACTCGTGCCATTAAGAATGAGGCTGAACGGGAATCCAAAGTAATATGTCCCGTTGTCATCCCTACTCACTACCTAATGTTAAAAAAACAAACAATTTAATACTAAATGCTATTAAGTACTATTCAGTATTAAGTTAAAAAAAATTCTATTCATCATTAAGTAAAAAAAACAAACACCACCTTAGTCGGTGTATACCAGCCTTGTGGATAAAGTCCATAATTTTGTCTAGACTGTACCAAACACAGGACAATATTAAATTTGTCCCAGTCCTAGTCCGACCAGATTAGTCCCAATCCGAATATAAAATTAATCCTGCGTACCAAACATGGCCTAAAGGTACACTACAGAACATAACTGATTTATGCCTTAATAAAAAAATATATAAATTTTGAATTTAAATATGTCGGAAATAAGATATGCATTCCATGACACTTCTAAAATTTGTTAAGGTTTATATAAGAATGTGTGATTCTAAAGGTGTCAACGTTGGTAGAAGCATCAAAGATTATATTGAAAGAATATGACACTTCTTTAAAGCGTCAACAATTAACTATTTTTTTTCTTGTTACAAAAGCGTGATAAAATATATTTTTTGACACTTTTTAAGTGTCATTGTTCTCATTTTTCTTGTCGAAACAAATATCTTCAAAAATTACAATCAAATTATAAAAATAAATATTTAACATGTAGTATTATAAAAGACATCAAGCTCTTCTTGAAAATTATCCAAATTTGGAAAATAAAAATAAATCAATTCGGTTTAATACTCAAACAAATTCCTAAAATTATCTAGTAAAATTAAAATAAGTCAATCTTATCCTTAAAACTTTGAGAGTTTAAAAATGCAAACCTAAAAAATAGAATCAAATTAAAAGATTACAATTGTTCTCGATTTGGTTCAATTTTTAACATTTTTAAATTAAAATCTATAACTAAATTGTATTTGCTCGATTTTAACACTTACCCAGTCATGTGTACACCAAGCAAGATAACCTACAGCTTTGGGTGACGTTTGGTTTCTATTTTTTTGAAAATTGTTTTCTATTTTAAAAAATAAAGAAAACCAAAAAAATAAAAAAAACACATTTAGGTTTTCATTTTATAAAAAAAAATAAAAAAAATACACATTTAGGTTTTCATTTTATTTTTTTTTTAAATATGAAAAACATAAAAATATTAATTTAAAAAAATAAAACTAATTTTCAAATAACACCAAAATAATTGATAATATATTTGTAAATACTATTCTCAAAACCAAAAACAAAAGGCCTTAAACTCTATCCAACCCGTTACGCTTGTCCGCATCCTTTATGGAAACGTGTGACGAGAAATCTAGAAAAGCCATGTCACTGTTTGAATATTTTCAACCACTAGGACCCACACGTGTGACGCCCCAAAATCGGGGTGTCTCGTTGATAACTCGTCAACCCGCGGAATACCTGTGTCTCATATTATGAGACTTATACATGAGTAAAAATAGTCACATTGGCCTACGCATTATACTCATCAAAATACATCCAACTATATTACCATAGTTCAAGAGTTAATACATCACTCTTAATATAACATATATTAAAATTGAGAATTTTAATACATGTTATACAAAAAAAATAACAAAGCCACAATTCGGCTTCCTTCTCATGATCGGCCTCTAGTGAGTGTCGTCTTCCCGAATGCTCCCTGTACATGAAATAGTGATCCCTCGACAGGGTGAGCAATGCCCAGTAGTGGAATTATCCTACGTGGGTTACTCCCCACCTAAGTGCAATGCAATGATCCAAAGTAAACACACTCAAGCAAATTCGTGATCCTACTTGAATGTCACATTGCCCAATCCGTGTGCCGAGTCCTCGGCTTTCCCTCCACGCTTGCTGTAGCGTATACATGAAAAAAAAGCGTAATTTTGAAAGCAAAACTTTGTTCTCGAAAACACACTCTTAGGGATTTCGGTAAAATCTATTGGACAACCCTTCGAGGTGAATTGCTGGATAACTCTCTGAAACAGTCATGGGTCTTCCTTCGAAATGAACTGTTGGACAACTCTCCAAGACAATTCTTCAAAAAATCTTCATTTGAAATTCCTTTCACTACCATGTTTGTTTTTCTTTAAATTTCTTTCATGTCATGCACTCACACCTAATTTTCTAGGGTGCCCCGGTGCATATGGAATGCATTATGCTATTTCCAAATCATACATGTCAATATATCAATTATGCATATATTAACAAACTCACATACATACCACATGTTATTCAATTCTAATCAATAACATACAATTATATTTTTTATATAATTCACATACCATGTTAATACATTAATTAGCATGCATTAACATCTCATTCTCTACACAATTCAAGCCATTCATCCTAGCAATATTTCACGCAAATAACACATGGACGTTTTGGTCCAATCAATGCAAACCGGGACTGTTTTGAATAGTCCCAAAACCGAGCAGTGGGTTGTCCTTGGACAGCCCACTCACCAAGCATTAGTTCCACAAAGTGGAATCGAAATCCATGGCCATTTCCGGCCTCATACATCTGCTTACATAATTTATTGGATAGAGAATTGCACACGAAGCCGCCCAAGCAGTCCGTAGATTTCATCCAAAGCAGACTCCAAAATTTCAACAATTCGGTCTTGAGTTTTGGGACAGACCAAACGGCCACTCACGGCCTTAAATCAACCTAATCATTTACACGGCTCTTAAAACCGAAAATAACCAAGTAGGAGAAGACCCCTACCTCTTGGAGTTGTCTAAACTCCCCTAAAACCGGTGCCCACGCGTAGCCCTTGTCACGTAAAACAACTTTGCTTCTTGGCCCGACCCGAACCGACGATCCGAAAACCCGAAAATCTAGAGATAAGTTGGAGCTTCTCTCTCTAGAATCTGAAACCCTCCCCCACTACACGTTTTGAGCTCCAAAAAATAGAAGAGAAGTCTTTTTCTATTTTGTTTTATTCACTCACTTGCCACTTGTCAAACTCTTATTGGTTGAGAGGATTTCTTATCCACTTATCCACCAACTATTGGATTTCCCTCAAATGGCATCATGTCATGTGTCCACATGGGCCCCACATTTGAGCTCAAGTTGACTCAATCTGCACCTGACAAGTGGCACATTGTGAGCCACTCAGAATGTGTCAAGTGTTCCGCATTGTGAGACCCCGGAAAATCCAGATTCCCTAAAGGAGGGTAAAATGGTAATTTCGGTCAAAATCCGGAATTTTTCTAGATCTCGGATGATGAAACGGACTTCACCGTTGGAATCGTCTCGCGAAATCTAGCTACCATGTCGAATTTCGTTGGATTCCGATATGGTCGGGATTTCACGTTTTTCGAGGCATGAGGTGTCGAATGACAAATGGCAAGGTTATGGGATGCCACATGCCACACCAATAGAGTGACACTTGGCATGGAAAGAATGGCTCACAATTAGCCATGTGTGGGAAATGGATCCCATGGCTCACATTAAGCCATGTAAGTGGTGATGTCATAAAGAAGAAATTATGAAATAAAAGAAAAATATGGAAAAATGGAGAGCCACATGTTTGGCAGGAAGTGAGAGGAGAAATTTCCTCATTTTTGTCTCACCATTATGTGATTCAAAAGGAGAGAAAATTTAGAAAGGAGATAATGGGAAATGAGAAAAAGAAAGAGAAATGAGAAAAAGAAAGAGAAAAACAATGGAAATGAAATAGAAGGAGATAAAACAAGCAAAAGGAAATGTAGGGAGGAAGAAAGAAAAGATGCGAGGAGGTGCTTGGATCTCATTTTCTAGAGAGAGTCTCTTCCTTCTCTCTAGGATTATGGCTGATCGATGATGGATTCAGGCAAGAGGAAGTTTGGTGTTACGGGAGAGGACAGCGACGTGGACTCCGGTTTTTGGGGAATTTAGGCCAAACCCGAGGAAGGTAGGGGTTTTCTCCTACTTGCTACTTTGGCAAGGGTCATGTAATGGATAGGGTTTGTTGAGGCTGGATGGCGAGTGGTCTCGGTTCAAAGATTTGGACCGGCGGGGAAATCCCAGAGTGATTTGAATGACCAGGGCATTTGTGTGGTGTGTGGTAATGTTATTGCCATGAGAAAAATAGCATGTTTATGTGAAATTGTGTTTTTGTTCCAAAGGCGAACCGCGGATAATGCCTTAGCCCATGTGAGCTAAGTTTATGTTATTATTATAAAAATTGAATAACATGATGTATGGATTCAAAATTACATTAATATATGTAAGTGGTATATTAGCATGTGTTGAATGTTGTGTGTCATTGCATTGCACTTAGGTGGGGAGTAACCCAAGTAGGGAAATTCCACTATTGGGCTTTGCTCACCCCGTCGTGGGACTATCTTTTTCAGGTATTGAAGGCTTGGTTGGGGATGGGACAGCATCCAAGATTATTAGAATGAAAAGCGGCCAAGATGGCCTTATCTTGTATTTTTGTATTTGTAAGATTTTGAGATGAGACCCAAGTTTTGTATAGTGTAATAAATACAATTATAAATGAATCCTATTTTGTATAAAAAAATTATACTTGGGTTGTATGGATGTGCGGGCCTCTTGGGCCATTTTACACATGTACGTGCCTCATGACTTGAGACCACGTATTAGATTTCCCATGGGTTGTGGTGATCAACGAACACCTCGGGATTGGGCGTGACCATTCATGGTTCATCGAAACGTGTAAATTAAATTGTCTCGGAATTCAACGAAATTCGATGTGGTACCTAAATTTCGCGAGACAATTCCAACGGTGAAGTCCGTTTCGTCATCCGAGATATATAAAAATTCTGGATATTGATCGAAATTATCATTTTGCCATTTTTCAAAAAATTAGATTTTCTCGAGGTTTCACAACACGTGGATAGGAAATGTAATACTAACGTTCATCATACATGTGGGCTCCACAACATTCAATTCGCCTTTTTTTTTTTGGTTTGTTAGTTTTTTCTTTTTATCTTCCACTTTGACTTTTAATTTAGTGTGTCAGTTTATATATTAAATAAAATAAATAAATCATTTCAAATCCATTCAAAACTTTTTAAGTTATTTAAAATTAGAAGTATTTATAAAACTAATTCTAAAAAATTAAAAGAGTTAATTTTATTTTATCCCTTTATTTTCTCATTTAATCCTCTCATATTAAAATATAGGACATCAAAAAAGAGGTCCAAGTTCAAATCCGAATTAGGATAATTTACTATATTATAACAAAATATTTAGTTATTTTGTCATTTAATTCCCTCATTTAAAAAAAAAAATTCATAGTTTATTTTTAAATTTATCAAATAGATTAAGGTGACGCCTCTTTTTTTACTTAATATTGAATATTTTTCAGCTTAATGCTAAATAGTACAAGCATTAAGTATTAAGTTATTTGTTTAAAAACATTGGGCAGTGAGTATGGATGACAACGAGACGAGTTATTTCGAGTTTCCACCCCTAATGGGACGAGTTTGGTTTAATTGTAATCGGGTTTTTAATGAGTTCAGATTTATTTTCTCAAACCCGAGACGGGTTCAGGTATTGTAATGCCTACCCCGCCTTGTCCCAATTATATTTTAAAAATATTTTTTTATTATTTTATTTTATACTTTAATATAAATAATAATAATAATTAGAATGTTTCTAATAAATAAATTTAAAAAATTCATAATATTTTTATTTTTTATGAAATATATTAATTTTAATAAAATAAAAATAAAAAACAAATATAAAGAAATAAAAAATTAAAACAAACATCAAATGTAAACCAGATGGGTTTGGCTATCATTGATAATCTATCTGTTTCATTTTTAAATAAGATGAGTTTGAGAATTAGAAAAAATAAATGGAGTGAATTCGGAGGGATGGAGGGACCCCGTCTGAGACACTCCCACCTAGTTGTCATCCTAGTGCGAAATGCGCTACCTCTCCTTCTTATTATGTAATAATGGGTTTTTCGTTTTGAAATATGACTTTTTCTGAATAAAAAAGGTCAAAGTCATAAAAAAGTTAAAAAACAAATAGTTAAATGTTGAAAGCTAACCTTTCAATAAAAAGTCAAAAAACAAACACCACCTAACTCTTTTTAGTATTTGATTAAATACATTTTATGTAATTAGTTTAAAATTTCATCAAAATGTCTTTTTTGATAATGAATAAATCGTAAATGTTATAATAAAATTAAAATAAAAAATATTTGGACAAAATTTCAGTTCCTTCGAGATTAGATATACTTCAGTAAACTTTTGAATACTAAATAAACTTAATCCGTTATTTCTCAAATTTATTGAATTTGTACATATTATGCTTTTCCAATAATATTTATTTTTATATATTGGAAAATATGAGGGGCTAAAAAAATATGACGTCAAACTAGTCAATAATATTCATTTTGAAAGACTAATTATTAAATTTCTACTGCATTTTTAATTACAAAAGTAAAATTCATTTAAATCTAATTGTAAAGCATTTAACTCCTACTTTTCTTCCCTTATACTTTACTTATCACTTTTTATTATCTTCTCCCTTCCTCAAACTATATTAAAAACCTGATTTTATCATTTTAAAGTTTTAAATTTTCAATTTATGATTGATAATACTTAACTCATACGATAGAACGCTTAGCACCAATGGACACCGGGGAAGAAGAGGTCGAGATTAGTCATAGAGTCATAATTTACTATATTATAATTAAAGCGTTTGACTTTCCAAAAAAACTTTTTAATATAATATCATTCCAAAAAAAAAACTTTTCAATAAAATAAAAAATAATCTGTAAACGGATATCAACTATACCCATCATTCAAAGCCGTAAGAGGGACATATGGGAGAACATAGGATTGATTCTTTATAATAACAAAGTACTACGATGTAATATGTGAAAATGAATAAAAGTAAAAAAAAACTCTTTCTTATAAAAAAATAATTGATTAATATTTTTAAAATAAAAATTGTCAAAAATTAATTTTTTATTTTACACTGCGATCCTGAAATATTTTTCAAATGATAAATTTGATTCATATTTACTCAAGACATTTTTTTTTAAAGGTATTTACCTAAGCCTTAATCATAAGAAAATACAATATGTTGCTTTAATTTTGGTACACTCCACTCCACTCCACATCAATATGCTTTTGCTTTTCATTAATCGCTAGACCTATATCATGTATTTGAGAAATTCAACTATGGAAGGACCAAAAATTCGCTCCTTAAAAAGTTAAAAATAAAAATAATAAATGGTTAATATATATATCTAAAATGATTAATTTTCTAAATAAAAATTCTTCCTTATCTTTTTAAAGTGAAAAATACCAAAGACCCGAAGTCAAAATCCATAGGATAAAAAAGATCATCTTCTCTAAATTTTCTCTTTTAGTTATTAATCTTCCTTAAATAAGTATAGATGACTCAAATCACTCTTCTCTTTCCCTCAAATCTATTTATCTTTTTGAGGGTAATCTATTTTCATTATGTTATGAAAATAGTCATAGAGTCATCTCGAAAACTCCTTGGTCATATTTGGCGATCCTAATGCTTTCTTTGTACAGTGATTCAGGTGGTGATAGAATTTTTTTGGAGTAATTTTTTTTATCATTTTATGGTTTTTTAAGGAAAGGTATCGGTTTTTTAAAATTAAATTTGTTGTTCGAAGGATGACGCATGTGTTGGATTCTCTGCGATTGAATGATCTGTTTCTTTCCCCTTCTAGAAATCAGTTATTGTGAGAATTTCGGGTTTTCGGAGGTGGGTAATCTTTGAATTGTTGATTGATGTTGTTTTTGGGTGCTGGGAATATCGAAGGAAGAAAGGAAAGGAATTGAAAGGAAAGCAAAGGAAAGGGAAATAATATTTTTGAAATTTTATGTTTCCTGACCCTTTAAAAAGGAAATTTAATGAAAATTTTGTGGAAATTTTATGTTTCTTTCTCTAGTAAGATTAAAGATTTTTATGGAAATTTTTTAGTTTCCTTACACCTTCAAGGGGAATTTGAAGAGAATTTGGTGAAATTTCCTATCCCTTTCTCTATTATTATTATTTTTAAAATTTATAGTTATATTATGCCTATTACCTTAAAGTTAAAATTGAGCTGGTAAACCGGTCGGTCTAACCCATTTTGGATCATAGGTAAAAATTGGTTTGATTGATATAACCCATTTTTATTTGGGCTAGTTTTTAGTCAATCAATCCAGCCTTTGCGAGTTGCTAGTCAAAAGGGCTAAATCCTTTAAAAATGAAAAAAAAAATAAGTTTACAAATTTTATTACTTTTCTAATAAAAATATACAATATATAAGCATTTAATAATAATTAATATATAAAATAGTTGAGTATAAATAATATGATAATAATAAACAAACTTAAACAAACAAATAATAATATAGCACTATTATAACCAAAGTTCTAAACTAACCAACTACCTACTACCAAAATAATAAAGTAACAATTAAAGAACATTAAAAAAACAAATCCAAACTATCAAATGAAATCCCTCATGTCTCTTGATGATGCTTTCTCAATGGCCCCGGGTGGAGCTTCTTACTGAATCGTTGGGCGGTCAATGCGGACGTCAAACTCTCTGCGAAACAAAGAAAGATTAGCGGGGAATATTTAGAGCACCTACGATGCAAGTCAGTTCTTTCCTGCTAGAAGAAAAATATCAACTGCTTAGGGAATGAATTTTTTATGCGTACCTTTCACCGATCGGGTGGCTTGGTATTTGTAATGGGTGATCATGATAACTTTCTTAGTTAGATGATGATACGATATCTCTCCCATTGGGTGAGGGATCTTCTTTCCTTATCGTTAATCGATTGATAAGGGATAATTAGAGAGCCGTGATTATGAAATATCCTTCTTCCCTAATTGGTGGAGAGTTAATTATGGAACCTGGGTATTTTCCTATTATACGGGTTCTTTGGGTGGTTCATATTACCAGCCTTTTGAAGGGGTGGATTGGGCTTCCGTTTTAGGCATTATGCGGGGGATATCATAAAGTGAGTTGCTTTGTGGGCACGCGCCAATTTCCCTCTTAAGCGACATTTGGGCGGTGTTGCAGGCATGTGTACTATTATTTTTAACCCGATCGGTTGCCCCATTATGGCTAAGGGAGAGTGGGCAAGGGCTGAACCGTTTCTTGGATCGGGTGCGATTTCCACGTGGCTACTCAAGGATGGTTTGATTAGGGCTTTGTTGTCGTCAAACGACTTGTGATAATGATGACTTTTCTATTTTTGCACTCATTTCGGTTGTTGCTTCCAGTTTCTTTATAAACATCCTCTGACTGTTTGTATTGTGTTCCTTTGTTCTTGAAAATTTTTTCCCTCTACAAGTTTGGGTTTCTTCTTTCTTGAAATTTGTCTGATCATTGTTCAGGACTGCTTTTGGTGGTTTCTGATATCTTGCTTGGAGGTCGTTTCTTTCATTATATTCCTGGGATTGGTACGTCTTTCTTCTTCTTTGTCTCTTTGGGTTCGAAGTCTTACGAATAGGTAGGGCTTGCTTGGCTGAGATTCCATTTTATTCTTTCGAATTCCCTTTTCTTGTTTTGCCTTACGTATTTCCATGGGTCCTGGTCGCTCTTCTGTTCTTCGTATAGAGGGTAGTTCTATTGAGGCGTTTGGTTCAAGGCAGACGGGTGGTGAGTCCGACTGTTCAGCCATGGTCGTCCACCGGATTATCTCAAGGGGACCTCCTTCCCCCTTAGGTAAGGGCAAGGGTAAAATTAGTGAAATCCGGTATCCTGGAGGCTCTGAATATTTAAGGGCTATTGTACATAATGTTGAGGCCTTGGGCCCTAGTCGGGTTGAGCCTTCATTTGGAGAGACCTTCGTTGTTCAGTATAGGCCCCCGTTTAGCATCCAGGTTTGGTGCCCTGACGTGCTAACCTCTTACGTTGTCCAAGTGCCCAAGATGGTGTGTTTTTTTGAGGTGGCTTTCAAGAACGGCCTTCGCTTTCCTCTACATCCCTTTATAAAAAGGGTTTTGTAGCATTTTAACGTTTGTCCTTCTCAGTTTTCTCCCAATTTCTAGGGTGTTCTGGTTAGATTGCTAGTTATCTTTAAGGACGAGAGGCTAAGTTTCCAGCCTTCTGCTCTATCTTGACTTCTTTAGTGTAAAGGAGGCGGCCCGGGAGCTTTCTTTTATCTCGAAAGCGTTCCAATGCTGGCTGATTATCTTGGACCTTCCATCTTTCCCCTGAGTGCTGGAGACGTTATTTTGTCGGTAGTCATTGAGATATAATCCCTCCTACAAGGGAAGACACGCAGCGTTAGGCCGTCTACGGACTACTCCTGAGAACCTACGTGAGTTCCCCTTCGCTTCAGTTTGGTATGGTCTTCAAAGGTTATAGGATATTTCTAACTTTGCCTTGGTTGTGTGGCCTTTAGGTATTTGGCCCGGTCTCAGTCCCGAAGACGAAGTGGTGAAGCGGAAGCTGGTTAAGTGCACCCCTCGTGCATATTCCGAGCCCATTAGGTCGGATATTCCTGGGCCTTCTAGTTCGAAGTCTTCCCGACCTCCTGCTTTCAGGCCTTCTCCTCCATCCGTCATGAAGTCCACCCATGAGGGGCCTCCAGTTGTAAAGCCCACTCGGGAAGAGCTTTAGGCTCGGGTGGAGGCGTTGTCGAGGAGGAGGCGGAGTGTGAAGCGAAAAACTCAAGCCTCCCCTGAGAGGAGCCTTCCGACTAAGGGTAAGACCCCGAAGTTGGGAGCATCCTCTCTATCATCGTCTGCCAAAGTCCTGGTGAAGGGGCAAGCGCTGCCGTCTTTGGCTGAGGTGCCGAGGGTGCAAGGTCCGCGGCATCGTTCTTCTTCTGCTGCAATGGCTAAGGATTCTTCAGGGAGGGCTGCTGAGCCTTCGTTGGAGGTTGTGCCCATTTATGTTTGGAATCCTCCAGCGTAGAGCACTGAGCACTGAGCATTGAGCTTCCTTCTCCGATGCCGAAAGATATGGGAAAGGGTCATTTTGGAGCTGAGGGAGACGAGGATTCGCTGCTTTCCAACGCGGAGCTTGCTGCTGGGGCAATCTCGTCTATCCTCTGGGATTCTGACCTTAGGAGGGTGGATGCCCTGCTCGTGGAAGAGGCTCTGGCCATATCGCTATAGGGGGTTGTCTCCGTAAGTTCATGTGCCTTCATTTGTCCGTCTCATCTCTGTTTTACATTATATATTAATTTTACCTCTTTTTTTTTTTACAGATGGCTACCTATATGAAGAGCTTGGCGAGGAGGGCCGGTTCAGCGGGGGCTCGCTACAAGGCGTAGAAGCCTACAAAGCTAAAGGAAGTCGCCTCCACGACCTGCGAGAGGCGACTAAGCGAGCTTTCGGATATGAAGCTTGGCGAGGATGTGGTGAAACATAAATCAGGCCTGAGGGGCACCACCTCAATCGCGGCCTTGAGTTGAGGGACAAAGAAAAGAAGAAGTCAGGAGGGCAAGGGTTGATGAGGAATTGGGTTGCGGGTGGTCAGGGAAGAGCTGCAAGCTACTAGGGATGAGCTGCGCAATAAAGTTGCATTGTTAGACCGGGCCCGTTGTGAGGCTTCCGAGGCTGAGAGCTCCATAGAACGCTTGATGGAGGAATGCAGTGCGCTGTGCGGGGACCTTCAGAGGCAAGAGGCTTTGGTTATCTAGAGGGATGGAGCGATAGTTGGGCTGAGAGACGAGGCATGCACCTTGTGGGCTTGCGGATGGCTTGCTTTTCAACGTAGTGCTGCTAAAGCTTTCCCTGGCTTAGATCTCAATTTTCAAGTTCCCAGTGAGGAGGAGGAGGAAGAGTCCCTTTCTGAGGGTGAGGCGGACCCCAGGATGTTTTCGGATGCCCCCCGCTCTTCTCATTGTCATGGAGAACTTGAGATTCCTGCTAAGGCCAACTCCCCTTCCTTACCTGTAGGAGCTTCGTCTTGTTCCCGGGGAGCTACGTCAGGTCATCACGAGCCCCCTTGTATAATTTTCTTTATTTTGGTTAACCGGGCTTTGGGCACAGGACGTATGTAATGCCATCCTTGGCTTTGTTATTCAATGGATACCCAGTTTTCTGCCTCTTTGTTGTATCGTTTGTTGTTGTTGTTTTTTTTTTTTTTTTTTTTAATGACTTGAGCTACGAGGTTTCTAGAATAGTCAATCGTTGGGCTCTTCTTGAAGTGTATTATTTTGATGGGCTGTGCTACTAAGCTGCGAGCTCAGGCTCCTAGGCCTGGGCCCAGCTAAGCTCTAAGGCTCCCTTGGACTGAGCTTCTTGGCTCCTGGGCTACAAGGCCTTCTGAGCTCTAAGGCTCTTCCTTGAACTGAGCTATATGGCTCTTGGGCGACAAGGCATTATGAGCTCTAAGGCCCCTTTAAATTGATCTAAATGGCTCATGGGCTGCAAGACCTTCTAAGCTCTAAGGCCCCTTTGAACTGAGCTAAATTGGCTCCTAGGCTACAAGGCCTTCTTTGAACTGAGCTACATGGCTCCTTTGAATTGAGCTACATTGGCTCCTGGGCTACAAGGCCTTCTTTAAACTGAGCTAAATTGGCTCTAGGCTGAGCTGAACTTAGTTAAATTGAAATAACCCAGGATCTGAGGCGTCCTTTGGGCGAGAGGCTAAATTGGCTCCTGGGCTACAAGGCCTCCTTTCGTCTCCTCTCCCTTGGGAATGTGCGCGTGATTTAAATGCTTGCCTATGGAGAATCGAAATGGACTGCGTGACTTCCCAAGGTATCCAAGCTCCTTATAAATATTTGTCTTCATACGCAGAGGTGCGTTGCTCTGACCGATTTGGTTTTACGTGGCCGTCGGCTTTGGAGCTCGGTTTGTGATGGGTTTTTAAACTTGATTGCCCTTTGCTCGGGGCTGTTTGGTGGACATAGGTTATGCTTGTGAAATACCTAGAATTTTTATAATAAAAATTATTATATATTAGGTATAGTGGGCCAACTTAGGTATTTTAAGAATTGTTAGATGACTATTGATTAAATGATTATTGAATCCAGAAATAAACCCAAGTGAAAAAGAGAAAATATGGAAATTATAAAATGGGGACCTAAGGGTCAATTGTAAGTAAGTTTATATGTCTAAGTGAAATCAGGAGAAATAAATGAGTAAAGGGAAAATAATAGGAGACTTAAATGAAGAATAATAGAAATGGAGGGACTTCAAATATAAAAGAAATAAAGAAAAAAAATCAAGGAAAGGGCATGTGGCATGTAGGAAAGAGGGAGGAAGTTTCCTCATTTTTAAAGTACGATTAAGGGTGATCCATAGGAAAGGAAAACAGAGAAAAGAGGATATATTTTAAAGTGAGAAGCTCTCACTACTCTCTAGATTCCCCAACGATCGGGCCATAGGTTTCTGACGAAGCAAGAGGGAAAGTCCTTCCTCGTGACAAGAGCTGCAAGTAGAGACTGGAATTGGGGAGTTTCGACAAACTCCAAGAGGTAGGTCTTCTCCTACTGTGGTTATTTTCTACCCTAAGGGTTGTGTGGTGGTTATCTTGCCTTAGGGGAATGTTTGGTTGTGTTTTAAACCATGGGAAGCTGCCACATTGTGGTAGTGTGCATTAGCCAGACCTTAGAGCTAATTTTTGGGTAAGAAATAAAGGGAATTTGGAAGTGAGTCCTTCTAGTAAATTGTAGCCTCATCAATGAACTTGATGTTAGGCTTTTGAATTTCTCAATTCGGACCTCTGTAAACCAAGTTATGGTCCTTTTACTGAGGTCATCCTGTCAGAGGTCGCGGACCTCATGCGGCGAGAAGGTCGACAAACCTCATCTGTGGAGGTCCAGCGAGACCTCATGTAGCAAAAGGTCAGCAGACCTCATGCGCGAAGGTCAGCCGAGACCTCATCACGTAGAGGAGTCAGCTGTGGGCCTCATCCTGTATGATTAGTTTGGTAGCTCATCCCAGGTTGACTACGATATGACCTCCAACCGGAAGGTCATAACTCCCTTCGATCAGACTCACAGATTCGGGTGTTCTTGTACTCTATGGAAAGCCCATTGAGTCAAGAATCCATTTGTATGCCTGAGGAGGATAATAGATGTCAGACAGAGGTGTTAGACTAAGTTTACCGAGGTCAGGTCAGCTCAGTCAGTCAGCTCGGCTGGGTGTAACTACGTATGACCTCCAACTTTGGAAGGTCATAACTCCTTTGTCCGAACTCCGATTTGGGTGTTCTTGTACTCTATGTAAAGCCCATTGGTCAAGAATCCATTCGTATGCCTGAGGAGGATAATAGATTTCAGACCGAAGTGTTAGACCGAGTTTACCGAGGTTAGGTCAGCTCAGTCAGTCAGCTCGGCTGGGTGTAACTAAGTATGACCTCCAACTTTGGAAGGTCATAACTCCTTACATTAGAACTTCAGGTCGGGTGTTCTTGTACTCTATAAATCCCATTGAGTCAGAATCTGCTATATATATATATATATATATATATATATATATATATATATATATATATATATATATATATATAACTTGATGAAGTGGAACTCATATTAAACTAAAATCAATCTATCCAAAACTACTGAAATGCATACGAATAATATTGTTCCTAATGGTTTGGAATGAGGGATGCAGAGGAGGAAAATGGCGAGATTGAGATTCCAAGTTGGAATCAAAGTGCAAAGATTTTTTTGGGTTTGTTACCTCTGCTGGAGCTCTATTCCTCGTTTCAAGTCTTTGCATGTTTGTTCTCTGACTCTATTCTTAGTTCAAGTATTTTGGTAGTTTACCAAGTAACTATAAAATGAATACATGAATGAATATATGAGATGAGTATGTAGATTGAGTATATCTTTGAAAAGATGATACAAAAGCGAATATGGAATCGAAATGTGATAATTGATAATCGAATAAATGCGAATGATAAGGACGGGATTCATCAAACGGAATCCATCATAAATGTAAATTGAATGATATATTGAATGAACCGCCTGACGGGATGCACCAATCGGTATCCGTCATGAAGGCACCCCGAACTTATCCAATGTTCCACTTGGCGGGATGCACCAATCGGCATCCGTCATGATGGTGTATGGCATTGAAGAAATGTCCCACTTGGCGGGATGCACCAATCAGCATCCGTCATGATGGTGTATGACATTTAATTGATACCACATGTTGGGGTGTACCAAATGGCATCCGTCATGATGGGAGACCGAATTGTTAAATGTGTAAACACATTACGAATGGCAAGGCGAGATTCATCCAAACGAAGTCCGTTAGGAATGTGAATTAAATAGTCAAGATGAAATAACCAACATTGACGAGTATAAATGGGATTTCTATGTATATGCTTAAATCTCATAAATTGAATTGTGAAATGAATTGTTGCATTGAAATTGCATGATGTGATTTGGTAAATGATTTAGAAATCGAAAGCATGCGAAAATAAATAGCATGAGTATATGTTGAATTAATAGGCATGGTTTAATTTTAAATGCATGCTGAGTTACATTGAATATTGGAATAGAACTATATAGAACCACTAAGCATAAAAATGCTTAGCGTATAGTTTTATCTATGCGCAGGTTTCGAGTAGACAGGAAGAGAGACAAGATCGTGCAGCGCAGAGTCATAGAGAGAGTATGACGTATAAGTATATACTCCGTCATTTGCATATCATCTCTTTTGAACCAGTGGTATTTTGTAAACCAAACGGTTAAACCCTGAAACTTGATTTTTGTATATCATTTGAAAAGGGCATAGAATGCCTTTCTTTGTAAATGTATTTTGTTAATGTTTATGGGCCCTAGAATTGCTTTGAATTGTAAATGATTATGGAAACACCCAAAGCCCAAGCACTTCCGCAACTAAACAAATTAATAAAATGTTTTGATAAGATAAATGAAAACGTTGGAGTAAACCGGGCTCCGGTTCGGATCCGCCATTCGGGTCGGGTCGGGTCGAGGATTCGGGTTGCGACACTTTTGAAAAGAAAATTTAATAACACGGAAAATAAAAAGAATTAAACAAGCGTCCCCGGGGTTTCGGTTCGGGCCGGGCTCGGGGGTCGTACACTTTAGTGGTATCAGAGCCTAGGTTTAGGCGTTTTTGGAAAAAAAAAGGGGGGCCCTAAACGATTTTGAAAAAGGATTTTTAAAATGGTATTTGACATACATTGCATTTGCATATAAGGGGATGATATGACTCTGACGCGGATCTTGTCGATCTTAATAGGTAAGCATGGATGGTTCAGGTTCCCAAAGGGTCGCAAGTGACCAAGGGGATCGTCCAGATAGTCCTGCTAGTGTGGAAGGTGGGCAAGCATCGCATGCTCCACCAACGAATGAACCAAAACAAGTAGTAGGAGGTAATATGGGTATCCTCCAACAGTTAGCTCAGGCCTTGCAAAGAGCCGGGCAACCAGCTGCAACCGCTCCACAGCGATCAACCATCGAAAGAATGGCAAGGTACCGACCGATAGACTTTATGGGAAAGAAGGATGATGAGCCTGCTATGGTAGAAAATTGGCTCGAGAGAACCGAGTGAATGCTTGTGCAAATGCATTGCACAGCTGAAGAGAAATTGGAATGTGCGACCTCATTATTGCAAGATGAGGCTTATCAGTGGTGGGTTTCCATGACCAGGACCGCACCTCCAGAGAGAGTTACATGGAGGTTCTTCTTGGATGAGTTCAAGAAGCATTATGTGGGTCGCATCTATTTAAACAATATGCGGCGAGAGTTTCATATTTTGAAACAAAGGCAATCAAGTGTAGCCCCGAATATGTGAGAGGGTACACGGTTAAAGCAGAGCCATGCTCCCAGAGATGTTAGTAAGTGAAGAAGAAGTGCCGTAGAATTTGAAGGCGGCTGCGGCCACATTCGGAGCCCGTAATCACGGGATTTTGCCATGATGATTTCTCAAAATCACAACATGTGCTCTAAATGTGGAGCAGTAAAAGAAAGGAAAATGAAAGAAAATATAGAAGATAGAGAAAGAAAAATCCGGTCGATTAAAGTTCTCATGTTGTGAGAGAAAGAGATTCGGGGGACCATAGGATCCCCGAGCGGCCTACGGCTCGGGCCAGATGGGAATACTATTACGCTTGTGCCGTCGGTTGCAAGTGCACAAGGAGGTGCTCTAGAGGACAAAGGCGTTCACTCGTTGTTCCCATTGTGGAAGAAAGCACAAGGGAGATTGTTGGAGAGTGGCGGGCGGTGCTGGCAGGTTATGTCTCCATGGAGCCTGAAAATCTGAGTGTAATAGGGCACATCCCTTCACAGCATCCCAAATTGGGGGCAATGTTTCATCAGTTCCGAGAGGCAGCAAAAGTGTTGCATCACCGAGTGTTCCGAGACGAGGGACACAGAATTTGGCTAGGCAACCCATTCATATGTGTGTACTAACATACCCAACTTGGGAAATTTACCGAGGAGTGACACCGAGTATGACATCTTGGTGACGAACCCGCTCGGGCATAGAGTTATTGTGAACAAGTGTATGAGATTGTCCCATCAAAATACGAGAGTATGAATTTTTGGGAGATTTGATTGAGTTATCCTTCAGGGAATTTGATGTGATATTGGGGATGGATTGGTTATCTCGACACCGAGCGATAGTCGATTGTAGAATGAAAAGAGTAACCTTAAGAACACCGAATGAAGATGAAGTAACTTTCATCGGTGAGAGGTCAAATCACCTATCTAATGTGATATCTACAGCCACTGCTAGAACAATGGTGCGAAAAGGATGTGAAGCCTACTTGGCTTATGTGAATGATACGGTAGAGGCAAGGGCTAGTGTATCCGATATCCCTACTGTTAGTGACTTTCCGGACGTGTTTCTGGAAGAGTTACTAAGATTGCCCCCACAGAGGGAGATTGAGTTTGCTATCGACGTTGTACCAGGTGCCACACCGGCATCCATTACATCATATAGAATGGCTCCACTAGAGCTAAAGGAGTTGAAATTACAGTTGCAAGAACTGCTAGAAAAGGGATTTATTCGACCAAGTGTATCACCATGGGGAGCTCCCGTGCTTTTTGTTAAGAAGAAAGATGGTACACTTGGCTATGTATTGATTAGACAATTAAACAAGTTGGCCTTAAGAATAAGTATGTACCCGGGATAGATGATTTGTTTGACCCAGTGAAGGTCGCAGTATCTTTTCAAAAAATTGATTTGTGGCTTGGGTATCATCGATTAAAAATCAAAGATGTCGATGTGCATAAGGCGGCGTTTAGAGCCTTGATATGGACATTATGAGTTCCTTGTAATCTTAGTTTGGTTGGCTCGTCTCCAGTGGCTTTCATGGACCTAATGAATCGTGTTTCAGGCCATTATGAGGATTAGTTTGTCGTAGTGTTCATAGATGACATTCTTGTGTATTCACAAGATCGAGAAAGTCATGACGCACACCTTCGAGGGTAGTCTTAAGAACTTTGAAAGACGATTGTATGCAAAACTAAGCAAGTGAGTTTTGGTTAAATGAAGTGTCCTTTCTTGGGCACATTGTATCGAAAGAAGGAATCCGAGTGGATCCAAAGAAAATAGAAGTGGTTGTCGAATGGAAACCACCAAGAAATGTTACAGAAATTCGTAGTTTCCTGGGACTAGCAGGTTACTACAGAAGATTTGTTAAGGGGTTTTTCTATATTTGCAGCCAGATGGCAGGGTGCTCCAGAAAAATGTAAAGTATGAATGGAGTGAAAAATGTCAAAGAAGTTTTGATAAGTTGAAAGCATTCTTAACCGAGGCTCCGGTTCTTACTCAACCGACCTACGGTAGAGAATATGTGATTTTTAGTGATGCGTCACTAAATGAACTTGGATGTGTCCTAATGCAAGAGGGTAAAGTGGTAGCCTATGCTTCAAGACAGTTGAAGCCGCATGAAAAGAACTATCCCACGCATGATTTGGAATTAGCTGCAATTGTATTTGCGCTGAAAATTTGGAGACATTATTTGTATGGAGAGAAGTGTTTCATCTACACTGATCATAAGAGTCTTAAGTATTTGCCCTCATAGCGAGAGATTAACTTGAGACAACGGAGATGGATGGAACTAATAAAATATTATGATTGTGTGATTGATTATCACTCAGGAAAGGCCAATGTAGTGGCCGACGCTTTGAGTAGAAAGTCAATACAACCCGGCGTTGAATGCCCATTGTCATTATATGGCGATGAGTGCGTAGTGGCGAGTTGATAGCAAGACCGAGGAGTTTGTTGGACCAGTGCTAGAGGCACAAAGAAAGATGAGAAAATTCTTGCCTGATAAATCAGTTGGAAATGGTAAAGAAATTGAGTTCACGATTGAGCGAAAATGGAGTTTAATATTATAGGTCGGGTTGTGTACCGATTGTAATGATTGAGGAAATCTATCTTGGAAGAGGCACATAGTGGATCTTTTTGCTATCCATCGGTAGCATAAAGATGTATCGAGATTAAAAATGTCGATACGGTGGTCAGGTTGAATAGAGATGTGTCAGAATTTTTAGCTAAGTGTTTGGTGTGTCAAAGAGTAAAGGCAGAGCATCAAGTTTCTTCAGGATTATTGCAGCCTATCAGAATACCAGAGTGGAAATGGGACCGAATCACCATGGACTTTGTGGTTGGGTTACCATTGACAAGGAAGAAGCATGACTCAGTTTGGGTCGTAGTGGACCGATTGACCAAGTCAGCTCAATTCCTACCAGTGAGAACCGACTATCCGCTTGACAAGCTAGCAGAGCTGTATATCAAGGAAATAGTTCGGTTACACAAGATTCCTGTATCCATTGTTTCAGACCGAGATACGAGGTTTACTCCGAGATTTTGGGGAAAATTGCAAGAGGCCTTGGGCACTGGCCCGAATTCCCGATGCGGCGTTCCACCGAACAAATGGACAATGTCCCGAGAGAGTGATCAGTTACGGAAGATATGTTAAGAGTTGTGTGATCGATCTTGAGGTAGTTGGGATCGACACATTGCTTTAGTTGAATTTGGTGTACAACAACGAGTTTCCAATCAGTATTGGAATGGCGTATATGAGACTATATGGGGATAAAATGTAGAACACCGTTGTGTTGGAATGAATTAGTGAAAGAAAGTGATTGTACGACTTGATATAAGAGACTGAAGAAAAAAGTGAAATGATGATTAGAGAGAAAGATTGAAGGTGGCCACGATGACAGAGAAATCATATGCCGACATGAAAGAAAAGATGTCGATATGAGATCGGTGAAAAGGTGTTTTGAAAGTATAAGCGCGGAAGAATGTGATGCCGAATCCGGGGTCGGGTTGACTACCGTCGGCCGCGGAATATTTGTGAATGTCGGGTAACCGACATTTTTCCTGAATCGGAGGCGAGTCTCCTTTGTGAGGAGCTCTACCCAAATACAACACACATTATGAAACTGTCCCAAACGAGTCCAATATAATCACAACATGGAGCAAAGCGGCCACTTGGGCCCATAAAGCAGTACCAGCTATGAATCCCGACTATATCGATAGTTACAGAGTTCAAATGTTTTACTCTTATACAACACATATATTAAAATTAGAGAATTCTAATACATGTATAAAATTATCAAAGCCACAACCCGGCTTTCTTTGAAAACTCGACCTCTAAGACGAGCCGTCTCCTCGCACGCTCCCTATACCTGTAAAATAGTATCCCTCGACAGGGTGAGCTAATGCTCAGTAGTGGAATCACCCTAAGTGGGCTACTCTCCACCTAAGTGCAGTGCAATGCTCCAAAATAAACACACATCCAAGCAAATGTATGATCCTACTTGAATGTCTAACTGATCATCTCGTACCCGAGTCATCACCGACTCTCTCACACTTGCCTAAGCCACGTATGAGAAAACTAATTTCAAACAAAGTTATTTGTTTATATTTGTGGTCTACGCTCCGACCTAAGTAGTGGACTGTCTCCGATGTTATATTTAGTGGACTACCCTCCGATATATATCACTTGGGCCGTCTCCGACGATTGATATTTTATATGTGGACTACCCTCCGATGTATATCAATTGGGCCGTCTCCGACGATTGATATTTTTAGTATGGACTACCCTCCGATCATTTCTATTATTTAGACAACCCTCCGAAACCCTTTTCTCTGGGCTTCGTCTCATGCACTCACTCCTACGAATCCTAGGGTGTCGGTGCATATGAATGCATGATGCCAATTCGATTTGATTTATAACACATGCAAATATATAAACATGCATATATTCACATAAAAATTAAATCACACAATCATGTTATGTAATTTCTCATTTCATCACATCAAAATTAGCTCAAGTGGGCTAATGATCAAACACTAGCAATTCTACTTGAATTACTCAACCAAACACATTAATTTACAAAATTTATTTTGTGAACACTATACTCGGGAATAGTGAAACCCTCGGTTACTATTCCCAAAATTCACAATTCATCGGTTCACTTTATGAACCCGAATTTCACGGCCATTTCCTGCCTCATACACATCAATACATGAATTATAGCACAATTCATCACACATGAACCCATAACAGTCCGTATAGCGATTGCGGATTTCCCAGCGGCGAATTCTAACACTTCGATTGAGTTTTGCAGGACCCGATCAAGCAACGTTCAAGGCCTCAACCAACTGAAACATTGAAAAACACTTAAATAAAGTGTAAAACCCAAGTAGGGAGAAACCCCTACCTCACGGAGTTTGTCAAAACTCCTCAAATCCGGTGTCCACGCGTAGCCCGCTCTGCGTAGAGCAGCTTTCCTTCTTGTCCCGAAGACTGCCGACGGTCGGATCGCGCGTATTTCTAGAGAGAAGGAAGACTCTCTCTCACTAGAATCACACCATTTTAGCTACTGGACTTTTTTTCTTCCCATTCACGTTTTTTCCTTGCCTTTTTGAATTGTGGGAGACGACACTATTGGAGTGTTTGTCTTTCCCACTTAAACAATTCCATTAATACCCGTTATGTCCCTCTTTTCCCAGTTTTGACATTTGACACTATCTCGACCGTCCATTTTCATCATTTCTCTACTCATGCCACTTATGGCACATGAGTACATGTTATATGTGACTTTCGTCGCATCAAAAATCATTTTATGGCACCCGAATTGCGGTGCCTCGTAAAACGTGCCAACTCCAACAGTCTCAGAATTAGACGATTTTTTACGTGCTGGCTAGATTTTGCGATACAATTCTAACGGTGCAATCCGTTTTGTCATCCGAGATCTAGAGAATAAATTTCAGATTTTTAACCGAAATTACAATTTCGTAACTAAAATTACGATTTTGCCATTTTTCCAGAAATTGGAATTTCTCGGATCTTACAAAGAAGGTGATGAGATTTGGAAAAAAGGGCAAGTTGAGCCTTAGATTTATTGGTCCCTATGAAGTGATTGAAAAAGTGGGTCCAGTGGCATACAGATTGGCATTACCTCCGGAATTGGAAAAGATCCATAATGTATTTAATGTCTCAATGCTAAGGATGTATAGGTCCGACCCGTCACATGTAGTCTCTTCAGAGACAATTGAGCTGAGACCAGATTTGACGTATGAAGAAGAGCCAGTAGAGATTTTGGCTCGTGAAGTAAGAAAAGTGCGAATAAGAAGATTAGCTAGTCAAAATCGTGGAAACCCTGAGACCGAAGAGGCCACATGGGAAAGTGAGGAAGCGATGCGGCGATATCCCATAGCTGTTTGACTAAGGTAATTTCGAGGGACGAAATTTATTAAGTGGGGAGAGTTGTAACTCCCAAAAATACCTAGAATTTTATAATAAAAATTATTATATATTAGAAGTATAGTGGGCCAACTTGGGTATTTTTCTGGGAATTGTTAGATTAATATTAATTAAATAATTATTGAATCCAGAAATAAACCCAAGTGAAAAAGAGAAAATATGGAAATTATAAAATGGGGACCTAAGGGTCAATTGTAAGTAAGTTTATATGTCTAAGTGAAATTAGGAGAAATAAATGAGTAAAGGGAAAATAATAGGAGACTTAAATGAAGAATAATAGAGAAATGGAGGGACCTAAATATAAAAAGAAATAAAGAAAAAAAATCAAGGAAAGGGCATGTGGCATGTAGGAAAGAGGGAGAAAGTTTCCTTATTTTTAAAGTACGATTAAAGGTGATCCATAGGAAAGGAAAACAGAGAAAATAGGAGATATTTTAGAGTGAGAAGCTCTCACTTCTCTTTAGATTCCCCAACGATAGGACCATAGGTTTCCGGCGAAGCAAGAGGGAAAGTCCTTCCTTGTGACAAGAGCTGCAAGTAGAGACTGGAATTGGGGAGTTTCGACAAACTCCAAGAGGTAGGTCTTCTCCTACTGTGGTTATTTTCTACCCTAAGAGTTGTGTGGTGGTTATCTTGCCTTAGGGGAATGTTTGGTTGTGTTTTAAACCATGGGAAGCTACCACATTGTGGTAGTGCGCATTAACCGGACCTTAGAGCTGATTTTGGGTAAGAAATAAAGGGAATTTGGAAGTGAGTCCTTCTAGTAAATTGTAGCCTCATCAATGAACTTGATGTTAGGATTTTGAATTTCTCAATTTGGACCTCTATAAACCAAGTTATGGTCTTTTTACCGAGGTCATGCAGCAGAGGTCAGCAGACCTCATCCTGTGGAGGTCAGCAGACCTCATGCAGCATAGGTCAGCAGACCTCATCCTGCAGAGGTCAACAGACCTCATCCTGCAGAGGTCACCTGCATTCCCATCCCAGAGGTCTGCCCTCAGACCTCATCCTCGTAGCGGCTCGGCCTGTGCCGCTTATTCTAAGTTGATTCACGTATGACCTCCAACTTCGAAAGGTCATAACTCCTTTGTCCGAACTCTGATTCAGGTGTTCTTGTACTCTATGGAAAGCCCATTGAGTCAAGAATCCATTCGTATGCATGAGGAGGATAATATATGTCATACCAAGGTGTTATACCTATTTTAGAGAGGTCAGGTCAACTCAGTCAGTCAGCTCGGCTGGGTGTAACTACGTATGACCTCCAACTTTGGAAGGTCATAACTCCTTCTTCCGAACTCCGATTTGGGTGTTCTTGTACTCTATGGAAAGCCCATTGAGTCAAAATTCCATTCGTATGTCTAAGGATAATAATAGATGTCAGACCGAGGTGTTAGACCAAGTTTACCGAGGTTAGGTCAGCTCAACAACACTACCGGGTAATCACGTATGACCTCCAACTTTGGAAGGTCATAACTCCTTCGTCCGAACTCCGATTCGGGTGTTCTTGCACTCTATGAAAATCCCATTGAGTCACGAATCCATCTATATATAGCTTTATGAAATTGGAACTCATATTAAAATCTGAAAATCAATCCTAACCAAAACTACTAGTACGCACGAATAATATTGTTCTTTAATGGTTTTGAATAGTGGACTCCATGAGGGAGGAAAAGCCAAATCGAGATTGAGATTCCAAGGATTGGAATCAAAGTGCAAAGATTTTTTGGCTCGTTTCACCGACTAGATATTCCTCGCTTCAAGCATTTGCATGCTCGTTCTCCGACTCTATTCTATTCAAGTATTTTGGTAGTTTACCAAGCAACTATGAAATGAATACATGAATGAGTATACGAGATGAGTAGGTGATCAAAGTATATCTTTGAAAAGATGATACCTAAAGCCGAATATGGAATCGAAATGTGATAATTGATAATCAATGAATGCGAATGGGATATGGATCTGATTCATCAAACTAATCCATCATAAATGTAAATTGAAATGATATATTGAATGAACTCGCCTCGACGGATGCACCAATTAGATCCGTCACTTAAGGCACTCAATCCTATCCAATGTCCCACTTGGCGGATGCACCACCTAAGATCCGTCATGATGGTGTATGACATTTAATTGATACCACATGTTGGGGTGCACCAAACGACATCCGTCATGATGGGAGACCGAATTGTTAAATGTGTAAACACATTACCGAATGATAATAAGGGCAGGATTCATCAAACGGAATCCGACATTGACGAGTATAAATGGGATTTCTATGTATATGCTTAAATCTCATAAATTGAATTGTGAAATGAATTATTGCATTGAAATTGCATGATGTGATTTGGTAAATGATTTAGAAATCGAAAGCATGCGAAAATAAATAGCATGGGAGTATATGTTGGAATTAATGTGCATGGTTTAATTTTAAATGCATGCCGAGTTACATTGAATATTGAACTATCTGTGAACCACTAAACATGAAAATACTTAGCGTATAGTTTTATCTATGCACGTGTTTCGAGTAGACGTAAAGAGACAAGATCGCGGCAAATAAGCAGAGTCATAGAGAGAGTACTACAGATAAGTATATAATTCGCCATTTGCATATCATTCTCTTTTGAACCGGTGGCCATTTTGTAGTAAAGGGTTAAACGAAACTTGATTTTATATCATTTTGAAAGGGCATAAGTGCCTTTCTTTGCCTTAAATGTATTTTGTTAATGTTTATGGGCACCATGATGCTTTGAATTGTAAATGATTATGGGCTTGCCCAAAAGCTAGCCATAACTAAACAAATTAATAAAATGTTTGATAAGATCGTAAACGTGAGATTAAGCGGGCTCAGGTCGGATCACTCGTAGGGTTGACCCGAGGGGATTCGGGTTCTGTTTGCGAAAGAAAATTTAATAACCTGAGGAAAATAAAAAAATTAAAGGCGTCCAGGGTTTGATTCGGACTAAGCCGTGTGGTCGGGCAGTGGGATCGCTATGGGCGATGTTCGGCTCCATGGATTCATTGCTTGTTTGGGTTGTGTGTTTTTCCTTAACCGCTTCCCATTGTGGAGTTGTATTTACCACTGAGTCCCTCCATTTGATGATGGGGTTGGACCGGGGCGATGTTTGGAGGGAGCGATGCGCTGGAGGGGAATGTTTTTAAGTCCCACCTTCTCCTGCTATACCTTTCCTCTCCTCTTTTCTCTTTTCTTTTTCCTTTTCCTTTTTCTTTTCCTTTTCCTTTCTTGTGATGTTTTCTTTCTAAGAAGTAGATAACTGTTTGTGCTGCTTGTCTTTGATATGTAGGGGAACAGCTCTGCTGATTGTAATTCTCTATATTAACTGTAACTCCTTTGAAATAAAGAATAATCTTTTGTGAAACATGTGTTTAAGTACTCTGAGATGTGTAATTTTCCTATGCCTTTCCAAGCCGAGCTCCTTGCTTTATCATTATGATTTATTTTTTGACCCACGAGAATATTAAGCAGACTAAAAAATGAATAGAGAGATTGTTATCTGAAATCAAAACTTTGGATACTTTATAAAAGACTACAATCCGAGGTCTATTGGTAGAATCGTTTGAGGTGCTCAGTGTTCGAAGAATGGGGTAGAGTTTTTCCCTCTTATGTTTGAGAGCCCAGTAATTACCCGGTAGGACTGTGGGATACGATGTAGGGACCTTCGAATGGGTCCCTGGCTACGTCAGTATTGGGGTCTTTCCTTGTTGGTGTTTTTTACAAAACTAAGGTCGCCGAGCATGGCTCCCCGGGCGACCACTTTGGTCATAGTATCTCATTGTCTTCTGGCGATGGTCCTCGATGCGGCAGGGACCCTGCTGCTTTTTCTTCTAGGAGGTCCAGGTTTAGGCGAAGGACCTCTTCATTGTGTTCTGCGCTTGCGAACTCAATCCTTTGAGATTTTAATCCGACCTCGCAATTTCTGCGCCTCATTACGAAAATTTGAAGCGAATGGGGTGTCTTAAGTTGCTAACTTGCGTGTAGTTCTGTATGCCCATAACACCTAGGGGATGTATTCTACCCATTTTCCCTTCAGATCTTCTAACTTTGTCTTCAAGGCTGCCTTGAGAGTCCTTATAGTGACCTCTGCTTGTCGGATTCTTGAATTTATTTGTCGGTGGTAGGGATGAGTAGTAATTCTTGATTTGAGCTCGATGCGAGAAATCCACGGGCAGGATTGTGACCTGTATCGACACGGGGCTCTTGGGATTGAACGCATGGCCATGGAATGCGGATGAAGTTGCGTGTCGTGATTGTTGCTAAGGAGCTTGACCTCGAAGCCCCGCGGTAAAGTAGTCCATTCTTGTGCCAGGTAAACGTTGGCGCCTTCGATGGGTGAGGGGGTGATATATCTAGCCCGAACATTTAAAAAAATCAGAGCTCGTGGCTGGCAATCAGTGGCTTTCAATGAGATGGGAGGCGAAGACATCGCGGCACACTCACATTAAACTGCATTTTGACACGAGTTAACTAAAATCTTTGGCATTAATGGGCGATGTCGCCCTGCCCTAGGGTTTTGCCGGCCTGACTGGAATGCGGGCCCGCACATGCCACCTTCATGTGCTTTCCTAATCGTGGTGGCGTCTTTTTCTACATAGGATGGGCGTAGAAAAGCCCAGCCTGGTTCTCGAGGACTGCGTGTGATGACCAGCTCAGAAAACCACATAGCCTGCCAAGGTTTAGGCGGCTTCACTTGGTCGTTTAGCAATGTGGTCACTAAATAATCCCGGATGGGGATCGTCTGACTCGACTCGGACATCACTGCAGGGCTTCTTAGTTGTTGATATTCTTGAGGTTTGAGAGGTGTTCAGGGCGTACATGGTCTACTAGGTCTTCTGAGGCATATTGCTTGCGAATTCTCTAATCTTAATTTACATGTGACTGAACACAGCCATGAACTTTTAAGTAACTCACGCACCTTCTTGAGGTATAGGATCATTTTTTCGCCTCTGGCTTCATAAGAGTCTTCTATTTGCTTTTACTACCCCTAGTTGGGATCCTTGCACACCTCAATTGACCGAAGCACTTCCATGGGTGGGCGAGGTTGAAGCCTCGCCCATGATATGAGCAAATGTCGGCCTCGACAATGTTTGAGGCTTAGAACGATCGGCGCGTGCTCCGCCGTCGATGAGGAGATTGAGTGGACACCCGCGCCGCTACCAGCGGGCATAGGCGCCAGTTTGGACACTCTCTCGGATGGGGTCGGGGGCGTCACGATTGGGATTTCGTGACTCTGGGGTGGTCCATGATGAAATATGCTAAGATCTGCCCTTTTACTGGTGTCCTTGGTTTGTATCTGATGTTAAACTCACTTAGCTCTATAGCCCACTTTATCAATCTTCCCGAGGTTTATGGTTTATGCATTATTTGCTTCATGGATAATGGGACACCGATGGTGTGAAGCTTGGAAGTGGGTGGGGTCTTACGGTTGTAGTTGACAATCTTTGGATGACTTCTCCATCTTTGGATATCTTTCTTCACGCTCTCCCGAGGCTATTTGTAATAGTAAACGTTTCTTTGCACCTATCCCAGTTCTCGACCGGGACAGCACTAGTTGAAATCGAATGACCAGGGTAAAGAGTGGGGGGTCTTCGGAGGGGCTTACGAGAATGGGGGAGAGCTTGGCCAGGTTTGCTCACTTTGTGAATGCTTCCTTGAGTGGCCATCCGTGGAGGCGCTTTTTCCAAAACACCACGGAAGAAAGGTTGACATTTGTCGCTGGCCTTCGACACAAGCGACTCGGCACGGTCATTATTCTTTCCCGGTCGAAGCATTAGATTTCCTTAATATATTTTGAAAGGTGGTATATCTACTTTGGCCTTTATCTTATCTAGGTTTGCCTCCCATTCCTGGGTTGTTGACCCGCCAAAACCCAGGAACTTTTCGGGGAGACTTAGAGAAACACATTTAGTTTGAGTTCAACTTCATATTGTAGCTCTCGGGACTGCGAGACGCCTCGCTCGTGAATGTGGAGCTCATTATACTTAGATTTACCAACCGTCTACCTGCCACCTCCATAAATGCTCAAATTTGCTTCTAGAACATCCTGTTCACACAACCTTTATTATTAGCTCCCTCACGTTTTTCGATCAAGAAAGGCATGCAGATAACAATAGGTTCCCTTGCACGGTCTGAAATGAGGTCTTCTCTTGGTCGTTAAGGGTCCATACGATATGGTTATAAGCCAGGAGCGTCCATGAAGGCGAGGAGCCGTGGCGGTAAAGGTAACATCCAACTATGAGGTTGATGGGGTAGAGGGGAAAGCTATCTTTTGAAGGCTCGGTTGATATCGGTGAAGTCATTCTGAAGTCTCTATTTGCGTTTGCACGATGGGAAGCAGCGATAGCCCGACCAACGGATCTTCTGCCTCACGATAGCGCACCTTCTTGGAGGAGTTTGCCGAGCCTCTTCATTGTTACGCCTTCCTTGCTTTCTTTGGGCGAAACTCACCATTTTGTTTGATGTCGGTTTGGAGGGATGGGTGATGTGACCTGGGTGATTACTACAGGGTCGATTCCTCCGTATTCTCTAGCACCAAGCAAGCCATGTTACTTTGAAGTGGATGAAGGAGTTTGGCGTCTTCCTTGCCGGCTTGGATCAATGCCAGCAGTGGCGGTCATCAAGGCTGCATAGGCTCTGCGGGTTCTTCGAGGGCGGTTGGTGCCCACCTCATACCGCATATCGAGCTATCCATGTGATGTTGTCCAACCATTTTTGTTTCATTGATGTAAATAACACTCATGGCCTTATTTACGAAGTATCCATAAACCATTCCACCACTCAGGCATTGGGTGGAATTTGGTATAACCATGTGATGAGGCGGAAGGTGGCCCGCACTGGCATTGGGGAGGGGGCCTACCCGATAACATGTTGTAAGATGATGGGGCATGCAGCGGGGAATCTTCTTTGTTGTTGTAGCGGCATGGGGTCTCCCAAAGTGAGCACTAACCTTATTGACCCCGGGGTAACACTCTTTCTCCGAGAGAATCCACGCGGTGGACGTTGGTGATTTCTAGCTTCTCTCTTAGATGCCATTTCAAAAGTTGGCCTTGAATAATGTCGGCTGAGTTTAGTTAATACGACGGACCGGTGGATTGTTTTGTTGCTAGCGACCCTTATTACAGGTGGGTCATCATGGGATGTTGGCGACCTTCTATCTGAAAGATAAGTTGCGGTGGTATCGATCGGGAGTTTGGATCGACTTGTACCTGTGTTTCTCGACCCGATCTTTGTGAAGTGAGCCTTGTGAGCTGATTCCCTCGCCCTCTTGCAGGCTCTCGGGAGATCACATGGATCTACGAGTATTTGTGTCTTTTGGCCCGGGGTTGTTGTGGCGAGGTGGTGGTGTTGCCCCAGTCACGACCTGCGAAGCCATGTAGTGGCGAAGATGTCCACGTCGGATCAGGTATTCAATTTCCTTCCTTAGCTGGATGCAGTCGTCTGTTCGGTGTCCATGATCCCTATGGAATTCATAGTACTTGGTATTGTCTCTTTTTGCTGGGTCTGTCCTCATCTAGGATGGCAACCTTAGAAATTTTTCATGCTGCACCTCGCGTAGGACCTTTGTGACAACGAGGCGGGTTAGGGGGTGGAGTGGGAGTGGATCACCTTCTTTGCGGGTTTTGGTTGGGGTGGTCCCGACGGTCTCGGCGTTTCCTCGTCTGCTGAGGATCGTTGTTTTCCCACTGTCCCTCCGTGGGGATACGTCATGTCTCCTTGTCTTACGAGGCTTAGTTCCTTTCTTCTCGCCTGCTTCTCTCGCACAATGACGAGAGACCTCGCTTGGATATAAGGGCTCTTCGCCCCATTGATATACTTTTACGCTTTTGGCGAGCGCACCGGCCATGCGCACGAGGGTTTTTGAGATGGAGAACATCGCTCATGTCTTTTGGCGCACTTTATTTGCGACGGGTATGAAGCGGTGATGGCGAACTTTTCATCTAGGATATCTACCTTCAGTGACTCTGCGTTGAACCTCTGGACATAAGATCTTAGGCTCTCCTATGGGTTTTGCTTTATGGTCAGAAGGTGATAACTTGACTTTCTGTATGTCCTAGCTCCGATGAAGTGGGAAGCGAATGATGGAGAGATACGAATGATGAGATTGAGAGAGATGGCGAAATCTGGTAAACCCGGGTAAATCTTGGGCCGCCCCAGCGTGATAGCGAAGGCTCTGCATCGTACGGGTTCTTGATATCCGTGTAGCTCCATCTGGTTCTTCTATGTATTAAGGTGGTCTACGGGGTCTTTCATTCCGTCGAACGTTTCAATCTACGACATTCTGAACTTTACTGGAAGAGGGAAGTGCAGCACCTCGGCTATGAACGGGGATTCAGTTTGTTGCACCAGAGTGTCCATAGAGATTGGAGCTTGGCCTTTTACAACTTCCTTCATATGGTTGAGCTCTTGCTGGATGTCCCTAAACCTCTGCACATATGATTGTTCCCCCATTCCCTGTTGATAAGGGGTTGGCTCATTGTCTTTGTCATTTTTATCAGGCATTCCTTCATTGCGATCCTCTCTAGGGGGTATGTAAGGATCATGCTCCCTAGCTCGGCTGGTTTCTCCTTCTTCGTTGGCTTCTCGAGGAGGGTTGAGGTGTTGTTGCTCTTCCTGGGGAATGGTGTTGTAACACCCCGAAATATACCCTAGCAGTTTTCAGAATTGTTTAGGGTATATTAAAAGCTAAATGAAATTTTTCGGAAATAAAACGAGAGACCCTAAATGAATATTAGAGACAAGGGTAAATTAGTCATTTACCACTTGAGGATATAAAGGCATAAATCGAAGTTTATATGTCATTATGAAGTTTGAAAGTTAGAATAGAAATAAAGAAATGGGGGGGACGAATGCGATTAAGAAACTTAAAAGCAAAAATGGGGGTTTGACTTGACGAACCTTGGCCTTAGCAAAAATGGGATTTAAGACCCGAAAATTTAGTCTCATTTTGGGAAAGCAAAAACCGTAGAAGAGAGAGAGAAAGAGAAAGGGAGGAAAGAAGAAAGAAAGAGGGAAGAGGAAAAGGAGAAGAGGAAGAGAAGAAGAAGATGAAGGAGAGAGGATTCCAAGCAAAGGCCCGAAAAGGTATGGAGACTTTGTATAGATTTGTATGGATATGTTTGTGGGTTGTGGTTGTTAGAAACCTAACCCTAAAATGAGTTCTTGTATGGAGAAATCATCATAAATCCTTTGCTGGCTTCCCTAGGGTTTTGTTATGAGAGAAGAAGATCTAGGGTCCCATTACATGTGTTTTGGGGTTCTAGTGTTATGTAAAGCATGGACATGTTGTTCTTATTATAGGTTTTGATAAGAACACAGATTTCTTGAAGATGGGTTGAGAGTAAAACCCAGGCCTTGTATAAGAGATATGAATAAGAAGCATGTTTGAGTTGATAGAGTTCATAAAGTGTATTGAAAGATAATTTGAGTAGAAAAGAAGTGAATGAATTTAGATGATTGGACGTTTATGGGTATTGGGTTGGTTGGGTATCAACATATGGAAAAAAATGGGAGAAAAACACATTACGGGCATTTTCAGAAATTGACATGCGGTACACGAACTGTCTGCGACCCTCGAAGACCAGGCTGTCTGTACGAGATTGGAGCAGTGCGGTACACCTTGCTCTATTTTGACCAGTGTTCGTATTTTAACCATAACTTGCTCATTTCTTATCCGATTTAAGTGATTCAAGTGGCTAATTATACTAGACTTCAAGGAGAACCAAACATCCAGAAATAGGCCTCATCAAATTCTGACTCTAAGTAGCCCATAAATTCACTCAAAGTGGGGCTATGTGCAAGCCAATTCCTGCATCAGTTTGATCATAGAGTAGTCCGAGTTGTTTAGAACATAACTCGAGTTTCGGTGCTCTGAATTGGGTGATTTCAGTTGGAGTAGAACCCTTAGCACCTTGGCTTTTTAAATGGTACAAAGAAAAGCCAAATAACAGGTCAGGAACACTGGAAAATGGCAGTATTACAAACTGTCCTCGGGTAAAGTCATTAAATTGACTAGTTTGGCATGAAATGCCATAACTTTAGTTTGGATGATCCAGTGGAATGATTCAATTTCTAAAGTAAAATAGGTCGTTGAGGACAAGAATACACATGAATGATGTGTGAATACATAAGCATCATACTGTACAAGTATATGGAATGCCATATATAATAGGCATGAAACAAGAAAAGTATAGGAAATGCAAAATGTATAGATGTGTTCATGAAACATGAATGTGATATGGAAAATGAAAACGAATTGAAACTTGAATATGAACATGAAAGGCAATTTTCCATGGACACATAATGTGGTTAAGTTATATATGATTATTATCACATATAACTAGAAAATGATAACAAATGATAGGGAATATATGAATAAGTATACGTAAATGAGTATATGAATGAGTACACATGAATGAGTATATGAACAAGTATACGTAAATGAGTATATGAATGACTGCGGCGGCTGAACATGAATGACTATCGTAAATGAGTATATGAATGAGTACGCATAGGATAATTATGTATGAACGGGTATCGTGGAAGTAAGTATATGAATGAGTATACGTGAATAAATATACGAATGAGTATACGTGAATGAGTATATGAATGAGTATACGTAAATGAGTATATGAATGAGTACGCATGAATGAGTATATGAATCAGTATACGTAAATGAGTATATGAATGAGTACACATGAATGAGTATATGAATGAGTATACGTGAATGAATATATGAATAAAGCATACATGAATGAGTATATGAATGAGTATGGAAAACGTGAATGAGTATATGAATGAGTACACATGAATGAGTATACGTGAATGGAGTATATGAGCAATTTATCACGTAAATGAGTATATGAATGAGTATACGTGAATGAATATATAGAGATGGAGTATCGTGAATGGTATATATATGAATGAGTATACGTGAATAGTATATAGAATGAGTATAAGTAAAGTAATTATATGAATGAGTATACGTGAATGAATATATGAATAAATTTTATACATGAACGAGTATATGAATGAGTATACGTAAAATGAGTATATGAATGAGTACCTGAATGAGTATACGTGAATGAGTATATGAGCAGTATAAATGAGTATATGAATGAGTATACGTGAATGAGTATATGAAATGAGTGCGTGAATGGGTATATGAAATAAGTACATAGATTGATATATTTGAAAGATATCTGAAAGTGAAAATGGAATTGATGAAATGTGATATTTGAAAACCGAATGAATGTGAATGATGATAAAGGCGGGATTCATTAAGCGGAATCCGTCATAAATATCTGGTGGATTTGATATATACCACAGAATAAGCAAAAGCACACGGCCGGGATGCACCCGAAACTATCGGGTATGAAGGCGCCGAAATTGTCAATGTCCCGCGGCGGGATGCACGTCGGCATCCGTCATGATGGCGTATGGCATTTAATTGTTGATACCACATGTCAGGTGCACCAAGCGGCATCGTCTGTGATGGGAACCAAATAGTAATACCACGTAATCGGGGTGCGCAAGCGACATCCGTCATGATGGGAGACGGAATAAGTGATACCACGTGTGGCGGGGTGCTAAATAACATCCGTCATGATGGGGCCAGAGATAATTTGATACCACATGTCACAGGTGCACCAAGCGGCATCAGTCATGATGGGGGCCGAGATTGTAAAATATTACAGGCACATTAGAGATGATAATAAGGCGGGATTCATTAAACGGAATCCGTCGAGAAATGTGAATTGAATTTTCAAAGTGAAATAGCAACATTGGCGAGTGTAAATATGAGATTTTTATGTATATGCTTAAATCTCAAATTAGTTTAATAATTGAATTATTGCATTACAAGAAAATGTATGTGTGTGATATGATAAATGATGTGGCTGTAAAAATGAAAGCATGCGAAATGAATAGCATGAGTATATGTGGATATAAAAGGCATTGACCTTAAATGCATTTTGTTAATTGTAAATGTTTATGGAGAGCACCCATATTGAAATCATTTCCATGTAATTAAAAGTCTAAAATGGAATAACCTGAAACAAAATGTTTGAAGATAATTGAAAACGTTAGATAAATCGAGCTGGAGCTTTGATCACGCATGTCGAGATTGATCGAGGATTCGGGTTGTGACACTTTTAGCAAATTTAATAAAACCAAGCGGATGTTTGGAGAAGATAGTGAAAATGGCCCAGATGTAGGGCTCCGGCCCGGATGCATATAGTAGGGTCGAGTCGAGTTCGGTCGCGATACTTTGAAAACGAAAATTTAATAAAGCGATACTTAAATGAATTACTTGATTGTATCGATCTAATTTGACCATATATGCATTTGATATGTTTCGATTTGCCATTGTATATATGTATAGTTTGTTTTGAATATGATCGACATGCATACATGTAAGAAGATATGAATTGAAACTTGTAAAAGACATGATACATGGAAGTATCTGGAAGGCTGAATAATGATATATGAATACACGAAAAGGATAAAATCTAAATGTAATAATATATGATATGAGTAGAAGTCACATAAAGAATAGGCCGTTATATGCATAAGGAAAAGTAGTGATAAAAAAGATTGTGGCCCGATTATTGTTTATTGGTGAATTCACGTCTATATGTTCCACTAGCGTAAAGCTTAGCACGGGTCATTCAATGGTGTGAAAAGGTATTAAGGAGATAAAAAGGAGGACGGGCGAACCACACAAGCGATGCACGGGCCGTCTCGGAGATAGGTGCTGCACCGGTAGCGATCCTTGATCTCCTAATGTTTGTATTAGATATGTACATGTATCAAATATTTGTATAAATGTTAGGACTTAGTATATGTGTATAGATTTTGATGGACACTACTCAGATGGTAGTTCTTTTGATGAGCGCATATTTATTGCGTATGCAAGCATTGGCCGGACATAGATGTATACAAATTTAGCGATTATCACCACAGGACTACCTTATCTAATCCAGAGACAATATGCAAAACTTTGTTGACTATCTACAGAATTGTTGTGGATCAAAACACCTACTCAAATTCATGACTCATTACAGTTATTATCTAGTCCTCGAGTAATAAAACCATTAAGCCCAGGTGTGGGTTTCTTTAGCTGTAGTGTTGATTAAAGATATTTCATATAGAATGACATTTTCTTGTGGTTTTGATCAGAAATTATCTTGCAAGTGCCGCCAGTCGAACAAGTAAATTGGATTTAAGTCGGATATACGATCCCACACACCGAGAGATCTCGGGAATTTTCAATCAACTACCCCAATTACTTAAGCTCCATTACTATTTGAATGATAATACAATATTGAGATTTTGCTTTGTTAAAAAAATTGATGTAAAGAAAAATGAATGAATAACAAATGAATTGAATATTGAAATATTAAAATAGAGAATTTAGATTGAGCAGGTTTTTTCTAAAGGAAACATTGAATAATATTATTGCGAAAGATCATTTCCTCACGATGCAGTTACGTAACTTTGGCATGCGAACTACGATTTTTACAAAAACTAATCAGGATTAATATAGTGTGGCTAGATCTCTCGGACCACCGTTCATCATCTCACCTTAAGCGTTGTTTCTAGAACACAGAGGGTGAATAGCTTCTAAATCTAGTAGCCTTGTTACGGAGGTGTTTTCTTTCTCAATACTTGTACCCTAACATGAATTTATGACACGAGCTCCTTAAATACCGTCATTGCGAGGAGGTTACATCTTCGGTTCCTCATCCTCAAGAAATTAGAAGCAGATTGCTCTTTCCTTGATTAGATCGCCTTGCTCTGGGATCGAGTTCACTATTGTCGGAATTGAGGTGAACTCTGCATACTTAAATTAATAACTCACTCGACTTCATTCTCGGTTACAAGTGAAGGGATGTATTGAGTTAATTATCTGAAACACATTAGATCGACACAATATCGGGGTCAAATACCTTCAAAGTGTTTTCGCCCTCTCGAGAATGCCTTCTCTGTGTCACTCGAGGAGAGACCCTCACTGAAATCCAGTGAAAACAATCGTTATGGAGTGCGAGGAGACTAACATTGGGATCAATTCCAGGAAACACGCAAAAACAGCAAGTCGATTTAATATCGAGAAGTTAAATGCATAATGAATAAAATCTTTGCGAGGAAAGATAATTTCGACAATAACGTCAATTCAATGGAAGAGTAGGTTTCTAAATTACGAATTATACCATACATTAGCTTGCGATCGAAAAAGAAAACCAATAAATCGGAGCTTGGGTGTTAAATCCAAAAAATTTATCTGGAATTCAAACAGCAGACGGTAATTTAAGAAATATAAATACGCATTCGGCTAAATCCGCTTTACATTAACGTTGAATCCAAATTAGAAAGAAATACAAACCAATCCCAATCTAAAATAAAATGGAAACGAGAAAATAAAAGAAAAGAAAAGAAAAAGAAAATAAAAATACGAGGAGCCCCATTGACGAATCTCTCTTTCAAAATTACCAGCGGAAACTGCTTCTTTTGGTAGCAACTTATTTATAGGGTTAAAAGTTGGGCCCTAATTTCAATGCATTTCTTTTTTGGACTTTGACAGCGCGATGGCGATCTTTGTCGCGACATCGAGCTCTTGTCGCGACCTACTGATTTCTTGTCGCGTTGTTGCGGGAGCACCACATGTGGTTGCGACATGTCTTAAGTGTAGCTGGTGCTCTTTGTGCGGCTTTGCGTTCTTGCGTGTTTCTCGCGCTCTATTGAAACTGCTGTGCGCGGCGGAAAACTGCGGAGCGTCGCGACCATACGAGTCCATGCGGCTGATGTCGCGACGGTATGATGTTGTGGCGGCGTCCGTTGATATTGTTGTCGGCGACGACGATGTTGTCGCGACCTCAAGTCTTCACGTAATTGATATCGCGAAGCGGCCCGGTTATTTATCCGCGACCTTATCTTTTGTGGAATTGTTGACCAGCGACTTGACTTCCTCATACAAGCCCGATGTCGCGGCGCGCTTACGTTTACAGTGTTGATAATCGCCGGCGCATCCGAATCGCGACATTGTGTCTTCTTCTTGAGCTACGGATTTGTTTGGCACCCCAGTTTCTTTCACTCGACTCATTTTGTTTTCAATTAAGATTCATTGGCGATGAGTTTTCGCGTGTAACACGAATACGCATTTGATTCTTGTCGAAGCTTAGCAACATTTTGGTCCTTCATCTTATGCGTCGTTCTTCTTTGCTTCATCCCGTTATATCGGTTACGCTGCGCACATTACGCTTTTCACGCAATTTACTTTCTTTTGGATTTCTGTTGCCTGAGAATTTGGTGAAGTTTATTCAGTTCACACTTGCATATAAATCGGTCTTTTTATGTAAAATTACTCGAGAAAAATGGATTGAAAATAGATGACTTTTAAGCTCGTGACTCCCCCACGAGCTTAAAATTTTGCTTGTCCCGAGCAAAGAAAGAAAGATTTGTTTGTCCTCGAGCAAAGGACATTTACATTCTATTTTACGATTTGCAACCAATTTGGTGAAAGACAAAAATTGCATTCTTTTACGTATTATTAGCTTCAAGTCTAGCTGAGATTAGTTTCTACTCAATCGGGTGTACATAACGAAATTGTTCCCGAATTGTTTTAATAACGATAAAGTCAGTGATCACGCTAAAGGTAAGTTGGTTTCTTTTCTCATTTCCTTAATGAGTCAATTAACCCTGTGAGGATGTTCACCGCTTTGATCTTTTCCCGATTTTCCAAATTCCACAAGCTTGTTGTTCATATCGATTCCACTCATTATAAGTTATTACAACCTTCAAGACCAATCGTCTGGGCTTGTAATGTTAGGCTCGTAAGGGGTGGTGGGATGGATGAGATTTTTGTGTTGCTACTACCAATACCCTTTTCCTTTTCACTCACATACGCCCTTTTCTCCTCAGAAGTTTTCAAGAACTCCCCAAACTTCATGTTTGGGATACCACATTGATTTTCTTCTATTCGCATTGTATGTTCCCATTTCTCATCTTCTACAATTCAACCTGGGAATTTTTCTTTTATCGCTATTCAAATAATGCACTGCTTTTGTCTTTAGGGCTTTCTAACACTCTTAAATAACTTTGGGTTAGTAACTCCCATACCATGGCATTAGGGTACTAGGTGTTGAAACACCCCTAAGAACTTAATTGTTCAAGAGAGTCAGGCCACAAGACAAAACCTATTCCCTTGAGCTTTCTTTTCCACTGTATTTTCCGATGTAGATCTTTTTCTCCTCATTCCCTTTTTCATATTTTCTCGAGTTCCCTCAAAAATTCTATGCTCCCCCAAACTTTATTTCTTCCTTCTCAATTCTTTGGTAATCACAGTGTTCTTTCGAGGATTGATTCCTTAGATGGTCAGGGGTTTTTATTGGTCGATTTTTGAAAATAAGGCTTGTTTTGGCTCAATTCTTGAACTAAAGTATATGCATCAAAGATATAGGATGGCTAGAATGGCTCAAACTTTCCAAGGATGGCTCCGCATCATTTCTTTCATACACAGATCATCAGGATTTCGCCTGATCAATAATCTAACAAGTTCTAGAATTGGGTTGATTAACAATGACTAACCCTAAGGATTTCTCGACTCACACGCTGGGATGAGAATTTGTATGATATTTCTACCGTGCTCTTTGAATCATCGCAATACCACAAACTTTAAAAATTGTTTTGCTCCTTCAATTGTATAACCTTTCTTATCCTGGACTTATTAGCAAAATTCAAACTAAATTGCAATTTATGCTTCAATTAAATTGCCTGTCATTTGGCTCTTATTCTGCATTTTGTAGAATTATTAAATTGATTCCCAAATCAGAAACTAAATTGAAACAGAAACACAATTCATATATCATGAACACCCAACTTGCAAATCAGAAGGGAAATCTATTCAAATATCAAACATTTCGATTTACACTCTGTTTTCTTACAATATTAATCGTATCTAAGTTCGAGAAAACCCTTTATTTCGATCTAAATTCCTATATCTTCTTTCAAGGTCATGTGCCTCGCTTCCAAAAATTTCCGTCTCACTGCACTGCGCTCTCCAAGAGTGATCCTAAGCAGCTGGGTCAAGGTCGCTTCAACAAATCAAATGCCTCCTTTTCTTTGAGCTTTGGTTGATGGATTCTAACTAATCCATATTCCCCTTTCATCAACCATTCTCTTTATTACACAACGTTTTATGGAATAAAGAAATGGAATTTGGCTCTTTCTCCGACTCCATTCATTCCAGCAAACTGGTTCAAACCTTTGGAGCTCTTCTTTTCTCTCATTCTCCCTTTTCTCCATTCTCTTTGTTCGTTTTCTTCCCGTCGTTTTCCCATCTTTTTATAGTGAATTTCGTTTCTAGGGAAGAACAACCATTTATTCTTTCTTTTTATTTTCTATGAATGGATTAAATGAGATTCCTCGAACCTTGCTCTTCTGGTGTTTCCAATAGCGGTTCATAGTTTTTGATATAGAATTTTGAACGTTTTTCTCAAACTTATTAATTTCTTTCCTCGACATTCCTCGAAATCGAAAGTGTATTAAAACACATTGGTTCAATCGAATTTGAATTTATTTGCACTAATCACTATTTATTACTCCATTCAATTGCTTCTTCTCGTTCTAACTTCAGGCTGAGAATGTGTACTGTCATTAAATTTAGGGCAAAATTAAAAACTGCCCAGCTGGCAAATTTCCTTCTTTTGTCGCGACAACTTACTGTTTGTCGCGACAGCAGTACTCTGCCGGAGGACAAGTCATCCTCTGGCTGCGACCTAAGGTGTTTCATTTAAGATGTCGCGACAACTTCACTCTTTTGAAGGAATTGATCTTGTCGCGACATAAGTGTTATGTCGCGACATTCAACCCTATTTTTTTCATTCACCCCACTACCATGACATCACCGTCGTTGCAAATATCAGCTTCGCTGCGTACAGGTTTTTTTTGTCGTGACCTAATCTGCATTTGCCTTAAATTTAAGGAACAGAGAGCTTTTCATTCTTTATCACAAATTTCGCATCAACTAAATCAATTCCACACAAAGAATTCAAAAAAAAAAAAAACATATATTCTATTCTTTCTCATAGAATTTGTATAGGGAAAAGAATGTTTCCCCTTTTTTTTCAAAAAAGCTCTTTCCGTGAAGGTCGGAGTCGCCCCGAATCGTCTCCTCTCTCCTTCCTTTTGCATTTTTTGCACACGACATGCAAACATTTACGTAAAGGGATTTAATTAAACAAAAATTAATTTTCATATTACTAACTAATCACTATAAAAATTAGAGAAAACAAAATCAAGGTGAATTCTAAAAGAAATATTCACAGTCTAAAAGTAAAAACAGAAATTAAAGTCTCTATGGGTTGCCTCCCATCACCGCTTCTTCGCTTGAGTCCTAGTCGGACTTGCGTCAAGCTTTGATTTTCTTTTCTCTCAATGAAACTGGGCCAGCTCTTCTTTCTTTCTTCCCCGCTTGATAATGCTTCGCCTTTGTCCATTGACTTTAAATTCCTCCCCAAAGATCGCCTCAGTGTTATCATCTCCAAAGTAAAGGCTGACACCATCAGATATGGTCCACTCCACCTCGCGATTTCAATTTTCCAACAATTCCTAATCTGTAGTTAAATAATGTAATCCCGATCCCTTCTCCAATTCTTCCTAAGAACTTTCTGACATGCCATTTCCTTTGTCTTGTCTTTCAGAGATCTTAGCATCATCATGAGGCTTCATTTCTCGCTTCCAAACATTCACAGCTAAATCTCTTCCTCGCATTTTGGAAATCACTGGGAATTCAAATTTCTACGCCCACATAAATTCCTTTGCATTCTAATTCAAAAGGGAGGTGACATGGCTTGCCAAATACCGCCTATATGGGACACCTAATGGGAGTTTTGAATGCAACCCCGCAAGCTCCAAAGTGCATCATCAAGTTTGAAGACCAATCCTTCCCGCTTGAACTTACGCCTTTCCAGATCCTTTAATCTCCCGTTGGAAATTTCTCGCGCCCCATTAGTTTGGGGATGATGTTGTGCCTATTATATGTTTGATCCCATATTCACATGAGCTTTGGGTAAAAATTATTGGTAAAGTGGCTTCCACCGATGATAGCTACAGTGTTCCAAATCGCTTTCTCAATATGTTCTTTCGCAGAAACTCACAACTCGTACAACATCACTGGTTAAGCTACGTTTCACCATTTAGAAACATAATCTACCGCATGTGTGATATACTGTGTTTCCAAATGCATCGTGGAAAGGGTCCTATAAAATCATCCCCATACATCAAAAAATTTGCACCACAATTATGCCTCGTAGGGGCATTTCATTTATAAGCGCTGATATTTCCACCTGGCATCTATCACATAATTTGACCCATTCAAGATAAATTCTCAAAATCATTGCCAATAAAACTCGACCGGAGTATCTTTGGTCGCTCTTTCTCCGTAAAAATGCCTCCGACAGCCGAAATGTGTGTAAATGAATGCTTATGTGCGCAAGTGCACGCAGAGCCCCCAAGTAATATAGTATTTAAAGTACCTGAGCATCGATCCGCCGCGGGAGCGTGAATCACCACAGATGGTTCCGCTGCATTAACATCCGAATAAACGATTCTCAGTGGTAAATGTAAGTAAGGAACCGCAACTGCTTCATTACCCTAGTGAATTAATGGTGTTGGCGCTAGGGTTAAATCTCCCTATCAATGCTCAATGGATTACTTTTCTAAAGATAATGCTATTCAATATATTTGTAATATGTCAATGGCGAGGTGATCTGCTCACGAGATAACTTCTCTCTCGAGGCATATCCTATCTCTAATTAACCAGCATATCTCTATCTCGAATTCTCTGGGTGATTCCAAAATGTGCCTTAAATGTTCTAATCCCAAATGCCACCTTCGTGTCAATATCTCTATTAACCGACCGGCTAAAGGCTACTCTACCTAGATCCTCGAATACCCTCATCTCGAATCTCTGAATTCTCAGTGCGATTATGCTAACATTGGCCGTACATTATCATATATAATTGAAATGCGTATAGAGTAGATGTACAAATTAATAACAACTCAATAACATGTGAAAGATCAAGCTTTAACTATCAGATGTGACAGGTTTGATGTAACTTTAGAAAGAGATCTGTAACACGTAGAAAAGATCAAATTGCTCTAAGATAAAAGCATCATCATATTATCCAAAAATAATATCTAACTACAGAACGGCTCCAAACTCCGAAAGCACTTCCTCCAAGTCTCTCGCCGATCCGCTCCGAATTCGTGCCTTTCCTCCTACGCCTCCCCGACACCCTAATTTCTCGAGCCATTCGCACTTTAAATGACGAGGTGCAGATTAAATGGCGTCGCGACGTGGAAAATGCCGCGACAAGTGGCGGCCACTTCCGTCGCTCCTCATTGCAGGTTACAAAACTGTCAAAGCCGCCTTACGCCCAATGAACTCCGTAACCACTGCACACAAAATCGTGGATCTAGCCACAAAACTATAAACATTATAAAATAAACGTGAAACGACGAACCGACGCTAGAGTGTAGCATGGCGTTTCTGCACTCATCACACTTCAAACTTATTTCATGGTCCCTGGCAAGAACCGACTCAGATTGTGACACACACCGACATAATGTAACTAACACTAAGACAAGACGCACATGCTGAAAAATAGACTGACTGACCACCCACATACCACCGCTTTGCTCGATGTTCGAAAGCACAATGTGATATTTGACTTCGGTAAATCTGATTGAGATAGGTGAACCGACCAGTGCATCAAATCCCATGGTGTTCAATAGCCTTTCTTCTGTAAAAACTCCTTATATGCTTATAATAATGACCTTTGTAATATGCCTAGTTCGATACTCCCCAAACTTAAGCTCAACTCATTTTATTAGGAAGAAGCTAGCTAGGAAGGATAGGAACGACCCATTTATTCATGTCCTCATACTTAGAAATTTCTACGCACTAAAACAAAATGAAGAAGACCTAGTGCCAAGAATTTTAAATGAGTGTTCCGTGAATGGGATCCATCAGACTCCTCACCGGGCCAAGGCGGCACCAGCATTCACCTCTCTCAAACTTCACCTCGAACACTCAACCAAACTCAAAGGGCCCTAGGTCATGTTGAATGATCCATCTTCTCGTCCCATGGAAGGGCTGAAGTTTAATGACTCCGCCGCCGTCAGTGGCATTAAAAAGCTTGATAGGCCCCTCAGATCAAAATCCCGATTCCGATCGATGATCCGCTATTCATGCATATACCTGGTTTGTCATATTTCTTTACTTTTTCTTCTATTGTTTTGTATTTTCTTGGTCAGCTCGATGGCAATCCTCTTTGGATTAGGTGTCCCATCACTCAAATGGTTCGAATCTCCCTGTGTCAATAATCTGAGTAGTTGGTCTCTAAGACCTATGCATACTGAAAAGTCACTAAGTAGCGAAAGTGTATAGTACTTTGAGAATCGGTTTCTTGATCACCCGGAATTAATCTAATTAGCCCTTTTCAATTATTCAACCTAATTACCGAGCATCAAGCAAGTGTATGCATTTGAACAAGTTTATAGTGAACTCAATCCAAAATTTGACCTCTAAATATCCAAAATGGCACACATGTATGCGATCACTACATGCAAAAATGTCCAAACACATGCAAACAACTAACACATGACTCATTAACATGAGTGTGATGTAAAACAAACTAAATCAAACCTAAACACCACCAATAACCCGCATGTAATACTAAAAACAAAACACAACTAATATGCGAATAAAACTAAAAATACGCATACTACTGAAATCAAAAACAACAATAAACAAGAACAAAAACATAGTACCTAAACAAAACCAAAACATACATTCTATCAACACATCCCCCCCAACAAAATATCCAAAGTTGTCCTCACCGGTAAGATATAAACAATAGAGAGTAAAGGACTCCCGAAGATCACCGCTAAGGGAGGTGGTGGAGGCCTGCGGAAAGCCAGAGCCGTGGGCTCGTATAGACTGGCCGTTGTCAGAGAAGATGGTTCGACGGGCCAGACCGGTCTGCATGTCACACGCAACGCCCATGAGTCTGGGTAATGAGGACTCTGCGTTTCGGGTCTCATCCCGTAATACGCCGCACGCTGAGTAAGAGCACCGGCCCGGTGATCCGTGAAGAGGAGGGAGAAACTACCGAGGTCAGCTGGGTGGTGGGGCGGAGGTGGGCGAGACGAGGGATGGCCTATGTCATCCTCGGTGTCGCGAACCAAAGCGAGCCCGAGCACCCGAAAGCCTCGCCTCGTCTCGATGGCTCGTGGCCCGAGTCGTATACCTCTCGTGCCAAGGGACACTGTGTGTGTCCGCCGACCGATATGGCCTTAATCGATGAAGCCAGCCTCATTGTCGCCAAGAGGCAATCCCGCTTGGTTTGCATAAGCCAAAGATCGTAGTGTGCCCTGTGTCACTGTCTCCGGACATGGAGGACGATCCTTCATAATCGCCAACATCGTAATGGTATATCCCGATAATGGCGGTTAAGGTGGCACGTCATCGTCACCTCACATACATTCGCCGTCGATAAGACACGGCTGATGAAGGATGCCAAACTGGGAATGGCCCAAACGCCGCCTTAAATTCCCATCAGGCGGGTCTACACTATTGATCCTCCACTCACCCTACTTCGGGTCAATATGCGGATGACCTCGTGGTAGTCGTGGTGCTCACGTAGTCGATCAAAGGGCCGCCAAAGGCGCTGCCTAAACCATAAAGCTATTGATCTAATTCCGCACCAAGCCGACCACGATCCGCACCCTGACCCTCGAGACACGTGGCGAGGTTGGCTAGAAATTCTGCAGAGAGACTACGCTCATCTGCTGGATCGAGGGGCCGGCACAAAGCACGCCACCCCTTAGCCTCGATAGTCTTCAAGAAATCATCTGGGCGATGAAACCCCTTCTTTAATGAACGAGCTGCTTTACAATGAAGCAAACCGCTCTAGCCAAGACTCATATTTGCAAACCGCGAGGTACCAATGTGGAGTTTGGTCCTCACCGTCCCACCCGCCAAGGGCAATTCTTGCCTCTCGCACATATCGACTGTGGAGACATCGGGTAAAGGGTACCAGCGGGCACCTCCGACTGCATTGAAACACAAACACCTAGTGTGCACTAAAGAACTCGAACTAACTATGACGACGCCCAAAATCCTAAACCAAATGACCCTACACTAGACTCACAATTACCCTAAACGAGCACCCATTAGGACTCCTCGAACTCACCCTTGGCAAGGGGCACCTGAACGCACCTCAAGCTAGAACCGAAAGCACGCTGGGGAAATGCCACAATGACCCGGAACTAGGGGAAGAGGGTGGCTCAAAAAGCATGAACTCCGACGGCTCTGTGGAGCAATGGATGGCCACGACCTGGGATGAGCTTTCCACGTCCGGTAAGCAATGGTACGCAGGAGTGCTAGGGTTCAAGGAGCAGTGTGAGATGAAGGCCAAAATGAACCGCTCTTTCGGCTAAAAATAGAAGCCACGCCGCGACGCGCGGTGACGCCGCGACGTCACGTAGAGTAAACAAGACCACGCCGCGACGTCGGGTCACGCCGCTGACGCATGGAGTTTCGAACAGGCAACGCCGCGACGTTGGAGGTAACGTCGCGACGTGACAGAGAGTCATATTAAAATGACGCCGCTGACGCGGGAGAAATGACGCCGCGACGCGACAGAGGCTTGCAGAATCCACGCCGCGACGCGAGTACACGCCGCCACGTGACGCAGGGTAAAGAAATCTGACGTCAGCGACGTGAAACACACGCTATGACGGATAGAGGGGTGGCTATACCACCGCGACGCGGAAAATACACGCCGCCCGTGACGCAGGGTGTACAAATTGACGCCACGACAGAAACACACGCGACGCGACGCAGGGGCATTAATTTGACGTCGCGATTGGAAATCCACGGCCGCGACGCGACAGAAAAATTCGAAAGCATATTGAAGCTTTCATGAACATGAACCCCTCTCTCTGCAGATTGACTCTATGAGCTTGTAATGCGTAGTTGGAATGAATCCTCCCCGATCACAGATCCACAAGATCCCGAAGTAAAACAAACAAACCGAAATACTCAATCATGTACAAAGCCAACAACCTAAAATCGCAGAAAATAAACAATAGAACTCGAGCCAAACAAAAGGGAAAGTTTAAGAACACTGGTCGGGCCCCCAAGAAGCGCGGCGTTTAATGTCAAGTAGCCTGAACACCCTCGACCTCCCACGTAGTTCGTGAACCCAAACTCATGTGATAGATGACTACACTCGCCCTGGCAATTGCCAAAAGGAATGATTTTCTTGCTCCGCAAGAAACTCGCCCATATACGCTTCAAGCTTGCGGCGATCGCGAATGTGCCTTCAGATGTGGAAACTTCGCTTCACCATGTGAAACCTTTGTTATCGCGGAAAGGCCCGACCATCGAGACTTCACTTCCGTGAAAAGTTTTTAATCGAGAATTGAATATGACTGCCGTCCTACGCGGAACCTTTCTATGGATGTGTCTTGCCGCCAAGCTTTAGTCTTTCCCTTATAGATGCGCGTTTCATATTTGAACTCATCTAGCTCACCGAAAGTTGGAGAGTCGCTTTTCACTGCCCAATGCATCACCCATGTTTAGCTGTCGGAAAGTGGTCCAATGTGCTCGATGCCCAATCTCCACCGGAAGATGACAAGCTTTACCATACACGAAATCAATCTGAGACATGCCCAAAGGAGTTTTAAATGCGTATGTATGCCCAGGCGCATCGTCGTATCTTTTGTGACCAATCCTTCCCGGGAGTCGCTGACTGCCTTTCGAGAATGTACGGATTTCGCGCTTGATACCTCCGTCATTCGCTTGATCGCGGGTGATACGAAGAGATGTACGACATGCACTCATACTTTGCAACACCTTATCAATTACCTTACAGTGCAATGGGTACCATTATCCGTGATTAAAGCCCGAGGAGTTCCAAACGTGAGAATATATTGTCACAGCAGAATTGAGCCACAACTCGCATCACCAGCGTGTAGGAATTGCTTCCACCCACTTCAGACATGTTTCACGCCAACAAAATGTACAAAGTTTAAGTCAGACATGCAGAAATGGTCCCATGAAATCGATCCCCCATAAATCAAACAACTCTACCTCCAAGATGGATGCATGGGTACGATCTTCGAGATACCCCCGCATTCGCTGACATGGTCGTCACGCGAACTGAACAGAGCATCTTAAATAAGGAAGGCCAATAAAACCCGATCAGAGAACCTCGTCGCCGCTCTTCCGCCACCAAAGGTCCACCACCAGAGTGTGACAATGGTTCGAATACTATGCATTTATCTTCGGGCACACATCTCCTTATCACCCGACGCGACAATGTTCAGAAGAATTGGCTCTTCCCAGTATGCCGGCGCGCGCGGAAAACCTTCCTCTGATAGTTAAACCCGGGGATCACTTGCCACCAAATAGTTCATAATTCAAAACCAGTGGAACTCGCTTCATTCCTCAATAGCAAAGCCGTCTGAAATTTGTCATTCATCGAATATCTTCCGGCCCTTCACAGCAAAGATGGTTCGCTACTAGATTTTCGCCCTTTCATCTTGATTTATCAATTTCCCAGAATAAAGAGGACTCCACCGAATCAATCTGGTTTGCATCTTTCTGGTCACAAGTACTTAATAGCCGAATGATCGCGATGCACCACGACTTTGTCGCCAATCAACATACTTCTAAATTTGTCAAGGCAAAACAATAGCCACAGTTCTTTCTCCGTAGTGGCATAATTCACCAAGCATCATTCAGGTTCTACTAGCATAGTAGATCACTTGAAAAATTTTCTCCCGCTTCTCACTTAGTACGCCCTTAATCGCTAAGTCACCGCGCCACACATAAGTTCAGCGGGTACGCACTAACTGGCGCCACAACAATATGAAAGAGAGATCAATCGGCCCTTCAACACCGAACGCATGCAAACATCAGGGGATCAAACTCAACGGGATTCCTCGGATTCAAGGTTAGATAACTTGCTTAACTGTGAGAAATCTCGATGAACCGCTTATAAATCCAGCCGCGGTCCTAGAAAGTCATAATCCCTTTACCAAGAGGTGGAGGCAACTTTTCAATCGCTTCACCCGCCTTATCTACCTCTATTCCCTTGTCGAGATCCGACGTCCAAGGACACACCTCAGATTCATGAAATGGCACTTTTCCCAATCGAGTACTAAATCGGGTCTTTCACATCTTGCCAAGACAAATCTCAAATTTTTTAGACAATTGTCAAATGAATTTCCGATTAATGGAAATCCGCCCATGAATTTAACTGCCTTTCTCTCCAATTAATGTCTGAGAATATGGCCATCATGCATCACGAAGGTACCCGGCAGACAGACACCCAAAGGGCATCCGGCCGAATGCGACGTGTACCATAAGGACAAGTGATATCGTTGTCTTCCATCTTCGTGGAGCTATGGCAATTTGATTGTAACCGGAGTATCCGCTCTAAAGCAATAAGATTCATAACCAAATAACTCGATCGAGCATCCGGATTCAGAAACTGAAATGGAAAGTGATCTTTCGGGCGGCCTTGTTCAGCTCCGATAATCAATACAAATTCTCCACCCAGAATCGTTTCTGTGACAAGAAGAAGATGTTGTTTTCACCCGACACGCTTGTTCCTCCCTTCTTCTAAGACTACCCAACTGGCAGATCCATGACCGCCCGAAATAAAAATCACCCCAGTTATCTAGCCATTTTAAAACTTCTTTCCGACTACTTCTTCATCGTCGTTTAACCTCCGTCGTGCTTCCACCAAGGTTTATGTCCATCTTCTAGTAAAATACGATGCATGCACACATAGAAGGACGAACCTTTAGATCAAGGCTAGAGACCATCCGAGTGCATGTTTGTGATCTCGGCGACCTCAACTTCTTCCTTAGTGCATCAAAAGATGCCGTAGATAATCACTGGTAGCGAGATTCTACCCCCAAGGTATGCATACTCAAAATGACCAGGCAGAGGTTTGCCCATCTTCAAGGTTGCTCAATCGATGGGACTAGCGTTTTAACTCCTTCGCCCGCAGGTTCACATTCGCCTATCAGGCCCGAAAGAGTTCATCCATTTAACATATTCCTTCCGCTCACCAAAGCTCCTGATTCATTCTCTATCAGTTAGCTCCAAAGGGTCAAGAAGACCAATTCGCTAGACACCATACTCTACTATGCCTACCATGAAGCAGTATCACTTTCTCGATTGGGTGTCCCACCGTCGAACACGTTTTTGAACTTACTTCTCTTGTACTCGCCCAGCCGCCTCAGACATCAATCATCGCTTCGCCGCTGCTAGAAAAGGTCTTCTCAAGATTACCCAGATTTCTTTATCTTCCATGTCTAAAACAATGAAATCATTTAAAGATAAACTCATTTAATCTTAACTAGACATTCCTCTATTATCCCTTCCTGATGTTTCAAAGATCCGTCCGCAAGTCAAGAAAGTGAATCAGTCAAGGAACTTCTCCTAATCCCAACGCTTAAAATGGATAGCGGCATAAGATTAATATCGCACCCAAATCGCATAACGCTCTCTCAAAATAGCATTTCCAATTTGTGCACGGATAGTAAACGCCCGATCCTCGAGCTTCTCAAGGGTAGCTTTCTCCTCGAAGGATGGCACCGCATTCTGTTAAGTTCACTGCCTCGAAGTCGCCTAATCTTCTTCCGAGACAAGATGTCTTTCATGAATTTTACATAACTAGGCATTTGCTCTAGGGCATCAGCAAATGGGATGTTTATGTGCAGCCTTTTGAAAACATCCATGAATTTAGTGAATTGCTTATCCAGTTTATGTTTCTTGAGACGCTAGGTAAGGAACTGCATGCCGGGCTCGCTTCAATAGAAGTCTCTCGGCGACCGCTTCGGGTCGCTCTCATTTGTATCATCACCACTATGCCGGATTACATTCTCCTCGCCTCTTCGTAGTCGAGGGTTTCGTCTCCAAGTCTTTACCACTTTCGGCCAGAATCGCTGACATGTTCATTTCCGCTTCTCTGGTTTACTTCGGAAGTCAGTTTCAGCTGATCCCGTTGTCTTTATGTCGCGAAGTTTGCCATTCGCCCATTCGTGCTCTCTAAACTTCTCACCGTGGCCGCTTGATTGTTTAATCAAGCCATTACCGCATGTTTGCTTTAGTCTCTTTTTCATTCATAAAGCTTTAATGAGAAGTTAACATCTCGTGCAAGAGCCGCTTCTAAATCCAACTTCTTCTCGAGTGTGTTTCATCAGTTCGCCTGATCATGCATTGCTCGCATTGTTCCGCCATCCATACCTCGCTGTTTTGATTATTCTGCCTGGATTGTTACGCCTACCTCGTCTCCCGACTCATCAGAAGCCAAGTACTCCCATACGGTCCTTTCGGCCACCATGGATCGACATGATTAAACCGACACGCATCGGGCTTGTTTCCATCGTAGGTTTACCGACCGACATTCCGCGTCACACAGGTTGCCCTCCACAAAATTCATAATTCGGATGGATTTAGTTTCAGGCGGCGCCGCCGTTCCCGTCGCTCATTCAATCGCTAAAGGTCAGGCCGCATGATTCACCAGTCATATGACCCCATTATCTCGCGCCACTTCATCAGCTCAATGCGTAGTCTTCTCAGCTGATTGTGTCATCATACTAAGATCTGCATTAATCGTGGTCACAAGATCAATGAGGCGTACTCACAATGTCAATACCAACTATCAGAGAAGGTGTGGACTTGCATCCATCCGATTAGCCTATGGTGAGTGCAGACACTTCCGCAATAATTCATGAAACCCGCCCCATGCTCTCCGCCAGTTCTCCCCTAGTTGCCCAAACGATGCTGATTTCTTGCACCGGGGCCAGCAATTTCTCGGTTATGGAAAGAACTTAGTCGGGAATTTTCGCACTGCATCATTCCATGTAGTGATTAATCCGTGGCCTGATCGTTAGCCGTTGTTTGGCTCTATCTCCAAGTGAAAGGAACAACTGCACCTTAGAGCTTCTTTCAAGAATTCGCTATATTTGATAGTATCGTAAACTTCAAGGAAGTTAGTCAAATGCATGTTCGATTCTCAGCGGGTAGTCCATGGAACAAGATGTTCAAGCACTGCATCGTGGATCGACTTCAATTTGAAATTGTTTTACTTGAATCTGGTCGCCCTGAATTCGATCGGTTGCGGTAAAACGAACTCATCTAATAGCATGAAAGGGTCATTCGGCTGTATAAATCCGCCGCGCCCGATTCTTCCATGATTTATTTCGCCTTCGTGGTTCGGCCAATGCCAAGATCTTGTTCTTCGCTGTTTTCCATGACCATCGATTTCTAACTGCTCCGCTCTCCTCGCTCTCGCAGCAAATGCGTGTCTTTCTGGTTCAGGATCAAACAGGTGTTGGTTATTTTGATCTCGATGTCGCATGTACTTACTGAAACCTGTGCTGCAATACACACGAACCAACAAAACCAATTGACCAGCACTTGTAGAGATAGAACAAAACAAAAGTAAAGAAAACTTCAGAGTAATATCTATTTGCTTAATTCTCTATATCAATCTAAACTCTTCCACTGCAAGAACGGGCGCCAAAAAACTTGACAGCCGAAACGCGGTGTAAAACGAATGCCTACGCGCGGCGCAAGTGCACGCAGAGCCCCAAGTAACATAGTACTTAAAAGTACGGATATCATCCACGTGGAAAGGTGAATCGACTACGAGGTTCAAGCCGACAATATCGAATAAATGATTCTAGGGTAAAATGTAAGTAAGGAAACCAACTAAGCTATTGATTCTAAGTGAATTAATGTGTCGGGCGCCTGTGGTTAAATCTCCTTATCACGCTCAATGGATTACTAAAGGATATTGTTATTCAATATATTTGTAATATGTCAATGGCGAGGTGATCTGCCACGTAGATATCCTCGAGGTATATCCGCCATTCGTAGAATAGAATCGGCATATCTCTATCTCGACTCAGATTCAAACAAGCTAAATGTTCTAACCCCAAATGCCACCTTCGTGTTCTGAATATCTCTATTAACCGATCCTGGCTTAAAGGCTACTTACTCCAGATCCCCCGAATACCCTCATCTCGAATCTCTGACTTCCAAGGCGATTATGTTAACATTGGCCGACATTATCATATAATTGAAATGCGGTATGAGTAGATGTGACAAATTAATAACAACCGACAACATGAAAGATCGCTTAATCCATTGTATGTGACAGGGTTTGATGTAACCTTAGAAAGAGATCTAGAACATCATCAGAGAAAAGATCAAATTGTCTAGTATTAAAAGCATCATCATATTATCCAAAAATAATATCTAACTATGAGAATGGTCCAAATCTCAGCACTTCCCTCCAAGTCTCTTTCTCTTCGATCCGCTTCCGAATTCCGTGCCTTCCTCCCACGCCTCCCGACATACCCTAATTTCAAGCCATTCAGATTTTTAAATGATGAGGTGTGATTGAAATGGACGCCGCGACGCAGGACGCCGCGACGCGGGCGCCACTTCCTCGTCGCCCTCATTGTTCCAAACTGCTTCCAAAAGCCGCTTCTTACGCTCCAATGAACCCAGAACTACACCGCACACAAAATCGATTCAGCCAATAAACTATAAAATTATTATAAAATAAATGTGAAAATGACGAACCGACGCGAGTGTAAGATGAGTGTTTTAGGCACTCATCACCCCCCATATGGTGATGCATGGCATTCATTCATAATTCTGCTTTGTTCACCCTCTGGCACACATCTTCTTATAATCATATCAGCACCCCTCTCAACAAAAAGTGGGTCATCCGTATATAATATCTTTTAGTCTGAGCTTTCTTTTTCTGTCATCGACTCGAAGGAACTACTCCACAAGCCAAGTAATTCACAATATCAACATACCATGGCATTTTAAATGACAACTGTTGCTGCTCATCCGGGAAATTCTCTCTTAATCTTATCTCCTCTTCTCGCTTGATTTCTTCTATTCCTCGACAAGTGATCGCCTATCACATTGTCACATCCTTTTATCCCCACTCGCATCAAACTCGGGCAAAGAGTAGCACCCACCGTACGCTTCCCCTGCTTAGCCTTTTGACATAAGATATTTGATGGTCGATGGTCCGTGAACTATAACATGGGATCCCGCACGTATGGTCTGAATTTCTCGCAGCAGCTAAACACTATGGCTAGCATCTCCTTTCGCCAGGAATAGTTTTCAGGCTTCATTGAAGGTTCCGCTAGCATAGTATATGGCTCAATATTTTCTCCTTTCTTTGCCCCAATACACTCTATCATAAGTCACCGCATCACACATTACTCGAACTCGATCCCATTCCGTGCAAAACGGCGATAGGTGCTTCAACTAACTGATCTTGATTTCTTCAAAGGTTTTCTGGCAGAATCATCAAAATTAAACTTCAGGTCCTTTCCAAAGAATTCAGATATGGTTCAAATATCTTTGAGAAATCTTTGATGAATCTCCTATAAAATCCAAAGCAAAGATGCCCCAAGAAACTCCTTCTTATACCTTTATCACAGGGAGGTGCTAAGGTTTTGATAATGGAAATCTCTGATCGTCCAATTTCTACCCCATAGCGTAAAATTTTATGACTAAGAACAATACCTTCTGTCACCATGAAATGGCATTTTTCCCAATTCAATGCTAGTTGTTTGTCCTTGCATCTTTGAAGTATTGTTTCCAGGTTGCTCAGACACTATTCAAAACTGGACCCATACACAGTGAAGTCATCCATAAAAATCTCCATGACTTCCTCAACCAAATCTGAGAACATCACATATCATACATCTCCGAAAGTAGCAGACAGATAGCCCAAATGGCATCCTTCAAAGCAAAGGTACCACGGGGCATGTAAATGTAGTCTTTTTCGGGTCCTCGTGCACCGCAATCGTCAGAATTTCGAATATCCATCCGTAAAACAAAAGTGACGATGTCCTCGTTAGCCTCGCTTCCAGCATCCGATCAATGAAAGGTAAGGAAAATGATCTTTCGTCAGCTGTGTTCAGCTTTCCTAATCAATGCATATTCTCCACTCATCGTTTCGGGCTGAATCAATTCATTTCTGTCATCAAGGATTATAGTAAATCCACCTTCTTTCGAACTACACGGATCGGGCTAACCTAAGGACTGTCACAAATTGCATGTAGATAAAAAACCAAGATTTAACCATTCGTTAACCTCCTTCCCGACTACCTCCTTCCATGATCGATTCACCCTTTGATGTTCAACAGCTTGGTCTTGCACTCTCTTCTAGAAGTATTTTGTGCATGCATATCGATGGACTGCCACCTTTAAATTCAATAGACCATGCTATAGACTCTTATGCTTCCTTAAAATTTCCAAGAAAATTTGTTCCTCAAAGATCACTAAGTCCTAATAAATTATTACCGGTTTGTTCTTTTGGCGTACTTCCAAGTAAGCATACTTTAAAATGACTTGGCAACTCTTGTTCAGCCCTTCTTCACTGATTTCTTGATGAAATTCCTTTCTTCATTTTGCCTCTTTGTTTTATCCCATTTTGTTCAAGACTCATCACCTTTCAATGAATATAAATTGATGTGCGTAAAATCAATCAAAAACCTTCAGATACTCGGAAATTCATCTCTTTTCATTGATTGAAAGTCGATCACATAATCATAGTAAAAATCAGAGTCTGACACATACACTCCTATCGACTTGAGATATCATCTCCTTTCTATATCTAAATTTTCAAACTTCGACAGCCTGAAGCTCTACTGCCTATTCTCCAACTCCGAAATATGAGAATTCCCTTCCGCATATCGATTAAATGCCCCAGCTTGCTAAGAATGGCCTTCCCAAAGAATGTAGGGACTTGTGAATCTTCCTCCATATCCAAGATATGATTTAAATGTCGAAAATAAATTTTCCCACCTCACAAAGACATCTTCTATGATTTCTTCGTGTTTTTGCCAGTGGTTCTATCTCGCTATTCGAGGGTGACAAGAGTGGGAGTAATCTCCCCAAACTTAACTTCGGGCAACAGAGTAAGGCATTAAATTTATACTGGCACTGAGTCACGTAGAGCTAACCTCGAACTTCCAATGGTGCAGTGGAATGGTAAAGCTCCCCGGATCCTCTATCTTTTCTCGTAGCCTCTCTTGATCACAACACGCAAGTTGCAACAACCACAATTCCTTCTTCAACAATCTTCCTTTTGCTCGCGATGTCTTTCAAAAATTTTCGCGATGCGGCATCCGAGTAACCACTTCGTGAAAGGCATGCCGATTTCCAGCCTTCCTCGAAAGGTCTTTAAGAACTCGCAGAACCGTTCCTCTATTTTTGATTTTTGCGTTCTCCTGTGGAAATGGACTCAGAGGCTGATTGTTCCGGGTCTTCTTCGTCTCTTTCTCTCCCCGACAACTGCCTTCCTTTCTTTTCCTTCCAAAGGTTTCAAAGAATTTCGGGCCTTCTTCTCCCTGGTTTCGCTTTCATCTTTTCACTTTCTTCTCTAAGTCTTCTTTCCCCACTTCCGAGCCGCACAACCATACGCCTTGGATTCTTCTTTCAGGTCACCTGGAAAGGCATCTTTCATCCGATTTATGTTTGCAAGTGTTGCCCTATCTCGTGTCTCCGTGTTCTTGAGAGTACATTAGCTGTCTTCGAGTACTGAGAATTGGCATTCGAGGCTTCCAATTCTCGCAAACTTTTGTTCACGGAGGTTTAATACCTTCTGTTGTCCCCATGTATCAAGTAAAGAATCGATCTTCAAATGGTGGAGCCTCGACCCCGATATCTCATTTCTCGCTTTCCTCCTCACGTTGTTTGAACTCGTGGCCGATATCCTCGCGAGGATGTTGTTCATGCCTGCCTCGTGGAGGCCCTCCACCATATGAAAATTTTCACGGTTCCTCAGTCACTGATGATAAGCAGGCCGGTAGGTTAATTTGGTTTGAAGTGATAACTGCCTCCCAAGCACTTAACCTCCCCAAAGATCATAAACAGCTTCCTTCCATGGGTACCTCAAGACTTCATCCTGCCATAGTTCCTCAACTGCCCTTTTTAGTCGAAACATGCATCTTCCTCTCTTGTTTGTCCATTCTATGCATGATGGCATCTAGCTTTGCTCCATGGTCGCCATCTCGCTTCACCTATGACTCCTCTTCTTCCTCCTCGCTGCTAATTACTCTTGAAAACTCCGATGGAGCTTTCATATCGGATTTAGCCAAATCCGATCGCACTTTGTTCCTCGGCACTTTACGCTTGAATGCTCCACAACATGAAGCATCAATAATGCCTTTAGATGTGTCATTCAAGGCATGAGACACTATGTCCATCTCGGTTTTCAAGTCTATTCCATGCATCGATTAATCTTTCAAAGAACCTTGAATCTTCCCAAGCTACATAAAGTCTTTCATCTTCCCCTTGCTGGAACATAATTATCTCCCTCCTTCTCTCAGAGGTGAGTGAAGGTGGAAAGAATCTACCCAAGTAGGCTTCTACAAGCTCCTCCCAAGTATCAACAGAACCATATGGTAGAGATCATACCATGTAGTCTGTGATCTCTCGTAGAAAATGGGAATAATGCAATTTATGACCCTGGTCTCACCCCATTCAACTTCACCGTCAAGCATTCCGAGAAACCTTCCCGCATGCTCATTCGGGCCTTCTGGATGACCAAAGAACTGTTGTCACAACCATTGTAATCACGCGCTTGCTTAGTCAAAATTATCGGTAACAACCCAGGCTGGTCTACTGGCATATATTCATTCTAAATACTGGTCCCGTGGTCCTCCATCGTATCGCTGATTGAGGCCTCTCCAAGGCCGCTCATTGTCCTCAGTCCGGTCCTGCCTTCATCCGCTATATCTGTTTTCGACCTTTCGCCTTTCCCCTTGCTTCCAGTGTTCTTTCTAGTTCAAGATTCACGGAATTAGATCGTTGTTCGTTTCCTATGCATTAAAGTTTCCAAATCAAACACAATTTACATTATCAGATTAGTCAGCCAACAAATATTTTCATTATATTTAAAGAAAAAATATGGCTAAAAATAACCACTGCATTGAAAAACTATTTTTGTTCTTTTTTCTTTTAAATGTCCAAATTAGCATTTCCTTCTTTCGTCAGAATATTGATCTACTAAATTCTTTCTCGATCAACCATAAGAACGGCGCCTATATAAAAACTTGTTGACTGGACCATAAGATGTATACAAATTTATGACGTTATCACCTAAGGACTATTATCTAATCCCAGGAACAACAACGCCATAAAACTTGTTGACTACATCTAGGAATTGTTATGGATCAAAACACCTACTCAAATTCATGACTAATACTCATGATTATTATCTAGTCCTTTAATAAAACCATTAAACTGAGTGTGGGTTCTTTAGTCGTAGTGTTGATTAAAATATATTTCATGTAGTAAACCATTTTTCTTTGCGGTTTTGATCCAAAGATAACGCAAGTGCAATGCTCGAACAAGTAGTAAATCGATTTAAGTCCGTATATCGATCCCACAGAGATCTCAGGAATTTTTCAATCAACTACCCCAATTACTTAAGCTCCATACTATTTGGACGATAATACGATATTGAGATTTTGCTTTGAAAGCGCAAAAAAATTGATGTAAAAGAAAAATGAATGAATAACAAATGAATTGAATATTGAAATATTAAAATAGCAAATTTAGATTAAACAGTTTTTTTTCTAAAGGAAACATTGAATAATCGCCTATCAGAAGAATCAATTCCTACAAATTGCTTCAGAATCTCTTGTAGTCTCTAACTGGCTGCATTTCTAAACTAGTCCAAGGGATTAATATATGCGACTAGATCTCCCTGCATCATTACTGTCATCATCTCACCTTAATCGTTTCTCTTGAACACGTAGGTGAGATAACTACTTTTTAAATCTAGTAGCCTTGCTCTCGGGCATTTTCTTCTCAATACTTACACTCTGGGCTAAATACGGATCCGCAAACCTCAGCTCCTTAAATACCGTCATTGCAGAGGGTTACACTGCACTGGTTCCTCATCCTCAAAATTAGAACAGATTGCTCTTCTCGACAGATCCTTGCTAACACGGATCGAGTTCACTTGGTCTGACCAGGTGAACTCTCCAGATACTTAAATTAATAACTCACTCCAACTCATTCCCTACATACAGAAGAGGATGTATCGAAGTTAAGTATACAGAGCACAGCTTGGGACAAGAATATCAAGTTCAACACCTTCGAAATTGTTCCTTACTCGTGAATGCCTCTCGTGTCACTCGAGGGCCTCCCGAAATCGAGTCAAAACAATCTCATATGGGTACAGGAGACTCGATATCGACTCACCCCAAGAAACAAGCAAAACCAAAGAAGTCGATTTAATATCCGGTTCACCCATAATGAATAAAATACGCAGAAAGATAATTTATGACAATAACGCTTAATTCAATGGAAGCTGGGTTTCTAAATTAATGATATATCTATTGCATTGGCTTGCCGATCAAGAAAGCCATCAGAATCTAAACCTGGTGTTTGAAATCCAAAATTTGTCTGGAATTCAAACAACCAGACAGTAATTTTAAGAAATATAAATCTGCATTCAGCTAAATCCTTTACAGCTAACGTTCGAATCCAAATTAGAAAGAAATACAAACCAATCTAATATAAAATAAAATGGAAAGAACAAGAAAAGAAAAGAAAAGAAAAGAAAATAAAATAAAATAAAAATACAGGAGCCTTTCAAAGAACCTGCATCTCTTTCAAGTCGCCAAAAGCCGCGCTTTTCGCAGCGCTCGTATTTATGTGGTTCTCAAGTCAGCCCTAATTTCGATGCATTTTTTTTGACTTTATTTTAATCGCCCAAGAGATCGATACTGTCAGCGATTATCGTAGCCTGGCGCACTCTGCTCTTCGTTTTTCGCGCAATTTTGTCGCAGAGCCTCTATGTGGTTGCGACATGTCTTAAGTGAAACTGGTGTCGCGACAGCTTGATCTCACGACCTCTTCTCATTGAAACTCATGTCGCGACACCATCGACGCCGCGACCTTCCGTCCATAGTGTACCGATGTCGCGACACCGATGTCGGTCGCGACTCCATCCAAGATATCATTGGCCGCGACAACCCGATGTCACGCGACCTCAAGTCTCGTGGAATGATGCCACCCGATAGTCGCCGCACTCCTATCTTCTCGTAACGTTGTTTCTCACACCCTCCAACCATGTCACAACGCTTCAGTGTTGATGTCGACAGATCCGCATGTCGCGACATTGTGTCTTCTTCTTAATTCCTCGTTGTTTAACCAGTTTCTTTCACTCTAAATTTCATTTTGTTTTCAATTAAGATTCATCATGAATCGAGTTTCACCGATGTAACCTCGGGACACGATTGATCGCTATCAAGCTTAGCAACATTTGGTCCTTTCTATCCTTATGCGTCGCTCTTGCCGCGCACCGTCATCCCATTATATCGCTCCTGCTCGCCTGATTTTGCCTTTACTGCAATTTCGCTTTGTATTTCCCGCTACACGTAAATTGGCAGTTTATTCCAGATTCTCAGATATAAATCACTTCTTTTATGTAAAATTATCATAAATGGATCAAAATAGATGAATTTTAAGCTCATCAGTATGTAAATGAATTTTGTTATTATAGAAATTGTTTGTATACCCACAGGTACAAGTTCAACTCTGAAAAAAAAAAAAGAAAAGTAAAGAGTCTAGTATATGGTTTCGCACCCCGAACCTGCCGGATTCGCCAACGGCCTGACCGAGAACCGGGCGTGGATGTGTCATACTTTCCTGCTTATCGTACTGGGCGCTCAGATTTGTCCTGGTGAGTTGCTCCAACTCTCAAAGAACGCGTCAGAGACGAAGTGCCCCATCTCAGCTGCATTAGCGTGTATGGTTTCTGTGAGCGCCTCCGAGGTTGGTTATCTACGCTGCCTGGTTGTCTGCATCTGAGATCGGGTGGACTCTCTTTGTGGTTTCTCGAGTTGATACCATCAGTCACTAAGAGGTCGCAAATTTCTTTATTTTGTAGCGGGTCGGTCGCGCCCACAAATCGCGCCTAAACTCATGATGCTTTCTTAATGGAAATCGGGCTGATCCATGAATTCATTGCCTAGCCCACCGATACGACATCGAACTCTCTCAGAGAAACAAGAAACAAGAAAGATCAAGGAACGCCGACCGCCTCTCCGGCCTGTCACGAGCCGGTACAAAAGGACAACTTCTTAGGGAATGAATTTTTTATGAGTACCTTTCATCGACGGTGGCTTCGTATTTATAAATGTGTGATCAGCGATAACTTCCTAGTCGGATGACGATACTGCATTCTCCCATTAGCGAGGGATCTTCTTTCATTATCATTAATTGATTGATAAGGGATAATTAGAGCCGTGATTATGAAACATCCTTTCTTCCCTAATCGGGTGGAGAGAGTTAATTATGGAAGCTGGGTATTTCCTATTATACTTGGGCCTGGTCGTTTATACCACTTTTCAAGGGGTGGATCACTTCGCTTTCTGGGGCCCCGTGTCTGGGGATATCTCGACGAGCCACGCAGGTGATCCGGAATCAATAATATTTATATCCTAAATTCCTCTCATCACAGAGCAAGCTAACAAGTATAGCTATTTCTGTGGCCGAACTCTCGTGGATGAGTTTTCACAAATGATCAATAAAGGAGGTTCAAAATTGGTGAATTTCAATTTGGATTTCAGGATTTGGTAAAAACAGGGGATTGGTTGTTCACTGACTGAAACTAAAATAAGAAAAAAATGTAAAATAGGAACTCCTTGAAGTGTCTGCCACCGGGTTTCTTAGTGGTTTTAAGGTAACCAACATGTCCTCGGGTTTTTTTTCCCTCCTCGCGTTGGGGAGGATGACATATAGTCATTTCCCGAACCGGATCTTCATTTAGCTTTAAAAACTAAACCTTATGATTTTTCCCTTTTGAAAGATGGCATTTTATTAGGCATAAATGTCCATAGCAGTGAAAACACATCTCAAAAACCCTACCCCATAATAACCACATTAGGAGATTAACTGACCGGGCATCGTGATTCAATGAAGTATCCACCGAACCCAAAAAGCTTGCCAAATACACATTATGAGAACATGCTTAAGAGATTTTAACCTAAGGTGAGAAGCAGATAATAAATACCATAAATGCTGCGTTAAAAAATAGAGGACTCCGCTCGCTTTACCTCAAACTTAGCTACAAGAACCCTCCTTTTCAAGGAGAAAGAGGTCTGTTCAACCATCCTCCGAGTTGTCATCCTAGAGGAGGTTCGATGTACCGAGAAAATGGAAAAGAAACGAAGAGCGTGAGAAATGAGGAAGCAAATGAGAAACTCGCGCCCCCGGCTCTGTATTTAAAGAAGTGAAGTGAGTTGATTGATTTCACAAACCTCGACTTCAGCTTATATACTCGGGCCAAAGGAAATTACAAAAAGAACCGAAACTAAAGCTAATACAAGTGGATACATCTTAAGAAACCAAAATTGTAGCAAAAAACAACAACAAGCGTGAATGCAGAGAACAGGGTCGCAGGATGAAAATTCTGCATCGGCACTGCCTCACCTATACAATGCTCCATTGCTTCCGCCGCTACTATTCCATTTCTTCTTTCTTTGATATTCTTCATTCTCGGCTTGCTGAAATTGATAGAAAACCATATAAAATTGATGGAAATCAACCCGACTTTGTTATGATTGGATTGACACGACGATTTGGCTTTCACCCCGCAAAATCTCACAAATAAACGGAATGCGATCAAAGTATAATAGTGGACCCGAACATGTCAATTGGGTTAATTATAACAATTTTGGGCACACAAAAGCGCTCAAAACCTATTAAAAATAGGCTCAAAATGACTCACTCAATCAATATCATCAAGAGCTGAGTTGCTTTACTGGGCCTACCCCTTAATTCCCTCTTAAACCTGACATTTGGGTATGTGTTCTAAGTCTGCGCGCCTATTATTTTAAACCCAATCATTTCTAATCTCCATCCTCATTATCTTTGATAATAACATTTTACTCCACATTAAAAATGTTAAAATATGTTGTGTTTTATTTTAAATTAGAAGTCTAATCTTTTTAAATATTCAAATAAAATATATTATTTAATATTTAATTTTTAAAATTTTTATTAGTCATAGACCATATTTAATATTTTATTATCCATTTAAAAATAAATAAGGACATAACGTAAACAATATTTTTAGAGGCAGTCCATGAACCTAATTTTTAAATGTTTTGTTTGTAAAATTTATGCCCATTTGGGTCTTAGCTATTGATGAGTATATAAAATACTCATTACAAACCTAATATTTTCTTAGTTTTAGTAATGTTTTTATGTCAAATAAGTGCCCTAATGCTCTAAATGTTCATATTTATGATTAGGTGATCCATTTGGCGGGGCGGTGCGAATTTGGAGCGGAGACACAACGAAAAATTGGAAAATCAGCAAATGGAGCACAGCAGATTTTACCTTTCAGTTTTTCTGTATTAATGGGGAAATAAAATGGCTCCAAACCACTCAGAACTACATTCTAGACTTCACAAGCTTTCCAACAAGACCAAGATCACTCAATTCGGAATCCGGATGAGGGAGATATGCACTCGGGAAGTCAGAGCTAAAACAAGGAAGCGACTGCGTAACACAGCAACCAACCAGTTCTATTCTAGTGCATTTTAAATGAAATGACATCTGATGGAGCTGTTCTGCATGTATGGATTCCTGACTTCAAGATATTTCGCAGAGTCCAAGAACGTGCAATTCGAGTCTGATGAGAGGAGTTATGGCCGCTCAAAGACAAGAAGTGATAAAGCAACACAACCCGCCACGTCAGCTGGGTGTGGATCCACAACCCTAGCGTGCCCGAGGAGTGATTTTCTGGAGGCTTTCAAGACGCACCAGCGTGGGATTTCCACGCACCAGCGTGGGCGACGAATATGAGCCCTATTTTGGTCTATTTCAAGGCCCATCCAAGGGGATTTGAGTTAAAGTATAATAGACCCGTGAGACATAATGAGGGATTTTTTGGAGAAAGAGAAGAGGAGAAGAAGAGGCACTGAGTGCGTTGGGGCTTGAGAAGATTGATTCACAACATCTCACCTGCTTTTTCTACTCTACCCTCATGACTTTGAATTCTAATCTGTATTTTCTCTCCATCTCATAATGTTCTAAGCTTCTAAGCTAGGTTTATGATGTACCCTTGACTACACATCATGGATGAATCCTTAATCTTTCAATTATATAGCAATTCTTGCAATTGTTGGTTACCTTTATTTCTAATTTGATTACATGTTGATATTTGGCCACATTTACATGTATTAAAGGTGGCTGAGGTTGAAAGACGAGAAACTCTAGGGAACTGAATAAGGTATCATACAATCAACCATAGGATAGAGATATCATGGTTTTGTATGTGGTAAATAAGGACTGTAGGTTAGATCATCTCAGAGTTACGGGATTAGAGGCAGAGATGCAATAAACCCGCTCTTGAGATAGGTGCTCAACGCTCGAGAGAGGTTGATGCATAGAAAAGATAACCTTACCATCAACATCTGCAGATAAATTATAGCTGAATATCCTTTATTAGTTCACCATGGAATGTAGTCGTAAAATCATAAACCCTAGTGCTTCACCTAGAGAGAAACCGCGCGAATACTACTTTAGTTCGATTTTTAGTTTGATTTAGAGTAGTGACACAATAACCATAGCCTCAGATAATATTAGTAACCTAAGTCAAGATTCGCATTCAAACTCCTTGTGGGACGACCTTGACTCACCCCTATACTGCCATTCCACGACACGTACACTTGCGCGAACGGGATTAATTCGAGTTTAACCTTACAGGCAGTTTAGCGCCCGTCAGCTATAAGTGCCGGTTGTAAAAGTAAAATGTAGAAATGTAAAGGAAAGCTTCAAGAGTGGGGTTAATGGTAATGATTTAGGTGGGTCTTGGCTCATGTGAACGCACCATAAATCAAGGCTGAATTGAGTACAGCTAATGAGGAATAATTGACCAACGAAAAAAAAGAAGAAAGAAAGACATTCTCACTACTGATATCTGCAAATTTTCAATAAGGCCACCAATATCCCCAAAGAGTCAAAGACATTTATATTTTTTTCTTCCAAATTCTACTACAAGTTTGAACTTTATTTGATAATATTATTGGTTGATAAGGACTCATTGACGGTCCATCATACCTATAGACTATTCAAAGTTTAAATAGATAAGGGTATAGGAAAAGGAGGAGTCTGGGATTTAAGTCATAATAGAAATAATTTATTATATTATAATTAAAATGTTTAGTTATAAATGAAAAGATTAATTCACTCAAACAAAAGCTTTTAAGTTTATAATGATAAATAAAGAAATAATTGTTTGGAATTTATTTGTTTCATAACTAAACACTTTAATTCTAGTCTAATAAATTGTCTCTGAGACTCTAATTCAGATCTCTCCCTTAACTATATTATACTTATTTAAACGTTAAATCCTTTACCACGAGTTAGGTATGGTGGACAATTTTAAATTTAATTTAATATATGAAAGATGATCGTAAACATAAATAGTAAAACTTTTTTTAAATGTTTTCTAGGAATTTTCATTAATGGCTCGCTTCCAGTTCAACGTATTTTAAAGTGAATAATGGAAGTAAAAAGTTAAAAACCGAAGAATTTCTAGGCAGAAGGCAATAGTGTGAATGCAAAAGGTAAAAGGTTCTTTTGTTAAGACTTTAGAGCTCCGACCTTCCCTTCCTCCAAATTTCTTGCTTCTTTCCTCTCCAACTTCTATCTAATGTTTTGATTACTTTCTCACTCGTCATTAATATCGGATTCAAAATCCTTCTTCTAATGTTTTCTTCGGTTTAAAGATTTCTGCAACGCCTTCAACAAGAGCAGAATTCAATAGAAGATTGTGTCATTTAAATGGCTTCACAAGCGCCAGATACCCTTGCCCGGTCTCGCGTGATAATCCGTCAACTCGTGGAAACCGCCACACCATCATGTCCCATTTATCGATCCACTTAACGGGGGGACCGACGGTGTGAGTCTCCTTTGTACGAGAAACTCTATCCAAAATACGACCATTATAATAATACATCACATAATCCATCCGGGCTCAATATATGACACCAGGTCATTCATGAGTCATAGCGACCACTCGGCCCCATTCAACCATACCCTGAATACTATACATGTAACTATGTAGCGATATGTTTACAAGAGTTCAATTATACACTCTTATACAAATTGATAAAATAAAACCGGACATTCTTAATAAACATACAAAATATGGTCCAAAGCCACATTCTATTTTCTTCATATGTGCTGGGCCCAGAATGCGTCACTACCACACTGACTCACTCCAAAGTGAGGGGTCCCGCAACGGGGTGAGCAAAGTTCAGTAGTGATATTCTCCTACAAGGGTTACTCCCCACCTAAGTGCTCATATAATGATCAAACCAACTAATACACATCCAAGTGAAAATGTCTACATAAATGTCGTATGTCATGCATGGAATGTCTTCATGCCCATATCTCAAGTCACTCACCAACTCCCTCACACATGTCTATGCCAACGACAATCGGCTACCGGGTAAGACTGTAATGACACACATATGCAGCCCTTACCAAATTTCACCAAGCATCTCGATGGGGTGCCATAAGAACTAATCCCGAGTCAATCTCGACTCCTATCTCACAACTCGAAGTCTATGTGATAACCGTGTGTCTTATTTTGGGCAACGGATCTTTTCGGATCACACTACGGGTCTCTTACACCCAATGTTCCAGGCTTTTCACCTGAGGGGATTAACAACCCCCTTCTTGCTCCGCCCAACACACATTAATTATATTTCACTTTATGTTTTGAGCCGTGAGTCATTTATTAGATGTCGTCCAAAGTACGAGCTCACTACCCATTCATCAACACTGATGATGGATGACCATATCCATGCACACACACCCAATATGCTGATGTCCCTATGCATATGCAATGCTAATGTCACTGCGATTTCTCATGTTACATGTATGATGCACACTACATGAACCATTCTCATCAGTTGTACTTCATGTCAATTACCATGCAAACATATATCACAAGCATATAAGTTCCATATATTTCATGCCAATATATATATATAGATATTGTATCAAGTATATTAGCATCCATCAATCCATGACTAAATAAATAATGTCATATAACCTTCCTTAGGCTAACTCTTGGAAATTCCTACCCAATACAATAGCCTACAACATGCCATGCAATGGTCATGTCAAAACCCAACTATTCACATCGACACAACCAAGCAACCTGCACACTTGGTGCAAAACATGATTTTCAGCAAAGTTATGATCATCCACTGTCCTCCATAGGCACATGGCTGGAATATTGACTCAATGGAGTTTCCATAGAGTTTAAGAACACCCAAAACGGATTTCGGATGAAGAAGTTATGGTTGTCTGAAGTTGGAGGCCAACAATCAGAAAAATGATAATTGTGTCCTACCCGAGAATTTCCTGCTGCACACCATAGCGTGTTGCTCCACTTTGAATGAATTTTTGAGTCCAAAGGGGTCAGACTCCTATAAGTCTAGTTTACCCAAAAATTTGAATAACTCAATTCGGATAAGCGATGACCAAACATGCCATGGGGTCAAGGGAAATCGGACAGGCACCCTCCCCTCGACATACACACACATGCCCTGTATTAAATTAAAACCGAAAGTGTGGAGAAAAAACCCTACTTCAAATAACGTGATTTCCCGGGACACCGCCTTTTCTTGGTATTCGTGAAAACCCGAAACTTTGACCTTAGAAAAATCTTGTGATTCCAGTACCTACGCATAGCTTCCCCTACCACGTAGAGCAGTTTTAACTACTGGGCTCACGAAGTTTCACTTCCCTCGCAAACCCCTCGTGAAATCCTCTGAGAAGCTTCGCTTTTTATCTCCCTCTCTCTTTCTCTCTCTCTCTCTAATGTTTTGTTCTAGACCAAATTGTGAGGTATTTTTTTATTTTAGATATTTTCTTGATATTTATACATGAGACGTGGCTCACATCGCGCCAAGTGCTCACGCTCTTGGTCCGCTTTCACCTAAGCAATTTTATTTCATCCCTGCTTAAAATTCATATCTTAAATGGACATTTTTAAATATTTGACATTTTTTGGACTTTTCTAAAATCCCGCTAGTCCACTTGATGCCTGCCAAATTCTGAAAAATCCGACTTGTCTTGGAATTCAACTAAATTTGCTCTCAAGGGACTGATTTCGCGAGATTCCATTTCAACAGAGTTCATTTCATCATCCGAGATCTAGGAAAACATAAATGAATTTCGTCCCATTCGACATAAAATTACTGTTTGCCCTTCCCGCCTAAATTTAGAATTTTATTTTCTCTAGCCCATAAGCATTCAATTGCTCTCTCCAACTTTGAGTACTCACAACGTCTTCTTGAGCTTTAGAGGGGAAGACACCCACCACAATTTCACCGATCACCTTTATACTGAATTAATGCGAAGAGGCATTACAATTTTCAGAGACGACCGACTTTCGAGAGGAGAAGAGATTTAAGCCAAGCTCTCAAAGCTATTGAAAGATCAAGATTCTCCCCGGCTTGTTGTTTTCAAAAACTTGTTCAAGGTGGTGGGCTTAGACGAGCTTGCAAAGATCATGGAGTGCATAATACGGGCAAATCAGATGTCGCATTTTTCTACCATGTGGATCCAACGGATGTCCATAATCAAATAGGGAGCTGGAGAAGTATCTCCAACAAACTACAAAATTTTTTGGAAGAACAAGGTAGAGAGATGGAGGAGGCCTGATCAAGAGGCAATATTTCTGTGTATGACATATAAATGAGGGGTAATGTCTAATAACTTATTTTTTTTTTTGTAGCTTTGTTAATTGAGTAGTTTTCATTTATAGCTTTAAATTTGAGTCATCTAATAATGTCTCAATATTTTTTTACTGCAATCTAGTAATCTCAATTTATAAGATTAGCTCATTTGATAATGAGCTACTAATCTACGAGCATTAAAGTAATATTTGTCAAGTGAATTTTAAGATCTAAAATAAAACAAAATTAGTTTAGAAGTAACATTAATCTCCACAAAGTTAACTTAAAGAATCCATCATTAAGTAACATTTAGCTTCTCCCTCCTCATGATGGGACTAGATATATAAGTTTACTATAATTAGGTTCTATGATCGATCATTAGAAAATACATCAATGAATTTAAATTTAATTCATTCCAACCATCAGATATTATCCGCTTTGGGTTCAAAGAGCCCTCACGACTTTAAAGCATGTCTACTAGGTTGAGAAAAGCTCATACTTGTATAGTGTCAGAAACTTTCTCTCGTATCCGATATAGGATGTGATATGAATTATCAAAAAGCCCAAAATTTTCTTATGGATATGTGAACACTCAATCTCAAATTTATGAGGTGACTAATTATGTTTACATACAACACAAATAATTATAGTCTATGTTTTGGATTGAATTTTTTTAATTGTCATGCATACATCATACGATGATCTAAATTTTAAATAAATCAACTCTGCTTATTAGAAGACCGTTTCATTTTTTTACTTACCATTTACTCTCTAACATACTTCATAATGCTAGGTATGAATCGAAGTATATCAAGGAAATCACTACCAGTATTTTCAAGAGATTGAATTATATATGGTTATATGTTGGAGAGAATTTAGTTGAATGGATTCCTATTTAAGAGAATCATATTGAATCAAAATCTATTCAAATGATGGTGTCCAATTGTCAGATTTGGGAGGCTGTGGAATTGGCAAGACAACTATTGCCAAACCTATATATAATCAAAAAGCTCCTGAATTTGATTGTATTAGCTTTCTTGAAAATGCTAAAGGGATTCACAAAGATAAAGGGCTACATGGCTTACAAAAGCAACTTCTTTATGATATAACAGGAGAAAAGCATTATATAAGCAATATTATCCAAGGAGCCAAGGTAATACAAAATACTCTCCAATTTCGAAAGGCTCTTATTTTTTTTGATGATATTGATGACAATTTGAAACAATTAGAGTATCTAGTCGGAGAACATCATTGGTCTGGGGAGAGGAAGCAGAGTGGTTGATAACAAATTAGAGATCAAATTTGTTGCATAAAGTTGATGACCTATGAGATCATGAATTAAATCTCAAAAAGATGTTATTAAGCTCCTTTAGTCTCAGAAGTTTTTCAACAAAATCTTCCAAAAGAAGATTATAAGATCCTCCTCGGATGATGTAAGGGCATGTCGGCATCTTCCTTGGCTTTGAAAGTCGCCTCTTTATGGCAAGCTTAACATGTGAATGGGAAAGTAAATTACATAAATTAAGGAACAAACCTAAGGCAGAAATCCAAGATGTGCTCAAAATAAGCTATGATGGGTTAGATTCTATGAGAAGGTACATTCTGGCATTGCTTGTTTCTTTAAAGGAGAAGATAGAGACTTTGTTTCAAAATATTGGATTGAGCTTGAGAGAGGATTGAAGTTCTAAAGGAACACCGTCTCATAACTTTTCACATAACAAGATATATATATGCATGATTTAATAAAACAAATAGGTCAGAGATTATTCTGAACAACATCTCAGATCTTAGCAATGATAGATTGTAAACTTATGATATTTATCATGCATTTATGAGTAAAAAGGTGAGAATCCAACTAAATTTAATAGTTTACTTTTGCCTTCTTGAAAGATTAAAAATTTAATAATATTTTCCATTAATATATATATATATATATCTCATATCATATCATATCATATACTATTAGTTAAGATGTTTTCCTCTCATATTTTTTCCCTTATTCTTTTCTCTTTCATAGAGGATGAAAAATGTTGAAACATATGTCTAGACTTATCTGAATCAAAAGAAATATGGTTCATCAGAGTAATGTTTGTTGAAATGAAGAAACGATTTGCTAAGATGAAGAAGCTCAAAGCCTATTATAATGATTGTAATAGTCTTAAGAGAAAGGAGATAAAACATCTATAAAACTGAAAAAATGAAATTTTTCTAAAAAATAAGAAAATGGTAATTTGTCTTTTATAGAAGCGCTTGAAAACTCCGAATTTTTCTATGAGAGCATTGATGATGTCAGATTTCACTGTTGAATTTGTCTCATGAATTTATAGTTACCCAATTGAATTCCTCGCAATTCAAGATTGTTGAATTTCATGAATTTACATTGGTTTCACTTCTATGTTTGATGCATTGGGTGGCACTACATGAGATGGTACCACATGGCATGTAGACATTTGAGTAGGAATTATACTCTGATCGGCACTGCTTCACCGTATCAGGACCCCTTTAGTGCACTGTACACTGGAGGACAAAGGCTCCTTCGAGGTCAAGTGAGATTTTGAAGGAAGCCGTGATGGCTTTGATAATATTTTTGTAAAACCATATTAGAATAAGCTAGTTTTAACATACATGTTATATATAAGAGTGCTGTAATAAACACTTATGACTATCATGATATAGTCAGATATTGTGGATATTAGTTTCGCTTCACTGCTGGGACCTCTGTCAGGTAGTAACACCCTTCTATCGGATCTAAAGCACAAGAAACCTACATATTTGCTGTACTTAGATTTTATTTTATACACTTATGATATGTATATATCAGATAAAAGAAATACAAATTAAACTCACAGATAGATTGTCTAGAGATAGGTCTACAATATATGAACCACTCCGCTATGCTCCTGATAAAAGTTGTATATGTCTTTTTAGGCATAACCAAGAAATGAAAATGTGAATGATAGATACTGGTTTACCCTCAACATGTTGTGATCTGCTAATGTTGTCAACTGACTCCCGGTTTATTGATCACAGCCTTTGAGATCAAATGATAGATATGAATAATCAGGGTCAGTCAATGGTCTGTGATATGGTTTGAGGCAACATAAGGTATGGGAATTGGGAGCTCAATGTCTGATACATGCACTCAGCTCATCATACTGGCAGTAGTGGCCTAGGTTTATGATTACCAGTGCTCCAGATCCGATGCCAACGCCACAAACTTGGTATCGTAATCTAGGTAGTGATTACTAGAAATTGATGACGGATGACCAGTTTGGCATCAGGTCATGTCACTCATAAAGCATGATGTGTTACATATGGTGGAATTCGTGGCTAGCACTGTGAAGGACAAGAACAGGGTAGTTACGAACACTAGGTTAAAAAACAGAACCTTAGGTTTGGGAAACAGCTTATACATGTGGCCTGGGACTGATGTTTGCTAGTGTTTGGCATGCACCACTAACAATAAGGAAAAGAAATCTTAATTTCTATTTGATATGTGGGATGGTGTCATAGACTATGACTATGTTGTTTATAAGCACAACCACCACTTTGTTTGCAAACTACAAGCCTAGATACATGGCGTCGCACACATCACGCACGTTGAGCGCTATGATTCTACTGTGAGGATCAGTAACTCTAGGGTCAGTAACAATCCCACCATGTAGAGATAACTGGCCACGACAACTCCGCCACGAGTTAGTGCGAATGACACGCTATATCCGATAGCAGTGGGCGGGGGAGGAAGAGAACTGTCTCTCAGTCAGTAAGAGACTTCACCATATATTAAAGGCATCGACCACCGGCGGACACTAAGATTCTCGGCCAACCATTATGAGATGCGACATACACCGGCCTACACATATGAGGTGATCGCCTCCCCAGATATATCATAATCCACATAACAGAGACATGCATAAGATATTATTTTGTTGCTCACAACTGCATGCTGTAGAATAGAGACAACTGAGCAGTTGTACAAACACCACTGATCATAGAGGTCGAGTATGGCTCAGTCAGACAGCAATTATGATCAACTCTGAGATCAAGGGCTATTCTAAGACCTGTTACTCCACGATCATTCACATCAGCCAAGAAAAAGTAGTGACGTTGTTTGAGTCATTGGTAATTTAAAATAATCACTACATGTATGAATTGTATGTAATTTGATAGACAACTATTTGGTGTGGTTACGAAATCGAAAAGAAATGCAATTTTGAATAAAAGACAAAATTAATGATCTGGTATAGTTGAAAACTATAATTCTTGATTTGGACACAAAACGACCTCACTCACTGAATCTGTTATCTGCAATCCATGATCCACTGACTCATTAATCAAGATGACTTTAATTTACATTCTTCAGATAATCAAGGCTAAGACACAATGGGCAAAAGGCCAATGTAGACACTCATGGCACACTGGCAACATGAGAAGTGCACATAGAAAGAGAAACCATGTGGTATGATATCTTAGAAGCATGTGTCCATAGACATAAAGAGACATATGGACCCCGTGAATATTACACATGAGAGAGAGAAACACATGTGTAAAGTAGTTTCCTCCCACTGGGATGTTAATCAACAAATGATATGAGAACAAAGAACGTGAATGGAACCAAAACTAGGAAAAGAAAAATAAAGAAAGAAGAGAAAAGAAAGAAAACAGAAACAAAAATGGAGAAAATTCAGCTGTATAGAAAAGAGTGGAAAGAGCGGAAAGAGAAGATTTTCCTAGTGTTAAATGGTCGGTTTTCATAATCCAACCAAAGCTGTCCATTTAAAGAGCATACGCTTGTGATCACTTCAAATTCATAATTTTTCGTCACAGCCAAAGAGGTGTGGGTTTTCTCCCACTGCCCTTTTATTATATGGTTTGGCATGGTTTAGCCTAAACACAGGACTAAATTTTTGGATATTGGGACTATTTTTCGAATAGTTTAGATCAGGTTTTCAAGTGTTTGTATCCGGACGGTTTTAATTCCGACGCCAGAAAGGTGATTTTTGCTGGTGGAATCGTTTTTTGAATAATTTTCGAAATAATTTCCAGATCACAACATTTAATTTATAGTTTAATGTAGTAATATCCCAAATTGTATCTGAAGGCTTATGACATGTTTAGGTATAATAAAAGTAAATGTATATTTTTCTTGAATAAATAATGCTAAAATAAATAAGCAAAATCCTAACTAATGCAAGAGCAGGTAATTAGAATTGACCACTTTAGAACCACATAAGATTAAAGATTGTAGCTGAAGAGAATTTGAATGGTTCCATCGTAAATAATAGAAAAATAAAGGACCCAGTGCCAACCAAAAGTAATCCAAAATTGTATAAGGCTAAAACATGACATTATTAATGGTGCAAAGTATCTCATTAATGATTTTATAGGCAAATGTGAAGAGTTATACAGGTTATGCATATATATAAGAAGATAGTAGTTAAGCAAGAATAAAGATAGTTAAGAAAGAAAAGAAATAAGAAATCAAGGTATGAATTATTTAAACCTTTGTTAGAACTTTGGTTTGAAGATTGTTAGTTAGGAAACTGAACTTCAAAACATGTGAATTTTGGTTTTTCTAAGTTGGTTTTGTAGTTTGCTTCTGAAATGGTCATCATAAAAGAATTCAAGAAATGGCCAAAATCGATTGCTGATCTGACTCGACACCTCACAGCCAGAGTCACGCCTATGCGAGGCTCCTTCACCCAAAGCGCACTCCGACACAGGTTTTTGGCATTTTCCGGGTCCTGGCCAGGTGAAAATGCTCCACCAGCGAACTCTTTGCTTAGGCATTTCATCAGCCTGCCTGCCGGTTCGCTAGTTCGCTTAGTCTCTTTTCATTAAGTCTAACAATCAGCCCACTGATTTAATGGGAGGACCAATAAGAATGAAGGCTCTATATGGTATAAAAATTTATATGAAAACATTTGTATTCGTCAAGAGTTAAGCCTCATTAGGTCGTCAAGCAAACATTGTCTTTTGCCTTCATAACGTAAGGTTAAAATGTGGTGTTATTCCTTGGTTATGGGATGAAAAATAAATGTGAAACAATATATATAGAAAAACGTAAAAATGTCTAAAGATCATAAGAATAGTAGATTTAGGCGAAATGATAGAACATATCAAAGATATGATTACTGATAACTATAGTTAATTGGGGATATGATATATATATTGTAAATGAAAAAAAAAGGTTCTGCATTGTCCATGAACCCAGAAATGATAGGTAGGTGTGTGTAAGGCCTTAGAGAGTATTGTCGCAAAGATATACTTATAAATATCGAGGTTCCATTTCGGTCGATGACATAGATCCCGTTTAGATCATATATGCTCCATTACTGTAATATACACAGATAGACATCGTCTTATGTAAAGATGCAGACTCGGGGTAGGCGCTCAGATTCACTTTTGTAAGGTATTCACAGAAAGTGAAATATAAAATAATGATTATAAATATGCAAATGATAAGAGGAAAAAGTATGAGATGATGAAGATTGTTACAGATGATACGTATATAGTGATAAGTAAAGAATAAAATTAAATGAAAGATGATATGGAAACAGAACATGATACATCTAATAAGTATGATGATATATGGAACTACATTCGTAAATGATATATTCAAAACATGCATATGTGTATATGTAAAATGAATGTTAAAGTTATATGCACTAATCTAAAGTGTGATTGACCTGATAAAGAGTCGTCCACATGTATTAATTCCACTTGCTATAAGCTTAGTACGTGTTTTTATCCGTAAAAATTATAAGACCTATAATTTCATTTTCAAAAGGGTAAGATGGTACTTCGTCAAAATCCGAATTTTTCTAGATCTTGATGACAAACGAACTTCATCGCTGAAACGCCTCGTCTAGCTACTCACTCACTCGCCACTTTTATATGAGGCATGTGATGAGTGGCTCACAGTGTGCCACGTGTCAAGTATGGGATGAGTCAAACAAAAAGCGAAAGTGGGACCCTTAAAGACAAATGGCGCCATGTGATTGGAAGGAAATCCTAAGATAAGGGATAAGGTGATAAGGGGAAATCCTATGGGCCACTTGGAATTTGACATGTGGCAAGTGAGAGGACATCTCACTTGACCCCATTCTTGACCCAACCGGTTGGGAGAGGGGGAAATAAGGGAGAGAAAAAAGAGAGAAGAAGGAGTTAGAGAGAGAGGCTCTACCTTCTCTCTAGGATTTTCAACAAACGGTCCGTTAAATCCCAGCGAGGCAAGAGGCAAAGTTGATCCCCACTGCAAGGGCTACACGTGGGTATCGGGATTGTGGAGTTTCGAAAAACTCTGAGAGGTAGGGGTCTTCTCCTACTTGGTTATTTATTGTTTATAAAGCCATAAAAATGGTTTTAGGAGTTGTGAGGCCAGAAATAGTCATGCATTCCGGTTCTAAGGAAATGGGACCGAATGCTTGATGAAGGGGTTGTTCTTCAACAGTCCACAGTTGGGCAACACAGTCCAGAAATTTATCTTGGACTGAAATTGTCCATGGGTGTTTGCTTGCATGATATTGCTTAAAATGATATGTTAATGCATGTGAAATTTATATGTTAACATGATTGTTTGAATTATATGGAATATAATTGCACATGAACCATTGGAATTGGATATATGAGTTGGCATTATTGCATTCATGTGCACAGAAATGTTACATCGAGTCGAGTCGGGTGTGGGTGCACAGAAATGTTATTCACCATTTTTGGTGATTGAATGGTGAGCAAGTACTTTGGACGACGTCTAATAAATGTCTCATGGATTAAACCATAATAGAAATGAAATTAATTCGTGTTGGGCGAAGCAAGAAGGGGGTCGTAAATCCCCTCAAGTGAAAAGCCTGGAATTTGGGTGTAAGAGACCCGCGGTATTATCTGAAAAATTCTATATGGGTGTAGAGATATGTGGTATTATCTTCTGTATGGGTGTAAGAGACCTGCAGTACTATCCGAAAAATTCTGTATAGGTGTAAGAGACCCGCGGTGAAAGCCGAAAAAAATTTTGTTGCCCAAAGAAAACACATAGTTATAGTTATCACTTAGACTTTGAGTTGAGTGGTAGGAGTCGGGATTGACTCGGGATTAGTTACCTATTAGCAATTGCGTTGGGTGTTGGTGAGCTAACAAAGGCTTGGTATATGGTGTCATTGGTACTACCAGTGACGGTTGTCACACTTGGCATAAGCATGTATGAGGGAGTCGGTGAGTGACTCGGGATATAGGCATGAAGACATCTCATTCATGATATATATATATATATATATATATATAACATATATATATCTGCTCTTCTCTATATATATATATATATCATTGATACGTGAATTGAAAATTGTATGAAATGTGGATGTTTGTGTTATGCCATTGCATGTGCATTTTAAGTGGGGAGTAGCCCTTGTAGGAGAATTCAACTACTGGGCATTGCTCACCCCGTCGTCGGAAAACAATTCAGGTACCAGAGGCGCTTTGGGCGAGGGGACACATCCAAGACCCTAGTGATGAAGAGAAGGGCAGATTTGGCCTTGTTCTTGTATTTTGTAAATTATGGGAAGAAAACCAAGTTTTTTTTTTGTAATTTGTAATTAAATACAAATTGTAATTAAATTCGCTTTTGTATAATAAATGCAATTTGGCAAGTTTTCCAGATTTCATTGACCTTTGTAGAAGTAAGGTTGATTTGTGGTGATTTTAGAAGGTGTTGAATTTGTTGAAAAAAAAAAAAAAAGAAAGGGAAAAAGTGAAGGCATAAAAATAGAGGGACTACTGCCCATTTTCGGTGTTGGGTCGCGACATAGAAATAGTGTTGCGACAGGTTGGGCCTAGTGCGCGTGTCAGGGAGTGCAAGCCAGGCGCGTGGCCGAGTAGGCGCACACATGACAGGGTGTGCGAGCGGCAGAACGCGCGCTCAACAGCACTGCTCACGCGCACAATAGGGATCCTGGCCCCTAGGTCGTGACATCGAATTCTTGGGTCACGACATGGCTGAGACTGGGACTAGGCTAGTCTTGGGTCAGGACATGATTTTTCATGTCGTGGCAGGGGTAGCCGTTGGGTTGTCGCGACACGGAAGCTGAGTAGTGAGCTGAAGTTGGGTCACGACACGGTTTTTGGTGTCGCGACATGTGTAAAACCCAAGAAAATTTCATTTTTTTTGAAAAAGGGCAAAACGGTAATTTTGTTGAAATAGTACAAGCTAAAACCTGGAAATTTTCTAGATCTCGGATGACGAAACAGACTTCACCGTTGGAATCATATCGCGAAATCTAGCTACCCTGTCGAATTTCATCGGATTCCAAGATAGTCATAATTTCACCTTTTTCGAGGCATAGGGGGTCGGGTGGCACATGGCATGATCATGTGATGCCATGTGGCAACCCAATGGAATGACACATGGTAAAAGCCATGTGGTCCAAGTGAAATGCATGGCTCACATTTAGCCACATCTTATATGATGCAATAAATGGAATAAAGAAAATAAAGGAAAATAGAAGAAAATCCATGATAAGGCCAAATGGCCAAGAAGGAAGGTGGGGGGAAGCTTCCCCCACTTGATATTTACAGTTGGGACTAATCCAAAGGAGAAAAGGAGGAGAAAAGGAGAAGAGAAATAGAATAGGAAAAAGAAAGAAGAATGAGTGAAAGAAGAGAAAATGGGAAAGGAGAAATTGGAAAAAGAAATAAAAGGAGATGAGGATGGAACAAAGAGGAGAGGGAAACAAACAAGGGCGAAAAGGGAGAAAAAAAAACGGAAAGTGAGGAGAGTGAGCGTGAGGAGAGGAGAGAGAGAGAGAAAGAAGAGAGAAACAAAAAAAAGGGAATTTTCACAGTGTTTCGATGGTCGGAGTTCAGTATCCCGAGAAGTAAAGTTGGTCTACTCGACGAGAGCTACGAGTAGGTACCAAGAACGAAAGGATTCGGTGTTTCACGCTCCAAGAGGTAGGAGTTTCTCCTACTCGGGTTCCTTTTCATTTAAGGGCTGGTTTTGGGTTGGGACTGGTAGAAAATGCATGTTGGACCCTGTTGTGGCCGGTTTTCGAACCGTGCATGACGGGTTTTGAAGTTGGTTTTGATTCCGAGGCTGCTATCCAGAACCGGTAAAATTGGTAAATTTTCAGTGTTGGAAGCTGCCCTATTTTGATCCTACGCACAAGCTAGAATTTAGAACTTGTTTTTGGGTGGAAGAAAAAGGGAATTTGGCAGTGAGTCCCTCAAGTAAATGGTATCCACATTAGTGAACTTGATGTTAGGCTTTTGAATTTCTTCATTCGGACCTTTGTAACCCAAGTTATGGTCAGTTTACCCTGAACAATCAAAAAGGAAAGGCTAGCGGCTAGGTAGTCGGCTAGCGGTTAGGGCCAATAGAGCTAGCGGTTGAAGCTAGCAGAGCCTAGGGATTAGGAAGCGCTGAGTGGTTAGGGGCTTCGACTAGGCGGCTAGGAGCTCGGTGGCTAGCCCGGTTGGGAAGCTATCGGCTAGGCTAATAGCCCGAAACTTGACCGGCTAGCGGTTAGATCGACTAAGCTGGCTCATGAGACGCCTCCAACTTAGGACGGTCATAACTAACCACGTCGAACTCTTTGGTGTTCTTGGAATCTATGGAAACCCATTGAGTCAAGATTCCGGTAATATTCGTAGGGTGATGGGTGATCATAGCCACTAAAATTGATGTTTTCGGAGGCCTTTGTTCGGCTAAAGTGGTCGGTGGGGTTGGCTATTCATGTGTGACCTCGACTGGCGACCATAGCTGGCACGTTCGAACTCCGTTTCGGGTGTTATTAGACTCTATGGAAATCCCATTGAGTCAAGATTCAAGCCAATTTCATGTGGAGAGTAGTGAGTGAACATAACTTTGCTGACATCAATGTTTTTCCAGGGCTGTTGGCCGGCTAGGTCTGTATTCATGTGTGACCTCCAACTTCGGACATCCATAAATTTTTCGTCTGAACTTCGTTTCAGGTGTTCTTTGACTCTATGGAAAGCCCATTGAGTCAAGATTCCATCCATGTCCTGTGGAGGATAGTGGGTGATTATAACCTTTCTGAAAATCTATGTTTTGGACAAAGTGTGCATGTTGCTTGGTTGTGTCGATGTGAATAGCCAGGTTTTGACATGTCCATTGCATGGCATGTGGTAGGCTATTGTATTGGGTAGGAATTTCCATGAGTTAGCCTAAGGAAGTCTGTATAACATTATTTGTTTAGTCATGGATTGATGAATGTTAATATGATTGATATGATGCCTATATATATTGGCATGAAATATGGGGAACTTATGTGCTTGCGATATATGTTTTTGACATGAAGTACAACTGATAAGAATGGTTCATGTAGTGTGCATCATACATGTAACATGAGAACATGCAGTGGCATTAGCATTGCATATGCACAGGGACATCGCATTATGTTGGGTGTGTGTGCATGAGTATGGTCATCCATCATCAGTGTTGGTGAATGGGTAGTGAGCTTGTACTTTGGACGACGTCTAATCAATGTCTCACGGTTTAAACATAAAAAGTGAAATATAATTAATGTGTGTGGGCGAAACAAGAAAGGGGCCGTTAATCCCCTCAGGTGAAAAGCCTGGAACATTGGTGTAAGAAGACCCGGCGATTATTGATGAAAAAGTTATGTGATGATGTAAGAGCCCGGTAGCGTGGTAGAAAAGTTACGTTCCCCGAAAGAATACACATGGAGGTTATGCCTAAGAAAGGAGTGATCAGGTTTGGCAAGCGGGGAAAGCTATCGCCGAGATATATTGGCATTTGCATTGGGTACTGGTGAGCCGTTAAGGGCTTGGTATATGTGTGTCGTGGTACTGCCTGTGGCCGGTTTGTCCCATTGGCATGAGCATGTGTGGTCGGTGAGTGACTTGGGATATGGGCATGAAGACATTTCATGCAAGACATATAACATTCATGTAGACATTTTACTTGGATGTTTGTTTGTTTGTTTGTGCGACCATTGCATGTGCACTTAGATGGAGAGTAGCCCTTGTAGGAGTTATTCTCTACTGGGCTTTGCTCACCTCGTCGTGGGACCCCCTTTCGGTCTGAGTCGATACGGGCGTCGACCGCATATGGGACCACACAGGGGATGAGAGCCAGATGCGGCTTTGTTTTGTTTTGTTTTTGGTCTTGTATTATATTCGAGTAGAACCAAAACATGTATATCTTTTTGTTGTATAAAAGGACTGTAAATGGACTGTTGATTAAATATTCTATTATATATTCTTGTATAATTGCGAATTAAATATGCAGGAATGAGTCTCAATATATGAGACAAATGAGTGTATTATCGGGACACCGGTTATCCATAGGTTTTCGTAAGTTGACGGGTTGTCAATGGGACCCCCGAGATAGGGGTGTCACAGCTTGATATCAAAGCATAAGTACACGAGTACCTAGGTCTTGAGGGACATGGGTTTAGGCCAGGTCATTAAGTTGTGTCTGATATGAGCATCACAGCTCGATGTTAGGGTTTAGGTATGTGATTACCTAGGTAGTCACGGGATAGAATTAGAACACTGCATGCATTGGGTTTTTATGTGTGTTTTGGTGCATAACATGTTATGTGCATTTATACATGACTTAATATATATGGAAAACAAAGAACACTAGAGTTAGGGAGCATGATCATAGGTGTTCGGGAACTGCTATTTATTAGTGTTTGGCATCATGCATAACTAATGACTTGTGGCACAAGAAATCTCATATTTGGTGCTTGGCAGGTGTAGATGGCTAGTCACAAACGAGGACGTAGAGGTCGTCCACGGGGCATTGGCCCACCGCCGCCTGTTTTTGACCCACAGACTTTTATGGAGACCATGGGCGCTACAGTCGCCACTATTGTACAGGCTGGTGTAGCAGGGGGTCATATAGGAATAAGTAACCTCCAAAGGTTTATGGCACATCATCCCCCGACATTTAGTGGAGGAGAGGACCTATTGGTAGCTGACCATTTGTTCCGTTAGATTGAGAGGGTATTGGAGGCCATGGATATTACCTTCGCTACTACACAGATCAGGCTAGCGGCTTTTCAGCTAGCGGGTGAATCCCTGATATGGTGGGATTGGGTGAAGACCTCCAGAGATGTGGAGGCGATGACTTGGGTAGATTTCAGAGAGCTCTTTATGAGCAAGTTCTTTCCAGTGTCTGTCAGGCATGTTAAGGCCCGAGAGTTCTTAGACTTGCGGTAGGGAGACATGACAGTATTGGAGTACGTGGCTAGGTTTACTGAGCTAGCTCGTTTTGTAGATGGCTATATGGCCACAGATTTGGCCAAGGTGAGGATATTTGAGGATGGGCTGAGACTGTCCATCAGGGGTAAGATTGTGGGACTTCTCATACAAGATATGGACTCTATGGTTAGGACAACTATGGCCATAGTGAAGGAGATAGTTTATGCTAAGAGTATCCGAGATGCAGGTACTGGTAAGAGAAAGGAGGGTCAGCGTTCTTCGAGTTTGGAAGCCGGCGGAAGGGCTTGCTGAGGATCCTTAGGGACCGGTAGAGGCTATCGAGCTAGGTCAGTGAACTATCGAGCTAAGGTCGGGGGTTGTTTTACCATGGCGGTCGGGGTAAGGGCACGAGACGGGCGGGGTAGATGCTTTGTTTCTTTTGCTAACAGCCTGAACACATGAAGAGGGATTGCCCTCAGAGGCAAGAGTCTTAAGGTTTAGGTCGGCGCCGATCCCGTTTTCGATGGACAGAGCCTGGTCACGATTTGTTCCTTCTCACCCAGGTATGGGTCGAGAGGAACCCGGTTTCGGTCGTGGGGTGCTCATGACATCGTCGGTTTCACAGATAGGCCAGAGAAACCAAGATATGGGTCAAGGTCGGGGATAGGGCCCACAGGTTGGGATTTCAAGGACTCAGGGGCTTGTCTACGCCATTATTCCATAGACTGAGATAGCAGACCAGTCGGTGATACATGGTACTTTCTTGCTCTTTCATTTATGGGCGAGAGTTTTATTTGATTCTGGTGCATCTCATTCATTCATTGCTGCATTATGTGTAAAAGAACTGGGCTTAGAGGTTGAGACCTTGGAAAAGCCGTTTCATGTGAGTTCTCCCCTAGGGACTAGGGTGAGGGTTGATAAGATATGTCGGGATTATAAGCTAGAGATCTCAGGGATTCTACTCACGGTTGACCTTCGGGTTATGGACATGTCAGAGTTTGATGTCACTCTTGGCATGGATTGGTTGACGGCACATCGGGTCGTCATTGACTGTGATCATAGGAGGGTTCTTGCCTACCTTGGGATGTGTTATGTTCCAGGGGGATAAGCATGATGCTTTACCCCAGACAGTGTACACTCCAGATGGAGTGGATAGTTGATGGGTTGGCTAGCAAGCCTTACCCTAGAGGACGAGGTGAGACAAAATGAGTCTACCTTGGGTGGTTTGCAAGTATGAGGATGTCTTTCTAGACAAGCTACCGGGATTACCTCCGCACAGGGATGTGGACTTTGTTATTGAGTTACACCTTGGTACTTCGCCTATTTCTATGACTCCACATAGGATGACACCGATTGAGTTCTTGAGGAACCAAGGTCAGATACAAGATTTATTGGGCGGGGTTTCGGTAGACCGAGCACTTCACCATGGGCGCTCAGGTTACATTTGCCGAAAAAGAAGGATAAGACCCTTCGTACGTGTATCAGCTTCTGGATAGTTGAACGGGTTACAATGGTCGGTATCCGATGCAGAAGATTGATGATTTATTTGATCAGCTGAGAGGGGCGCAAGTCTATTCTAAGATAAATCTCCGTATCGGGTATCATCAGTTGAGAGTTAGGGAGGTAGATATCCCTAAGACAGCGTTTAGGACTCGGTATGGGCATTTTGAGTTCTGATGATGCCTTCGGGTTGCCAGATATTACTGCGCATTCATGAATCTCATGTATAGAATGATGACCCTATTTGGATTAGTTTGTTGTGGTCTTTGTTGACGACATCTTGATATACTCCTAGTCTGAGGAGGAGCATGAGGATTGTTTGAGGATTGTTCTCAGGGCACTTTCGGGACCATCAATTCAATTATCTTAGAATTCGGTAAGTGTGGTATTGACATTGAGGTGAAGTGCTTGAGACCCAGCGTAGTGTCAATTTAAGGTGTGTCAGTAGATCCTGAGAAGGTAGAGGCTGTTATGAGTTGGGAGGAGGCCAAAGTCAGTCTTTGAATCTGTGATTTCTTGGGATTAGCGAGGAATTATTCTGGAGGTTCATTAGGATTTCTTCGACTAGGCACCTATGACTAGATTGACCGGAAGAGGTCAGTATGGAGTGGAATGACCCATGTGAAGGGTATTCGAGAGTTAAAAGGAGGCTTACAACCTGGCTCTGTTCTTGTAGTCCCAAAGGGGACAAAGATTTTGATATATTGTGATGCCTCCGAAAGACAGGTGGGATGTGTTACGATGCGATGCAGAGTGGTAGCTTATGGTTCACGATAGTTGAAGAACCACGAGCGGAATTACCCTACGCATGACCTGGAGTTGGCAGCTATAGTCTTTGCTTTGAAGATATGGTGCTACTATTTATATGGTGAGCAATTTGAGGTATTTTCGGACCACAAAAGTCTGAAGTATATCTTTACTCAACGGGACCTCAACATGGCAGCGCAGATGGATGGAATATACGGGATTATGACTTCACTTTGCGATGCCATCTGGTAAGGCAAATGTAATTGGCCTGATGCACTCGGTCTGAATCCACAGAGATCTTGGCTAGTATGAAGCTCAGGGAGTAGTTGATGCTCGAGGCGTAGGATGTAGTTTGACTACAGTCTGATGAGCAATTTAAGGGTATTTGGGAGTTTAGTAGCTCGCCTTCCCTCTTGAGTAGAGCAGTTGGAAGGTCCCCCGAGGCGGGGGCCATTTAGATAGTGTCACATTAGGAATTCAGTATAGAATTTGGTAATGGTGATGAGGGCTGGACCATTCACACGGATGGTAGTCTTCGGTAGTCTTCGGTATAAGGGACGGATTGTGGTTCCCCAGTTGACCAAGCTGAGAGAGGAGATCCTTCGGGAATTCCTCTGTTCTTGTTTTGAGGTGCATCTAGGTGGCATGAAGTTGTATCATGATCTTCGTCGCCAGTATTACTAGAGTGAGATGAAGAGACATGTTGGAGATTTTGTTCAAAGATGTCTCACGTGTTAACAGATTAAGGTTGAGCATCAGAGGCCAGTAGGGCTCTCCCGACCATTGGTGGCGGTGGAGGTGGGAGCGTATCGCGATGGATTTTGTGACTCACTTGCCCACGCGGACATCAGCCCAACATGATCGTGTGGGTGACATAGTGGGCCAGGCTTACTAAGTCGGCACATTTTCTGGTTGTGTGGATGACCTTCACACTGGAGGAATTTTGCAAGTTGTACGTATGAGAGATTGTATGGTTGCATGGAGTGCCAGTCTCCATAGTATCGGATCAGGTTTCTGACTTGGATTACGGTTTCCGAATGTAGCCAAGGCCAGCGATTGAGGATAGTGTTGCTTTTCATCCATAGACTGAAGGTCAGTCAGAGAGGACTATATAGGTGTTAGAGGACATGTTGAGAGCATGGATCTCAAGGGTAGCTAGAAGGAGCATTTTCCCTTGGTCGAGTTCGCCTATAACAATAGTTATTAGGCGAGTATATAGATGGCGCTCTATGAGGCATTATATGGGAGGCCATGCCGATCTCCAGTTTGTTGGACCGAGGTAGGAGAGAGATCCTGCAGATGCAGGTTGATTAGTGACACCTTAGTAAAGGTGGAATTGATGCGTAGCGTCTTCTCGGCTCGGGGCGGCGGAAAGTTATCTGGGCACACTCGAGATGACCTCACAAGTTTGAGGTGGGAGATCATCTTCTTGAAGGTTATGCTGAGAGTGATCGGGTTTGGTAAGCGGGGAAAGCTATCACCGAGATATATTGGCACTTGCATTGGATGCGGTGAAATTTGGTAAGGGCTCGGTATGTGTCATTAGTGCGCGATGTGGTTGTCACGTTGGCATAGGCATGTGTGAGCGGTGGAGTGAGTGAATGGGCATGAAGACATTTACGCATTTATTCATATTACATTCATGCAAAGATATTTTACTGGATATGTTTTGTTTGTTTATTTAGTGGACCATTGTATATACACTGGATAGTGAGTAGCTCCTTGTAGGAGTTATTCTTTATCGGGCTTTGCTTCACACCATCACAGGACCCCCTTTCGTGCACATGGGAAGTCCAAGACAGCGCTCGACCCCATATGGGACCAAATTACTGATGAAGAGCCAGTGGGATAGCTTTCTGCTTCGCTTTTGTTTTGGCCTTGTATTATATTTGGAGCGTAACTAAAAACTCGGGATCCTCGCTCAGGCAATCTCAAGCTTCATATGTCCAGCCGACATGACACAAGAATATGTCATGGGTCCAGCTAGCTCATTTCGGGGACAGCTTCAGGTAGAAGTCCCTTCCGCTCTTCTTCTCAACTGGGCGAGGACGTAATCCTCCTTCCTCTTTCCACTATTCCCCATATCATGGATGTTCTGTGCATCATCTATCTCTCTCTCTATGGCCATAACCGTCCTGACCATAGAGTCCATATCTTGTAGGAGAAATCCTATAATCTTTTCCCGAATGGACAACTTTAAGCCATCCTCGACCTCTTTGCACCTCGCTATATTTCAGGGCCACATAAATATCCCCCAAACCGGCCAACTCGCTGAAATTGGCATACGTACTGCCACGCCATGTTTCCTTGCTTCAACTCAAGGAACTCTCGAGCCTTTGCATGTCTAGCAGATGCTAGGAAAAACTTACCCATGAAGAGCTCTCTGAACTCTCCCCATGTCATCGTCTAAAGATCCCTCGAGACTCTAACCTAATCCCACCATATCTAGGACTCACCCTCTAGCCGAAATATGGCTAGCCTGATCCTTGTAGCGTCAAAGGTAATCTTCATCGCCTCTGGAATCCTCTCAACCTGTCGGAACCAATGATCAGCTACCATTGGATCCCCTTCCCCTATAAATGTCGGAGGATGATGTGCTATGAACCGCTAGAGGTTACTAGGACCTCCTTGACCCCCAGTTGCACTAGCCTGTGCAAACTGTAAATAAATACGGCCTCCGTAAAGGCTCAAGGCTTCACAAACACAAGAGTGTGCCTTCAAAGTACTCCCCTCGCTGGGTTCTCTACTCTACTTGCCATCTACATAAACCAAATAGCAATTTGAGGTTTCTTTCTTTTATTCAGTTAGTAGTGCACATGCCAACAATTACTATACACTATACCTACTTCCCATATACTATGTACCAAGTATAAGCTTTATGGCCACCTATCATGCATTTCTGCAACATATCATGTTCAATTTGTTCTTTCGAACCCCTAAGGTTATGTTTTCTAGCCTTAGCGTTCCACTTCTCCTATACACATTCTAACATATATATATTTTTCCACGCAATTTGTAACACACAATCACGTAATCACAAACACGGAACACACATCAGAGCACAACATGAAACACACAACGCATGCAGTGGTCTAAACCCGTCCTATAAACTCCTAGGTAATCGCCTACCTAGACCCCGATATCAAACTGTAATGTTGGAACTAGACACCAGGCACTAGGTAATCATAAACCTAAGCCCTGACACTAAGCGATGATGCTTGTACCAACCATCGAGTCTCAGAAATTCAGATACCTTTAGCTTCCACACCGTTTCGTAAAGCCGGTATTCTATGTAATGCATGTCACTAGCCCAGTGTATTCGTAGATACCTATGCTTTGATACCAAACCGCACACCCCATTTCCTCAAAGCCCGTTGACAACCCGTCAACTCCGCGAAACCCGATATCGTGTCCCGATATCACCTCATTTGTCTCATATTTAGACCATTCCGTATATTATTCATATATTGAGACCCATTCCGACATATTTAATTCAAAAATATAAAAAAATATATGATAGACTACAAAATATAAATCAAAGCCACAACCTGGCTTCCTTCTCAATATTGGCCTCATGTGAGCGTCATCTATCTGCACATCCCCTATACCTGAAAAGGGGGTCCTACGACGAGGTGAGCAAAGCCCAGTAGTGATAATCTCCTACAAAGGTTACTCCCCACCTAAAATGCACATGCACAATGGCATACATAAAACATCAATCATATTTCATATAATTTATGAAACACTATATGAAATAGCTCAGGTCATGCATGATGAGACTGCTGCCCGCCAACTCGAGTCCGCATCGACCCCCACACCCAAGGCCAAGTGTGAAAACTAGTCATTGGTATTTAACCCAAAGACTTAAACCATTGGGACAACCCTCCAATTTTAATTTATCAAATCCCGTGTGTTTTACATTTGTGGGCCACAGGTTTTTCGGGTTCTCACCGCAGGACGCCGCTCGCCTTTCCGACATTTTTGCGAACTTATGGTCTCAACACGCATGTGTAACCGCCGAATAAAATTCGGGGTCTTTCACCTTAGGGATCTCGCCCTATCTGCTTTCACCTAAACACACATGATTTACCATTATTAACATTTTACACCTCTGTGAGTCTAAATTTTGGACGTCGTCCCATTTCCGAGCTCACCACACATTCACCAAGAATGGTGAATGATAGGCCGAATGTGTGATGTGTAAAATATGTACACCTATGTGCACAAGTGCACGCGTCGTATCAAGTAATATAAATAAACAAAAATGATGCATCAACCGTAATGTGAAAGTAATGGCTATTGAACTTGGCCCTATAATATTATTTAGATTTAATCTCTTAATGACTGTCTGAGTAATGAAGAGACTAAAATTAAGCTAAATTGACTTGTAAAAGTACGTTACTATGTGGAGACTATGGATTTGTTTCCCCCTACCACTTTTGATGGATTACTACCTAGAGAAAATTACTATTCAGTTTATCAGTGACTTCTTGATGACGGGGTGATCGTGCCTACAAGATACCCTCTTCAAGGTGTATCCACCTATCTCGCCAATAGGGCTGGGTGCATCTCTACCCTAACCCAATACTCTGAAATGCTTAAATGTTCGAACCCTAATCGCCACACTCAGAATAGGGATATCTCTATGAATCGAATTAACCGAGGGTCGCTCTATTCAGATCCCTGGGAATCCTTATTCCCTCATCCTGATACCCAGCAAGACCAGCACATGCCGCCAGACATCACCATGTGTAAAAACCATAGATATAAAGCAAATCGAAATAAATCATGATTAAACCGAATAATATAAATTTAAACCTTAATACATTCAATTGTGATAGGGTTCAACAAAACCCTAGATATGAATATAGAACATATTGGACTTGAATATACACTTCATTCTACAAATTATCAGTAGTTTAAGAGAAAAGATAAAAAAAAATACAAAAACACTGTCTCTTCCAATGATTATCGTCGCTGCTGCTCTATTTTCTGCGCCTCGTCCGTCCCTTCCTCGATCCCCGTGCCCCTTGGTTCTTTTTTTTTTTCATGATTATGAGGTAGGAATCGAGTCACGCCACACGCTGGGTCACTTTATTGACTTTTTCTTCATAGACCAGCGCCACACGCTATGGCGTCACGACGTTGAACGTTTGGCGAGGCCACTTGGAACGCCTTGACGCAGTCGCCGCGGACGCGCCAACGTCGCGATACGCCGCTCAATTTTTCTCCTGCTTCTTCTTTCCAGCTCCAAATTGTCAAAAACCACCCTCTTCACCTGCAATTCACATAAAATCCAGAAATCAAATATTGGGCTATAATGCACTTATTTAAATATAAAATCAACTAAAAACATAAAGCGGACACGGGTATAATATGAGTGTTTTAGGCACTCATCACACCCCCAAACTTAGCTTCTTGCTTATCCCTAATCAAGAAACAGACTCTAAACTCGATACACAAGAACCTAACATACTAAACTCAACGCCATGATTGTGATGCCCACGCGCTGGGGAAGAAGGACCAAAGCCAGATCACCACAACCTTGCCTTTTTCGACTCGAGGATCCATGGCGATGTTCAACTTTTCAAGGAATTCACTTTAACTCGATTCAGCTTGACAAGGATCAACCTCCTAAGTTTTCAATAGCCATTCCTCAAGGAGCTTCATGTGCATTTGATACATGATCCCTAGCATATAACTCCTGTCTGATACTCTAAACTTGATTTCAACTCATCGATGGAAGCGCCGCTTAACTACGTATGATAAGAACGCACCCTTTTATTCACTTAACATACCTACTCATGAAAGAAAACTAGTGCTCAGAAGTTTATGTTGAGTGTTTCAGAAAGGGATTCATCAGTGACTCCTCACCGCTGTTAAGGGCACCGCATTCACCCGCCTCGAACTTCACCCCGAACACTAAACTAAACCCAGGGCCCTAAGCTATGGAAACTTCCATCCTCCGTCCCATGTAATCTGGCAAAGGAGTCAATGCGGTTCTCGACCGCCGTCAGTGGCACAGCTTTGAAAGGCCCCTTGGACTGTGCTCGAGATTCTGATTAGAAGCTCCCACTTATTTTGTTCATATTTGTTTTTGTTTTTGGTTATTTTTTTCTTTTTTTTTTCCTATTTGGGGCTCGAAGGCAACTTCTCTTTTCAGTGGTGTCCCACTTTAGTGTTTCAAAGCCCCGTATTCGTTTTAAACTCCAAGAGTTTGCCCGCAGCCTCCAGTATACCCTAGAGATCATCTCTGCAGCGGGTGCGATGCTAGTTAAGAATTGGTTTCTTGAATATCTCGGAGGTGATTCACTCTATCTCCCTACCTATCCAACATGAAATTACTGAGCATTTAACGACTTATGGATCTCTTTGGATTCATACTATGTTTTTCAAAAAAAAAAAAAAGATTTTTGAAGTGGTCCAAAGGGATCCTTGAATAGAAAACATGGCATCACACACATAACTACCAAAACAATCCTACAACTGAACAAACTTGAAAAACCAGAGCTCTCACAGCAGAGAAAAAAAATGACTCAATTTCAAATAGACAACAACATACGACACTATGATAATCATCAAATAAACCCTAAACAAGACACATGTAACTACACGCTGACTCACATACTAAAATAGAAACGCAAAAATAACCTAGAACATACTAATGCAGAAAACACAAATATAACCCAATCAACAAAATAAACCAACACCACAAAATCCGATCACCCACACCCGCCCAAACAAGTGTGGACATTGTCCTCAATGTCAATGAAAGAACGAGAGGGTATAGGAAACTTCCCTGGTGATCGGCCAGATCACTGCGGTGGCGGCGGAGGTGGCTGGTGAAGAGTGAGAAGCTATGTTAGCTGGTCCTAAAGGGATCACGACGAGGAGGACGGGTCATCGTTAGCCAAGATCTGCAGCATGTCGGGTCGCTGAGGGCCTCCACATCCCGGTCGACGAGGACTCGTGCTCCTAGGTCTCATCCCAATAGGCCTCGAAACGAGCAGTGAGGTCGAGCACCAGGTCCTCTAGGATAGTGGAAGGACTGATCGGATCCTCCTCCGGGGATGGCTGTGGTGGTGGTGGATGGGTGGAGGCCTATCCAGCGTCGCCATGGGGGTCTACCGAGAGGCTAAATCGGGCTTGATACTCTCAAAGCTCATCCTCATCCGAGGGTTCATTGCTCGAGTCATACATCGCTTCTAGTCGTGGTACACTCGTCTTGTCATGTTTGACCATAATTGCCTTAATTGGGTGTATCCACGCCTCATTTGGCCTTCTATGGCACCCTACTGGGCTGCATAGGCCAGAATGAGGAAGCGGGGTGCCCTAGGTTCATCTTCAGATCCCAGTTATGAAGATGAATCCTCTATAACCCGCCCAACATCGAATGGTAAGGTCCCGGATGATGGCATAATCAAGTAGGGCACGTTAGTCGCTACCACACACATTTTCTGTTCAGACGCAATGTGATGAAGGATGCCATACCTAGTGGATGTAAATAAATGTCGTTCGTGAGGCACCGATGCCTCACTATCAATCTTCCATTCACCCTGCCCATTGGTCAATACCCTAATGACCTCAAGGTAGCTCTGCCGCATGGAGCCTACTTCAGCGGCCTGTGAGGAACTCGGGGTCAAGGTTATATTATCTGGCCGATAGATCTCCATTGAAGCTCACTACAACACCCCGCACCCTAACCTTTTTCACTACACGGGATGCTAGATCGCGTGAGAATTCTCGCACCCATACTCTCAGGCACTGCGTAGGGGTCGCACAAAGGCTCCCTCCACCCCTTATTCGCAATTGTCTTATGAAAAGAAGTCGCCGAGTGGTGAAACTCTTCCTCCTTAATAAACGAATTGCCTTTCGAACGAGGTCGAACTTCTCCTGGCCGCACTCTCATCGACAAACTTGTCAATATAATTATGCAGGCGCCTTTACTAGCCCGACCCCTCAAGCGTCATCTTTTCCTTTTCCCTACACCAGCCCTATGGTGAGGATGAGGTAGTGGCTAAAGGTTTTCCTCACTTCTACATGGTCTCTAGACTTACTAAACACCAGGTGGGGCAGTGGGACCGAATGTCTCAATTGAAGCTGCCCCTAGCTCACTTAGGCAATTTTTCGAACACCTAGTGTGCACGATGGGACTAAGGACGTTGTGAGTCTACCAGAGGACTTCCAATGACCCAATACACTCCTAAGGTCCCTTCTTAACCCTAAGGTCTAAACAGAAAGACAGAGCGGCTCCGACGGAAGGAATTGGAGCCTTCGTGGACCCGTAAATAACCTGAATTAGGGTACCAAACTAGGTCAGCAAATGGGGATGGAGGCTCTGTGAGGTCAGAAGGCTAATTGGAGCGCCCTAGTAGCCGTCAGTAAGGGCGCATGGTCGCCTGCCAGCAAAAATGGAGGCCTTTAGAGCTCGACTCAGCTTCAAGTGGGGAAGAAGAGAGTGAGGAGTTATGTTCATAAAACAGAGGTAACGCCGCTGACAAACCGGCTCAACGCCGTGACGCTCCCAAGGGCTTATTGCCGTCACATGTCGAGGCCAACATCACGACGCTCGTATGGTTAGTCGCTAAGAACATCGCTGACGCATTATCCAATGTCGCGATGTTCTAGAGAGTCTATAAAACCAACGTCGCAACGTTCAGATCCAACGTCGCGATGTTCAGATCCAACGTCGCGACGTTCCAGAGAGTGGTGACAACTGACGTCACGACATTGAAGCAAACATCGTGACGTTATAGAGGGGGTCCAAAATAGGGGTAACCAACGTCACGACGTTGAGATCTAACTTCGCGACGTGACAGAGGCTTGATTTTTCTGAATTCCTTCAACGTCGCAACGTTGAGAGCCAACGTCACGATGTGACAGAGAGAGTCATATTGAAAGATTTTTTAAAGAATTTATAAGTTTAAGAAAACCCCCTGAATGAAGTTCTGACCCCTTCACACTCATTGAATGAACTTCTCGAGCTATCTCCCCGCTTCCATTGCAATCTTGGGTCCTGAAAACAGACAATCAAAATAAACGCCCGATTATGGAAAAAGAGAGAAAAAATATGCTAAAAACTAAAAACACGCAAAACCAGACTACGGAAAGAAATATTTCAAAAAGCTTGGTTTGCCTCCCAAGTAGTGCTTTGTTTAGTGTCGTTAGCTCGACGACCCTACATCTCAATTTTCAAGATTAGAAGAACTTGGAATGTTGACACATCTCCCTAGTGCTTGCAACCACTGTTCAAGGTGGATGGAATATCTTTGCTCACATGCCCTTGACCCTCATTGTGTCTTTCTGTGCAGCCATGGGTTTATCTCGGAAGTTTACCGAGTCGCCTTGCAAGAACTCCTTATGGTGAAATTCTAGATTATCTTCATTGGGATCATCATCTGGATGCTTCGTGGGCTGAAATACATGGAAAGTGACCTCCTCTCCTTGTACTCTCAATTTAAGCTCACCTTCTTGCACATTGATTTGAGCCTTTCCCATGGCTAAGAAGGGTCTACCTAGTATGATGGGAACTGAGTCATCTTCTTCCATGTCCAAGATTACGAAGTCTGCTAGAAGGATGAATTTACCCACTTTTACTAGGACATTTTCAATTATACCCTAAGGGTGTTGGTAGGACCTATCAGCTAATTGCAAACTGATTGTAGTAGATTTTGGTTCCCTCAACTTCAACCTTTTAAACATCAAGAGCAACATCAAGTTGATGTCATCTCAAGTCACAAAGGCCATCTCGATACCAGTTTCCTATGGAGAATGGGTATAGTAAACTCCTTGATCTTCAAGCCTTGAGAGCTTTTTTGCAAGATTGCACTACATCTCATTTCAAGGCCACAGGTCCCAAATTCCTCCAACTTCTTCTACAAGATTTTTTCATGAACTCACGTAGCTTCGCATGTTCTCCAATGCATCCATAAAGGGATATTGATCTGTACTTCAGTATGATATTCAAGAAACTTTGCGAACTCCGCTTTCTCTACTTTATCCTTCTTTCAAACGCTGAGATACAATTGGTAGCGGTAGATCCATCTCGCTTCACCTATTTCTCGGGTCTCTTTCTTTACTTTATTGTCATCGACGCTTCGTTTCTGGGATCATTCTCTTGCATCTAATCTCAAGGACTGCTTGTTCTTTAACTTCCACTTCTCTTATCGCTGATGGTTGCCCTAGTATTTCCAACTCTTTCCCACTCCTTAGAGTGATAGCCTTGTAGTATTCCTTCCTTTCTCCTTTTGGGTTTACCTCTGAATTGCTTGGTGACGAACCCCGCGCCTTCTCTCACATCAGACGCATTCGTCCATTCCAGACTCTAAGTTCCTCAACTGTGCTGCTTGATTGTTCAATTGAGTGGTCTGGTGCTACATATTCGCCTTTGTCTCATTCATAAAGGCGGTATAAGAGGTAAGCATTTGGGCAAGTGCTTGCTCCAAGTCTACTTTTTTCTCGGCGGGCACTTCTCTCACTCGAGGCGGTGGCATGTTGTTTTGATTGTTCCTCCATCCATAATTCTGATTATTCTTATTATTATGCCACCCTTGGCCCTGATTCTGGTTCTGATAGTTGTTGCTCCCATATCGACTTACCGGCCGACTTCATTAAAACCTTGACACATACTGAGCATGCTTTATCGGCCGCCGCTTCGATCGATATCATATCGTTATGCCGTTTCCAGAGTTCGCTACACTCCTAAGGATCGGTTCGAATGACATTCGCGGTGACGTTGTTGCCTGTAAGTCGTTTAGTAAGTCAGGCGACATGAGTAACCGTAGATTGCCGAGAACTTTGTTATCCTGTGCCCCACTTTCACCAGCAGTCCTATCCTCGTGCCACCGACGGTACTAGTAGCAAACGCCCCCTCCGTACTTTACTATGCTTGGTTCGTAGTCTTCATTGCCGGCCTCCCATCAGGAGGCATCAATCACCGCTCGGGTCGTGATCCCTCTGCATCATGCCAGGTAGTACGGACTTGCATCCATTCGTCAACTTGGCGGGTGACACCTTAACAGTTCATGAAATCTCTCCCATGCCTCTGCCAAGTTCTCTCCCCCTATTGGCTGAATGTATTGATCTCTTGCACCACCTGTGCAATTATTGCAGGTGGGAAGAACTTTGTCAGGAACTTCTGCACTAAGTCGTTCCATGAAGTAATGGAATCCGATGGCTGACTTGTCAACTAATGTTTGGCTCTATTAGTGAGAGCGAAAATAGTCTAGATTTGAGCGCTTCTTCAGTTACCCCATTGTACTTGATTGTGTCGCATACTGGCAGTTATCGGCGTATATTCGATTCTCGCCATAACTGGGTAAGTGCGATGTTCTACAACATCCTAGCGTCACCTTCACCGCTGTTAGCCTGAATCGCGGCTCGTGGATAGCTGACCGAACAATCGTGAGGTGGTAAGGTGAACTCTTCTAAAGAAAGATAAAATGGATCATCCACGATAAACGGCCCGGGCATGATTCCTACCATTATTCCATTACGCCCTTTGCGCTCGCTTTCTTCTCATGGCCATGATCTCGCTTCTTCATTATCCCGCATGATCGCTGTGACCTCCGTACGTGCTTCTTTCTTAGTTCTCTGCGTAAACTATGGCAAGGTCTTTTCTCCTGCCTAAGATCAAATGGATGTAATTCAACTTGACCTCGTCTTTGCATACACTCCCAGTAACCTTAACTGCAATCACACGCGAAACACAAGGACCAAATTACAAGCACTTGTAAAAGCAAAATAAAATAAAAAGGGAAAATTCCAGAGTAATATCTAATTGCCTCTTGTCAATATCAACACTAAAACTACTCCCTATCGTTTCAAAACTTGATAGGCCGACGTGATAAAAATTATGTACGCCATAAAGTGCACGCTGGCCATATCAAGTAATATAGTATACCTAGTATGGATATCACCTACTCAGGAGAAGTGCGTTACACAAACTGGCCCTATAATTTTATCTGGATTTAATCTCTTAGTGACTGTCTGAGTAATGTATGAGACTAAAATTAAGCTAAATTGACTTGTAGAAGTACTTTACTGTGTGGAGACTAGGGATTTGTTTCCCCCTACCAATTTTGATGGATTACTACCAAGAGGAAATTACTATTCAGTTTTTCAGTGACTACTTGATGACGGGGTGATTGTGCCTACGAGATACCCTCTTTCGAGGTGTATCCGCTTATCTTGCCAGTAGGGTTGGGTGCATCACTACCCCAACCCAATACTCCGAAACGCTTAAATGTTCGAACCCTAATCTCCACACTTGGAATCGGGATATCTCTATGAAATGAATTAACCAAGGGTTGCTCTATTCAGATCCCTGGGAATCCTTATCTCTCGATCTCGGATACCCAGCAAGACCATGCCAATGTTGGCCAAACATCACCATTTGTAAAATCCATAGATATAGAGCATATCGAAATAAATCATGATTAAACTGAATAATACAAATTTAAACCTTAATCCATTCAATTGTGATAGGGTTCAACAAAACCCTAGATATGAATCTAGAACATATTGGACTTGAATATACGCTTCATTCTACAAATCATAAGTAGTTTAAGAGAAAAGAGAAAAAAATACAAAAACACTCCGCCTCTTCCATCGATTCGAGTCAAGCATCGTCTGTTTTCCCGCCTCCTCGTATGTCCCCCGATCCTCGCGGCTAACACACCCCTACCCCCTACCAGCTGCGCGATGTGTCACAACCCCAGAACTTCTACTAATACGACAATGACTAGAGAACTTATGAAGCTGCCGTGTTGTCGTGGGCCAAAAACCCCGTATAAAAATTTTCTTTCTAACCAGGCTTTATAAAATTTCAAAGATAACAACAGATACAGACATATCCCCAAAAACCTATATACACAATTTATACTCTTCAAATATGGCAAACTAACAACATTTCTTCAAAAAGAGCCTCGTGCTCATCACATTTTCATATAAAACAAAACTATATACATACATATGCACAACTATACAAGTTCCAAGTATTTTCTTACAAAATTTAGTTAATACAAAGACATATAATCTGCAGAGTTCTTATGGACCCCATATGTCCTAGATTCGACGCACTGCACTTAGAAATAGTTTTTAAAACAGGAAAATAATGAGCTAAAAGAGCTCAGTGAGTGTATGCTTTATAAAATGCTTGCTTTTTCTGAAAATATCTCAAAACTATAAAATTATCTTTTACAAGACATTTTCAAGAAACTTTGCTTGCTATAAAAGTTTCTAAAAGCTTTTCATAAAATGCTTGGTTGCTTTGCTGTAAAATTTTCTAAATTTTTTTCATAAAATGCTTGCTTGCTTTGCTGTAAAAGTTTCTAAAACTTTTTATAAACTGCTTGCTTACTTTGCTATAAAAGTTTCTAAAACTTTTCATAAATTGTTGGGCCAGTTACCACAAGAGTTTGACTTAAAACCAGACAAAAAATGCTTATAAATCAGATCAACCATCGGAGGATTTTCTTGCTTCATTGTACTTAGTAAACACTTGAAACCTGTGCGGCTCTCTGACTGCGTCCAACTAAGGACTCCGTGTGTCCATGTCACCTTTCTGAATATGTTGGGAAAGACCTCGTGTCTACGCTACAATTACATAATAGCTAGCGCTAACCCTATATATATACTCCAAGACGCGCACTCTGGCCCCTTTACGCCATGATGCATGAACTAAGTTTTCCGATCAGCAATTTAAAAATGCAATAGAAATGGATGTCCTAACTTCATCGTGGCAAATACTTAATACCTGATCTAGATGATTGCTTAAAACTAGTGGATTTCTTAAGGTCTGTCAGATAAAACATAATTTCGCTGTTTGCTTTTTGAAATATGGTTTAACAAATCAAACCATTGCTTGCTTGCTTGTTTGCTTTACAAATATGGTTTAACAAATCAAAACCATAAGCTTTAAAATATGGTTTAACAATTTAAAACCATAAGCTTGAAATATGGTTTAACAATTCAAAACCATAAGCTTAAAATATGGTTTAACAATTTAATACCATATCATACCAGCGTAAAACGATTTATAAACAATACATTAGTGTTGAAAAATAAATTTTAGAACACTCACCTTCCTAAGCATAAACAATTGAGCATTCCCCACAATTTCTCCCGCCTCGCTTATTACCCTACACATTCGATGTATTAGACCACACACACATTAGTTATCAACCAAGCAATTTGCACACTGGTATACAATTAAATTCTTTAGAAAATATGTGGCACCAAAATGCTATTCACAAAGTATATGGCTAGATTATAGACTCAAGGACTTTCCATAGAGTCTAAAAACACCAAAATATTTTTGAAAATTATGTCCCGATCGTCCAAAATCTTGGGTCTTAGCCCCGATCGTCTTAAAACAATTCCTCGAAAAATTCTAAAAATTCCCAATCTCACCAAAATTCTTGGGACTGTAAATTTCACGGCATCTCTATGGCTTCTAAGAAAATTTCAAGCCATTATACAGCCTTAGGCTAGAAATAACACAAGAAGGAAAATCTCCTTACCTCTCGAGTTTGACGAAACGCTAAGCTTTTGTTCCATGTGGCTTCTCACAGAGACTAACTTTGCCCCATTCAGGTCCATTTCTTCCCCGAAATAATTTATTTCTTTTCAGTTCAATTATTTTAAATGAACTTTAACTCAAGCCGTTTTCTGACTTCCGAGATTTTCGTAAAAATCTCATCCTTGAAGTCATTGACGACTTATCACCCAGAAAATCGTAAAATATTCCGACTGTCTCAGAATTCGACGAAATTTTTCTGGGTCACTAGATTTTGCAAGACGAACACTCAATACGGCTTCCCTGAACCATTCTAACAATTTATTATTATTATCCTTTAACTAATTAAAGTTTTCATGATTTGTACTTTCACCCCTCCACTTTTCTTAATTGCAAAAGTGCCACAATTCTTTGAAAACTTTACAATTTCATCCTTAAAAAACAACTTATAAAAATACTACTATGGCACTGAAAAAATTACAGCTTTCCTTGGTGCACATATGATCTATGGTTACATCACCGTATTAATTCTCGACTCGGCGCTACACGCGGCCCTTGGTTCCTTTTTTGCTTTAAGGACATGAGGCAGAATCACGCCGACGTCGCGACGCTGCGACATCGAGGCGTCACGACGCTGGGTCACTTGTTGACTCTTTCTCTTGTTTCACGCCGCGACGCTGTGGCGGTCATGACGCTAAGCCGCGCTTTTCTCCTGCTTCTTCTTTTCAGCTCCAAATTGTCAAAAACCACCCTCTTCACTTGCAATTCACATAAAATCCAGAAATCAAATATTAGGCTATAATGCGCTTATTTAAATATAAAATCAACTAAAAACATAAAGTGGAAGCGCGTATAATATGAGTGTTTTAGGTACTCATCAGTGAACACTCAATACCATGCACCCATACCCGACTCAACGCAATGTGGCCATGCATATGAAATGCAATGATGCCAATGCATTTTATTTCATGTCACATGTATATATGAGTGCTACATGGAACATCAACACATCATGGATTATTATAATTTTTACATATAATTTACATCCATTAACAATCTATGTTAATACATCAACTAGCATATATTAACATGATACTATCAAACAAAACATGTTATCCACATTCACATAACACAAACACGTCTCAATCTTTGACCCATCCACCTGCACTCATGGTCCCTCTACGCATAAGCCATCTCGTTCCATTTATCAATAGATGATTAAACAAATGATGTCATACAGCCTTCCTTATGCTAACTCATGGAAATTTCTACCTAACAAAATAGCCTACAACATGCCATGCAATGGTCATGTCAAAACCAAGTTATTCACAGCGGCACAACCAAGCAACCTGTACACTTCATGTAAAACATAGATTTCAGCAAGGTGACAATCATACAATGTCCTCAACAGGCACATGGATGGAATCTTGACTCAATGGGCTTTCCATAGAGTCAAAAAACACTCAAAACAGAGTTCGGACGAAGAAGTTATGACCGTCCGAAGTTGGAGGTCTTACATGACTAACCAACCCTAGCCGGCCAGCCCTAACCGACCAGCAGCCCTGGAAAAATATAGATTTCAGCATGGTTATGATCACCCACTGTCCTACACAAGAATATGACTGGAATCTTGACTCAATGGGCTTTCCATAGAGTCTAAGAACACCCGAAATGGAGTTCGGACGAAGAAGTTATGGTTGTCCAAAGTTGGAGGCCTCACATGAGCCTAGCCAGCTGATCCCTAGCTGGTGGCTGGCTGACTCCTAGCCGATAGCCATCTGAATCCTAGCAGGTAGCCGGCTGACTTATCTAGCCGGCTGACTTGCCTAGCACGCTGACCTAGTTGGCTGACTTACCTAGCCAACCAGCCTTTCCACTTAGACTATTTTGGGTAAACAAACCATAACTTGGCCTACGAAGGTCCAATTTGAGAAATTCAAAAGCCTAACATTAAGTTCACTGATGTGGCTAAAATTTACCTGAAGGAATCAATTCCAAATTTCCTTTATTTTCTACCCGAAAACCAGTCCCAAAGTCTGGCTAATGTGTAGATCAAACCAGGGTAACTCCCCATAGTTCAAAATGTAACCAAACATCCCCCTTAGGGCAAGACACCACCACACGGCCCTTAAGGTAAAAAGTGTTCAGTAGGAGAAGATCTCCACTCGGAGTTTGTCGAAACCTCGATTCCTGCCTCTACTTGAAACCCTCGGGGTGGGAAGTACTTTTCTTCACTCCACTGAACTGCCATCCGATCGTTTGAAATTTGCAGGCAAGGTATCTCTATAGATTCCTCCCTCTCCTTTTCTCTCCTTTTCCTTCTTCCTTTTATTATTTTTTTTCTTTTGCTCCGTCTAATTTGTCGGTTTCCTCCAAGAGATTTTTCCTAAATATCTTGCAACTTGTGACATTCTTGTCACAATGTGGTGGTTATACATGCATGTGACAAGTGTCACATGCTCAGGGCCTGGGGTGGCTTCTCCCACACCACCCATGTGGTTATCCTCCATGGTGTCATGTGGCACTAGCTCATGGTGTCATGTGGCATCATGCCAAGTGTCACTCGACACCTTGTGCCTCAAAAAACGTGAAATTCCAACTGTCTCGGAATCCAAAGAAATTCGACAAGGTAACTAGATTCCGTGAGACAAATTGAATGGTGAAGTCCATTTTTTCATCTGAGTTCTAGAAAATTTTCGATTTTCAACCGAAATTACTGTTTTACCCTTCATCTGAAAAATTGTATTTTTCTCGAGTCTTACAAAAATAATTGATTTGTGAGTGTATACACTTTTATAAATTTTATTTTTTATTATACAGCAAAACATGATTTTTTTTTCTAAGGGTTCACTATACAAAGTGGTTTAAGAAAGATATGAAAACACATAATAAATGATAAATACATATATATATATATATATATATATATATATATATATATATATATATAGTATATATATATATATATATATATATATATATATTGAATCGTTGGTTTAAATTGGTGTTAGGAAAAAAGATAAAATAAAAATAAATTTAAACTAAATATTTTATTTCTACACACTTTTTTTGAGTCTTTTATTTATTTATTTATTTAAAAAGTATTAAATAATTTAAAATCTATAAAACATTTGAATAAAATTTAATTTCTTTTTATTTTTTATTGTGAAATAAAAATATTAGAAAAATATTTTTAAACTTTTTAAAATATCTTTCAGAAATCAAATATTGTAAATAAATATGAATATTATGAATTATCAGTCTATTGCATGTCTTTTTGAAAGAAAAAAAAAAGTGTTAGATCAACAACAACTAGTTGATCTGTTATTAAAGAAGGGCAAATTTTTTCTTTTTTGGATAGGTAAAAAGCCATTCAAAAAGCATATATTAGAGAAAAATGGATGAGCCAGACAGTATACAAGGAGTATACAAAGGCTCCAAAAAAGAGAACGAGCCATAGAAGAGAAAGAAACAAACCAACCCCAACATAGTGACCAAAAGATCCAAAAAATATATTACATCCACGACCTACACATTTGAATTGGTTGTTGCCCATGACCATAGAGCAAATCTATTACAATTTGTCCCATTTTAGAAGCTCACGACCCTTTCACCAACACCGGTGAATACTCAATACCATGCACCTACACCCGACTCGACGCGATGTGACCGTGCATATGAAATGCATGATGCCAATGCATTTTCCTTTCATGTTACATGTATATATGAGTGCTACATGAAACATTAATACACCATGGATAATTATAATTTTTACATATAATTTACATCCATGCAATCCATGTTAATACATCAAATAGCATATACTAACATGATATTTTTCACACAGCATGTTATTCACATAAGCCATAACACACAACAAGGTCACAAACTTGGACCCATCCAACAGGGTACCTCACTATCTCTTCACAACAGGAACCAGTTTGGTTCCATGCATCCATACATCATTCCATGACTAAACAAATAATGTTGTACAACCTTCCTTAGGCTAACTCATGGAAATTCCTACCCAATACAATAGCCCACAACATGCCATGCAATGGTCATGTCAAAACCCGACTATTTACATCGACACAACCAAGAAACCTGCACACTTGGTGTAAAACATAGGTTTTAAGCAAGGTTATGATCACCTACTTCCCTTCACAGGCACATGGATGAAATCTTTAGTCAATGGGCTTTCCATAGGGTCTAAGAACACCCTAAACGAAGTTCAGACAAAGAAGTTAAGACCGTTCGAAGTTGGAGGTCTCACATGACTAGCCAATCCTAGCCGACCAGATTTCCCACTGTCCTCCACAAGAACATGGTTGAAATATTGACTCAATGGTATTTCCATAGAATCCAAGAACACCCAAAACGGAGTTCAGACGAAGAAGTTATGACCCTCCGAAGTTGGAGGTCTCACATGAGTAGCCAGCCCTACCCGGCCAGCCTTAACCCGACCAGCCCTAGCCGGCCAACCCCAGAACTCACTACCATCCACAAGAACATGTCTGGAATATTGACTCAATGGGCTTTCCATAGAGTCCAAAAACACCTAAAATGGAGTTCGGACGACGAAGTTATGACCATCCGAAGTTGGAGGTCTCACATGAATAATTACACTTACCCTGGGCTAGCCCACCCCGACTCAAATTCCTTAACCGACCAGTCCTAGCCGTCAACACTAGAACTCCACGCCCTCCACAGCATATGGATGGAATCTTGACTCAATGGGATTTACAGAGTTCAAGAACACCCAAACTGAGTTCGGATGAAGCAAATAGACTGTCCGGTTGTGAGGTCTCACATGAGTCAAGCCCTACCTGGCCAGCCCTAACTGGCCAGCCCTAGCTGGCTAGCCCCAGCACCCATTATCCTACAAAGGCACATGCCTAGAATCTTGACTCAATGGGACGTTCACACAAGCATCGACTAATTTCACAACCTCGTGGACGCCCACAAAACCCGGGGTCATTTTTTCAATGAATAGTAATAGTGAACGTTGAATCGAGAGAGCGATCAAACCCAAAATCGGGTCAGTTCACGCGGCGCTGCAGCATTCACGCTACCACGCCAAGGCGGCTATCGCTCTAGGTCGCGCCGCCATTGCGGCCCAGTCGCGGCGCACGCATCGCCACTGAGGTCACGACGCCTGGCGCCCCGGTTGCCGCGAAGCGACGCCACTGGCGACACCGCCTCGCCATGTGATGACCGCTTTCCTCGCTTCAGCCCTAGTCCTCGGGTTGCAACACCCTAGGACCAAAACCATGTCACGACATCATTTCCATGTCGCGACCTCCCCTAATCGCCACCCACGCCGCGACATCACCTATGTCGCACTCAACCAACCCGGTCCCACCGCCCATGTCATGACACGTTTAATGTCGCGACTTGAAGCCCTGAACCCGCTTCGCGGCCAGACCAGGTCGTGTCACACGCGCATCAGCCGCGACCCAAGAAATGGCAGAGCTCATCCCTTACATCCTGCACTCATCAAAATTCACCCAAGTGCATAAATTTGATACTGCAACCTACCAAACTCATTTTTCAGGTATTATAAAAATCTGGGAAAATATAATTATAACAATGGAAATCCCGGAACTCAGTTTCCTTTACAAAATACATAATTACATGCATTTAAACTGGATTTTCAATCCAAAAGGTTCCAAAAACAATTGAATAGGCCACAAACTGACCTAATTCATCACTGAGCTCCAAAATCGCTTCCCCCCGCACCGAAAAATACTCCCTCACACGAGGTGAGCAATGCCCAAGAGGAAGGTTTTCCTACGTAAGTACTCCCACCTAAAAATGCATACGAATGGCATAGGTTGAATCGATCACATTTCATATAATATGTGCAGCCTTATATGAAATGTTCCCTGTCATGCATGAAATGTGACTCATGCCCACAACTCGAGTCTTAACCGACTCCCTCACACAGGCAATTTGTCATGTGTGAACACCTAGCCCTTGGTATTTTCCCCAAGAACTTAAATCATTGGATAGACCTCCAATAACCTTTACTGACTTCCGTGTATTTTATGTTTGTGGGCCACGGATTTTTAGGTTTGCACCCCAGGACGCCGCATGCCTTTCCAACATTTTCGTGAACTTACATCGTCGAGATTCATGTCCAACCGTGAATAAAAACCTGGGTCTTTCACCTTAGGGGAGATCTACCCTAATTTGCTTCACCCAACACACATAACCTACCATTTACATGGCCTTACACTCTCGTGAGTTCCTTTTAGACTTTGTCCCATTTCCCGGGCTCACGACCCATTCACCAAGACCGGCGAATAACCATACCATGCACCTACACCCGACTCCACGCGATGTGCCCCGTGCATATGAAATGCATGATGCCAATGCATTTTCTTCATGTTACATGCATAAATGAGTAGTACATGCAACATATACATACCATGGACTTGCCATAATTTCACATATAATATAATTATTATAAACCATGTTAATATCATCAGTATAACATACCATTTTCAGCGTTCGACCGCATTGTTATTCACAAAAGCCATAACATACAACAAGGTCTAAATCTAGGAACCATCTAATCGGGTACCTTACGGTCCCTTAACGAACTTGAACTAGTTTGGTTCCAAACATCCACACCACATCAAACAAACAACAAAACCTTGAAACTTTTTGTTTCAAGATCAAACCCTGACCCACAACAGTCTAAGACAGAGTATTAACCGGTCACCAAATCTTGGAACTAAATCATATGGCCTCTCATGGCCTCCCATAGACAACCCTTACCATTATAAATCCTTTTTTAGCAAAGTAAAACCAAGCAGGAAAATATATCCTACCTTTTTGTGAGTTTGTCAAACTCTAACTTTGTGGTCCACACGCAGATCATCGCAAGTGCACCAACGCGTCTTGACCGTTGAACTTCAACCGCCGAAGCCTGAAATCTTCCTTTCGTAAGGGCCCCACCCCCAGCCCATCTTTACGAGGGTGGTCCCACTCACAAGCATCTCTCTAGCTCACGGGTTTTTTCGGTCCGCGGGCCTCGCAACCTGACCATGAGCCAGACTCATTCGAGGTCATTGTTGCACCTGCCAGTAGTCAGGTTAGGAATGGACCACCACTGTTCAGGGTCCCAGTCTACCTACTTCCGAGGCTAAAGAAACCCCTGTGAGCTGGTGGATACCTGATGGATCACCCCAGCCTGAGAGCTGTGGCCAAAGGCCTCATAAAAAGGCGCCTTATATCACAGTCCTCACCCGCCCACTCCGACCCGAGGGTCGGTGTCCAATCTCACGTGCTATCCCCTAGCTCACAGGGGTTTCTTTCGCCTCCGTGGGCTCGAACCTGGGACCATGAGCTTAGGCCACCCATTCGAGGTAGTTCTACTACCAACCTGAGCTACTAGCCTACTGGTAGCCGAGAGTGCTCCATTCTAATATGTCCCTTTACTTGTCTGAAGCTTCTTCACTTCGAGGCGAAAGAAAAGGGCAAAGGGATATGCCCTCTATAGCTCAAGGAGTGGACCACCGTCTGACAAAGCTGGCGCGGCCCTTACATTTCCCTTTCCTCCTTTCTCCTTTTTCTTTCTTTTCTCTCTACAAACTCTTTTCTTTCTTTTGTTCTCTTTCTTTTCTTTCCTTTTTTCTTTTCTTTTCTTTCCTATTTCTCTCTTCATTTTCTCCTCCTTCTTTTCTCATTCTTTTCTTCTCATTTTCTCCTCTCTTTGGATCAACATTGACTGTATGGATCAAATGAGGAAATTACCTCCTCATTTCCTCATGCCATATATGTGGTCCTTAATTTTCTTTCTTTTTCTTTTATTCCTTATTCCCTTTTATTGCATCACACACCCATGTGGCCTTATCGTGGAGCTATCCCTTTGCCGAACCACATGGCTCGCTAAGGTCCTTCTCTCTTACTCGTGCCACGTGGTATCCCCTAAACTCGCTACGTGTCATCTCGACACACCCCATGCCTCGAAAAACATGAAACCTACTCACCTTAATCCAACGAATTAATGTGGTAGCTAGGAGAATTCTAGCTCTTATCATCCGAGATCTAGAACATTTTGGCTCGACCAAATTTCTCTTCGTTTTACCTTCATCCAAGAATTTGGATTTCCAGTCTCACACGCACTCGCTAGCACATGTGACCCAACCATGAGCAGAACCCCTGAGATCTCTGACTCACAGTCTCTACATGTTTGGTCAACTCTCACCCTAGATCCTAGGGAAGAATTTCCAACTGCTGGCTCTTCCAGAGGCCACAACCTCTGAGCCCAAATCTATCACACAAGATGCAATGATAATGAATATAACGCATCTAACAATACACAGATAGCAGGAACATACCCTACAGCATCTCACTGATCCATCTCACCCTCTCGTACCATAGCGACACGCCCGGTCCTGGTCTTGGCCCCGTGAGCCCTATACCTAACCTCGACCCATACTCTCGCCTCCGACCGCCACCTCAGATCGGGCCAAGTCGCCAGATAGCACTCCAGATCGAGACCGGTTCCACCCACACCCGGCGAGCTGAACAACCGAACCGTGCGCTCGTCCCACCGGCTGATCGGGACCGTGTCGGCCCAAAACACCGATCCCCCCGCTCCGCGGGCAATCCTCTTCATGTGTCCAGCCGATGGCAATGGCGCATGTCATCGACTCCGGATCATCCCTCGTGAATCGGGAACTCATGGGATAGAAGTCCTTTGCCTCTTCCCCAAACTCGAAGAAGGCTGATCCTCCTTCCTCTTACCACTAATCTTTGCATCACGGATGCTCCGTGCATCATCTACCTCCCTCTCTATGGTCATGGCCGCCTCAACCATAGAGTTCAGGTCCTGTAGGCGGAGCCCTACAATCTTTCCCCACGACAACAATCTCAGCCCATTCTCAAACCTCCTACTCTCGCCAAGCCCCAGGGCCACATAGTCATCACTAAAACGTGCAAACTTTGTGAATCTGGCCACGATCGCATCACCGTCATGGGCCCCTGCCTTAGATCAGGAACCCCGGGCCTGCAGATGTTCAGCAAGGGCCAGCATTTCGTCACGAAGGCCCCGGAACTATGCCCAAGTCATTGCCTCTATGTCCCTAGAGGTTCTGTACTCTCAGCTCCCACCTGATAATGAGGACTCACCCTCTAGCTGGAACACAGCTAGCCTGATCCACAGCACGGAGGCAATCTCCATCGCCAAGAATCCTCTATCCGTCAAACCAATGATCACTACCACTGCATCCCCTCCCCGTAAATGCTCTGAGGATGATGTTTGAATCTCCGGAGGTTACTCGTGACCTCCCGATTCCCACCGCATCTAGCCCACGAATGGGCACACAGAACCCCAACAAATTTCAACAGCAGGCCTGTCATCAAACACCGGTGGTGCTCACGACACCCCGCGGACGACCTCCGCATCCCTCGTCTCACTCGCATCTACACATGTCAAATGGCAACATTATTCATTTAATTTCATTCCAGTCTAATTAGTAATTCACATGCCAATTACTAATAGACTTAACAACCATGAACTAACCCGTTCATTACCTTTTTCCTTAGTGGTGCTAATTGCTAACCACTCCTTTCGTTTGTTTCTATTAAAATTTTACACTTTTCGATTCATTTCATTTTCCGAACCCTTAAGGTTATGTTTCCTAACCTTATAATTTCACCCTTTTTCCTATATACATTATACCATGAATATAATTTTCCCACGCAATAACCACGCAATCATATCTCCTATATACATCATACCATGTATATGTCTTTCCGTGCAATTTGTTACACATAATTACGCAATCACAACCATGAAACACACAACCAAACACAACATGAAACACACAATGCATGTCGTGGTCTAAACCCGTCCCATGAACTCCTAGGTATTTGTATACCTAAACCTTGGCACCAATTTGTAATTTATGGACACTAAACTCAAGCTCCTTAGGTATTCGTATACCTATACTCTAATACCATGCTGTGACACCCAAAAACCCGAGGGTCATTTTTTTGTGTATGAATAGTGTCCATGAACAGTGTCCATGAACAGTGAACTGAGACAGTAACCTAAACCCAAACCGCCAGTTCATAATGTGCATGGAATCGCGACACACACACTACGCTACAGATCGCCAAGACACACGCCAAGACAAGCCGCTGTTACGCTTAGGTCGCTGCACGCCGCCCAGTCATAGCGCATGCGGCGGCCGGCCGCGGGCTGTGTCACAGACGGGCTGGCGACGACCGGTCGCCGCCACGAGCGTGTGCCCGTGACCTACTACCGCTGTTATGATGCCAAGCCTGTGTCGAACATCGCTTTCGCAATCGGGCTTCGTCACGCATACTCAAAACTAAATGAACCCCGGGACCCAAACCATGTTGCGACATCATTTCCATGTCGTGACCTCCTTTCTGCCCATAGTGGGGTTTCCAGTCGCGACGCCAAAACCATGTCGCGACATCCCTAATTGCCACCTATGTCGCGACATCAATTTCCATGTTGTGACCAAGGACCAACCTGGTCCCAACCCCAACCATGTCGCGACATCAATTTCCATGTTGTGACCAAGGACCAACCTGGTCCCAACCCCACCACATGCCGCACATGTTTCGATGTCGCAACATAGAGGTCGTTGAAATTGGCCTCGCGCGCACCGTAGTCGTGGTCACACGCGCCATCGCACGCAGCCTCTCCCCGTACCCATGCACAAGACACCATGTGCATCGTCCAAATTCTCACTGGTTTCGCAACCCCATTTCCTGTGTCGTGACCTAGCGCCAAAATTTCTGGGGCAAGAACTCACCCTCGTTTCCGCACTCATCAAAATTCACATAGGTGCAGAAATTTGATACTGCAACCTACCAAACTCATTTTTAAGGTATTATAAAAATCCGGGAAAATATATTTATAAAAATGGAAATCCCAGAACTCAGTTTTCTTTACAAAATACATAATTACATGCATTTAAACTGGATTTTCAATCCAAAACGTTCCAAAAACTGAATAAGCTACAAACCGGCCTAATTCATCAATGAGCTCCAAAATCAGTTTCTTCCCCCTTTTCACCTGAAAAATAATTCCCCACATGGGGTGAGCAATGCCCAATAGAAGGTTTTCCTACAGGGGTTACTCCCCACCTAAAATGCATATGCAATGGCATATATAAACAATCAATCACATTTCATATAATATGTGCAACCTTATATGAAATGTTCCCTGTCATGCATGAGATGTGACTCATGTCTTACGCAAACTCGAAGCCCAACCGACTCTTTGGCTAATTTGCAATTTGTCAATCGGTGGAACACCCGCCTTGGTTTCCCCCAAGAACTTAAATCATTGGATATACCTCCAATAACCTTTACTGAATTTCGTGTTTTTATATTTGTGGGCTACGGATTTCCGGGTTTGTACCGCAGGACGCCTCACGCCTTTCCAACATTTTTGCGAACTTACATCGTCGGGATTCATGTCTAATAGTGAATAAAAACCTGGGTCTTTCACCTTGGGGGAGATCTACCCCAATTTGCTTCACCCAACACAAGTAACCTACCATTTACATAGCCTTACACTCTCGTGAGTTCCCTTTTGGACTTTGTCCCATTTCCCGGGCTCACGACCAATTCACTAAGACAGGTGAATTACCATATCATGCACCCACACCCAACTCCACGCAATGTGCCCCGTGCTTATGAAATGCATGATGCCAATGCATTTTCTTCATGTTACATGCATAAATGAGTAGTACATGCAACATCTACATACCATGGATCATTATAATTTCTACATATAATATACCTTCATGCAAACCATGTTAATACATCACCTAGCATGCATCAACATATCATTTTCACACACTGCATGTTATTCATAAAAGCCATAACATACAACAAGGTCTCAATCTAGGACCCATCCAATCTAAAATTCATGGAATCCTTCACTTAACTCGAATCCAGCTTTGGTTCCAAACATCCACACAACATCAAACAAACCACAAAACCTTGAAACTTTTTATTTCAGGATCAAACCCTGATCCACAACAGTCTAAGACCGAGTCTTAATCGGTCACCAAATCTTTACCATTTAGTCCCAAATCTTGGAACTAAATCATATGGCCTCTCATGGCCTCCCATAGACAACCTCACATTATAAAGCTCTTAGGCTAAAGTAAAACCGCAGGAAAATATTCTACCTTTTAGAGTTTGTCGAAACTCCAAATTTTTGGGGTCCACACGTAGATAACGCTGATTGCACCAACTTTAGTCTTTGGAATGTCGAACTTTGACCGTTAGAAAGCCAGGAAATCTTCCCTTTCTCTTTCCTCCTTTCTCATTTTCCTTTCTTTTCTCTCTACAAACTCTTTTCTTTATTTTGTTCTCTTTCTTTTCTTTCCTTTTTGCTTTTCTTTTCTTTCCTATTTCTCACTTCATTTTCTCCTCCTTCTTTTCTCATTCTTTTCTGCTCATTTTCTCCTCTCTTTGGATCAACATTGACCGTATGGGTCAAATGATGAAATTTCCTCCTCATTTCCTCATGCCATATATGTGGTCCTTAATTTTCTTTTCTTTCTTTGTCTCTTATCCCTTTATTGCATCACACACCCATGTGGCTCATTGTGAGTTATCCCTTTAAGTGAACTACATGGCTTTGCCAAGAATCCTTCTCTTGCGGTGTCATGTGGCATCCCCTAAACCTTGCCATGTGTCATCTGACACCCCACGCCTCAAAAAAGTGAAATCTCGACTACCTCGGAATCCAACAAAATTCAATGTGGTAGCTAGATTTCGCGAGACGGTTTCAACAGAGAAGTCCATTTCGTCATTCGAGATCTAGAAACATTTCAGTTTTCTGACTTAAATTACTGCTTTACCCTTCATCCAAGAATTTGGATTTTCCGGGTTCTCACATAACCCATGCCATTTGAATGGCCCTGAGACTAGGATTAACCCGAGTAGGAGAAAAACCCCTACTTCTTGGAGCATGAAGCATCGAATCCTCTAGTTCTTGGTAATCACTACCGTAGTTTCCTGCCGAGTAGACCAACTTTTACTTTGTGCTACTGGTCTTCAAGATCGAAATACCCAAAAAAAATTAGACAAATTCTTTTGTTTTCGCACTCGCTTCGTTCTCCTTGATTTCCTTTTATTATTTTTGACACACACCCACCCCCTACTAGCGGAAGTAGGGTTAGTTTAATCTACGTAAATCCCTGCACCGTAACCTCTAACGACCAGAAATTTCGTGAAGCGGCTTTCATGTTGCTTGGCCGGAAACTCTTATAAAATTTTTTCTTTTCCAACTTATGATTTGATAAATTGACAAAGATGTCACAGATATAGGACATAATCCAAATCCTTAAACAGCAATCACACTTTTCCTAATATATAACCAACAACATTCTGCAAGAGCCTCAGCTCAATATATCTTCACAAAACTGCACATACATACATATACTCCAATACACAAATTCAAAGTATTTCCTTACATAATATTATTAATAACAACACTCGATACAAGTCGAGAATCCTAACTGCCCCACATCTCACAGCATGTACTTGGAAAGTAGTTTTTGAAATGACAAAATAATTATTAAATTATTTCAGTGAATGCATGCTTTATAAAATGTTTTGCTTTTCGGAAAGATCTCGTAAATCAGAAATCCTCTTTACAATATATTTTCCGTAAGCCTTTGCTTACTTTGCTTTGGCTTTCTTAAAAGTTTCTAAAACTTTTTTCAAATCTCTGCTTGTTTGCTTTACCTTTGTTTTGCTTTTAAAAGTTGAGTAAAACTTTTCTCAATTTCGTTTAGTTATAAACTTTTTATAAACACGGAGCCTGGGCTCAATAAATTGTTTGTTTTAAAATAAACGGGAGCCCGGTCTAACCGCTTATTTTGTAATCACCACGGGAGTCTGGTCAACCGCTGTTGAAATAAAAACGGAAGCCTCGATCAACTGGTTTGTTTAAACAAAACTGGTTGATTTTCAAACTGTATAAACATGCTTATAAATCATCAACCATTGGAGGCCTTTCCTGCTTGTTGTACCCTAGTGAACACGTAGAGCTCAAGATCGACCGTGACTGTGGCCGGACCTGGTCCGCCTTCACCTGTGTGAAAGGCCTCCAAAGGTTAATTTCCACTTCACCTTTTTCTGGGTGCAATATGGTGATCTGACCGGCCCCATCACCATAATTTAGCGACCGTTGAACCCGTATATACCCAAGATTTGCCACGGTCTCCTTTAAATGTCATGATGCATGAATTAAGTTTGTCGACTAGGCAAATCTGGGTAAATGTGCATGAATGATATCCAAATACCCACCGCATCGCACGGAATTCCTCTTTGACCGTATGCTTATTGAACTAGGGATTTGAATAGGCCCATTAAAATATTCTTTTGCTTGCTTGATTGTTGCTTGAAACATGGTTTAATAATTCAAAACCATTGAGCTATTTTTAAATAGTGGTTTGATAATTCAAACCATTTATTGTTTGTTTTTAAAAAGTATGGTTGAATACATCAAACCATTACTTGTTTGTTTTTCATATATGGTTTTAAATCAAACCATTATTTGTTTGCTAAACTCATTGCTTGTTTAATAATATGGTTTTAAACTCAAAACTGAAAATACCAATGTAAAAAATTGTAAATTTTATAGTAAACAATACACTTAGTATTTGAAAAAATAGGTTTAGAACCCACCTTGCTTACTAAATTTGAACACACCCACAACTTTCCCCGCTTGTTAGAACTCACAAGATCTAAAACGCGAACACGGCGAAAAATATTAATCGCCTGCGTAATTGTATAAACTTAACGTACTTCATAGACTCTGAAGCCACTATCACTGCTTTACCACACTAACGACATCGCTTCACCTCGCAGCGAGGTCGCTACGCTGACATTGAGTTCCAACCCTTTGAATCTCTTTAATCATTTAGTAAGGTTCCTATACAATCGGTAAAAGAATTTGAGCTTAAATATGCAAACTACAATAACTCGTAGATTGGACACTTATGGTAACGCAGACGACCGTTTCTAAGACGCACCGAACACACGGTAAGGTGGCATCGGTACCGCTACCACCGTACGCTTGTATCGTACCTCGTACCCGATTGGTCGGTTATGGTACCGTACACTGCTTTGTATCGCACGCCGTAGTTTTTGCCCGTAATGCTAATTTTGCATCTTTTAGTACCACCCTCTTCATACAACTTATATTCCATAATACCTCAAGAATCAACATGGAATTCATCCAAACCACTCCATAACACTTGAATTGGTGATTTGAACCCTCATATAACCAAACCTCAGTGAAAATCCTAAGACTCCAACCTGCGTCCACCAATTCCATATAAAACCATATAATTATGAGGGATTCCATGTTTATTCTTTACCAATTAAGGTTTTACCCACAAAAGTTCAAGAGTTCTAGGGTTAATGTGATCTCTCCACAAAACCCTAAAACAAGGGGCAACTAATCTCCATGGAAAATTCATATCAAAACCCCTAGACATCCAAAAGACACATGATTCCATCACAAAACATACCTTGGTTTGGTCTTCTCCCACTTCTTCTTCCTCTTCTTCCTCCTCTTCCTCTTCTTTTCTCTATTCCTTCCTTGCTCTACGTTTTGCCCTAGCAAAATGAGACCAAAATGTGATATTTTGGTTTGTCTCATGGCCTTTTATAGTGTCATATTTCCCTTAATTGCAAAGAGGTCCTCCATCTCACAACAATTGCACTTCAACTTTTATTATTTTTATTTTGGCATACATTCTTCTTTGATTATGCCCTTGAACCTATTGATCAATTGCGATTTTAATTTTATTTTATTGTGTTAAACATTCCTGGGTTCATATAAATTATCATTTCACAATTTCATCTCCAGATACCTACAATGTGACACTTGGGTGCCTGATACGCCCTAAGGCCATGTACTGTGACACTTTCTGACTGGAAATATAATTTCGCTCTCCAACGGATTGTTGGTTTTCCCCCCCTAATATATTTCTTTCCAAATATCTTAGCTTGTGACACTTGTCATAATGGTGTTCATACATGCATGTGACAAGTGTCACATACTCAGGCCTCCTGTGGCTTTCTGAGCACCTCACCTATAGGGTGGATCCTCCATGCTGCCATACCATGTCATGTCATCGCCCTCGTGGCTCTCGAAAATGTGAAATTCCGACTATCTTAGAATCTAAGGAAATTCGACAGGGTAGCTAGATTTTGTGAGATTATTCCAACAGTGAAGTCCATTTTGTCATCCGAGATCTAAAAATTTTCCAGCTTCTTCGATCAGTTCAATTGTTTTACCATTTTTCGAAATTTAGTTCTTTCTAAAGGGTTTCACTCAATCTGGACTCCATCCAACAAGGTACCACGTCTCAGCAACCATGAACCAATTTGGTTCCATTCATCAACACATCACTGTGTCCGAAACATGTCACAAAACTCAAAGACATCAGTCACGGGATCAAAACCAACTCTCAAATAGTCCGGGACTATTCGAAACCGGTCCCAAAATCTTGGGACTAAATTACACGGCCATGCGCCCCCGAAAACAACCCATACCATTATATGGCCTTTAGGCTAAAAATAGACCGAGTAGGAAAATTTTCTACCTTATGGAGTTTGTCGAAACTCCAAGTTTTTAGTGTCCACACGTAGATCGCGCTGCATGCAAATTAACTTACTGGACCGTCGAGCTTCACCATCGGAGCACCGGAAACTCCATTTTCTCTCCTTTCCTTCTTTTCCTTTTTCTTTCTCCTCCGTCCTTTTCTTTTCCTCTCTTTCACGTAACTCTCTCCTCTCCTTTTGTTTTCCTTTTGCTTTTCTTCCGAATCTTTTGTTCTTCTATTTCTCATCATTTTTCATATCTTTCTTCTCATTTTCTTTTTCTCATCTTTTTTCTTTTTTTCTCATTTGGCATTTTCTCCTCCCTTTTTGGATCACCATTGACCGAATGGTCAAGAGAGGAAACTTCCTTCCCTTTTTCCTCATGTCACATGTGTGATCTATGTTTTTTCCTCCTTATTTCTTTATTTCTTTATTTCCTTTTTATTGCATCATCATTCATGTGGCTAATTGTGAGCCACACATTCAAGTGAACTACGGCTCTCGCGTATGTCACTCCTGCGCCATGTGGCATCCCCTAACTACGGCATGTCAGTCCCACACCATACTCGAAAAACGTGCAATCCCGATTATCTCGGAATCTAACGAAATTCGGTGTGGTAGCTAGATTTTACGAGATGAATTCAACAGTGAAGTCCATTTCATAATCCAAGATCTAGAAAAATTCCGATTTTTCTTCCGAAATTACCGTTTTACCCTTTTTCAGAAAATTTGGATTTTTCGGGGTTTCACAAATTAAGAATTTTAAAAAAATATTAATTGAAAGTTAAAAGCAACAGGAAAAGCATTTTGAAAATAAGTTATGCTAATGTTAAGATAGGTTTCATACGAGAATAACACATGACTAGAATGATGTTGATAGGTTACCCATACCAATATTATATGATCTAACTTAACTATGATTAATAAGATTTGAACCAATTATATTGTGTTATCTATGGATTAATGTGTCTTATTATATCAATTTATTTTTATATGATTGAATTGAGTCATATTTATATGAATTTTTTTTAATATTTTTAAAATGATTAAATACTTGGAAATAATATAGAGTTGTTAAGGATATTAGATGTAGTCAAGTAATTTTGAATAGGTTTTTCTTTATGCTTTATTTTAACATTGCTTAAAGCCTGCTAACCTCATATGATAGATATTTAATCACAAATATGAAGGGGAGGGGTCTCAATTTGAGTCCTAGTAATACGTTTTTACAATATTTAAGTGTTTAGTTATTTTAAAAATTATCCCGAAATTTTTAAATTTGAATATCCTTGATCAATGTTATTCAAAATTAGAACTCTTAATTAATTCAATTTTTTCTCTAATAAATATCTTAGCACGTACTCAAAGCTTTATACTTGAAATAAATTATTGAATTTAGAAATGAAAGAGACTAAAATTTTTATTTAAATTCATTAATGTATTTATTTAAAACTTCACAATTTTTATATGTTTTTAAATTGCATACTTATCATAACCGAGTTGATATAAGCATGGACATTTATTTGCTTAGCTCTTACATTGCTTCTCATTTTTAAAGGTGAAGCAACCTGAGAATGCAGCTGACTTCATAACTAAACTTTTTTCATTAAACATATATATATATATATATATATACATATACATATATATATATGATGATATATATATATATATATATACATATATAATCTGCGTCAAAATGATATAATCTGCGTCAATACTACAAACTACTAAATATAAATAATCACAAAGTCAATGGTGCTTTCATGTCAATACAAAAGGAACTCATAATATTCCACTAAATATGAATATCTCTTATCGAGAAGATTTTTGATAAATTCTAAGCCTTTATTATATCATATAACATAAATTCAAATTTTATAAAGTAAGCACCCATTACTATGGGTCCACCATGCTTCCATAACCATTATCACTTAATTGTTTTTGACCGAATGGTATCCGGGAAGACAGAGCCAGGCATCTCTGTTAATCCTCGTACTTCGCACTAAGGCAGATCTATACCTTCACCGTGAGGACACCTTCAGATACTACCAACACAACCCAAATTCGTTTCCTACCTTTGGGTGTAGGCAATTAAATAATAATTTTTATAGATCTTATGGAACCATAATAACAAGGTTTACTTTATAAAATATGCTTTATTTATAACATAATATTCAAAGGCTTAGAATAATATTCTTAGCCAGACATTATAGCAAAGATACAAGATTTAGAAAGGAAAACTTTGGCACCTTTATTGGAAAATCCTTCTGATATTTTTTTACATAAAGGAGAGTCACTCCAGCTTCCTTAGTTGCAAACTTTCTACAAAACTATTCAAACCAAATGAAATCATCCTATATATGTGGTGGTTTATATAAACCCTGATCACAAACCCTAATATTATATATTCTTACAACCGTCGATTTTTTAGAAAACCAGGTCAAACATGGGTCGTTTCTAAACTATGTGGGCTGCTTTTTGAAAACCAGGGGCGGAAAAGCAACAATCTTTCTGTCTATCAATCAATCTTTCTGTCAATCACTTTCTATTTTTACATTTTTCACCCACTTTCGTGCTCCAAATCTTGTTAATACATTGCTAGGCCCTTTCCACATAATGGAGTGTCAGGAGGAATCTATTTCACCATTTTCTATCATGCTAATCTTCTTTAATAAAAATCTTCTGGCTGAGTCAAGTGTGGATCTACAATCGACAGAGATCATGACATATCCCATTCTATCTGGTTTTCCATAACTTCTGAATGGCTTCTTCAGAGCATTTTCCATCGTCCTTTCACAATAATCAGACCCAATCCTTTGCGGTAGTGCACATTTTCTTCAGTAAATCTTTTGAAAATCTTCTCAAGAGCCGAAATCATACTTTTTCATAGCCATTTTTCTCATTTTAATAAAGTGCCAACCGATGGTTTTGACTTTCGTCGAAATCGAGGCTAGCAATCGGCTAAATCATGCTAAAGTATCATTAATCTTTATCATGGACGTTCCCAAAATTATCTTTACAATCACTTAATCCATCCGGTACTCCTTTTCAATTTCCTGGAATCGAGAAGTCATGTATATTGTCACGCCCGACGGACGAGACCAAATACTAGGACTCTGATCAGTTTTTCTTTGTGCAACGGGCACCGTGGGTATGGGCCCACATTCTGAGGTCGTAATCAAAGAACTACCACCTGAGGTCCATCAAAATCTATACACATATATCGAGTCCTTTTTTCAAATACAAACTGCATTTTACAAATATAAACGAGCACGGAACTCAAGTATGTAGTGAACCCTACAAGTGTGTCGCCCAAATTGGGATGCGATGTTCACGACGCTCATGTACCTACACGGATTAAAACCTCAAGGCTAAGCTTTACGCTTTAGTGGGAAACATTTCTTATACGTAAAACACAAATTACGCATAACAAGAATGTGCATCGAATATTCGGCATTCACTATAATGAACTTATACAATTACTTAGCTTATACGTACTAATACTTATCACATTCCGATCTTATACTTACTCTCAAGAATTACACTTATGGCGTAATCTATCCTTATTTCCTGGATCTTTATTACTCATAGCACTCATTCCCATCCATTATACACTTATAGCAATCGGATCTTCTTTATACTTATAGCGCATCTATTCTTATTCAGATCTTATACTTATTCAGATCTCCCAAAGGACATATACTTGAACTTCTGTCAGACTGATACTTATCTCCCGTAGGATACATATTTATACTTATGTTTGTATCAGACATAAACTTATTTCGATCTCCCATAGGAGTTACAGAACCTATGCTTATACAGAGGTACTTAAACACGTATTGATATTTAGATCTATCTCAGATCTCCCGTAGGAGTTTACAGAACTCATAATTATCCTACGGGTTTAATTTGTTCGGGGCACCCGAGGTATCACAGAAATTACTTTAACGATAATCGGATTAGCGGAACTTAATCTTATACGGAGTACTGTAAGTACTTACCGAAGTTTATCCTTATCTCCTGGCTTATAATGAGAGGCTACCCGAGTACTATAGAAATTGATCAAATATAGGAGTACCCGTAGGTACTACATAATCTAATCATATACAAGAGTACCCGTAGGTACTACAGAACAAATATTAGTACTTCGTATCTTATACTTGTACTACAGAGCCTATCCTTGTCTTACGGATCTTCTACTTATACTACAGAGTTTATTCAGTATTTCATCTTATCCGGTATTACGGAGCATATATGTATTTGAGTTTTTATACATGTATTATGTAACTTATACATGTATTTCGTGATCTTATACATGTCTTAATGAAAGTATATACTGTTTTACTGACTTATAATCGGTCTTACTAACTTATACCGGGTATTTCCTCGGATCTATACGTGATATGTAACTTATACATGTATTTCAGATCTATATGTATGTTACGGAACTTATACGGGTCTTACGGAACTTATATTTGTGTACAAGACTTATTCTCGCCTTATAAGATCTTATACTCTGTTTTACGTAATCCTATTATTGTCTTACGGATCTTATTCTGTGCGAAGGCACTGTAGGTACGATAAGCTCCGGGAACAGCCAGGATCATATCACATACCAGGTCGGATCAGACTTATTACAGATACGGACATTAGTCTTTCGTAGGAACAGATCACATATTCATTATACGTAAGTACCCGTAGGTACGACTGGACTTATACTTATTTTACAGAACTTGTACTTATTTTACCGATAATGGCAATTCGTTGGTACTACCGTCATACTTATTTTTATCGATACGAGAGAGTACCCTGAAGGTACGCCACTGGACTTATCCTTATTCGGACCTCCCGTAGGAGTTATGTAGTTTCTTCTTATGCAAAACTTATACTGATAAATGCACGATGTTTCATCCGGGACTCTACAGAGGAGTTACAGAGTTTAATCAAATACGTGAGTACCCGGCACGGCTGCAGGTAACTTAATCGATACAGATATCGTAGGTACTACGTATCAAATACGTAGGTACCAGAGGTACATTCGTGATCTTTACCATATTCAATTCTGGTTCTTATTCGTGAGTCTTACTCATATAATTGCTTGATCGTCAAACCAATAATACTAATGAGTAGGACACAACACAATAAGTACCTCAAGGTACACATGCATCGCAGGTCGTCGCACTAATCAGAGAGTACCAAAGCACTACACTGTGCCGGAGCACGATCGTAGAGTACCGGCACTAATGTGTCAAGCATCGATCGTGAGTGTCACAAGACTAATCGTAGAGTACCGAAGTACTATACGTGGCTTGCCTAATTTAACATAGGTGCCATGTCATTCAATAACTGTCTTAGGCAATTTGCATAATTATATGAGTTCAATAACTTACTATCTTAGAGATGAAATTTCTAGCCACATTATGTGTTTATGACATGTTGTCATTTCTGTGTTCATACTATATTTCATCTCATATTTATAGTTCATGCCTATTCCATACGGCATTTCATATACTTGTACGATATGATGTCTATCCACACATCATTCATGTATTCTAGTCCCTCTATGAATCTATTTTTCTTAGGAATTGGATCATCCAAACTCAAGTTATGGCATTTTCATGCCAACTAGTCGGTTTACCGATTTTACCGAGGGATAGTTTGAATTATTAATTTTTCCAGTGCCTTGTTTCCATATTTGACACTGGTTTTTTATGCTCCTTTAAATCTAAGGTGCTAAGGGTTCATTTCCAATTGGAATCACCCAAATCGGAGCACCGGAACTCAACTTACGTTCGAATCAATCGGGAATCCTCTATGATCAACTGATGAAGAAGATGGGCTTGCACATAGCCCCACTTTGAGTGAATTTTTGGGCTATCTAGAGTCAGAATTTGGAGATACGACAATATGGTTTGTTATCCTTGAAGGTCTATTTTAAGTGGCCACTTGAATCACTCAAATCGGATAAGAAATGAGGAAGTTATGGCTAAAATACAAAACTCCGGTCAGAACAGAAAACTAGAACAGTTGTACTGGGTAATAAGCTCGTTGTAAATGGTAGCCAACTTAGCCAAAATGATCAGAACTGAAATTGTACCGGCATGCTCAAATTCTGTACTATTGGTACACCACCGAAATTGCCCAGAATGGTTATTTTCTCCCATTTTTCCATACTTTGAACCCCAAATCAACTCTACACTTATAAACACTTCAAACACACATCAAAACCATTTCTAATCTGCCTTGGAATCTCTTTTCTATTCAATTCTCCTTCAATACTTATCTTAGTTCAAAGACTTATCATGAATTACTTCAAACCCATTCCAATATGGGTTATAACTCATACACAAATCAAACTCATGATTTATTATAGATTTATCTAAACCCTAATTCAAATTACTTTAATTAACTATGAATTCATCCTCAAAGAGAGGATTTCATGAGCTTTAAAGGAGATGAGGTTCCACTCCACCTTACTTGCCATCATTTTGGGTTAAAATGAAACTTAGCAAACCTCATGTTTGGGGACAAACTACTAACCAAATCAAGCATGGCAATTCATACATAATCTCTAGGAATCCATAGCCAGTTAGTTTCCATATAATTCTTTGGGTTTATTCCGCTTGAATCCTCCTTCTTCCTTTCTCTTCTTCCTCCTCTTTCTTTCTCCCTCTCTTCTTTCTTCTCTACGTGTGTCCTCTCCCAATTTGAGACCAAATTGGTCTTTAAATCTGCTGGATTTGATAAGGCCATGTTCGTCTCAGGCCAAACCCATTTTGGTTATTTCTAATTGCAAAAGGTCCTCTATGTTTGACCATTTGTATTTCAAGTTCCTAAAATTGTATTTTGGCCCATAGTCTAATTTATAACTTTTAAGCCCCTTTTGACAATTCCCATATATTTGTCCTGCTTGTAACTTTCCCGTCTCGTTTTTCCGTGTTTCATTTAACTCACGAAATGCCAAATTGGTGCAGCTTACAAATATCCAAACATGTCGAAAACGACTAGGGTATATTTCGGGGTGTTACATATATGGTAGCAATGCTACCAAAATCGTACCAATCACGTACTTCTACAGGATTTGCTCCTTGTAAGAAGTGAATCCTTGGATAAATTCCAGATTTATCAATGATCATTTCTTTGTATCAAGTTAAACCGAATAATCGTCTATTGTTTCTCCATGTAATTTGCACTTCCTATCCATGGACACAATAATTTTTTCAAAAATCGTTTCACTCGTAGAAGTATGAGGTCTAAGAGAAATCTTTTCCGATGCTTTGGATTTACTAGATGAAGCATCATCATCACGAAGACTGATATTTGAAAAATCAAGTTCATCATCCTCTTTAAAATAAGAAGTTAAAATCATTTCATGAGACGTATAAGTTTTGACAAGTCTTTCAAAATCAATAACAAATCTCTTAACATCAGCTTTAAGTTTGTGACGCCCCAAAAACCGGGGGTCCGTTGACAACCCGTCAACCCATGGAATACTAGTGAATGTCGGGTAACCCGACACTATTCACGAAAATCGGGCAGAGTCTCCTTTGTACGGGGAAGGAGCTCTACCTAAGAACCACCTGTCCCAACAACAACATCAGAAGACATATACATGAGTAAAAATGGCCACTTGGGCCCATACAACAATACTCATCAATATACACTAACTATATACCATAGTTTCAAGAGTTAATAATTTACTCTTATACAACATATATTAAAAGTTTAAAACATTCTAATACATGTATCCAACTAAAACACCAAAGCCACAACCCGGCTTTCTTCAAAATCGGCCTCTAGGATGAGCCGTCTCCTCGAACGCTCCCTGTACCTGAAAATAATATTCCCTCGACAGGGTGAGCTATCGCCCAGTAGTGGAATCACCCTAAATGGGTTACTCCCCACCTAAGTGCATATGCAATGATCCAATGTAAACACACACTCAACTAAATACGTGATCCTACTTGAATGTCTACATGACCAACCCATGTCCAGAGTCCTCACCGACTCCTTCACACTTGCCTAAGCCATGTATGAGAAAAATAATCAGTCTTTCTTTTCTTTCATGTCATGCACTCACACCTAAATTCTAGGTTACCCGTTGCATATGAGAATGCATCATGCCATTTCAACACAATTCATATAACACATGCAAATATATCATCATGCATATATTTACATAATTTAAATCACAACAACATGTTATATAAATTATCAATCCATTACACCAAAAATTAGCTCGCATGGGCTAATTAACAAACACGAGCAATTCAATTTGAATTACTCGACCAAGCTCATTTTCTCACAAAATATTTCATAAATTATGAAACAAACACCCAAAACAGCCCCAACACAGTCACAGACTATCCAAATGAGCTTCAAATATTCCAACACCATCCTGCTTGATCCCGATCAAACGGTCCCTCACACCTCAAATCAACTTAATCATCCAAAACACTTAAACAAAGTGTAACCAAGTAGGATAAAATCCTCTACCTCACGGAGTTTGTCAAACTCCTTAAACTCGGCGATCTAATGCCAAGCCTCCTCAATACAGAGAACCATGGTTTGGCCCGAAGAAATCCGACGGTTCGATCGCCTGGGATCTTAGAGAGAAGTCGACACTCTCTAAAAAAAAAAAAAAAAAAAAAATTTTTTTTTTTTTTTTTTTTTTTTTTTTTTTTAAAAATCAAAACCTAAGCTCATTGTGAATCCGTTTTTCCTCATGCACGTTTGGTCTTTTCTTTTGAAGAAGGAAGATGATCACTATTCATAATCTTGTCCTATTATCATTAAGAAATTCTATAATTCCATTTGTGTCCCTTCTCTTAGATTCGACACTGCACTATCTCGGTCAACGATCGATTTCATCTCTACTCATGCAAATATGTCATATGAGTACATGTTATAGGTGTAGACTTTTGTCACATCATAAGCTCAGTTTTATGTACCCAATACTTGATTCCTCGAAAACATGTACCTCGACTACATCCGACCGACGAAATTCGACGTGGAAGTAGATTTGAGTGATTCCTAATAAGGAAATCCATTTCATATCCGAGATCTAGAAAATTTCGGTTTGACATAACAGATTTTGCCATTTTCCAGAATTGAAATTTTCTGTCTTACATTCTCCTCTAAAAGAATTTTCTTCTACCTCTGGATAATCACAATCTACCACATGCATATGCAACGTGCATTATACCATGCATGTAAACTCGTCATTTAAATATTAAACAACTAAACTACGTACCTTGATCCCTAAACAAGAAGGGATAGGCGGTCCGCATAGTGTTCTCGCGCTCCTACGTTGACTCCTCCACTCCATAGTGCCACCATAGCACCCTCACTAGCCTCACGGTTCAAGGCCGCAAAACCTCGATCACAAGTATCCAAACGCACACTAGTCCCTCCGAAGGTCCCATCGTTGTCAACCTCAATCCGTCCCTAATCCACCACATGAGCCGGATCCTCGAGTATACTTTCTGTTACGGAGACGTGAAACACCCTTCGTGGACACCGGCTACGTCGGGCGTAAAGCCAACCAAGACGCTTGCCAACGCCTCTACCTCTCGGTGCATCCCGAAGGTCCAATAAACCTCGGGCGATAACTTCCTCGCCACCGAACCTCGACCACCTCCCTTAGGCATCACCTTCAAGAAAATGCGGATCACCAACCTCGAACTCTAAGGGTCGACGCCAGACATCAGTACATAACTTTAACGCTCAGCGTGAGAAGACGCCGTCGTATCAAGCCTACCTTCTCGGAGGTGTCTCTAATCAGATCAGGACTAGTGACAGCTCTCTCCCACCTCTGGCCCAACATATTTGATCTCGCATGGCCTCCCATGGCAATGCCCTCATGGTGCTACTCTATACTCATCATAATCGAAGTGGTTGTGGGCGAATTCCATTGGGCGCGGCGCTCTCCAGCCACTTTATGATCCCCAGACGATGCTCGCACACGTCCTTTAACACCTGTATATAATCCAATAACATAACCCTACAACCCCGCGGTGTGAAAAACGCGACCTTCCTAAGGTTACAATCAACGACAATCCACGGATCATTAACCTAGTCCATGTCATGAATGACATCCGTATACCGAGTCCTTGCCGGCTCACCAACACCCAATGCAACTTCCAAAGGGGTATCCAAATCTCGAGTCACTCCCAACTCCTATCACTCAACTCTAAGTCTATGTGAAAACTTGACCGTGTGTTTTCATCTCGAGTCACTCCCAACTCCTATCACTCAACTCTAAGTCTTCGTGATAACTTGACCATGTGTTTTCATCTCTTGGGCAACAGCACTTTTAAGCCTACACTGCGAGCCTCTTACATTCACACAGAATTTCGGATATCTCCACGGATCTCTTACACCCACATAGAAATTTCGGAAATCTCCACGGGTCTCTTACACCCACACAAAAATTTGGGATCTCTCCCCGAGTCTCTTACACCCACACAGAAATTTGGGATGCCTCACCGGGTCTCTTACACCCACACATAAATTTAGGATATCTCCCTGCCCTTACACCCACTACAGACCTTTCTATACTACCGCTGCCCCTTCACCCTAACCTGTGCTTCTCACCTTAGGATTAATGACCCCCTTCTTGCTTTGCTTAACACACTTTAATTACTCTTCACTCGCTTTGAAACCATATGAGCTCTCATCGACATAGTCTCAAAGACAAACTCAACCCACACTCACCAAGAGTGGTGAATGACCATACCGTGCACCCACACCCGACTCGACGCGATGTTACCATGCACATGAACACAATGATGTCATACTGTGACACCCCATTCCCGAGGGTCCACCATGAGCAGAATCTTGAGATCCTAACTCAGAATCTCACCTATCAAAGTCAACTCTTACCCTAAGATCCTGTGGAACATCTATACTGCTTCTCTAAAGGTCTTAACCTCTAAGCCCAAATCCATCATAATAAGATAAATAATGAATGCATATGATGCATCCAATTTAAACGCCTACCTAGTCAACAAGTGCAAGAGAAACGCACCTTACATATCCGCCGTCTATATGCTCCGCCATAATACCAAGGAGACCTCCGCCTCCAGACAACCCGCCTCATATGCCCAAACTGTCGACATAAATCACACATCATCTGCCTTGCCTGACTAGAAGTCCAGGCCTGTAAGTCCTATACTTGACCTCGACCCACACTCTGACCCCTCCGCCCACTCAAGCATCAAGGTGCTTCAGAGTAGCACTCGAAATTGAAACGTGTCTTCTAACCCGCACTAGGGTGTGGAGGAATGAACTGTATACTCTCCTTTTCTACAGCTAACTGGGACTGCGTTGTCCCAAAGTCCCGGGATCCCTCATCTTTAAAATCCCATCTTCACATGCCCAAAATAGTTCAGAAGTAACATATCCTCGCCCGCTTCGACTAGATGCCCAATCTCGCCCCGGTCTTGAACCGTGGTGAGCCGAGAAGTCTTCTACCTCTTCCTAACTAGAAGAAGGCCGATCCTCCCTCTTGCCACCAACACCACATCCCGAGTGCCCGAGCATCCGACTTCTTTCTCTATGGTCGTATATCTCAACCATGTGGAGGTCCATGTCCAAGAGGCGGTCCCATAATCCCACCCCGAATGGACAACTTCAGCCCATTCTCGAATCTCCTGACTTTGGCCATGTCCGTGGCCATGTAATCATCAGCAAAACGGGCTAGCTCCATGAATCTAGCCACATAATCCATCATGGTCATCGTCCCCTGCTTCAGCTCTAGGAACTCCTGAGCCTTCGCATGCCTCGCAGTATCTGGAAAATACTTACCCATGAATACCCTGAATCTCGCCATGTCATCGCTCTAGGTCTCTAGAGGTCTCGGCCCATTTCCACCATACTTCGCCTCACCCTCTAGCCGAACGCTAGCCTAATCCCGGTAGGTCGTAGGTAATCTCCATAGCCTCTAACACCTTCTCGACCGCATTTAACCAATGGTCCCCGCCACCATCGATCTTCTCCCCCCGTGGAATGTCGAGGATGATGTGCCTTAAATCTCCTGAGGTTACTCGACTTCTCGACCACCAACAGACTAGCTCGCGGCAACGCAGCACTTGCGAAGGGCTGTACCCTCAACAAGGCCCACGATAAAGTTGGTGGCTAGTCAAATGCCTATGGTGCCTCGACTAAATCTCGTGGACGCCCTCTACGCTTCGCTCTCTACTAGCCATCTACACAGCCTAAATGGCAAGTTATCAATGCAAGATTCTGGGCGGCATAAACACAAAAAATCTGAGACACTATTCATACTTAGAAAATATTTCATATGCTAAGTCCCTGCATTCCTAAGCAATGCAATCCAACTAATTCATCATATTAGATTATAATCAACATCAAAAATTTTATTTTTTAAATTTTCATTTTAAAATTTTTTTTTTTTCTCATTTGATTTGATTTGATTTTATTTTATTTTATTTTTCAAAAATTTTATTTCTTTTTTTTTTTTTTTCGGTAATCTTGTGAATAAAGGTTCATGAACAAGAATTCAAACAAAGGTAATCGAGTCTAAAAACTAGCTTGGTGCGCCAAGTGCACAGCCTTGCCAGCCTGAGCACACAGCACGCCAGCGCCAGCGCCAGGGCTTCCGTCGTGGGCAAGCCCGGCCGTGTCGTGGCCCCACGGCCGTGGCTGCGGCTCCGGGCCCCCCGGCCGTGTCGTGCTATGTGTCGCTGGCAGCACCCGTGTCGTGGCCTAGGTCGGCCACGCCAGCCCATGTCTCAAGCTTCCTCCTTCCGGGTCACGTATACACTCAAGCAACAGACCCATTGCCTCATGCCCTTCTTTCTCGGGTCGCCAATACAATCGGCAGCGTATCAAGGACACAGTGCCGCTGCCTGCACCCTCTCGCGTCACAATAATCCATTCGTATCGCGGACCTTCACTCCCCCGCCGCATTGCACGCCCAAGTTGCAATACACCTCGTGTCCTCGGTAACATAGTTCCCCAAACTTCACTACACACCCAAGACTATTTCAAACACACGATACAACAATCGTATCGCGGACACACTCTCTCTCCAACAACTCCGCACAACTTGCACACCCGCCACGATACACTTTCCATTGTATCGTGATTAATCCGTTTTGGGTAGTAGCCCAACCGCCTTCTACATTTTTTTTTTTTCCGCTTTCTACATTTTTTTTCTTCATTTCACATCGGAAACACTCCAAAAAACATAGGTATATATATATTTTCCTCATTCTCTAGTACACCAAATAAATTTATAAAAATTTATTTTCACTCATTTTTCTTCAGTTTTACACCTTGTAAAACCTTAGAAAACAATTTTCTTCACCTCATTTTTTTTTTCATTTTCCAATAAACCAAATAAATTTATTAAAAATTTATTTTATTTATTTATTTTTTCTTTCAAGTTTTACACACTGTAAAACTCCAAAACTTTTCCACTTCTATAAAGCAATTACTACACACAACAATCATAACACATACAACATGGTATACACACCATCACACATCAAACACCACAACCACACAATCACATGATCACAAATAAAACACATGTAGTGTTCTAGTTTTGTCTCGTGCCTTCCTAGGTAATCTCATACCTAAACCTAACATCAAGCCACACCAAGTAGTGATGTTCTTACATGACTATGGCCTAAGCCCAAGCCCTCAAGCCCTAGGTATTCATGTACCTAAACTCTGATACCAAACTATGACGCCCCAAAACCGGGGGTCCGTTGACAACTCACAACCTGGCTGGACACTGTGGAATGCCTGCAACCCAACACTATTCACGGTACCGGGCAGAGTCTCCTTTGTACGGGGAGCTTTACCTAAGAACCACCTGTCCCAACATCAACATCCGAAGACATATACATGAGTAAAAATGGCCACTTGGGCCCATACAACAATACTCATCAATATACACTAACTATATATCATAGTTTCAAGAGTTAATAATTTACTCTTATACAACATATATTAAAAGTTTAAAACATTCTAATACATGTATCCAACTATATCACCAAAGCCACAACCCGTTTTCAAAATCATCAGGATGAGCCGTCTCCCCAATGCCCTCAGACTCAAAAATAATATTCCTCGACAAGGTGAGCTATCGCAAAGAAGGAATCACCCTAAATGGGTTACTCCCCACCTAAGTGCATATGCAATGATCCAATGTAAACACACACTCAAGTAAATACGTGATCCTACTTGAATGTCTACATAACCAACCCATGTCCCGAGTCCTCACCGACTTCCTCACACTTGCCTAAGCCATGTATGAGAAAAATAATCAGTCTTTTTTTTCTTTCATGTCATGCACTCACACCTAATTTATAGGTTACCCGTTGCATATGAGAATGCATCATGCCATTTCAACACATTTTATATAACACATGCAAATATATCATCATGCATATATTTACATAATTTAAATCACAACAACATGTTATATAAATTATCAATCCATTACACCAAAAATTAGCTCGCATGGGGTAATTAACAAACACGAGCAATTCAATTTGAATTACTTGACCAAACTCATTTTCTCACAAAATATTTCATAAATTATGAAACAAACACCCAAAAAGCCCCAACACAAGCCACGGATCGGTCCAAATGGGCTCAGTGTCCTAATACCCGGTCCTGCAAGCTCAGACTCAATCAAACCCGCCTCACGGCCTCAAATCAACTTAATCATCCACAAAACACTTAAACAAAGTGTAACTCAAGTAGAATAAAACCCATACCTCACGGAGTTTGTCAAAACTCCTTAAAACCAGTACCCATGCAAAGCCCTCGCTGCGTAGAACCGCTTTGCTTCTTGGCCCGAAGAAATCCGGCGGTCCGATTGCCTGGGATCTTAGAGAGAAGTCAGACACTCTATCTCTAAAAATCAAAACCTAAGCTCATTGTGAATCTGTTTTTCCTCCTGCACGTTTGGTCTTTTCTTTTGAAGAAGGAAGATGATCACTATTCATAATCTTGTCATATTATCATTAAGAAATTCTATAATTCCATTTGTGTCCCTTCTCTTGGATTTTTTACACTTGACACTATCTCGGCCGTCCATTTCCATCATCTCTCTACTCATGCAACATGTGTCACATGAATACATGTTATAGGTGACTTTTGTCACATCATAAGTCGTTTTACGGCACCCGATACTCGGTGCCTCGAAAAACGTGTAAATTTTGATTGTCTCAGAATTTGATGAAATTCGACATGGTAGCTAGATTTCACAAGACCATTCCAACAGTGAAATCCATTTCATCATCCGAGATATAGAAAAATTTCGGGTTTTGACCGAAATTACGATTTTGCCCTTTTTCTAGAAATTGAAATTTTCTCGGGTCTTACAAATTTTTCAGGGGAAATCTTAGTTTCAACAAGCTGATCAAGAGTATCAGTCAAAATCATAATTTGATCAAAAAAATTTGACATCTTAGAAAGACTATCTACCGTTTCAAGAATCTTGGGTCTTTTGCTGGACTGATCCATCCCGAGTCAAAAAATCTGCAACAACATTCTTGTTTGATCTAATGATTTCAATATCAAAGATATACTCAGAACAATAGGTTTTCCATCTAATCAGTCTATTGTATTCAGGTTTTGAAGGCAGATTATTTTTAATGAAAGCTTTAACTTGAGTGTTACTCTGCCTAATAAAACCTTTAGGTACAGAAAGTATGAAAACTTTTTTAATCCTTTAATTACTGATAAAAATTCTTTTTCATTAATATGATATTTTTCTTTCGTAGGTGTAAATGTTCCTAAAGTATACCTACATAATTCTTCAGAGTCGCTTTTTCTTCCTTTTAATACTACTGCCCATGTACTATCTGAAGAATATGTTTCAAGAATTAAATCGTCGTCGTCTAGTGGAAGTTTTAATTTTGGCAAATCAGTACATTGTGATTTTATAAATCTAATATGTTCTTCATGTTCTTTAGAAAATACAAAGACATTCCATTCATGGTGTCCTTGGGGAGTACTAAAGGCAGTTAAGGGCTTAGACTCTTCAGTCATCTTAATCTAATAGAATCCTGACTTACAATCAAACTTTGAATGCCAATTACAGTTTCTAGTTTTGTGAATCAATGTTTCTTTATTTGGTAGGAAATAAACATCAAAAATTGTATTATCATTTAATTGTTTGTAGTTAACAACCATACGGGCCTTATTCCTATTAATTTCATTTCGGTTTCTTACCATAAAGGCTGGGCTATTATGTGGGCTTTTTGAAGGCCTAATTAGATTTAAATCACATAATTCTTTTAGTTGAATTTGAAATTTTTTTACATCTAACTCATTATTTCTCATAGGTTTTACCCTAATAATCTTATCGGGGTCTTTTATATTTTTCACTGGTTAATTGCGTAATGGTTTTCGTAGATTAGCAAGATTTTGAATAAGTCCTTCAACATAATTTAATATGCCTAAAAATCTTTGTAGTTGTTGCTATTTTTTCCGGAAAATCCTTAATTTTTTCTACAATGTGATTTTATAGTTCTATTCCTTCTGAATCAATTAATAAGCCAAGAAATTCTATCTTAGGTTCTCCTATAATAGACTTATTTTTAGATAGACCAATACCATGTGTTTGACATAAATTTATAAACGTATCCAAATGTTTTAGATGTTGTTCTTTAGTTTTTGAAGATACAAGCATATCATCAACATATACATGTATAAAATCATAATCTCTAAAGATATTATCCATTTTTCTTTATATATATATATATATATATATATATATATATATATATATATATATATATATATATATATATATGTTTAAATCATATAATAGATATTTAAGATAATGGAAGTGAAGATGGCACCTTTCTTGGGATTATTTATCTTTCCACCATCTCCTATTTACAATGATAAGCATTAAGTGAAACCTTACTTACCAGTTGGAATAATAAAAGCGTTTAAAGAAAGAAAATAAAGAGAAAATAGGAAGAAAAGTGAATGAAGGAAAATTTAGAGGAAAATAAAACTAGGTTTAAACTTAATAAGTTAATGAGAGGTTATTTAAACTCATTTGCATTTCTTTCTTTCTCTATTATATAAGGACTAAAAAAATTTAAAACATGTAAAATTTTTGAGTAATTTTGATTATATTTAATTTTTATACATTCTAAGATAAAACAAAACCTTAAAAAAATCATTTTCCCAAGATTTTTTCTTCCCTTACTACCTTTCAGGTTTCAAATGGAACCTTAAAGTGCAAAGCCGTGGGATCCATCTCATAAATGACTATGCCCAAGATCATCATCATCATCAACATAATGAGAAACAAGATACGCCTTTTCTCCATTTCATTTATATGTTTGGGAAGATGTTGGAGTTCAAATGTTAGCATTAGATTATTTTAAATACATTTAAAATAATGTAACGATAAAATAGAAAAATGATAAGCACATTAGTCCAGTACAATTAAAAAATTATAACCCAAGACAATTTTATTTAAAAAAAAATGGAGACTTGTCAGAGATAATTCTTTTGCAATTTTTATATTAGCATGAGAAAGTCACTATGTTCTTTCCTCCTAATGAGTAGTCATCTGTGTAAAGTTTTTCATTAAGTGGGCTTCATTAATTGGAATTAAAACTGAATTAAGATTGGTCTAATTAAGTAAGGTTATCGGGGCTTTAATAAATCATCATACGGGTCAGTCGGTGTGGGCCGAAGCCCGCCCGGCCCGTTATGAGAGGGCCCGTGGTCATAACTCTATTTAAGGAAAGCTCAAGTCCCTCCCAAAACCCTAAGGTTACATTTCTATCACATTCAGCCTTTCTCAGATGCCCGAGAGAGGATCGTGAATCTCATAAGGCCATGGCAGGTTGTTTCAGAGAAGATCTGAGATCTTGAGATCGCTCATTCACGTTTTTCATCGGTTCGCGATCAACGAAGAAAGAGATCTATGGATCTCAAAGTATGTAATTTACAGCTTTTCTCTCCATTAAATTGACTGGTGTTCTTCCAAGCGGCGATCTAGGTTGGTAGAAATCGTGATCCTGCAAGATATTTGTCACCACTGATTAGAACTCAAAATATAAGGATTGAGAAAAAAAAATTTTTTGGTTCTTTCGAAAGCAAAATCGAGCATTCTGGCCCAGCTTCGGGTTTTTTTCCCATACATCCAAAATTAAATATTTTTACATATTTGGAATCACCAAGAGACTCCATCACAACGGTGGGTGGTACGCCGGGAAACCGGCCAAGATACTTCACGCGCCGCCATCGCCGGGCCATCTTCGTTGAAGACGACTTCGCTGGCGCGGCAAAGACACGCACAGACCGATCAACGGCCATGACGCCATATCGACGCCATCCTCGACCGCCAAGAACCGACCGGCCAACCGGATCTACCCGATCCGCTGGTTAACCCGCCTAGTAGCTCACGGGTCGCCACGGTCGCCGACGTATATCGACGTCACTTTCACTAACCTGCAACCCGACCGACATCGACCGACTTCGGCCATCCGCCAACCGGTCAATCTGGCCAAACCCGACCGGCCAACGGTCAAAACCTGGTCGGCCACACCAACCCGACCACAACTACACAACCGGCCACTAATAAATAAACCCGACCATTGAATTGGCCAACCGAACAACTGGTCAAACCCACCCAGCTAACACAATTGCATCATGATACAGCACACACGCCTGCACGCTTAATCCTTCGTGGCGCGCGAGGGCGCTGCGGGTGGAATTTTGGGACACTTGATACTACATTCAGACAAATTTTCACAATTTGGCATATCGAATGAAGATATTTGAAGCTTTTAAAGATATGAAATGCGATAACCAATGTGGCGCCCAGATAGTTATTGTGTATTTTTCACGATTTTTGCATTTCTAGCTTTTAAATACATATGGAAGCAACATGAAATATCAATGCATAAGTGCCTGTGTTGAATTCAAAAGTATCATCACTATTAATAACGTGAACATTATAACAATTGGCATTATATATTAGTTGTGATATTAAGTTTATATCCCTATAGGTATGATTTTCATGATTCAATTGAGTTGTGACCGCCAAAGGGCATTAATTTTTGATCGATTTCGCAGCCATCGCCCCATATCAGGGGATGTCTCATGTTTTATTACGTGGTCATACTCCCAAAGGAGGTGATCATGTGTTAGTTCATGGAGGATACATGATGAAGTAAATGAGAAATGACTGACTAAGTGGTCTACACCCAAAGGTGGCATTTACCTAAGGATTAGAATATTCTCATGGTCGCTATCATGTGGAGAACGCATAACCACATGTCATATTCTCCGCCCAAAGGTGATTATGTGATGATGTATGTAATTCCTCTGAAGAGTATCTACATGCTGATCATCGCTTTGTTTTATTTTTCAAATAATTTTTTCGTGGGGAATGCAATTCCATTTCAATAGAGATCCCATCGGATTGAATTCTAAGAAATGGAAAGAGGACTTTCATAATAATGGAGTCATGGATGTTCAGTACGGCGCTTTACAATGGATAAGCCAGATGTCACATCCTCTGAATGGGTTGAAAACTGACTTCATACTGAGAGGAGCAATAGGATTTGCTTGTTGACAATGAAGAAATCCATACAAGAACACTTGAAAAGTGGTTTACCAAGATCACTTAAGGAAATGATGGCAGCTATAAGAGCTAGAAATCGAAGCCTCATCCAATAGCCGAGGTTGGAACACTTCTTCAAAGCTCTTCAACATGAAAGTATGATGCAGGCCACCTGGGGTTAGGATTGTCTCAGATGGTAGACCGCAAAGGCTCCAAGCTCTACTGTTACTCATTCCCGATGCTTGCATCATAATTAAGCCTCGAACACCCTTCCAATTCTATTTGGGATTATAGTGATGAAACCACAATTCTAAGATGAAACTTGGTCAAGAATGACTTGATAGCAAGGGTGGTGGCAGAGGAAGAGAAGCTGCATGATAAAGAGCATAGGCCTTATATGCCGCTAGTTCCCATAAGAGAAGCAACAGAAGTTCAAAAGTCGAACTCCAAAATAGCTCAAGAAACTATCCATTAATCCGACACAGGGTCCAAAGAACATTTTGAAAAGGATGCAGATCACTCGCTTTTGCAAGAAGAAAGGTCACATGAAGAAGGACTGTGCAAAATTCAAAGCTTGGATGTCCAAGCGTGGGCTTATTGGTGCATGATTCTTAATACTTGTTTGCGAATCCAACTATCCAAGACCATATCCAACTTCATGGTTTGATATGAGCAACTAATCATACAGATTTACCATACAGGATTCAAACCGGAGGAAGCCAAACAGATGAATCAAAGCTCACTGTGGGAAATAACGAGAAGGTCAAGTCAATGTTCGTGGGAGATGTAATTCAATTTTAGACCTCGGGTTTTGGGTTATGTTGAAAGATACATTTTACAGACTTCTTTAGAAGGAATTTAGTTTCAAAGATTGGCGTTTGGATTCATATGATTATTCTTTTGAAATTAAGAGCAATATTATTTCAATATTTCTAATTCAAGGTTGGGTACTCGTCATATGTCCAACGGATTATAGATTAAGTTTATCTCCGATGACATATACGGCTTATACAAATTAAAATATTTCAAAGACCACTACCGAAGGATGAGTCTTATGCATTATGGCATAACGACTCTGGCTATATCTCTAAGGATAGAGTAGAAAGGCTAATGAAGACTACATCCTACCCATTTTAAAATGACTTAGAGATATGCGATCATAGGTAAATGACCAAGATAAGAAAGAAAACTGGCAAATCGTAGTTCCGACTTGTTTGAAGTCATTCACACCGAGCAGGACCTTATGTGGCAAACCTCTTGTGTAGAAATTTTTATTCTATCACATTTATTGATGACTATTCTATATGGTTATTTGCATTTGATTAAAGAAAAGTCTCGAGTCTCTGACAAGTTCAAGATTTTTAATCAAGTCGAAACAATCGGGAAAAGCCATGCTGCTGTTAGATCCGACCGAGGTGAGATATGGCAAACATGGCGAAGGCCGATGTGCCTTAAAGGGCCATTCAAATACTTAGAGGACTCGATAGTGGCATAGCGCATTGTGCCCGAGTCCGAAAGCAAAATGGTATAGCCGAAAGGCTTAACTGCACTTTATGGAAATGGGTAAGGAGTATGGATACAGGGACAAATTCCCATCTTGGGTTTATGGTGTAGCTTGAAAACAAATTTTGTACATTTTGAATCGTGTACCTACGAAAGCCGTCTATTGACTCCTTTTGGAGTTATGGACTGGCGAAAGCCTACTTAAACCATCTTAAGGTTTGGGGATGTCCCGCAGAAGTAAAGATATATGAACCAACATAAGTGTTGACCCCGTAAACTACTAGGTGTTATTTTGTATCTTAATCGAACATTCAAAGGGATATCGGTTCTATAATCCCAAATGGAGGCACAAGAATCTGTGGAATCAAGCGTATGCTTAAGCTTTTGAGTCGATGTACACAGGTGGGGCCGTCACTGCACTATCGAGGATGATAAGATTTGAGTAATGTGGCATCCGTATTCCTCCCATACAAACACCGCGAAAACTCCCACATACCATATTGAACCCGGTTGAGACTAGGATCCCGTTGTTGATAGATGTACCCTAATGAAGTTCATCGCTCAAAGTGCATCGTGGCTATTACTACTCCAAAGTATGAGATCCACTAGTGGAGAGACGATCAGCTATACCACCTGACTATTTAGTCTATATAGGAGAGCAAGACTACGACATCGGCCTGGATCAACCAATAACTTATGAGGAAGTCGCTTGTCCTCACGAATCCAGGGTTAGATGCAATGAGAGATGAACCAATCTATGAGGAACATACCGGAGTCTGGGAACTTATCAATTACCAGGGTCATAGACCCATTGGGTCGTAAATGGGTGTATAAGACTAAAAGGACTATAAAGGAAAGATTGAGAAGTTTAAAGCCGCATCAGCCAAAGGCTCACTTTAAAGAAGGAGTAGACTATGAAGCAACTTTTTCTCCGGGCCTCTTCTAAAGATTCTTCAGAAAGTGATCATGGCATTAGTCAGTTTCATTTTGATACGGAGTTACACCGTATTGATGTTAAAACCGCATTTCTAGTCGGAGAACTTAATGAAGAAGTCTATATGATGCAACCGGGTTTTGTGGCAATGATTCAGTAAACTTGTATGTAGACCGAAAAAGTCTATTTATGGTCTCAAGCAAGCTTCTAGACAATGGTACTTAGTTTCATAGTGTTGTTGTTTCATATGGTTTTCACAGAACAAAGTAGATCAATGTATATACTCAAGAAGGTCAGGTGGGAGGAAATTCATTTTCCTAATACTCTATGTGGATGATATCTCGCTTGCAAGTAAAGCAATCTTGGTCTACCTGCATGAGACAAAGCGGATGTTGTCAAACAACTTGATATGAAGGACCTTGCAGGAGGCGTCATTCTAGGCATCAGATTCATAGGGATCAAGCCAAGTACTATTATCAAGTTTATCTCAGAGGGCATATAAGTGATCGTGTTTTAGAAAGATTCAACATGTAATTCATGTAAGCCAGAATTGCTCTGCCTCAGAAGGTGATAAGTTGAGTCTATCATAATGTCCTCCCTCATTCAGATATAGAGAAAGCCCAAATGAAGAATATACCTTATGCTAGTGCACTCGGGAGTATTAGAGGTATGCCTGGGCGGTGTACTAGGCCTCGGAGTATTGCCTTTGTACAGACTTCTAGGCGTGATATCGCCAAACCCAGAGATCATTGCCGCCAAGAAGGTTATGAGGTAATAAAGAGGACAAAGATTTATATGTTGATTGGCAAACATGTTCAGACTTCCATACTTAGTCGGGTATTCGACTGACTTTATCGGGCCGTCAGATGAAAAGAAGTCAACAACTGGTTATATCTTTAAGTTAGCAGGAGGTGCAGTATCATGGAAAAGTGAGAAACAGAAATTAATTGCATCCTCTACCATGCAAGCGGAGTTTGTAGCATGCTTTTCAGCAACTACTCAAGCAATTTGGCTCCGAAACCTCATTAAGGAGTTAACCGTGTTTGATTTTGTGGATAGCCCATGCGCCAGATACTCGGTTTTAACTCGCAGCGTCGCTTATTAACAAATGTAGGTCTCTGAAGTCAAACACATGGAGGTCAAATACCTTAGACCATAAAGGAAAAAAGTTCAAAACGGTGACGCGTAGTAATGAGCACATATCAACTGATGATATGATTGCAACGCATCCGCTTAACTAAAGGCCTTCGCCTCAGGTATTCGAACGATATGTCATTAATACGGGGCTTAGGAGTATCGTTAAGGATACCGTGGAATTAGTGGGCTTTGGTTAAGTTTTAAGTTGCTCTAATAAAGGTTGAATTCAATTTCATTACATTTTGTATTAATTGAATATGTATTTCAACTTCTTTTACATTCAATAAGGTATTTGTGAATGTAGGTTTATCGAGTTGAGTACATATAACTGTTGAAAATATCAAGGCATCGTGTAAACCTTGAATAAAGGCTATGGGGCATTCTTGGCATTAGCCTCAATAGCATATTTTGTTACACATTAAGTAAAGTTACCTATCAAGGTAACATATATATACAGGTTCGTTGGAACCATAATGGATATTCTCTGGTGACACTAGGCTCAGGATAATTTAAGGAGAGAGAATTCGACTAACAAAATGGATAACACGCCTAAGTGAGTCACTATTTATGAGGCTGTCCATTAAACACACTACCATATTGAATCCATATCGCAAAGTTGAAAGCACTCAGACCATGGAAGGCTGTATGAGTACATGCAATTACCGCAGCATGATCTGTTCGAGACTTTAAGGGATCGGATTGACTATTAAGAATAAATCTCTGCACTTCAACATAGCAAAGATTACGCTTTGTTTCACTAATATCGCCCAAGTGAGAATGTAAAGTTTTTCATTAAGTGGGCTTCATTAATTGGAATTAAAACTGAATTAAGATTGGTCTAATTAAGTAAGGTTATGGGCTTTAATAAATCATATACTGGTTTGGTAGGCCGAGTTCGGCCCTACTACAGGAGGGCCCGTGGTCGGAACTCTATTTAAGGAAAGCTCAAGTCCTCTCAAACCCTAAGGTTACATTTATCACATTCAGTTTTCTCTCATACGTCTGAGGGTAGGATCGCAATCTCATAAGGCCAAGCATAAAGGGTTGTTTGGGAGAAGATCTTGAGATCTGAGATCTGCCTCATTCACGTTTCTTCATCTGCTCAAGATCAACGAAGAAAGAGATCCATGGATTCCAAAGGTATGTAATTTACAGCTTTTCTCCATAAATTGATCTTGTTCTTCCATGGCGATCTAGGGTTGGTAGAAATCGATCCTAAGCAACTCTATTGTAGTCGCTGTTTCTTTCCTTAAATTGATTTAGTGTTGTTTTGGCAAACATGTAATTTTTAACGCTTTGGAAACATATTGTCACATGACACGATGGAGAAATTTTTCTGGTGTTATAGAGTCAAGTGAGTCACTAACCTAATAGACATGTTTTACTACAAGAGGAATCCCCAGGTCTAAAGTGGACAATATCTACATGGTTTAGTCGAGTTATTACAAATAGTATAAGAGGCGTTACTACTATGCTGGTGAGGGGTAATAACCCACTGCTAGCTATTGAGTGTTAAAAGCATTGCAATAGGAGGAAGGTTCCTCCATATATATTTACTTCAATTGGATCGTAACTAGACTATGAGTGACTTCTAACACTCCCCACAAAATAAGGATCCAAACATCCATCCAAATTTCTCCGATACTTGTTAATATTTTAGTAACCCTTCACCTCCTACTAAAAGACCTCAGAGTACGAGGAAGGTTTTTTTCGTATATATTCACTTAAATTAGATGATGTCTGTCAATATGGGACTTCCAACACTAAGGAGGTACTGGCTACACAAATACTTGATATGTGAAAACCCGGGTAAAGTGAAACGTTAGATTACCGTTACAGTACAGACTGTAAGTCTAGAAATTTCTCTAGAGCTCGGATGACAATGCAACCACGTCGATGAATTCATCTCACGAAATCTAGGTACACAGTCAAATTTTGTTGAATTTCGAGACAATCGAAATTTCATGTATTTCAAGGCTAATGGACGAATCATATGGTGACACTTGGCGTGAGGGCAATGCCACGTGGTAATTCAGAGAGGACACTGTACACGAGTGGCCACCTGGCATGCCACTCTTACTTATTGAGCTTAGTGTGGGCATTATGGTGATGAAGAACACATGGCATAGTGATTGCCATGTGTCAAAGTGATTTGAGAAGGAATTCTCCACCAAGACCAAATCAATTCGATGGAATAGAAAAGAAAAGAATTCTATCAAATGGAAAATGTGATCAGTTCATAGAGGAGAACAAAACATAAAAGAAGAAACAGTTTGTGGAAGGAATGAGAGAAAAGGGAGAAAAGAAAGAAAAGGAAAGAGCGAAAGTAGGAAGAGGAGGAGAAACGGAGGGAGGACCACCGCTTCCTCCTTCAATTTTCTCGGGCATTCATGACCAAGGAGCAGGCATTGTTCATGCTCCAAGAGGTAGGAGTTCTCTCCTACTCTGGTTAGTCCTTGTTTAAGAGTCATTCAATGGCCATGAGGTATAGCCCTAACGGTGAGGCTAGTTCAAAAACGGTTTTGATCAATCTGTTGATGATTTAAGGACCGGTTTCTAGGTCTTTTCTATTCCTTGAACTGCAGCCTGAACAAGTTATGGTCATGGTAAATATAAATTTTAGTGTGATGGATTTTGTTATGTGTCATTGCTGAATATGGACTGACATGCTAGATTGTATGTACCGTTTCCTGGGTCTAAAACTGAAGATTCAATTTGTGTGTTGTTGCTTGAATGAATGACATGCAACTTGTGTGAAAATGATGTTGATATATGCATGCTTAATATATTAACATGGATTATGTATGGTTATGAATTACATGCAGTAGATGTAGTTACCCATGATGCTTGGTATGAAGCATAATTCTTAAATATTGCATGTAGTTCTCAGTATGCATGTAATATGTAAATACCATGCAGTGACATCATCATTGCATGTGCACGGGAACATCGCGTGAAACGGGTGTGAGTGCATGACATGGTTTTTGAACAAAGCGGTTTTATCGTAGGGTTGTCCAGTAAATTTCATCGGAGGGTTGTCTAATAAATTATATAAAAGGATGTCCAATAAATTATATCAGAGATTGTCTACTAACAGATCCAGGGTCAGTCTAACGAATTTTATCGTGACGCGTCCAAACTTGATTTAGCATCTAGGGTCAGTTCAGCTGGCTTTGATATTGAAGTTGTTCGACCAGTTTCAAAACAAAATCTTTTGTTTTGAAAATATTTTCATACATGGCTAATGCATGTGAGGAGTCGTGAGAACTCGAGACATAGGGCATGGCATGTAGACATTCATGTAGAAATGTGCATATTTTTACTTGAATGTGTGTGGATGTATGAACATGGCATTGCATGTGCACTTAAGTGGGGAGTAGCCCTTGTAAGAGATTTTCTCTATTGGGTATTTCTCACCCCTTTGTGGGAAAATATTTTCAGGTACTAAAGGTACACCAGGAGATGAAACACATCCAAGATCTTAGTTGTGAAAAAGGCCAAATTATGGCTTATTCATGTATTTTGTAAAATTTTGGACAGTTATCCAGTTTTTGTTAAATTCTGGATAGTTTATTCAGTTTCTATATATTTAATGAGAAAGAGTTGTAATAAAACTCATTTTTGTATGAATTATGCAGTCTGGCAACTTTTCCCCCGATTTCTGGTAGTTTCTATAATAAAAAGGCTACTAGATATGGAACTTAGTGTGTTTTGAATAAGAGTTGGAGATGCAGGAAAGGCCAGGAAGGCTACTGCAGGTTTTAGGTTGCGAAAGAGTTTTTTTCTAGTTTGGGTCGCGACAATGGTTTTCGTCGCAGAAGCCTTCGTTTAAGTGTCACGGCTGGTTTCTGTGTCGCATGGTTCCCAGCTTTTGCTTTGTAGAAAACGTCACAACATAGCGCTTTGTTATGATAGGTTACCGTTCTCTCGGCCGTGACAACAAGTCGCGTGACAAAGGTTTTATGTGGCCAGACCGGTGACAACCGCGGCCGAGGTCAGCGTTGCGGATGTGCTCGTTCTCGTTAGGATTTCTAAGTCGCGACGTAACTCTTTCTTTGTCGCAACAGAATCGCAGACCGGAGGTTTCAGGTCATGACATAATGCTTATGCCGATGTGGGTCAGGGCCATGACTAGGTTTATGTCGTCGCGATAGAGAAAAATGATGTCGTGACATAGTTCACTGTTGCTGAAAGGGTTTATTGTCGGGACAAAGATCTCTGTGTCGCGATAGAGAATAACTATTATGGCAGAACCCATGTCGCGACAGAGTTTTTCTATGTCGCGACAGAAGGTGTTGGATGTAGGAGCTTTCTATGTCGTGACAGGGAATGGCCACAGCAAGGGCTTTGCTATCGCGACAGAGTTTGGCAACGACAGGAGAACCTTATCGCGATAAGGCCTTGGGTGTGCAGCGACGAAGGTTGTTGCAACAGGGCTAGGTGCGCAGCGACAAAGGTTGTCGCGATAGGACTGGGCGCGCACAATATAGATCCTCTATAAAGATAGAGAATTCTCTGTTGTGACAGAGAATTCTCTGTCGTGACAGATTTCCTACAGTGGAAAAAAAAACCCCGAGATTTGGGGCGCCACATGACATGCACTCAAATCTACCCATTTAAAACTCTCAGTAAGTTGTGAGATCATTTTGTTTCTTTCCTTAAATTGATTTAGTGTTGTTTTGGCCAAAATATTTCATTTCTATTGTTTTGAAAACATATCGTCATAAATCTAGAAATGTTTTGGGTTGTGTATTGGTGGTATATTACCATCAATCATTTGAAGTATGGTAGATATTTGGTTGCTGCTAGTTTATAAATATGATTTATAAAATGTTTATTTATGATAGTTTTAATTTTAATTCATATGTGTATTTTTTTAGTTTTCTTACCCCTTTAATTAAAATTTCAGGAAATTTTTTTGAAATTTCTTATCTCTTTCTCTATGAAAGCTAAAGGTTTTTTTGTTTTTTTAAATTTGTGTTTGAATTCGACATATTACCTTGAAGTTAAGTAATGGAACTCATTTTTCTATTCCTTGAAGTTCTAATCATATAAATCTTTCACCAAGTGATTAGTTAAATATTCTTTCTCAATTGTTAAGAGAGGCCCTAATGCATAGCATCAAGAGGAGAGATTTAATTTCCTTTTGATTTTGTGTCAGACAGAATATAAGTATTTTAAATTTGGAAACAATTTTTTTCACCTTAGTTTTTGTTTGGTCACAGGGTAAGAAAAAAAAGAACTAATGTAGACAGAGGGCCACAATAGAAATGTGATGCCCAAAATCCCAGAGGTTATTTTTTTTATTATTTTTTTTGAACAGTATCCATGAACAGTGTTCATGTACAGTGCCTAAGAACAATGACCCCAAGTAGTGCACAACACTGTACACTACAGCAGGTGGGTTGTGTGCACGCTGCGCACTATGTCGCGCCCACGCTGCACGCTGTGTCGCACCTATGCGCCGCATGTCAGGTTGCCGCGACATCGTCAGTATCAACCCGCGAATGCGATCGCGTCTACTGGCTGATCGAGACACCAAGGGCCATGTCGCGACAAGCAAAGGGCTGTCCCTGCCCAGGCCTGGTTGTGACACTAATTTCAAGTCGCAACCCCAAGAAAGCTAGACTATGTAGCGACACTAAACAGTGGGTCGCGACACCACTTCAACCCACAATGGTGCTTTCCGATCGCGAAACCAGGAGCCATGTGGCGATACTCCCACCGCTTCGTGTCGCGACAATCGGACCAGTTAAACCATGTCGCGGACACCAAAAGTGTGTTGCGACCCACTTCGTGCCCGCCCGCAATTTCCATGTCGAGACGCCTAAAGGCCGTGTCAATGAATTTCATCTACCGTCGCTCCTATGACATGAAAATCACGCCCGAATCTGCATCAACTCGTCCTAACCTCAATCGCGGTCGCGACACAAAATTCAGGTCGCGGACTTACGGGCTAAGGTTCCATGTCACGCGCGGCACTAAAACTTATACCGCGAGATGTCGTTGCGCTTAGCGCACGATTGTCATACAAGACGCCGCCACGGCCTACCATCTACCAGCCCCCGCCCCGGCTTCACGACCCAAAGCTAGAAATGGGCAGTAGCCCTCCATTTTTGTCACCTGCATTCTCTAATTCACCCAGATGCAATATTTTCAATACTGCATCCTATTATACTCATTTTTCAGACAATATACACTCTGGGAAAAATATTAACATAACACTGGAACATCCCGAAACTCAGTCTCTATTACAAAACACATTATTTACATGTAAAAACTAGATATTTTATCCAAAATATTACAAAATAACTTAAAAGGCCATAATCCTACTTAGTTCACAATCGAGCTCTCGAACCAGCTTATCTCCCTCGCGCACCGAAAAGTGCATCACATGGGCGCGAAAGCAATGCCCACAGAAAGTTTTCCTACAAGGGCTACTTTCCACCTAAATGTACATGCAATGGCGTACATAAACATCAATCACATTTCATACAATTTATGCAAATATTATATAAATGTGATAATATAGTAGCAGAGATGCGGAATTTCATGTCATACAAATTTAAGTCCCAACCACTTTCAACTTGCCAATTGTCGCAGTGTGGAAAACTCAGCCTTATGTTTAACCCAAGGACTGGAAACTATTGGAAAATCCTCCACTTTGCATTTTACCGACTCTCGTGTGCTCTTTACATTTGTGGGCGCGATTTTCGGGTTTCACTGCAAGTGACGCCGCACACCTTCCACTACCTCGCGAACTTACATCGCCGGGATTCATGTCTAACCGCGGAATAAAATCCGGGTCTTTCTTCACTCCCGGGAGGGGGATTCCATCTAACTTAGAGCCACTCCAACACATGTGACTTTCCATTTAAATGAAAGCTTACAGATTCTCGTGGAATTACGCCTTGACTTTGTCCCATTTTTCGAGATCGATTTATTTCATTCACTGAACACTAGTGAATAAATGATACTGATGCACATGGCTGATTTTCATGCTGAGCAGGTTTCTGCAGATAAAGGCATGATGTTAATGATTTCCTTTTTCATGTTACATATGAGCGCTATTTCATTTACAGTTAAACTATGGGATAATTATAATTGACAAGCATATGATTAATGTCTATATATAATCCTTGATGTTATTGAACATCAATAGCATACATTAACATGTTATTCTTCACATCGTATGCGTTATTCATATGAGCCATAACACACAACAAGGTCACACCTTGACCTATCCAATTGTGGTACCTCTACTAAGCCCTTTTCATAAACATGGTGTCCGCTTTGTTCCAACATCCATACAACATTAAACAAGCCATAAAACCTAGAAACTTTTAGTTTCAGGATCAAACCCCAACCCACAACAGTCTCGGGCTGTGTGAAAACCGGTAATGAAATTCTCTACCATCCAGTCCCAAGTCTTGGAACTAAGTTTCATGGCCTCTCATGGCCTCCCATAAACAGCCCATACCATTATATGACCTTTCCACTCAAAGTAAACCGAGTAGGAAAATCCCCTACATTATGGAGTTTGTCGAAACTCCAAGTTTTTGGTATCCACATGTAGATCGCACAAGGTACCAAGTTTAGTACTCTGGACCAAGTTGAAGCTTTGGATCATTTAATGTCGTAAATCTCTAATTTTTCCCTTTTCTCCTTTCTCCTCCCAATCTCTTTTCTCTCTACGAACTCTTTATTTTTCTTTCTTTCTTTTTCTTTCTTTTCCTTTTTCCTTTTGCTTTTATTTTTCTCTATTTTGGATCACCATTAACTGGATTGGTCAAGGGAGGAAACTTTCGCCCCCTTTCCTTATACCACTCTCAGATGGTCCTCAATTTTTCCCTTATTTTTTTCCTTGTATTTTTAATTACTTATTGTGAATGATTCACCATAGAAGCAATTGTGAGCCACACATTCAAGAGCACCACATGGATTTTTCCATGTGTCATTCTCTTGGGGTGCCATATGGCATCCCCTATATCACACCATGTGTCATTCGACACCCCACGCCTCGAAAAAAGTGTAATCTCGATTGTCTCGAAATTCGACTTGGTAACTAGATTTCACAGAGAGAGATTTCCAAATGGCTAAGTCCGTTTCGCCATCCAGATCTGAAAAATCTCAGATCGAAATTATCAAGTAATTATTTCTGCAGTACCATTTGTCACAAGAATAACTCCCTACGCTTTCTATTGAAATGAAAAGATACATATGTGAACATTTCATAGAAATGTCCCACTTCTTCCATCAAAGATCTTGTTAGTGAGTGGGGAAATTAGAAAATCAAAAGCCAAAAGAAAGACTCACATCACCGAAGAAAAGTTAAAGCAAAGTAGATGGAAGCTTCGCTTGAAAACTCCTAATCATCGGGAAACACTAGCAAAATATAATTTTTCAAAAATATATATATTTTAAATCTAATACTAGAATTATTCCTAATCTATATGATTGTAAGATATTTTATTAGATTTGGTATATATATAAACGAGTTGAATATAATTTTATAAGAATCTCAATCTTGTTTCACGACATGAAAAGGTAATTAAAGTATCACTGTACATTATTTTCAACACATTTTCAACCTAATCAATGAATTTTAGAAATTTTAAGATGGATAAAAAATTTTAACTCACTAGAGATTGTACGAGAGGTGTTTTTTCGATACTAAACTCACCTCTTATAAAAGACGAGTTTGTGTTTTTCAGAGGGTGAGTTCGATGAGTTTTTGAAGATTTTTAGAAATTAAATTTTACAAATTAAATTTTACATATATATATATATATATATATATATATATATATATATATATATATATATATATATATATATATATATATATATATATTCCTTCAAAACAATTTTTTTAATTAGTTAACAACTCCGGTTTGAAATCCCATCCTTGCTCACTGCCCCTGCCCGGGATTATTTCTTTTATTCTTAATTTTTTTATGACAACGTATCTATCCTATTTTATTTACGAATTTTAAATAAACCGGTGAAGTGGGCTAATATGACTCAACTCCTCAATTCTCAAGTATTTCTTAACCAAAGAGTCTATAAGAGTCTTCACTAATGGTAGCAACCAATTATTTCTAAAGTGGACGAAGTAAAAGATAATGTCAGCTCGCAGAACGTACAATCATAAGAAAGAAACAAAGTTACTTTCGAATTATTTGGTGGCTTTTTTCATCTATTGTTTTAAAAGTCTCCCATTCCCACCGTCCTACTCATTACTTTTTTTTACCCGCCCTTTGATACTCTTATTGACTTTTGAACATTACTTGTTTTCAACAAAACTTAAAGCAAAATGGGATATGTTTGGTTCTGATTTTGAAAACAGTTTTTAAAAATAAATAGAATATAATTTTGATGTTTTTTAAAAATTATTATTGTTTTTTGATAGGTAAACACTTTAATTATAATGTAGTAAATTGTCCTCATGAGACTAAAACCTGGGACCTTTTCCCTCTTTATGAAATGTAGAGCACTCTACCTTATGAGCTTAAGTAATATGAACTGAAAATTATCATTGCTATTTGAATTTAGTGTTTTTTTTTTATGTTTTTTGTGTTTTTTTGTGTTCTTTGTGTTTTTTAGAACAAAAAAAAAAACTAGGAACTAAATGTATTCTTCATGTTTTTCTTGTTATTAATCTTATTTTTGAGAATACGAAACAATTTTAAAAAACTGTTTTTACATTCAATAAAAATTTTAAGAAAGTACTATATGTCAAATTGTGAAACCCCAGAAGATCCAGATTTCTAAGGATGGGTAGAACGGTAAATTTTGATCAAAATCCAAAAAAAATTTAGATCTTGATGACTAAACGGGATCCCCACCGCCGAATCATCTCGCGTAAATCTAACTACCACGTTGGACTCACGAATCTAGACAAATAATTTCACGCTTCGAGAGAATCGAGAGTAGTTCGGGACACTTGGCATATGATGAGTGGCTCATAGTGTGCCACGTGTGAAGTGTGAGATAAGCCAAACAATGAGCTCATGTGTGGGCCGTAGGTGACATGTGGCATCATGTAATTGGAGGGAAATCCATGGTAGATAGATAAGAGGATAAGGTGTAATCCTAAGGGCCACTAAAAGTGTGGATGGCAAGTGATGATTCCTCCATTTTGACCTCTATCTTCTCTCAACTGGTTTGGGGGAGGGGGGGAGAGAAGAAGAGAGCAGAAAAGAAAGAGAGAGGGAAAGAGAGAGTTATAGAGAGAGAGACTCCTCCTTCTCTAAATTTCCCCGGCGACTGACAAGCCAGCGAGTAAGGGAAAGTTCATCCACGACAAGGGTTTACATAGAGACCGGAGCGGTAGTTTCAATAACCCAGAAGTAGGGTTTTCTCCTACTTGGTTTAACTTCTTGGGTTCAAGAGCCATACAAACATTACGGGTCAAAGAGACAGGAGAACCATCCCAAGACACCCTCGTGGGATGCTGGCATGTTTGAAATCGCGTGATTTGTTTTCGGATAGTCCAAGGACTGAGTTTAGGACTAAGTAATTGTCCTTTTGTGCCATTCTTATATGTTATGGCTAAAATGCATCACTTGGTGTTAGTTGTATGCTTTTCCTGGGAATGTTTAGTTTGCATTTTTGAACCATAGGAAATTTGCCATATTGTGATAGTATGCATTAATCGGACCTTAGAACTGGTTTTGGATAGGAAATAAAGTGAGCGAGTAAAGTCCTTTAGGTAAGTGTAGCACCTCCAGTGCACTTGATGTTAGGCTTTTGAATTTCTCAATTCGGACCTCTGTAGCCCAAGTTATAGTCCTTTTACCCTGAATATTCTAATTGGCTAAAAGTCGACTGTAAAGGTCGACTGTGAGGTCGGTTGCTGGAAGTCGACTCGGCCGGAGGTTGGCTTCGGCCGGTCAGTCATTTCAGTGAGGGTTAGGTCAGCTCATTTCAGGTTTGACTGTAACTTCCAATTTCGGAAGGTCAAAACTTCTTCGTCCGAACTCCGTTTCAGGTGTTCTGGACTCTATGGAAAGCCATTGAGTCAAGATTCTAGCCATGTGCCTGTGGATGGCAAGGGGTGCTAGGGCTAGCCGGCTAGGGCAGGTCGGGTAGGTCAGCTTGGGAAGGGCCTAGCTTCTCATGGGTGACCTCAACTTAGTCGTAAACGCTTAAGTAAATTCGTTTGGTGTTCTTAGTTCTATGGAAAGCCCATTGAGTCAAGATCCTATCCATGTTCTTGGGGAGGACAGTGGATGACCATAACCTTTCTAAAACCTATGTTTTTCACCAAGTGTGTAAGTTGCTTGGTTGTGTCGATGTAAATAGTCGGGTTTTGACATGACCATTGCATGGCATGTTGTAGGCTATTGTACTGGGTAGGAGATTTTCCTACTTGATTTATTTTAAGCTTAAAGGCTTTAAAATGGTATGGACTGTCTATGGGAGGCCATGAGAGGCTATAAGTTTTAGTTCCAAAAACTTGGGACTGAAGGATAGAGGATTTCTATGACTAGTTTCACATAGTCCAAAACTATGGTGGGTTAGGGTTTGAACTCGAAACTAAAAGTTTCTAGGTTTTATGGTTGTTTGATGTTGTATGGATGATTGGAACCAAACTGGTTCATGATTGTGAAGGGGTCGTGAGGTACCCTATTGGATGGGTCGAAGATTGTGACCTTGTTGTATGTTGTTGCTTGTATGAATAACATGCAGTGTGAATATGACATGTTAATGTATGTTATATGATGTATTAACATAGGTTGTGCATGGAGGAGAATTATATGTATTAATTATAATTATCCATGGTATGATGATGTTGCATGTAGCACTCATATATGCATGTAACATGAAGGAAAATATATTGGCATCATGCATTTCATATGCACGGGCACATCACGTTGAGTCGGGTGTGGGTGCATGGTCTTGTTTATTCACCAGTGTTGGTGAATGGGTTGTGAGCTCTAGAAATGGGACAAAGTCTAAGGTAGAGACTCACGAGGGTGTAAATGGTCAAAATGATAAATTACATGTTTTGGATGGAGCAGGTGAAAAACCTGGAATTTGGGTGTAAGAGACCTGTGGTGTATCCGAAAAGTTCTGTATGGGTGTGAGAGACCCGCGGTGTATCCGAAAAGTTCTATGTGGGTGTAAGAGATCCGCGGCGTGAGCTGAGAAGTTTTGTTGCCCAAAGAAAACACACGATCATGGATATCACATAGACTTTTAGTTGTGTGATAGGAGTCAGGATTGACTCGGGATTAGTTGCCTATTGGCACTTGCATCGGGTACTGGTGAGCCGGTAAGGGCTCGGTATATGTGTGTCATTGGTACTACAGTGGTTGTCATAGCATAGGCATGTGTGAGGGAGTTGGTGAGTGACTCGGGATATGGGCATGAAAACATTTCATGCATGACATGTGACATTCATGTATACATTTTACTCATATGTTGGTTTGGTTATGCGACCATTGCATGTGCACTTAGATGGGGAGTAACCCTTGTAAGAGATTATCACTACTAGGCTTTGCTTACCACAATAGTAGGATCCCCCCTTCAGTACACATGAGCGCTCCTTCGAGTCGTGATCTGAAGAAAGGCCAGGTTATCAAACATGAGAATTATTTTAGTAAAATATATTAGAACAATCTAGTTTTAATACATTTTGGTATATAAATGTATAAAAGAGTTGTACATCAAACTCTTGTGAAATATTATTACAAATTGGTTATTTGTAAGAAAATTATGTAGAAATGGTTCTCCATATATGAGACAAACGAGTGTGATATCGGGACATCCGATTTTCACAGGTTTTCGCAGGTTGATGGGTTGTCAACGGGACCCCCGGGATAGGGGTGTCACACAAATGATCAACTTTTTATTTTATATTGTAATATTCCTCATGATAAAAATGGTAAAGGCCAAAAAAAAAGTGAAAGAAAGCAGCCAGTTAAAGCGGAGAAATAAAGGTATAACATAGCCTAAAAATCGTAAGAAGCAAAGTGAAAAATTAAAGTCAAATGTAGGAGGCTAAATTGCATACGACTAATGAGGATAATTAGAGAAAGACCGGAAAAGAGGTGTATGTATTCTTCCATTCTTCTTTCTATTATTCCTTCCTGCCAAATTTCTTGGTTTCATACTCTCGGCTTCACTAATTCTACGATTCCTTTCTCCTTTGGCCATCAAAATATCAGGTATCACCTTTTAATTTTCTTCACCTTAGGAGCTTACGCAACACCTTCATTTCCCTGACGGAAATTCAAGCGAAGATTAATACGATAAAGCACTGACATAAGCGTCTGGAAATGTCTTCGATTCATACATTCCCGACTATGAATGGACTTATGACGTGTTCTTGAATTTTAGAGGGGAAGACACCCGCCACAATTTCACTGATCACCTCTATACTCGTCTCGTTCGAAGAGGCATTACAACTTTAAGAGATGACCCGACTCGGGGAGGGAGAAGAGAGATTGACAGAAACTGCTTAAAGCAATTGAAGAATCGAGATCTTCCATTGTTGTATTCTCCAAAAATTATCTTTGATTCAAATGGTTGTTTAGATAGGCGTGCAAAAGATTATGGATCGTGAAGCGACAATGCGGGCAAATGGTGTTCGATATTCTACCACGTGGATCCATCAGAATAATACGTAAACAAGCGGCACCTTTGGAGAAGCATTCATCAAATTATGAAGAAAATTGGAAGGACAAGGTAGAGAGGTGGAAGAAGGCCTTGACTCAAGGCTCGTATTTCGGATGGCATGTAGATAAGGGGTAATTCCATCTTAACTTCTTTTCAGCCTTTATTAATTATTATTATTATTAGCTTTCATTTATTAGCAATTTTAAATTTGAGTCCTGCACTATATCTCTCCAAAAAATTTTAAATAAAATTTTCAAAGCTCTTTTAAATGAAATATATTCTATAAGAGATTTTATTTAAACATAAGTAAATTAAAAAGATATTTAGGTAACTTTAATAGAAAGTTAACAATGGGAAAGGATTCATATTTTGAGTTTTCTTTTCTCTTGTCATGCATACGCGTGCGATGAAAAGACGTTTAAATACGTAAATGAAATTTCGAGTTATCCTTGATACCAAAATCTATAAAATTACATGATGTCACTATGTGTTTCCTCTAACTTGAAAAGTGCTCTTCTTTAACATATTAAAGTGTTCTTTTTTAACATATTTTATAATTACTAGGTATGAATCAAAGCATATCGAGGAAATTACTACCATCATTGCCAATATAATATTGAATGGTAAACCCTTGTTTGTTGAAGATAATTTAGTTGGAATAGATCTCCATTGTGAAAAACTAAGTTTGGAATTGAGGATGGAGTCAAGAAACGATGTTCGCATGGTTGGGATATGTGGAATGGGTGGAATAGGCAAAACAACTATTGCTAGCTATGTATATAATCAAATTTATTGGAAATTTGAATGTAGTAGCTTTCTTGAAAAAGTTACAGAGGTTTATAAAGATAAAGGTCCACTTCGTTTACAAAATCAACTTCTTAATTGTATCCTAGATGGAGGAAATAAGAAAATAAGCAATGTTCGCCAAGGAGCTCATGAGATAAAAAACAATTTTCAGTTTCGAAAGACTCTTATTGTCTTTGATGATGTTAATGATATGGATCAATTAGAGTTTTTAGTTGGAAATCGTGATTGGTATGGTAAAGGAAGTAGAATCATCATCTGGCAGAATAAGCATTTGCTAAATATGCTTAAAGTTGATTACTTACATGAGGTTGAAAACTAGATTCCAATGAAGCACTTGAGGCTCTTTAGTCAATATGTCTTTTTATGACAGAATCTTGAAAAGGTTTTGATTGGAAGAATGTATGATCTTGTAATCTTATTACATCTAAGATAACTTCCATTGGCTTTAAAAAGTTTTGATTATCTCTTTTGTAGCAGTAAGGTGACATGGAATGGGAAGTAGGTGCATAGATTGGAAAGAACCTGAAGTGAAAATTCAAAATGTGCTTAAAATAAGCTTTGATGGATTAGATGCTTCTGAGTGGTATTCCTTGATATTGCTTGCTTTTGAAAGGCGAAGATAGGAGCTTTGTGTCAAAAAGTGAGCGATCGCAATTTGTATGGTGAAATAGATATAAAGAGTTCTATGGGAGAGTGTCTTATATCTATCTCTTGATGCTAATAGAATATATATGCACGATTTGATAAAGAGAATGGGCTGGAAAATTGTTCAAGAACAATATCCTGAGGAACCTAGCAAATGGAGTAGACTATGGAATCCAAGTGATATCTATTCGGCTTTTATAAGCGAAAAGGTGAGGATTGAATTAAATTCAGTTGATTACTCCAGCTAATTAGGGAGATAAAGGGTTTCATAGCATCTTTTTTCTTTAAATTGAAGTTCTTTTTGTTCACATTTTTTTCTTTTCCCTAATTTCTAGTTCTTGAATCTCAGGGGATGAAAAATGTTGAAACCATATCTCTAAACTTGTCTATTTCAAAAGAAATATGGTTCAACTCAAAAATATTTGACCAAATGAAGAAAGTGTTTGCTAAGATGAAGAAACTCATATTGCTGAAAGTCTATTATAATTATGATTATGAAGGCTCTTTTCACCAGGAAGCTAGTCATGAGTATAAGATGCATCTTCCTAAAGGTTTTGAATTTCCTCCTAATTTAAGATACCTTCATTGGGAGAATTTAGAGTCTTTGCCTTCAAATTTCCATGGAGAGAACCTGGTCGCAATCGACTTGAAGTCTAGCAACATAAAAGAACTTTTGACAGGGGAGAAGGTATATATAATCATTATTTAATTAATTTTTTTTATGCTAATTTTCAAGTTCATGGAAGTTATCTTTTTCTCTTTTTTTTTTTCTAAAATATCTTTTGCTATAGTGTCTTGTAGAATTGAAGTTCATTGACCTAAGAAACTCTGGCAAACATCAAAATTCACAGATTCTCAAGGATGCCAAGATTGGAGCTTCGATCTTGAAGGTTGTAAAGCTTTGCCAACTGTTCATCTATTGACACATTTTAAGGATGCAATTTTTGGAAAGGAGCTAAATTTTTAGTGAGAGGAGTGGAATGAGGAACTCCCAAAGCGACATTGGGTCATGATGTTTCTTGAGCTCTAGATCTCTCAAACTGTAGGAAGTTTGAGAAATTTCCCGATATGATCTTTGTGAATATGGAACGTTTAAGATTGCTTATGTTATCTGAGAGTGGCATTGGAGAACTCCCAAGCAGCATTGGGTCCTTGATATTTCTTGAAACTCTTGATCTCTCAAAGTGTAGGAAGTTTGAGAAATTTCCCGATATGATCTTTGTGAATATGGGACGTTTAAGATGGCTTATGTTATCTAAGAGTGGTATTAAAGAGCTACCAAGCGACTTTGTATATTTGGAATCTCTCTTCCAATCTCTTTTAGCCTCGCGGTTGCTCAAACTCAGCAAATTTCCAGGAGATCGAGGTAATATGAAACATTTAGAGTATCTTTATTTGGAAGGAACCGCTATTAGGGAACTCCCAACTAGCATTGGGTGGCAAGGCTCTTGACTTCTTTACCTCAAGGATTGCTCAAATTTTGAGAGGTTCCCTGAGATCCAAAAGAATATGGAAAATCTCAGGGATCTTCGTCTTGCAAATACTGCTATTAAAGAACTACCGGCCCATTCAATAAGACATCTCACCCGACTTCAATGGTTAACTCTTAAAAACTGCAAAAACCTGAGGAGTCTTCCAGGCGACATTTGTCTGTTGAAATCCCTTAAACAAATCTCTATCAATGGTTGTTCAAATCTAGAGTGTTTTGGGGAGATCATAGAGGATATGGAACAATTACAAAGTCTTTGTTTGCACGACGTAGTTATAACAGAGCTGCCATCATCAATTGAACATCTAAAAGGTCTTAAATGGTTGGATCTTAACAATTGAAAGAATCTTGAGACTCTTCCCAACAGCATTGGTAATTTGACATGTCTTCGTGCTCTTGTTGTTCATAAATGTCCAAGGCTACAAAAATTACCTGACAGTTTGAGAAACCTGCAATGTTGCTTAGAAACGCTATGTTTAAGTGGTTGCAATTTGATGGCAGGAGCAATCCCTAGTGATTTATGGTGTTTGTTCTCATTGTTGACGTTAAATGTGAGCGAAAACAATATTTGTTGCTTACCTTTTGGCATCATTCAACTTTCTCAACTAAATACCCTTATAATGAATCATTGCCTGATGCTTGAAGAAATTCCAGAGCTTCCAAAAAGTCTAAGATGTATAAAAGCACATGGTTGTCCATGCTTGACATGCCCGAGTCGTCGATACTTTGGTCATATCTTCTCAAGCGCTTCAAATACAAATTCAAGTCACGAGTTTTACATATACCCACTTAATTTGTATTTTGTTGCCTCAGATGTATGAGATCTAAAAGCTATACTTTTATGCAGGACTTTGTAAAGAGAACATCTGTTATATCCACAAAAAGACATCACCATTTAAGTGGTATAACCAATGTTGTTCGAGTCATGGAGTACCAGGGTGGGTAAGTCATAAGAGTATAGGACATGAAATAAGGATAGAGCTTCCGAGGAATTGGTACGAAGATAACAACTTCTTGGGATTTGCTTTATTCTGCCATCATGTGCCATCATGGGAGGTAATAGATCTTTATTTACTCTTCCACGGATATTGATTTTCCAAGCATTCATTTGTGGATATCCCATGGGAATCAATTTGAATACATGACTAATATATCCATCAATCGAAATTGTAAATCATACATGAACTTTGATTTAGAAGAATATGATTGTGGCTACTACCGTAGTATGCATCGTCTTCAATCAGGCATTAAGGGTGCCATATTTCCCTAGATTCGATTCAAGCAAGTATCGATCTAGTGGGTGGAACGACTTTAAGGTTTTGCTTTGTGGGTCCTTTGGTGGTGACAGGTGGCTTTCAAGAGTGGAAGATTGTAGGATCCATTTCATATATGATGATGTTCAAGATCATCATCACGAGATATCGGCTAGTTAAGAGGCCATGATTGTAAGGAGGATTACCCACATCACACATAATCGAGACGGATCTGAGTGTCCAGCTCCCTCCACCAAGGTACATCTTCTCTCTTTTTCATTTATCAAGTTTAAAATATTTATTATGAGTAGTGAAAAATAATAATAATAATAATAAAGTATCGAGACAACTTCTAATATTTTTGTATCATTGGGAGGTTGAATGTGGTATTAGATATATTCGAGTAATTTAAAATGACCTCACTTTATTTTAATTATTTATTCTTAACCATCCCAAAATAATTTTCTTAAAACATTTGAGTATTTATTCTAACTTAGCCTACAAATATATTAATGAATTTAGAAGGGTGAACCATATTCAGATTTTAGAAGTTAAAAGTATCCAACTTAGAAGGTAAAATTGAAATATTGTGCATTTTATTTGAATATTTTTCATTTATATAGTTTTTTTTTTTTTTTTGTAAATTGTTTAATTATGTTATGAAGATCTATTTGAGTCATTAAACCATGCATGGATTTTAAGTTTCATAATTTTTCTCTCGTGATACATCTTATATATGACAATGCAAAGATCATTATCAACAGAGCTATCGGCTATTCAATGTCAAAAGAGGCCATGATGATATGGAGGATTGATTACCAAGGTACATCTTCTCTCTTTTTCATTTTTCATTTACTTGATGATCAATTTTAATAACATATAATAAAGTATTAAGACAACTTCTAATGTTGTTATATGTTTGGGAGGTTGAATGTGGTACTAGAGATATCAGCGTCAGTAATTTTTATGATTTTATTTTAATTAATTATTTATTCTTAATCATCCCAAAATATATTTTTAAACATATATATAGAAATTTGATTTTCTAACTTATCCTAAAAATAATTAATGAATTTAGAATTTATTTTCTTCCTAATTTCATGATTGAAATCCAAACCTAAATTCGTTCTTCCCTAATTTCCAATTCTCCTAATTTTGCAGTTGAAATCAAACCCCAGAAATTTACCGCATATCTAATTCAGTAAGTGTTTTCTATTGGAGTATCATTATTGGTAGAACCATTGTCAAAAATAAAATCCATGAAGTGCTTCAGCTGATAACATAGTAGATATTGAAGCAAATCGTGTAACACATAAGTCCAGAGTCGTGTGTCTCACTTGTTGACAGAGCAGAAGGAAATGAGAACCTTACCTTAAATACTCCCAACTGCATTGGAAATATTCTCCATATTTGAAACTGAAATGTATTAAAAAAAACAAGAGGTTAAAAAGAAATTTTCATCTATACCATCTTTCTGCTCTTGTTGTTGTTGCAGCAACTATCATGAAAAGCCTGATTACCACCAATGTCACTTGCATAGAGTATATTCTGTCCCACTCCATCAAGCAAAGAATTGAAGCCAATATGGACAGTACAATTGCATTCTAATTGGCTGTTTCCATCTGTAAGTGACAAAACTTAACTAGCTACCACCACATATATAATATCACAACTTCATGCCTTTTGGTCACCTCGTTTCCCCTCTGTTTTTTCAAGTATATTCTGATTCTTCTTTTCTCAAGAAAATTCTTTTAGTTCATATCTGAAATGATCTGAGACGATGTTTATGTACTACTGCTCTAGAAAAAAAAAAAAAAAAAAAAAGGACAGATGGAAGAAGGTTATGTATGTGGAAGTTCTATTTCTGTATGCTCCTCATAATTGGCCACAGAGAGAGAACAAAAAAAAAAGTATAAACACTAGATAGATTTATAATTATTTTTTAGAATCATACTTAATCGAATTTTAATATATATTTTCAATTAATTTTCATTGTAATTATGTCTAGGTTAGGATATCTCAGGGTTGATTAAATATTAAAAATTTAAATTTAATTAACTATTTATTATTTAAACTATTTTCTATTTTTCAAAAAAAAGAATACAATTTTGTTTAATACTTTATATTTTATTAAATTTTTTTAATGTTGGATTGTCTTATCGGCAAATTTCTTTTTTATTTTAATTTTCTTTTCTAAAATGTTAATTGAATTTTCTATTTACCTATTTTTGTTGTGTAATATGATACAATATAATATTTTTCTTTCACTACTAATCTTAATAATTATTTATTTATTTTATAATGAATTTTGTGTACGTTTAATATCCCCTCATAAAATATCTTTTTAAAGATGTAACTTATGCACTTCTTATTTTATACTTATATTTTTTTATTTAATCACTATAATAGAATAAGAAATTCTTATGTAGAGAACAAGTCAAAGCAGACAATGACATCTCTAATTTCCAACTTCACAAAAAGCTCGGTTGGTCTCCGATAAGGTATATGCTTTCTCAGTTTGTGGTTAATTGAAGATTAAAATATTTACTAAAATTAGTGGTTAAAAAAAACATACTGATAACTTTTGAAACGATTACATGCTTCAAAATAGGGTTCTTATAGTAGTAGATATGGCATTCAATCATTTTAAAAGTTTTTTAAATTTTTTATTTTCTTCAATTTATTTGCTTTTAATTATCCCAAAATTTTATAGAATTCGGAGATCTGCAATCTGTGGGCCAAGTTTAAACCCTTTTTTTTTTTTTTTTTTATTAAATATTGTGTTCCTAACCAAGACTTTATATTTGAAATGAATTATTGAATTTAGAAAAAAATATTGTATTCAACCTGACTATCATTGTGAATCAGAATGAAGAATATCATTGAAAGGACTCCTCTTTCAAATTATGGATTCTAATTTGTATGTTTTAAAGCATGAACAATTTGGATTGTTAATTTGATAGATATGTATTTGATTTGTATTTCTTCAAAAAATTTTATCTGTAGGACAACTTATTAGAACATATTTTCTTAAATAAACTCAGATTTTTTTTGGTATACTTTCTACAAAATTTACTTGACATCATGACCAAAAATTTACATGAATTTATTTAGATCTAAATAATAAAATATAACTGTTTTTATAAGTAAATTATATTTATCAATTTCTATTACATAAGTTAATTAAGAATTTAAAATTTATTAATTGCAATAAATTATTGAATTTAGAAACAAAAGAGGCTAAAATTTTTATTTAAATTCATTAATGTATTTATTTAGAACTTCACAATTATTATATGTTTTTAAATTGAATACTTGTCTTGAAAGTTTGAGTTAATATAAGCATGAATTAGTATTTGTTTAGCTCTTGCTTTGCTTCAGTTTTAAAGGTGAAGCAATTGGAGAATGTTTTGATTTCATAACTAAGCCTAGCATGTAATTTCAACCCATATCATATTGCAATTTTCGACCTCAATCAAACAGTTGCGAAGCAAGACCGTTGATTGATTTTATTAGGAATCATCAGGGGTGAATATAGATTTTGAAAACTTACTTCACAAATTTTAAAAAAAAATTATTTTCCTTTTCAAATCATGTTTCTAATGATATATTTTATTTGAAACAACTTGCTCTGAGATTTTTCATTCATTTATTCTTTTCCCATGATATAAAATGATGAAGATGATAGGAAGACCATTGCATTCACCATTTTTTTTTTATATTTATTTTGTATTGCATCGTTGTAGTATTCCGTTCTTGGATTCAAACTTGAGATTTCCCCTAAACTCATCACACATTTTTGTCGGCAAGTTGTGAAATAGGAAAATCAGTTTTATAAGGAATGATAAAGCGGTAATTTAGGTTAAAATCGGGGAATTTTTCTAGATCTCGGATAATGAAGCGGACTTCACCGTTAGGTGTCTCGCGAAATCAAACTCAGCGTCGAAATTCGAAGTGGTGGGATTTCCGCGTTTTCCGAACTGCGTGGGGTGAATGCGGGGCGGCAGCGCGCTTGTGAGTGGGCAGAGGTGCCATGTTAATTTGTAGACAAGTCAAACGTGATCTCAAGTGGGGCTCACATGAGACCGCGTAGTCGATACCGTTGGTGGGAATCCCAAGTTAGATGGATAAGTGGATAGGGTAATCTAGGTGTCCCGATGAGAAATGGGCCGATTGGCATGAGAGGACAAGTCACTCTTGACCAGTCTCATTGGTTGGGAGGAGAAAAGAGGGAGAGACCAAACGGAAGAGAGAAATCTTTTAGAGAGAACCTCTTCTCTGCAAATTTATTGTCGGACCGTCGGTTCCGTGACGAAGCAAAGTTGCTCCCACGGAAAGGGCTACGTGGGTACGGTTTTCCCAGAGTTTCAACAAACTCCGGAATGTAGGGTTTTATATACTTTGTTTACTTTTGGCTAAAGAACACGTGTAATGGATGGGATTTGTTGAGGCTGGATAGGCGTGGTGTAATTCAGATTTGGACCCAGTGAAGAAATCCCCTAAGAGTGGTTTTGGGCTGGAGTCCACGAATTTGTTTTGTAGCTTAATGTGATGTTTCATTATTTCCATGAGTGAATAACATGCTGATTGTGATTTTGTGGGTAGTTCTAAGACAAACTGCCGGATTTTTATGTTAGCCCATGTGAGCTAATCTTATGTTATTGCTATGAATAATGACATGTGGATAGTGTATGAATTTTGTTAATATATGCATGAGTGATATATTAGCATGTGTCGAATGTTTGGTGTGCCATTGCATGAGCACTTAGGTGGGAAGTAACAGTAGGAAAATTCCCTCTTTGGGCATTGCTCACCTGTCAAAGAGATATATTTTATTTTGAGAAGGAATATATTTATTTTAGATGCGAAGGTGCACCAGGGAAGGTACTTCGGATGGTGCATTACCAGGCGTGGAGGCGAAGAAATGTAATGGCCTTAATATGTATTTTGTAAAATGGGCAAAAGACCTGTGCGGATAAATTGTATGAAACAAGTATTAATAAGAATTTTTTGTATAAAATATATATTTTTGTGAGTATGGATGTATGGGTCCGACGTGGCCATTTTACTCACGTATGGGTCTCATGACGAGAGACACGTAGATTTTCGCGGATTGACGGTGGTGGCCAGAACACGGTTTGGGCGTCATAGTCCATCTCAATCCACATGCATTCCAGCCTCTTTAAACATCTACATTTGTAAGAAATGTATAATTATGGTTCCGTAAACTTATCATTGCCATAAAGGTTAAAGATGACTTTCTTTGGATACCATTTAATACAAGTGAATGGATACAAGAATTTGTTTTCTGGTTTAGTTTAATTTATTGGAAGAAACATACAGGAATGAGTGAACTTTATTTATTTATTTATTTATTGAAATTTTTGTTTCTGGAAAAGTATCACTTTGGGTTTGAATTATATGAATAGAGAAATGTAGACAGCTAAAGTAGGACTGTACTGATCATTTTAAATCTTATTTTGACAGTGCACCCCATTTTCAATATAATTTATGGGAAGCTAGACTATTCTGATTAATTTTGGTTTGGCATTTTACATTTTGGGCTGGGTTAGCAGCTATTTTTCAATGTAATTTATTGAAAGGTGGGGGTGGAGAGTCCAGCTAGATCACTCTTAGCATATACAGAGAATACATCATTTTCCTTTAATTTATTGGAAGGTGAACATAATGGATTTAGGGGATTATTATTATTTTACACAACCTTTACTATAATATTAGTATTTACTTTTTTTTAAGACTATGAATAACGAAACCGACAAATTTGGCTAAATGATGATCCAATAATCTTTAAAGGCAAATTTTTTAATGTCTCAAGAAAATTCTGACTCCAAATATTTGAAGCATTATTATAAATACATTTTTTAGTTAAACAATTTGTTGTTCTATTTGTTTTCCTACAAATATAACAATAAGTGTGGATATTTAGATCAAGAAGGACACATATTATAATACCCCAAATTATACCCTATTAGTTTTATGACATGTTTAAGGTAAAATAAAAATCAAATTTGTATTTTTCGGAAATTTAAGTGCTAAGTATGAAAAAAAGAATAAAACCAAAAATAATAAAGAAGTAAAAAGGGTAAACTTGTAAATTATCAAATTAGGGAATTAAGGGACATTAAGATAAAAGGTTATGCGTTAAGGTAGAATTTTAATAAGTTGGAGTTGCAAATTGAATAAAGTAAAGAGACTAAAATGAAAAAAATGGGAAAAATGGGGGCAAATTACATTAGGAGAACAAGTTGTCTTCTAAGAAGAAGTTCGCATATTTGGCTTAAGAAGGATAGGGCATACGGTTTGAGGAGAATATTCACTTTTGGGGTTCCTATTTCTCAATCTTTTGGAGTTCCACTTGTTTATGAAAAAGAGAAGGAAAGGAAGAAGTGGCGAAAAGAAGGCTTAGTTCAAGTATTTCAAGAAATCAAGTTTAGGAAATTCTCCAACATCCTTCTTTGGTTATGTGTGTGTTAGGAAACTATCCTAACTCATTCTTTGTCTATGTTTGGGTTAGGACAAATCCTAACTCTTCCCATGGTTGGAACCTTTTAGTTTGTTTGTGTTTGATTTGATCGTTGTTTTGATCTGGTTTTGTGATGGTTTATAAAGTGTCTGGTGGAAAAGGCTAAAATGCCACTTTTGCACTCCTATGCCAATCTACACCTCGGCGAAGAGATGGGGTATTCTTTACGTTTTTAGTCTCTTCGTTGTGAGAGGAGCTAGCTAGGCAAAGGGTTGCCCGCATCGCGGGCAGTCTTCTTAGTGACTTTGATCTTGCCTCTTTCTAGTTGTTTGCTTTCTAAGCAAGATATTATAAATACTAGTATAAATCTATAAACATATAATTGTAGGTGCTGCTTCGAGACCGAGATGGTGAATGAATAGACCCGTCTTTTGGGTGCTTTATGACACTCATGTTTGATCATACGACATACGCATAGTGCTATGACCTCTAGGTAATATTTGCGAGCACATCGATCAATGTGGCATACATTCGATCTTTATCTTTGTACCTTCGGTTACCTATTATGTTGCGTCCCTCTCATTCAATGTTATTGATCTATATAGACAAACATTTATATGATAAGTATCTTAACAATGAAACATAAGAAAACAAAAGTAATCAGCTCTGATGCTAAATCATAATTTAGTTATGTTCTTTAGTGTACCATTAAAACCCGAGAAAAATTCAATTTTTTTGAAAAATGGTAAAATGGTAATTTCGGTTGGAAAATCGGAGATTTTCTAGATCTTGGATGATGAAACGGACTTCACCGTTGAATTTGTTTCGTCACTAATCTAGTTACCTTGGTACAGCCGATTAAGGCGGTCGAATTTACGTTTCGAGCCAAGGTGTTGGGTGACACATGGCATGATCATGTGGATGTCACATGGCACCCTAGGTGCTAGACACATGGCATGATAGCCATGTGTTGGAGCAAATTGGGATAAATGACTCACATTGAACCATGTGTCATATGAGGAAAATAAAAGGAAAAAAAAATTAAGAAAAAATGTAAGGAATGACAGTGGCAAGGAGAAGTGAGGAGGAAGTTTACTTTTTAGGACCATTCGGGTATATGAAGGAAAAGCAGAAAAAAAATGAAAGAAAAATAGAAAATAAAGGGAAAAATAAAAAAGAAAGAAAAGAAAACGAAAGGAAATAAGAAAAACAAAAAGAAGGAAATGGAGAGAAAAACAGAGAGCAGAAGAGTGAGTGGAGAGAGATAGAAGAAGGAGAAAAAAAAAAGTTTTTCACTTCTCTCTAAGATTTACGGAGCTTGGATCGATGGTTTTCATCGGAACAAAAGGCAAAGTTCATCTACACGACGAGAGTTACGCGTGGGCACCAAAATCTTGGAATTTCGTCAAACTCCATGAGGTAGGGAATTTTCCTACTTTGATTATTTTAACTGAGCCATTTAATAGCATGGGCATTCTTGAGGTAAGCGCGTATATGTTTTAGTCCCTAAGATTTTTGATTGGATATTGGAAATTTTGGGGATTGAATTGGGCCGATCCAGAACTATGTTAGTTTTGGTTTTGATCAGGATGATGTCTTGGGTTTGGTGGGTTTTTCGGTATCGGGTGTTGTTGATGAATGAACCCAGGGTTCATGGCCGTGAAGGGACTGAGAGGTGCCCTATTTATGTGGGTCGGAGATTTGGGCCATTTTGTATGTTATTGCTAGATAAAATAAATAAATAACATGCTGTTGTGTGTAAAAATCATGTTAATATATGCTTGTGCGATGTATTAACATGGAAATTATGATGAATGGAAATTATATATAGAAAATATAATTATCCAGAATTTATAAATGTTGCATGTAGCATGACATAGCATGAAATGGCATGATTGCATTTCATATGCACAGTCACATCTCGTCGAGACGGGTGTGTTTGCATGGTACTGTTATTCACCATTCTTGGTGAATGTGTGGTGAGATCGAAAATGGGACTACGTCAAAAATTGAGACTCGCAGTGGTATAAAACAATAATAAATATAAATCATGTGTGTTTAGGTGTAGCAAGATAGGGTCTCCCTAGGGTAGAAAGACCAGAGGTATATGGGTTAAACATGATCATGACGGTAGCCCATAAAAATGTTGGAAGGCGCGCAAGTCGATCTGCTTGATTGTGACCCCGAAAAAGGCGTGGCCCGTAGATAACACGAGTTTGATAAAAAAAAATTCAAGTGAATATTGGAGGGTTGTCCAATAGTTTAAGTCATTGGGTGAAACACGAATGACTGGTTTTCACACTTGGCATTACAAGTGTGAGGGAGTCAGTCGGTACTCAGGTTGTGGGCATAAGGAGTCTCATCTTATGCATGATACATGTATTCACATATAGGACATTCATTGTATGGAATGTGATTGGATGTTTTCATGGTTGCCATTGCATGTGCATTTTAGGTGGGGAGTAGCCCTTGTAGGATAATTTTTCTATCGGGCATTGCTCACCCCATTGTGGGACCCTCTTTCATGTACAAGGGGTGTACAGGAGACGACATTCGACAAAGATGTGATTATGAAGACGATGATGTAACATGATATTACCTTTTGGTATTTTTGTAAAAATATTTTGTATAAAAGAATTGTAACTAAATTCTTTTGGGACTATTGTCTAAATAGTTAGGTAAGAGGGCTGTGATCAGACTCTTACGGACTGTAATTAAGCGTTTTATTTTCATATTTTAAATTTAAATGTAAATGATGGGTCCCAATAAAGGGATATATATTGGGGATATGGACAGATAGACCCTGTGGGGTAAATACTACTTCTGTTGAGACCCTAGATGGGTTATGATTATACTGTTATACAGGTTGTATGTTGGGTAGAGCTCTCTGAACAAAGGAGACTCCTCCCGATTTTTTTGAAAATATGGATCCCGATAAATGGGACTATATGATGTGATGTCGAGTCACGAAATCCATAGAATTAGCGGGTTGACCCGGGTTATTAATAGAACCAAATTTGGGAAGTCGCGGCTTAGTATTAGGCTTAGTGCTTGATTACATGAGGGCTTGAATGTGGGTATCTTGTGTTTGAAATAAGCACGACCGTGCAGGCTAGGTATCTGAATACCTTGGAGTCACAGATCGTGCGTTGTTAGTTTGTGTAACATTTTGTGTGATATGTGTGGTGATTTGTGTAGATAACTATACATGGTGGATTGTATGGAACATTAGGGGTTAAACATAACCTTAGGGGTTGAACAAAATAGAACTATGATGGTTGGGAACTAATGTACTAGTATTTGGCGTATGCTAGGAAAAAGGGTTGAACGATTGTACTTCATGATGTTAAAGTCTATTAGTGGTTGTATGTTGCTACTGATTGAGATAGAAGTCGAGAACTCTATTGCTATCTGACACGTGTAGATGGCTAGCAGAGGAAGATGACGTCGGGGTGGTGGGCGAGATGTGGCCCACGACCACAGGCTTTGGGCAACAAACCTCCATAGAGTACATTGTTGTTGTATTTACTACCACTTATGCGGGCGGGTGTGGTTGCTACCATCACATAGGCTGATACCGATTGGGAACCAAGAGTCCAAGTAACCTCTGGGGTTGGGGCATGATCCTCAGGCCACCGAGGGAGGAGAAGACCCCGAATGGTGGTGGGTCATTGTTTCGAATAGTCGAGAAAGGATCTGGTGTTGTGCTAAGAGGAAGGAGAATCAATCTTCTAACTCAAGAAGAAGTAGAGGAGCTTTTGTTCGTAAAGATTTCAACAGCGGGGCCATTCATTCGGGGCTAAAGGCCAGAGCTAGGGCTTCTAGCCAAACAGGGAAGATGACATGCTACCACTGCCATCAACATGGACATATGAGGCGGGATTGCCCTCAGAGGCAAGGATCCCGAAATTATGGGACAATGCGATCCCCAGTCATCGATGGGACAAGCGCGAATGAGTTTGTTCCTTCTCACCTGTTATGGGCCAAGGAACTGATGGGTCCCGGGGTGATGCATAAAGCGCATACGCTGCAGACGGGCCAAGAGGCCCGGGGTATGGGTCGGTCGAGGCGAGCTCACGGGCTGGAACGGACAGGGGCGTGTTTATGCCGGCCTGTTGAGCCGGTTGATCGATGGGTGAATCACGGGGTATGTTCACATTATCTTCGCTATGGAGTAAAGATATTATTTGATTTGGATGCATCATATTCATATTTATTGTTGCATCATGTATGAAAGGTTTGAGCTTAGAGGTTAAAACCTTGGAAGTGTCGTTACATGTGAGTTCTCCCCAAGGGATTAGGGTGAGGATTGATAAGATATGTCGGGATTGTGAGTTAGAGATCTCAGGGATTCTGCTCATGGTGGACCTTCGAGTGATGGACATATCGGAGTTTGATGTCATTCTTGGCAAGGAATGGTTGACATCACCGCGGTCGTCGTGATTGTGGTAGTAGGAGGTTCTTGCCTACACCACGGGGCCCAGTGTGTATTTACGTTTCAAGGGATAAGCATGATGCTTTACCACAGAGGCTGTGCCTGACTCGAGTTGAGTGGTACATTGTCGGTTAATTTATGGCTTGCCCAAGGATGAGGAGGTGGATTTGAGTGCCTCGGGTGGTTTTGTGTGAGTATGAGGGCGTTTTAGAACGGCCGGCGGCAGGATTATGTAACGACGTACGAATAATGCAAGTTTTCAAAGCGTTTGTTAAGTTTGACCAAGTTTGACCCGGTTTGACTTTTTCAAGGATGAATAATTTTGGGTTGACTAGAACGCATTTCGTAGGCCTCGTCGTCTGAGTTCGCAGACGGGTTAAGCGTCAAAGTAAATACGGATAAGTTATGACCCAGGTAAGTTGGCAATGACATTTTATCGGTCATCAAAGTTGTCTTCGGTTTTACACAGAAACGACCCTAGGCCCTATATAAACATGGTTGCGTGCCCAGTGACCCTAGCCCAAAACACCATCTTGAGCTCCAATACTAGAAATTCTCAAAAACATGTGGTTTGGCCAGGTCATTTGGGCTCCTGCGGTAGTCGGGTTTTTGGACCAGGAAGGCATCATAGGCCAGCCACTTTGCTACGCGCCGACGAGTGGTGTGCCACCTCGGGCAGTCACGCCAGCCAAATTTGACAATGACCCTGGACCTCTGAGTCAGTGCCAAGGTCGAACCACGGCGGCGGCGACCACCGTGGGTCACCGAATTTTCTTTATTTTTTGGCCATTTCAAGCCATTTCCAGCCAACCCATACCTCCCTCCCACCATTTTTGGACCCTATGAACTCATTTCCGTGGTCCCTTTTTGCAGATTCCTCACCGTTTGAAAGATCTGTGAAAACAAGTTGGCCATTGTTGGATCGAGTTTTTATTTTCTTATTTGTTGGACCAAGGTAATGGTGCTTGATGAGTTCTGGTCTCTTTGGCTTTCCATTGATATGTGGTTTGTGAATTTGGACATCGTTTGGTTAGTTTTCCATTTTAAGTTGTTTAAGGTGATCTGAAGTTTGAATAAAGTACCCGATTGGTCAAAGTCAAGTTTGGAAAATTGTTGATTAGTGAAATCGATGTTTTTAAGTGAATTATCGGACAGTTCAATTTCAGAAATTAGCTCCGGTGAAAAGCCCCACTTCGGGGTACGGCCCATGTGGCACACCGTAATCGACTGTCGAGTCCAATTTGATGCGTCTACTTCTAAAAGTTATTCTAAGGCCTTCGGGGCATTCCAATGTTGTCATTCAGTTATCGAGCCTAAGTGGTGTTTTATTTATATCACGTGCACACTCACTGCCGGAGACGATCCCAGGAGCAGACTGAGCGCCTATAGTCCTGTGAGTGGCTGGTTTATATGTTTTTAAATGATTTGGGTATTATGTTGATATATCTATTATGATTTAATATTTTACATATATACTCTTTTGATCGATGGTTGTCAGACACATATATGATTTTCGGTCTCATATTAAATAAGTTATCATTTCATGTGAATTTTGTCTACATTTTAACTATTTGAAGGTTTTACTGAGTTCGTGGATGAGTCTATGGTGTTGGGATATTTTGAGTACGTGAATTGAGGTTATATACCACCTTGAAAAACTATTGTTTTAAAAAGGGGGGATCTCAGATTGCGGAATGACTATATCATGCATTGTCGAAAGCACATTTGAGTAAGGGAACTAAGAGTTAGTTACCACGTGATGGCTCAAGCCATCTGAGGTTTATTAGTCGCTACGTGATGGCCAAGTTTATCCCGGAGGTTTATTAGATGACACGTGATGGACTGTTCACCCGGAGGTTTATTAGGTGCCACGTGATGGCCATGTGTTTGATCTGAGGTTATTTAGGTGCTACCGTGATGGCCAAGCTACCCCGAGGTTTACAGTTACGTGATGGGCTAGGTTTCATCTCGAGGTTTATTAGTTTCCACGGTGATGACAAGCCGTCGGAGGTTTATTGGGGCTTACCACGTGATGGCCTGCCCACTGAGGTTTGTTAGCCGCCACGGATGGCCTGGCCCACTAGAGGTTTTTAGCCGCCACGTGATGGCCGGGCCCACTGAGGTTTATTAGTTGCCACGCGGATGGCCGTGTAACCACATGTTCATTAGTTGCCACTTGTCGTGAGGTCGCTTTCACTGACCTGGGCTTATGATGGGTACATGGTATGGTACGCTATTGATTTCTGAATATGGTATAACTATTTTAATACTTATGGTTATGGTGCATTTCATGGTTACTTTATTACATGGTGGCTATACATGCTTTATGATTGGCGTTATGTCAGGTAGCAAGCCTAGATTATAGCTTTTCTTAACATCGTTTCGTATTAAAATTTGGCTGAGCATGATTTACATGTATTGACTCGGGGTAAAGTCTGGCTTTTGAATGCTTCTAAACGGGGAACCTTCTAAAAGAGTGGATGTGAGGTCTTGAGAGAAGATATGTTCAAAAATAAAAATATTATTTTCTTATAAATTATGTCACTCACTGAGATTTATTATCTCACGTTTATTGTTTTAACCGCTCCTTGTGTCCAGTACCAGAGCCTCTACCTGCGCTGTATTCAACACTCTCTTTCTCAAGGACAAATGTAGTATCTATCCCCATATACCGTCCCTGGTTTTTATCGACTTTATTTATATCCATTTGAAATCACTTAAATTCACAAACACTCTTAAAGATGCTCTAATATTCGATTAACTTTGCATGGTCCTTATCTATATATGTGGTGGACTTTTATATATAATCGGGATATCAAACTAATGCATGTGTTTACTTCCCTCCAGCGGAGCTCCACCGTATCTTCCTAGGGACTGCATGTGCTGAACTTCACTAAAGTGACTCACCCGGAATCCTCGAAGGGTATCCGGCTCTGGTCCTCACTACCTTGGTATCGCAGCTCTAGGTTTCTAAATTCGGGGTCAGACACACAGTGTCTCATCCAAAGGTTTTGTATGGCCTTCCTAACCTTACCCTTTAAATTGATTATGTTTCATTTATTCTTGGGAATGGTTCTTCTTCCTGATGGTGCACAGAGGTAGACGTAGTCCCATCAAGCTTCGGTGGAAAGTTTATATGCAATCTACTATGGAAGAGAATCTGGCATGCGCCTCGGCCTGATCACCGAGAGATGTGGGTTTACTAGTTGTTGGCAGCTTGGATCGCTCAGATCTGGAGCGTGAGTTTTCATGGCTCCACTAACTTATGGTGGTTTTGATCCCGCTGCATGACATGTGAGAAGATTTCGACAAAGGTAGCAAAGGTCCTGCATAGGATGTGAGCCAGGATAGCCAGTTTTCTACTAGAGGGTAGTGCAAGTATGGTGGGCGATGAGAGGACTCAGGGAACGGCCACACTGGGGCACAGTTCAAGACTACTTTTCACACTGAGCTACTTCTCCAAATTCACTGAGACTAAGAGGCTGGTCTGAGACGCTCACTCAAGGCAAGCATGACGCTTCCCCGAGTACGAGCCGCAGGTTCAGAGTTATCGGATTTCTATCCTAATTTGCTCTTATGTGAGGTCAAGAAGAAGAAGGATGGTAATTTTTGTGAGGTTGTGTATAGACTAAGGTGACAAATAATGAGGACAATTCATTCAGAACAAATCCTTTCGTTTCTGATTGATGATCTATTTGATCACCCCAGGTGCAAAAGTGTTTCCAAGATTGACTCGGCGTCAGGTACCATCGCTAAGGATTGTGTGGAATCGTGATATCTCAAGACAAGATTCGTGACGAGATATGGGCGTTATGAGTTCCTAGTGATGTTTTTCTGACTCACCAATGCCCCAACAGTGTTTCATGGATTCATGAACCGGTCTTCCGGCCCATACTAGACGGCTTTGTCATCGTTTCCATCGACGATAAGAGCTCGTGTATCGAGAAGCGAAGTCGAGCATGAGATACATTCCGGTTTGCGTGTTGCATACTTTAAAGCGGCACCAGGTTGCCAAGTTCGGCAAATGTGAGTTTGGTTGGTAAGTGGGATTTCTCGGACATGTAGTTTACAGCGTGGCATTTATGTGGATCCTCGAAAGTAGAAGCGTTGGCAAATTGGGGAGCAACCAGCGATTGTGAAGTGCGGAGTTTTCGTACTTGAGGTATTCTGGCGGATTCATGGGGGTTCTCGGAGATAAGCGGGACCATTTTCATTATTTGACTAGGAAAGGAGTTAAGTTTGAGTGATGACTTATCCTATGAGGAGCAGCCCGTGCAGATTCTGGGTAGGGAAAAGAAGGAGCTTTGCAACAAAACAATATCCTTAGTGAAGGTCCTATGGAGAAACCACCTAGTCGAGGAGGCGACTTGGGAGCGGGAGGACCAAATGCGGAGCCAGTACCCTCATCTCTTCCATGACACAGGTACGAATTTCGTGGACAAAATTTTTCTTTAAGGGGGGCAGACTATAACAACCCGTAACAAATAATACAAGTTTTTAAAACGTTTGACCAAGTTTGACTTTTTCAAGGATGAATAATTTTGGGTTGACTAAGACACCATTTCGTAGGTTTCGTCGATACGAGTTCATAGACGGGTTAAACGTCAAAATCCGACTTACGGATAAAAAGTTATGACCACAGATAGAAGTTCCAAGCAGACATTTTTATCGATTGTCAAAGAAGTTGTCTTAGGTTTTTACTGAAAGCGACCTAGGCCCTATATAAACATAGTTTTGCGTGCCGTGAAACCTAGCCCCAAACACCCATCTTGAGCTCGAAGCCTAGAAATTCTCGAACATGTGGACTGGCTAGGTCATTTTGAACCACTTGCGAGCCGTCGGGTTTTGGACCAAAGTAGGCATCACCAGCCAGCTACTTTGCACACGCGCCGGCCAGGGAGGTGTGCCACCTCCGGACGATCACACCGGCCAAATTCGCGACCAGCGCGCCGGACCGTGGCCCAGGATCGGCCGTCGGACACGACGGTGGCGACCCTTGTCAGGTCATCAGTTTTCTTGATTTTCCGGCCATTCAGGGCCATTTAAATGCGACAGTACCTCCCTCCACCATTTTTGGACCCTGAACTCATTTAGTGGTCCTTTTGATTCCTCACCCGTTTGAAGATACGCGAAAACAAAGTTAGTAGGCTGTTGGATCATGTTTCAGAGGCCACCACAGCGGCTGTTGGACCAAGGTAATGATAACGTGGGTTCTTGGTCTCTTGGGCTCCGTGTATGTGGTTTGTGAATTTTTGGACATCGTTTGGTTAGTTTTTCCCATTTTTTAGGTTTTTGAGTAGTGCAGAAGTTTGGGTGAAATAGAGTACGATTGGTCGATTTTGAAAAATTGAAGTTGGATTAGTGAAATTGGATGTTTTTATGAATTATTGGGCGGTTCAATTTTGAAATTAGCTCAATTGAAAAGCCCCAATTTTGGAGTCTAGGAACATAGGAGCCTGTATGTAATTGGACTGTCGGAGTCGATTTGGATGGAGTTCATAGTTCTAAAGTTATTCTAAGGCCTTGGGGGCATCGATGTTAGTTCGGTTATTGGAGCCTAAGTGGTGTTTTATTTATATCCACGGGCACTCACGCAGAATGAGGAGGCGATCTGTGAGGAGCGGGCGAGTGTCTATAGTCTGTGAGTGGTTTATATGTTTTTAAATGATTTGGGGTATTATGTTGATATATCTATTATGATTTAATATTTTACATATATACTCTTTTAATCAGATGGTTGGTTGCATACATATATGATTTTCGGTCTCATATTAAACAAGTTATCATTTCATGTGAATTTTGTCTACATTTTAACTATTTGAAGGTTTTACTGAGTTCGTGGATGAGTCTGTGGTGTTGGGATATTTTGAGTACGTGAATTGAGGTTATATACCACCTTGAAAAACTATTGTTTTTAAAAGGGGGATCTTGAGATTTTGTGGAATGACTATATTGCGGTATTGTTGGGAAAGTACATGTGAGTAAGGGAACGGTTATATTAGTTGCCACATGATGGTCGGGTTTACCCGGAGGTTTATTAGTTGCCACGTGATGGCCGGGTTTACCCGGAGGTTTATTAGATGACACGTGATGGACAGGTTCACCCGGAGGTTTTATTAGGTGCGGCGTGATGGCCCGGTTGCCGGAGGTTTATTAGGTGCCGCGTGATGGCGGGCTTGCCGGTTTATTAGTTGCCACGTGATGGTCGGGCTTGCCCGAGTTTATTAGTTGCGTGATGGCGGGTCTGGGGTTTGTTGGTTGCCGAAACGTGATGGCCGGGTCTACTGGAGGTTTATTGGTTATCCGCGTGATGGTAGGGTGTAACCATAGGTTCATTAGTTGCCCGCGGTATCGTGAGGTCGGGCTTAAGGCGGTTTATGAGTAAGGTACACATGGTATGAGTACTGGTGTGATTTCTGAATATGGTATAACTATTTTAATACTTATGGATTTATGGTGCATTTCATGGTTACTTTATTACATGGTGGCTATACATGCTTTATGATTGGCGTTATGTTGTGTACAGTTCAGATTATAGATTTCTTAACATTGTGTCGGCTAAATTGTTAAGCATGATTTACATGTGTTGGACTTGGGGTAAAGTTGGGTTTTGTGAAATGTTTCTAAACGGGGAACCTTCTAAAAGAGTGGACGTGAGGTCTTGAGAGAAGATATGTTCGAAAATAAAAATATTATTTTCTTATAAATTATGCCACTCACTGAGATTTATTATCTCACGTTTATTGTTTTAAATCTGTTCCCTAGGTCCAGGTAGTTCGTAGGGCCTACCTCGTCCCAGATTCAACACCGCTCTTTCTGCGACAGCTGCAGTACTCCATCTCATCTTGTCCTTGTTTTATTGGACTTATTTATATCCATTTGTACCCCTAATTCACAAACACTCTTAGAATGCTCTGATATTCGTATTGAACTTTTATGGGTCCTTATCTATATATGTGGTGGGACTTTTATATATAATTGGGATATCAAACTAGTGCATGTGTTTACTTCCCTCCTTAAAGTGGGCTCCGCGTATCTTCCACACAGGAATTTGTGCGAGTGGAACTTCACTAGGCGGGACCACGGGGAATCTGGAAGGGTATCGGGTCGAATCTGTCGATTATACAGGGATGTGGACTTTGTCGTAGGATTACCTTTGGTCGTCGCCCATATCTATGACTCCTCATAGGATGCTTGCCAAGTTGATTCTGCGAGACTCAAGGTCAATGCGGGGTGTTGGACAAGGGCTTTATTAGACCGAGCATACGCACGTGGGCGCTCCGTTTTGTTGCTAAGAAGAAGACAAGACTCTTCAAGCGTGCATTGACTATGATAGTTGAGCGAGGGGTTCTGTCGAAATCGGTATCCATTGTGGATTGATGATTTGTTTCGATCCAAGCGAAAGGGGCATGGGTCTGCGATTAACCGCGCAGGTTATCGCTCGGTTGAGTTAGGGAGAGTAAGTATCCACTAGGCGGCGTTTAGGGCCAGCAGTATGGGCACTTCGAGTTCCGCAATGATGCCTTTCGGGTGTGAGTGCTCCGTGGCATTCTGGATCTCATGCATCTGGGGTATTCAGCCTATTTGGATTAGTTTGTTGTGGTCTTTGTTGACGAAATCTTGATCTACTCCCAGTCTAAGGATGTAAAACTTGAGAAAATTCAAATTTTCTGAGAAAAAGCAAAACGGTAATTTTGGTCAAAATTTTGGAATTTTCCTAGATCTCGAATGACGAAACGGATTTCACCGTTGAGATTGTCTCACGAAATCTAGCTACCACGTCGAATTTCGTCGAATTATGAGACAGTAGGAATTTCACGGTTTTTGAGACACCGAGAGTCACGCGGGACACTTGGCACGTATGGGTGGCTCACACATAGCCACGTGTTAAAAGGATAGCTAGTCAAACCAATGTCCAAGTAGTGGCCATGTGTCACAAGTTAATTGGATGAAAATCCAAAAGTTCAGATAAGGAGATAAGGGTAATCCAAGAGAGCCTATGAGAGGTTGACATGTGGCAAAGAGTACAATCCCACTTGACTCATCTTGGACCTACCAGTGGGATGGGGAGGAGAGAGAAAGAGAGAGAGAAAGAAAGAGAGAAGCTCTACCTTCTCTCTAAATTTCCCGGCGATCTGACCGACGGCGTCTGGCAGAGCAATAAGGAAAGAGCTTCCCTGCGACGAGAGAAACAAGTGGAGACCAGAAACGGGGAGTTTTGAAAAACTCAATGAGGTAGTGGTCTTTCTCCTACTTGGTTTAGTCTTTGGCTAAGAGCCGTCCAAATGGTTGGAGTGTTTGGGGTCGTAATGGCCATGTATTTTAGTTCCCAAGATTGAGACGGAGTGTTGGAATTTCTGGATTGTTTTCGGACAGTTTGAATGGATGTAGGGGTATGCGCCCCAAAAATACCTAAATTTTTATAATAATTTTGTGCTACCAATGCAGGTATGAATTGGAGCAAAAAACTTAGGTTTTAAAGGGAAAAGTGATGAATTGACAATTATGAAATAGCAAATTTAGTGAACCCAGAAAATTTGGAGTTACAAAACTTAAGAACAAATATGTAAATTGTCAAAAAGGAATTAAAAGTTATAAATTGAAAAGACTATGGGCCAAGAAGAAATAATAGGAATTTTGTGTAATTCCTAGAAGATGAGAGACGAAATAGAAAAAAAAGGAAGTTGAAATTCAAATAGTTAAGAGTTAGAAAGACTTAAAGAGCAGTGTGGAACTAACAAAAATGGGTTTTGATGGCTGAGCAAGGCCTAAGAGAAAAACATGGAATTTAAAGACCAAAATTTGGTCTCCAAAGGGCAAAAAGACCAAATCGTGAGGAGTGGAAAGGAGAGCAAAAGAAGAGAAGAAGAGGAAGAGGAAGAAGAGGAGGAAGGTGATCAAGCAAGCCAAGGTATGGAACTACTAACCATGAGTATGGATCCTTGGTTTTGTTTGGTTAATGGTTATTTGTTGTACTGCAAACCTAGGGTTTGTTAGGATTTCATCTAACGAGTTGTATTAGATTAGGGTTAACAAAACTCTAGCAACACAAGAAAAACATGGAATCCTCAGCTGAGGTTGGATTTACGGTTTAATTGCAAAGAAAAAGGGTTGGGTTAGAACAAACCCTAATAAATTTGTGTATTTAGTATGTGTATGAGTTAAGACCCATATTAGAGATAGTTTTGAAGACATTCATGATAGGTCTTTGAAATAAGAAGGATTGAATGATAAATTGAGTAGAAAGAGATCATAAGATGAATTTGAAGTGGTCTTGAAGTATTTATGAGGTATAAGAGTTGATTATCAGGTTGAACACAACAGTGAAACCACCATTCTGCATTCTCAGTATATTCTATGAGTCAAGTCTCTGTGAACCTCATTCTGATCTATTTATCAGTCACCTGCCATTAAGTTAAGTTCTGGTAGAACTTTATTACAATTTCTGTTGCGACCAGTTTTTGTATTTTGGCCATAACTTCCTCATTTCTTATCCGATTTGAGTGATTCAAGTGGCTACGTAAAATAGACTTCAAGGAGAACCAAACTTAAAGAGAATTCATTGTCAAATTCTGATCCTAAGTGGCCTAAAAATTCACTCAAAGTGGGGCCATGTGCAAGCCAAATTCTGGTTCCAGCTTTGAACATAGAGTAATAGTCGGGTTGTTTCGGATAACTTGAATTTGATTACTCGAATTGGGTGATTCCAGTTGGAATAGAACCCTTAGCACCTTAGCTTTAAATGAGTACAAATACCTAGAGTCAAATATGGAGTTAAGACCCCGGAAAAGTTAGTAATACAAACAGTCCCCAGTGTAATCCTGTAAACCGACTAGTTGGCATGAAAATGCCATAACTTTAGTTTGGATAATCCGATTGGAATGATTCCAATTCCTAAGTAAAGTAGACTCATAGAGGAATAAGAATGATTCTAAGTCAAAAGCGTACCATACCGGCTGCTTGAGCCATGGTCGTTTAGTCACGATTATTTGCATAATCACTAAGTGAATGAATTGTATTTGACTAGAGTCGCGGGTGAAGCGACAACTGGCCTAGGATTGACATCGAGAAAAGCGGAATGTCGATAATTGGTGCATTTCTGCCCAGTTCTCTATTCTGGTTTGTTCACTGGCTCTTTGTTCTATTCTCTCTGTTGCGAAATATGCATATATATCGAGGTGGAATGGTTGTATTTGAAATGCTTGATAAATATTGGCATGAATCTGATTATTTGAGCTACAAGAATTTATTTATAAAAGTAAATTGTTTGAGCCCAGTTTTATTGAATGACCCGACATGGCGATTCACCAAGCGGGTCGTCATGAAGGTAGCAAGTAATTAATAATGCGAAATCACATTGCTCTTGAATAGCGAGACATGGCGGGATTCACCAAGCGAATCTGTCGTGAATGTCGAACTTCTATAGTCACATGTGGTGGTAATATTGAATGTGAAACCACATTACCTCTTGAATGACAAGCAGAGGCGGGGATTAACCCATTTGAATGCATCGTGGATGGCCGAGATTCTATGATTATATGTGGAATCACAAACCGAACAACGAAAGCGATGGTATTGAAAAGTGTATTTGTATAAGTATCTTTACATTACAGCGTGTTGTATAAATGCATTATTTTGATATATGCATGATTTATATGAGCGAATGGAATCTGGTAGCCTTAGAACCCTTAAGCATGAAAATGCTTAGCGTATTGTTTTCATCAATGCGCAGTGCAGTGATGAACATGAAATAAGACCCAAGATCGAGGAGCTCGAGTCTTAGAGGAATTACGGGTATGCTCGATCATATGCGATACTCCATTTCTTTCAAACATTGACATTTGTAAAGCGGTTTGAACTCTGGATCCTTATTTTTGTAAAGGCATTTTTGTTAAATGTAAACATTATGAATCTTTTGTTAATTGTAAATGTTTATAGGCTTGCAAATTGGAAATGCTTCATGAAATTACAAAATCTAAAATGAATAAGACAAGCCAAATGTTTGATAAGATAGTGAGAAAATGTCGAGAATGGCAGGGCTGGCTCAAGCTTGGATCCGTAATCGGGTCGATCGGGATTAGTCGTGACACTTTTGAAAACTAAAATTTAATAAAGCGATAACTAAAGAGATTTAATTAATGACTTTAAAAGAAATAAAGCAGCGTCCGGGGTTTCGGTTCGGACTATGTCGGGTCGAGGCCGGGGCTCGAGAATCATACCGAGGGTATCTTCGAGGCGGTCAGGACTATGTTCTTATGATTGTTTGAGACCGATTACGAGATGAATTTGTCGGATTGTTGATTAATGAAATTTTGATTATTATTATTCACGCTAATGATGAATAACATGTTGAGTGTATATAAATTATGTTAGTAAATGCGCATGTGATATATTGACATGAATTTCATGAAATGACATCTTGCATTTCATATGCACTGGGACACCATAGAACTATAGGTGTAAGTGCATGACATAGTTTCGGAGGGTTGACCAACAATTATTTTTCGGAGTACGTCCACTATAATATATCGGAGGGTTGTCCACAATCTATATCGGAGTATGTCCACTAATTAATTTCGGAGGGTTGTCCACTATTAAAACAAATATCTTTGTTTTGAAATCAATTTTTCATACATGGCAGTTGCATGTGTGAAGGAGTCGGTGAGGACTCGAGGCATGAGACGGGCATGTAGATATTCAAGTAGGAGAATGCATAGTTTTACTTGAATATGTGTGTTTGCCATTGCATGAGCACTTAGGTGGGGAGTAACCCATGTAGGGAAATTCAACTACTGGGCATTGCTCACCCCGTCGTGGGAAAACATTTCAAGTACCGGAGGTGCATCAGGCAACAAAGCTCATCCGTGGCCTTAGTGGAGGAGTAGAGGCCAGATTCAGCCTTAATTTTGTATTTTGTAAATTCTGGGTGGAAAACCCATTTTTGTATTGTGTAAGAAACATGGAGTTGTAATTAAACTCTTTTTGTTTAATGAATATATTTTTGGCAAGTTTTCCAGGTTCCAGTAGCCTTTGTGTCGATGAGGCTAATTAATGTTGATTTTGTAGTGTGTTGAACCAAAGGAAAAAAAAATGCAGTTGATCAAATGGGGTGGGCTACTACCCATTTCCAGTTTTATGTCGCGACACTACGATTGAATTATTCTGGCGAGAAGGGCGCGACATGCACTGATGGGCATGCGCAGCGTGCGACAAAGGGACCAGCGGCGTGCGAGAAAGGCATCCGCAGCGGGCCTCACAGGGTTCTCTGTCGAGCCACGTCCGTGTTGTAACGTTAAGCCTTTAGGTCGGCGAAGGATTGCGACTAGAACTAAGGACGGCAGCGGAGTCGCGATAAAGGGTTCACTGTCGGCGGCGAGTTGGCTTCCTGCACAGTGATGCGGCGGGGGGTTGGCTCGTCATGTGTCGCGACACAAATTTTATGTCGCGACAGAGGTGCGACGTCGTGGGCTTGTTCTAGGTCACGACATGATTTTATTATCGCAGCGGCGCTTGGTGGGGGCTGAGCACATCCGCAACGGGGTTTTCTTTGTCGCGACAAGGTTAGCTGTTGGGTGTCACGACACGGCCTTTGGTGTCGCGATAGGAAAGCTGCATGATGGAACAGAAGCCTGTCGCAATAGGATTTTCTCTGTCGTGACAGGGTTGGCCTTTTGGTGTCATGACTTGGGCTTTTGGGTCTCGACAAGGCCAAGCTAGCTAGAAACGATTATCGCGACCAAGCATCGCGCGCCCGGCGGCAGTAGCGACAACGAGAGTCAGTGCATGCGGCGGGGGTTCCGAGGGCAAAGCTAGCGACGGCGCGCGAGGCCGGCGCGACGGCACGTATCTGCGTCTTGCGGTGTGCTTACGCGTGCACACGACATATTGCGATAGTGTACAGTGTTGTGCACTGTTTAGGGTTACTGTTAAAAAAAAAGTACAAAAATGACCCCCGGGATTTGGGGCATCACAGAGGAGGAGCATGAGGATTTGAGGATTGTTCTTCAGGTACTCAGGGACCATCAGTTGTATATCGAGAGTTCGATAAATGTAAATTTTGAAACTGCGAGGTGGAAATTTTTTGAACCTGTCGTGTCGGCCGGGCGTGTCAGTGGACTACTGAAGGTAGAGGTTGTTATGAGTTGGGAAGGCGAAGTTAGTCTTGAGAGCCGGTTTCTTGGGGTGGTGGGAGTCTCTGATGGTTTATTGAAATTCTCGAGTATTTGCACCTATGACTAGATTAACCCGGAAGGGGGTCAAGTTTGAGTGGGATGACCTGTGTGCGAAGGCATTCTAGGAATTGAAAATGAGGCTTACTACAGCTCCTATTCTGATAGTCCCAAAATAAGGACAGAGGTACAGGGTGTACTGTGATGCCTCTAGGGACGGACTGGGATGTGTCTTGACGTAGGCCGGGAGGGTTGTAGCTTATGGTTCTAGACAGCTAAAGAATAATGAGCATAATTACCTTACTGAGAAAGGTGATTGAGTCCTAAGGGCAGGACGTAGAGACATCATCCATCAGGGATTGGGTACAGTTCGGTACAAGTGAGGAAGGTTGGGCTATCCACACATATGGTAGTCTTCGGTACAGGGGACGGGTCGAGGTTCCCCAGTCGATAGATCTAAGAGAGGAGATCCTCAGGAAGTTCCACTATTCTCGGTTCGTTGTGTATCCAGGTGGCACAAAGATGTATCGTGATCTTCATCGCTAGTACTACTAGAGCGGGATGAAGAGACACGTTAGGGACTTTGTTCGACGGTGCCTCACCTATGAACAGGTTAAAGCTGAGCACTAGAAGCCAGCAGGGCTACTCCGGCCATTGGAGGTAGTGGAGTGGAAGTGGAAGCATGTCACAATGGACTTTGTGACCCACTTGCCACAGACACCGCGGAGGCATGATGCAGTGTGGGTGATAGTAGACCGGCTCACTAAGTTGGCACATTTTATAACAGTGCGGACCTTCACACTGAAGGTATTCTGCCGGTTATATATTTGAGAAATTGTATGGCTACATGGAGTGCCAGTCTCTATCATATCGGACAGGGACCCCAAAATTACAACACACTTTTGGAAGAGTTTCCAAAAGGCCATGGGGACACAGTTGATGATGAGCACTGCATTTCATCTACAGATAGATGGTCAGTGGGAGAGGACCGTACAGATTTTAGAGGACATGCTGCGAGCATGCGTCCTGGATCTTAAGGGTATCTGGGAGGAGCACTTATCCTTTGTGGAATTCTCCTACAACAACAGTTATCAAGCGAGAATACAGATGGCACCCTATAAGGCTTTATATGGGAGGCCATGTCGATCCCCGATTTGTTGGACAGAGGTGGGAGAGAGTTCCATCACTGGTTCGGAACTGATTAGAGACACCTCGGAGAAGGTGGGTTTGATACAGAAGCGTCTTCTTACGGATCAAAGCCGACAGAAAAGCTACACGAACAGACGGCGTCGACCTCTAGAGGTTGAGGTGGGTGATCACTTCTTCTTGAAGGTGATGCCTAAGAGAGGAGTGGTTAGGTTTGGCAAGCGAGGGAAGCTAAAGCCGAAGTATATTAGGACCTTTGAGGTACTCGAGAGGGTAGGCACAGTTGCATATCGGTTGACCCTACCACTGAGTTTATCAGGTGTCCATGAGGTGTTCCATGTCTCCATGCTCCGGAAGTATACTCTAGATCCAGCTCATGTAGCGGATTGGGAAGAGATTATTGTTCATACTGATGGGACCTTCGAGGAGGGACCAGTGCGTATCTTGGATAGCCGAGATCAGGTTTTCCGAGGCAAGACCATGCGGCTAGTGATAGTGTTGTGGCAACACCAAGGAGTGGAGGAGGCAACTTGGGAACTCTAGGACACGATGCGAGCCACCTATCCCTTCCTGTTTAAGGATGAAGGTGCGTTGTCTAATATTGAAAGTTTAATATTGGAACTAGAATAATTATTTCATATGCATGTGGTTGTGTGTGCAAGTGTGTGTGTGAATTTTGGGGACGAAATTCTGTTAAGTGGGGAAGAATGTAAAACCCGGGAAAAATTCATTTTTTTTAAAAAATGGTAAAATGGTAATTTCGGTTGGAAAACCAAAATTTTTCTAGATCTCGAATGATGAAACAAACTTCACTGTTGAATTCCTCTCGCGAAATCTAGTTACCCCGTCGAATTTCATCGGATTCTGAGACAGTCAAAATTTCATGTTTTTCGAGGCACCGGGTGTCGAGTGACACATGGCATGATCATGTGGATGTCACATGGCACCCTAGGTGCTGGACACATAGTGAAACCCTGGAAAATCCAGATTTATGAGAAAGGATAAAACAGTAATTTCGATAGAAAATCCGGAATTTTTCTAGATCTCGGATGATGAAACGGACTTCAGTTAGGTCGTCAGCGAAATCTAGCTACCACTTGTCCCGAATTTGGTCGAGATTCGAGATAGTCGAGGCTTCATGTTTCGAGCAGAGGGTGCGGGACACTTTGCATGGTGAGTGGCTCATGGTATGCCACTGTCAGAGTGCGAATTAGTCAAACAAAGGAGGGAGCCAAGTGGGGCCCATGTGGACATGGCATCTTCTAAGTGGATGGAAATCCACTATTATGGATAAGGGATGGGATGTAATCCAAATGAGCCAATAGTAGGCTGACATGTGGCAAGAGGAGTACTCTCCCACTTGACCAACTTGACCCAACCGGTTTGGGAGGGGGAAAGAAAGAGAAAAAGAGAGGGAAAAGGAGAGAGAAAAGAGAGGGATTTTAGAGAGAGAAGCTCTACCTTCTCTCTAGATTTCCCGGTGATCGGTCTGAAAACTGCGGCGGGCAAAATGAAGTTTGATTTTGCCCATGAGCTACGCATGGAGTGCTAGGAGTGTGGGTTCAGCTCCGGGAGGTAAGGGCTTTCCTCTGCTTGGTTTCAGCCCAGCTTGGTATTTGAATGATTTGGATGGTGTGAGGCCGTGAGTGGCCGTTTGGCTAGTCCCAAAACTTGGGACTAAAAGCTAGAAATTTTAGGGCCCATTTTAGACAGTCCCGGACTGATTTCGGATTGAAAATGGTCCTTGTGTGCCTTATTTGTGTTATTGCTTGATATTTGAATAACATGCAAATTGTGTGTAGGAGGTATAACCATCCGTGAATTGATTATGTTGCATGTAGTGTATAAATATTCATGTGACATAAGATAAATTCATTAGCATCATGCATTTGTATGCATAAGAACATCGCATGACATTGGGTGTGAGTGCATGGTTTGGGTCGATTCTATGTTTAGTGTCAATTATGGTAAATCGGCACTGTGTTTGGTGTTGGATAAACCTCGTGAGGACCTGTTAAGATCTCTGGCGTGGCTGTGGTGTGATGGTGGGCTCGGTAGCATGGGACTTCGTCCAAACCAAGCGCATGATTTTAAAGTAATCGGAGAATGTCCAGTGTAAAAATGAAAGTTTGTGAAATTGTCGGTGTTCGGAGGTGTCGGTGTTAGGAGGGTGTCGATTGCTCGAGGATGTCGATTAACTCGAGGATGTCCGATGTTGAGGGTGGCGGATGTTCGGAGGATGTCACTGCCGGAGGATGTCCGGATTCGGAGATTTCCATGGTGGATATCTATGGTTTCGGAGAATGTCGAAGGATTTTTAAATGTAAAACAAATATTTTTGTTTTGAAAATAGAATTACTCATACATGGCAAAGTTAGGTGTGTGGCGTCGGTGAGGACTCGGGGCATTGGCCAGGCGTGAACGTTAGTAGGATCATGCATTTGCTTGAATGTGTTTGGGTTGCCATTACATGTGCATAAGGTGAGGAATAACCCATGTAGGGAATTCAGCTGCGGGCATTACTCGCTACTGTCGAGGAAAAATTGGCTGGTGCGAAGGCGCACCAGGGGATGGGACGCATCTGAGGCCTTAGAGGTGAAGAAATGGCGTAATATGGCCTTATTATGTATTTTTGTAAAAATTTGGGCAAAAGACCCGGTTTTGGATAACTTGTAATCAAAACAAATTGTAAATAAACTTCTTTTTGTATAAAATATATATTTTGATGAGTATGGATAATGGACCCGATTGGGTCATTTTACTCATGTATGGGTCTTATGATGTGAGACACACAGGTTTCCGAGGGTTGACGGTGGTCAATGGGACCCCCGGGTTCGGGGCGTCACACACATGGCATGATAGTCATGTGTTGGAGCAAATTGGGATAAATGGCTCATATTGAGCCATGTGTCACATGAGGAAACACTACAGGAAAAATGACCTATAGTGGCATAGTTTTAGTAGGGGTTTTTAAAATTTCTAACTAAAAATCATGTATTACCGCATTTGTAGGATTGATGCGGGTATAAGAACTTTCATTAATATTTTAGCCAGGGACACTAGCGAAATTGCTATTATATAGATTCCTTATAGCTGCATCAAAAATAAAACCGCTACTATACACCCTACACATTGACACATTTTCCCTTGCTTGTGGCCATATTCCTTCAGCGCGACACTCTCACGCACAGCCATACGTCTCTCTCTCTCGGTAGAAGAGTTTTGATTTTGATGGGAGCTGAAAATGTGAGGGTATACGGGATGGGGCACTGATTCACTTGAGCGCCACTTTCACCCTCTCTCTCTCTCTCTCTCTCTCTCTCTTCCTTCCACTTAAGTTTCCTCTTCTCCTCTCTCGCTCTCACTGAGTCAAAAGTAAAACCCCTAAAGAGTGAGAGAATGATTCAAACTCTACAAAGTGATCAAAATCTCAAAAGCAGAAAGATTGAAGCGACTCTCCTCTCCGTCTTACCTTTCACTCCACACATTTTTCTCGAGAAATTCAGGAAATTTCTCCAAAATCTAGGGTTCATTTCTCTCTCTTACTCTAGGGTTCCCGTTTTCTCTACCCTCTTTGAGAGCGAAGGCAGATGAAGAAGAAACTTCACCTAGCCTTTTCTGTCTCTGTTCGTCTTCTTTTCATATTGTTTTTTGGGTGATTTTTTGATTTTCATTCTTCTACATTTTTCTAAATTTGATTTGAATTTTGTTTGGACTAATTTTGATTTTTCATTCTTCTCCGTTTTTGCTAGATTTTTTTGGACTGGTTTTTCAAATGCTATTTCTTTGGTTGGAATAAATGATTTTCTACTTGCCTGCACATTGTTGTTAGGTAAAGCATTAGGTGTTAAAGGATGACAGTTTCCTCCACTATGTGGAATAATTTGGTGCTTTTCAACATGTAATTGCTTTAAACACTGTAGTTGATGTATAATCATAGTTTTCGAGGTATATAGTTCTTTACAAACATAAGATTTATAGTTTCTTAAACTTAATGGTGTGATATTATTTGTGGCTCTATTGAAAAAATTGAAAGTATATGATGATGCATTTTTCTGATTCCACATAAACTTATTTTGTCAGTTTAATCATCCACGGATCTTATAATATATAACTAATTGTCCAAATTGAAAAAAAAACAAGGAAGCGTGGTAGCTCTTTATTAAGCGAGGGAAGAGTTTGTTTGTTGTCAGGTGTACGGATGTTGTTTTCACCATGTCTCTATATTCACTTGACATATGGTTTCTAATGATTTGAGAAACGGCATAATGAAATGACTTTTCACACCTATCTAGAGGATTTGGATCACAGGATATTTGATAATCCATAAGACATCTAATAAAGAAATAGCATATAATCTACTTGTGAAACACGAAATCACAGGTTATATGCCATGAGAAAAAATTATGAGCCCCATCACGTAGTATTGGGGATCATTGGTAGAATTGAGGACAAATGACCTTTTCTTTTCTTTTGTTTGTTTCTTAATAGTTCCTTGTGATATCAATCTAGGTGAGTGGAATACCCGATGTTTTTGATTGTTTGTGATGCTTAAGTGTTGGGTTCTTGTTGTTTTGAAATATTTTATTTTGAATGCATGAAGCTATTTGTTTGTTGAAATGTCTAAATATGAATCGTTGGGTTCTACAATTTGTTTGCTTTTTTGGTTTTTCTATTCTCTGTTTTTGATTATTTGGATGAGAAGAATTGAAGGGCATGAGGCGTACTATGAAATATTTCCCTTTTCTTGACTTCTTTGGAAGATTTTTTTGGACTAGTTTTCAAATGCTATTTCTTTGGTTTGGAATAAATGATTTCAACTTCTCATAAATTCACGATCCACTCTGCTTAATTTGTTGATTTGGTTTCGCAATTGAATCAAAGTAAGGGCTTAAAATTATCGATTCGATTGGAGACTAATATTGCAGAGTATCCACAGAACTAATGTTTGAGATGTGAAATAGTTGCTAGCTGATTAACATTGATTCTCTGTAAAATTGGGTTGCATGTTCGTTTTTTGGATATGGTAACTAGTAATTGATCTTTGCTTGAATCTGTTTTGTGGTTGGCTTTGAGATTGATATATGACATCAAGTGTTGTTGTTGATATATATCACTTTACTTGCGGATACTTCACTAAATTATTGTCATTAATGTATAAGTCGTAGTTTGGTAAAAGTAGAGCTCTTAATTCTTTTAGGATTGACATGTTCATGGCTCTTGCATTAATTGTTTATTATTGTAATAAGAGTAGAGTTAGGTAGGCGCATGGTTCACAAAGTTATGAGCTTATATGAAAAAATTCAAATGTTTGTTCTTAATTTATTTTTTTTAATTCTATCTCACTGCGATGATGAGGAGATTTGCATCTTTTCATTTTTCTTGTATTCAATGAACTCATGCAGTTGTTTCTGTACATTTATCTTGAAAACCCAATCATACGTCGTGGGCCTATATGAGAAACATCTAGCCTTATTAGTTTCTCTAAATAAATCCAGGTGTATAATATTTTTAATGGACAATTATGTTAGTTGCACATTATTTCTTTTCTTTGAGTGGTTTAATATATGCTTTCAAATCTATTCTACTTTAGCTATATGTATATAATATATGCTTTAAGGGGGTGGGGGCAAAGACTTATAGCATCTTTGAGTGGGTGGAGAAGTAGAGGAGGTAGCTCCAACAATTATTGAAGTATCAAACTTGAGAAACAAAGAACTAGAGAGAGAGAGAGAGAGAGAGAGTGATGGGGGGGAGAGAGGTAGGTGTTTTAAAGAGAAAAGCCATATATCCATACGTGCAACAGGAGTTAGACCCCGGTCATGACGGGAAGCAAGCTGGGATCTCAGTAGGGACTTCAATAATATAAACTCAGTCAAATTGAATTGATTCATTAGTTTGGTTCATATGAGAGGCAGAAATAGTTTGATTTAAGTTTTTGAAATTTTTAAGTTTAGAAACTACTTGTTTTCCTTTGGAATAGTGAATAAGCTTGATTGACATCTTTGAGAAATGTAATGGGACCAGGATAAGCTGTAGTGTTCCAAGTACTTTCACGTGTTATGGAAAGTTGGAAGTTTAAAGTCACTGTTGGTTAAATTCTTGGAATGTTATCGAATCCGAGTCAAGTCAGCAAACAATTTTCTGTTACGGCATGAAATGTGATTTGAGATGATCTCTTGTAATTTATAGAGGCGAATTTTCTTGTGCAGTTGTCCTTACAGAGACATGAAAAGGTGCACATATTTTTGGATGGTTCCTTAAAGTTTTTCTCTTTCCTGAATGGGATGCACAGAAATCTAGATTACGGACCCTTGGGTTCATAATCGTGACACATACTTGTGAGTTTTTAAATACCGGTGTGAATTCCAGTTAGTAAGTTTAACTTGTTTTGGGTTTGACTTTTTTGATTTGAAATTAGAATCATGGTGAGTGAAGGTATAAGTTAGGATTGATTAATTCAATGAGTGATTTAGTTTGACTTTTCGAGATATGATAATTTGATGAAAAATTGCTACAATTTTCTTGATTGAGCTAATCCTGAAATCATAACGGGATGATTCAATTTCCAATGATTCATATTATCTTAAAATGAAAGCAAAAACATCATCCGAGCCGCAGATGGAAGCCTAGGAGGGTGTGTAGTCGAGCCAAATAAAGACATACCTAAATATAAAGAGAGGCATTTGGGTTTGGGTTAGAAATGATATTTTTATTTAAAAGTATTGATTTTAGGCCGCTTTCAAAATTATTATTCAATATGAAGCTCTTTTATGCAGTATGAAAGATGTTAATTTTAATACAAGTTAAAACCCTTAGATTCGCTAAATAAATGGTTTCTGTTTTTAAACTAAAACTATAGTTAGAATATGTGGTTTCATTTTTTGAACTAAAACCATAGTATAACCACAAGAAGCTACCAGTTAAATTTGGAAAATAAAATTTAAAGTATCTTTCCATAAAAAGTCATTTTGAGCAGTCGCCTAAAATGAATTTTTATTTTTATGAAAAGGTGATTCAGACTGAGCTTGGGCGGCGTTTGTGGTAGCACAGATGGTTAGTTGTATCTACTTGAAAATGATGAGTTTGATGATTTTAGGAATGTTTTTATTTTATTATTTCTTAGGGGTGTGTAGTTAATAGTTGCATAAGAAGAGTGCCCACATCTGAGTTACCTGAAAACGGGGTCTTGAATTTTACGCGTATAGCATTTTAATAGGAAACGGTATAAAGAAACAACGGCCAATGAGTAGAAGCTCAGAAAGAAGAAGAAAATGCAGTTTCTTGTTTGCCAAATAACATTGATGGTGACAAAAGAGCATGAATATATAGCTTAATTTGGGCACTCTTTTATTAAATTATGATCGAGAAAAGAAAAGTTAGTCATAACTCACAAAACAACACGAGACATAGATTAGAGAACAACTCAGAAGCTCAAACTCTAATCTCAATCTCAATCTCAAACCCCAAACAATATCTTAAGATGCTTCTGTATCAAGCAATCGAACATGTTTCTTTAAGGAGAAAAAGAATGAGGAATTAGCAATGACTGAAAAAAAGCCTGAAGACAAAATCCTCCTATAGGGGGCTGCATTATTCATCCACACATATGGCAAAAGGGGCTTCCCTCTGGGTCACAAAAACAACGAGGAAGGGCATTGACCCACGTTAGTACTTTTTGGCGTGATCGAGGAAGATTAACAGTGTTGAGAGTTGGGCTCCATCCATGCTGCACCTGAGGTGGGGAAAACATAAGGAATATGATTATTAAGACTAGCATAAGAAAATGTGTGAGGAGATTCCAAAACATTGATGAGAAGGTGTATATATATAATATGCCCAAAAAACTTCACGAGGAATAGGATTTTTTTAATCTTTCTTTTCGGGTGAGGGGTATAGAGAAAGAAGATATAACATCAAAGATAGTAGCTAGCATCTTTGGAAAGTGGTAAACGATTCAGAGGAGAAATTTGGGTGAGTTCCTCTCATGTCTAATATGAAATACGCTACTAAAAATGGATGTTTGTTCGATTCCTGATTTTAAAGCCATAAGAAGTGCCTCGAAAAGTCTATAAGTGAAACCATACGAGACTAACTCTCGAAGTGTCAAAATGGGATGCAACCCAGAAGTACACATGGAATATGCTAGGCTTCTCTCAAGACTAAAATAAATAAATAAGATAAAAAACCCACATATGACATGGTATTATCTAGTAAATTTTCAAAGAGGAAACGCTCATGTTGCCACCATGGATTGAATTTTTAATATGCCTTATCTCGAAAGGCTTCTAAGCTTATGGCTTCTAAACATGCCATAACAGCTCCTCTCTACTCTCTCTCTCTCTCTCTCTCTCTCTCTCTCTCTTCTCTCTCTCTCTCTATATATATATATATATATATATATATATATATACTCATATATATATATATATATATATATGAGTTTTCATTTTTATGTTTAGTACGATACAAAGCCTCTTTGGTATGACTATGCATGCATGAAAACTTAGACTCCGTTCAAGTATCCTTGTGAGATAAAATATCTTCTTATCACATACTAAAGACATTTAAGTTATCTAGTATCACGGCAGAAGATTTATTTGTCTACAAATGATAACGAATTGTCCGATCAGACGATATAGGAAAACAATATCTATGAAGTTATATAGCATGTTCCAGTTCATTTTGTAAGTGATTTGAGAAGTCATCCCTTTGTTCTCTGGGTTCATATTTGGACAAGGTCAGCCAGTATACCTTGCCCTTTTGTGTACTTGGAGGGAGACTAAGGGGAAAATCTTTGTCGAAATTTTTACTAAATAAAATGAAGCATATTAGAGTCTAACTTCATAAATTTAATGTATTTCTATGGGATAAGAGGAACCACCACCTAAACAATTAAGACTTATTCGAGGAAGGTTACATTGCGAGAGAGGCTACCTTCACGGAGGAATGTACAACATTTTGTTCTAGATATTTGAATGATGTGGAAACAAAATATAATCGTCTTGATGATAGAAACTTTGTTGATTTGGCCAGGCATAAAAGATGAAGGTTGATTATCTTCAAGTGCATCGGACGATCATTAGGGAATGCATATGTACGTGAACTTAGTTCGGAAAAGTGAGCCTGGCCACATTTATATGTGCTAACAAATTGTGATGATGTCATTGATTCATTAAGTAAGAAATTTATTTAAATTTTAATAGAAACTCCATTAAATCCTTAGCGATGTTTTCTTTGATTCACGAGGAGCATAAGCAATTCATTAGGTCTGAGCCTCGTATGTCTACTCGAGATGTAGATTTGATTCATAATAAGAGATTTATGAAGTGGTTTGAAGGCGATGTAAGTATATTTCTTATTATCTCAATTGTTTTATACTATGAGTATATTAGATTCAATCATATTATTGCATTTGTAGTTTGCCTGATTATCATAGGGCCAGTATATCAAAACGCTAGCCTGGCATTATCACGTGGTCAATACATGTGTTACATGTGAAAGGATACATTATTAATGGATTTAGATTCCACGCTAGAGTACAGCAGTAAGCAAAGAAAGGCATAAAATAATTGGGGTTTTGTAGTTGCGAGAAGCACGTCAAGCTTTGCAATGCTGAGATATGAATCAATTACGAGACGTGTCCTATTTGTGGTGTCCCTTCTTGAGTTATTGAATTACACTACCTTAGTGGAAATAGGGTCATTTTATTCAAGTGTGATTGGTAGGATATTATAAATGTTGGAAGAAGGGAATAAAAGGGATGAAGGTATGGCTACATCTACGGTAATTTTACAGGAATGTTATACAGTGATGAACCTTTTGTGCTTGCATCTCGAAGCCCGAACAAGTGTTATGTGAAGGACTCAAAAATGAATCCCCGGTGGTATCTTTGTCATCTGAACCTGACCGCGAGATTTTATCAAAATGAAGCGGGAAATATCTAATGATTGAGAACCATTTCAACCAAAAAATTGAATCATATGATGATCACCCCACCTCTCTCTGGATTTGGTTGATGAAAAATATGATTATGTGGAATAGAAATGATGTCTTAGGAGACATCATCCTAAAAAATAATGTAATTCCTCAAATGAAAAGAAGAGGAAGAAAGAATAGATGATTAATTTTTTCTCTTTATTGGATGGAAGAAAGATTGCCAATTCTCACATTTTTTCTTTACTAATAGAGTTTTCTTATTGATACCTCAATTCTTTTGTTTTTCCTTACTTCTTTGTTGATAGTATTTTTGATTTAACTTTTTTCATCAATTGTCCATATTGTACTTTGTTATTTTGACAATCTTATGGTAATAGACCATGTCTCGTCGTCGTGGCTGAAAGCTTAAATAAGTGATTGCACGATATTTTTCAACCATGGGGGTAACAACACATACTCATGATTAATTGCATATTTCTAACTCATTTATGACCCTAAGTAGCTCAGGAGTCAAGTGTTTCTAGTATGATACTGACTTTAAAATCATAACTATCTACATGCTCATATATATTTACTGTATTTTTGTAATTGTTATATTTTGAATAGGGTTATCACTGCGTAAGCCTTGAGAAGCGAGGTCCCTGCGTAATATTGGTTTTACTAGCATTTGAGGCACGGAGAGGGATGGAGTTCCATTCATTGAGTATGGTCGGCGGTGAGATGAAATAAAGGACGTCGCCAAGTTACTTAGGAGGGACCTGTGTGTAATCAATACAATGTGCCTCTGAGTTAATGGTTGGAAATCTGTTTTAGTTGAAGACAAAGAAAAGATATGGGCCCCTTGTTTTGAAAGTATGTTTTGTTCATATCAATTTTGAAGTGAAATATTTTTTTGTTGTCTTATCTAATGGCAATTATTTGAATTTTTATTTGGGAAAAGAAGTTTGATGTTTGAGGAGGATCGAAAAGATAATATACTCTCCTTAGCCGGAGATAAATATAGAAGCTACAGGAGCAAAATGAAAGCAACTTACTATGAACCTTGGGCTACAAATGATGAGCGGTTAAGGCATAAGCCACCACTTGTTTCTGATGCTGATTGGAGATGGCTTGTCCAATTTTGGAGTTCAGAAGAGGCACAAGTAAGATTTAACATAACATTTTTTTTAATGATCATACATTTACTTTTATTTACTTTACATTTGTATTTGTGTCTAATACAGGTCATCTCTAAAAGAAATAAGGAAAATAGGCTAACGGAAGATTAATCACACATCAGTGCAAAAAGCTTTGCCGCGACTTTATTTATGAACAAGTTGGTGCATCATTTTAATAATGTTGTACAATAGATTTGTTATTCATTATTTATTTATTTGCACTTTATTTATATATAGGTGCGTGAGGAGGATAATTTTCTTTCAATAGATAGATATGTTTCAAGGCTCACTCATACACTTCGGATGGGAACTCACGATGATGCGTCGTGATATTATGGTGAATATTTAATTATTTTCATAACAATTATCGCAAAAATATAATGACATACTTATATGTTAATCTAAGAGTGATTTTCCCTTAATTATCCCTTTAGGCCAAGTTTAAGGATATTTTGGCAACTCAAACCTGATCACCAGTGGAAGTAACTGCATCATCTACTCCGTTATCGATGGATAGCATGTACACACAAGTGATGGGCCCGAGAAAGACGTAATTAGTGTCACGGGGTTTTGGATTTAGTGCGACTCCTTGATTGGTATTTAGACCACATCAAAGAGGCCCAATCACGACCCTTGCATTAAAGCTTAAGGAAACAAAAGGAGAGATCACCCATTTTAAACAACGTGAAGAACAAATGCAACAACAAATTAGACTTCAACAAGAGCAACTACAAGCACAACAAGGACAATTGCTTTTTGAGCAAGGACGATTACATCAACAACAAGAACAAAATGGAGATGATGCAACAACACATGCGGCCCAGTCGCAGACGATGATGAATCGAGATGTTCCAGTTTAGTGAGGAAAGGGCGGCTAATTGCCGTTTGAATTGATTGATGTCCGCTTTGGACATATGGATATTTTACGTATGAGCGGTTTTGGATTTTTTTAGAATTTTTATTTTAGTTTTGATCTCCCACTCCCCAAGACGTTCATGGTTTAGTTTTTATGAATTATGTATAAATACATGTTCGTTAATGGACGAACAGAAGCACCTTGTGGAAATGGAAGAGATGGGTTAAATTATTCTAGTTATTAGTTGGAATACAATGAAATTGATGATTTTATAGAGCCCAAGCGAAATGAATTTCTCTTTGTATTTTGAATTAACGAGATGGGCCTAACTCTGAGTAGTTCGAGTCCCGAATGGATGAACATGGAATGATAGTTACTACCACGAGGTGCGCTTCTCTTTTCATGTTATTTCTTTCTCTTTTATTGTCTTTGTTTTTAGTTGTTCTCCATCTCTTACTAAAATAATAATAATTCTTTATTTGTTATTTCATATGCATTTACAGTTACTACCATAGAATGTATGTTGTAAATCGCACAGTCACGAGTTTGAAGATGCTTTGACTTGGCACTTGAAAAGTTCCTTGATCAGACGATATAAAAATACAATTAAATTGGTCAATTCATGCACAGATATCATTTTGCTTGAATATCATGCCTTTGTCCTTTTGACATTTCATCCCTTGGAATGTTCGAGGATGCAGAATGAAAATCGAAGGTTCTTGTGTTTTTACGTATTATTCTTGATTCCTATATTTTGAGTTGTTATTCTTATTTTTATTTTTACAATCCTTTAATTTTGTTTCAATTTTGGAAATCTTGTAGTTGAAGCCGATTTTGTTTAGTTAGGATTTAAGTGAGATTACAGGTAAATTACAATAGTCCACATAGGTTTCTTTGTTTGTTGTTTTCCATGGCGTAAATTTAATATAGATCTTAGGACTTCCAACAGATCTCCTTCTCAAAAATTTTCTCAATGTGATATCTTTGGTGAGAGTATTTATCTTGATGAATCTTGGATTGGATGAATTTTAGAACTTTATGTGAATTATTTTAGGTTGAGTATGATCACAAGAATGCAACATACATAATCGACTTTCTGTTTGTGTTAATCTTCAATGAGTCAATGCAGCATTTTAGTGCTTTATCGGTGGAACGATACGCAAATATTTCTAGAAATTTGTGGTTTGTCATTTGTCAACAAAAGAAATGAAATTAATGGGTCCTTTTTAATTTCCTTGTTTGATCTTGTAGGTTGAGATTATTGGATCAAGAGACACAAATTTGATGGGAAATTCATGTGGGTTGTGCAGAATTGATTGGATGTTGGTATAAGTCAGTTTGCTGCTACACCCATTGGTGGCTTTGAAGATTTTGCTTGACTATGGTTTTGCCACTTTGCTAATGATTTCTGAATTTGGAAGGATTTTCCCGAGGGGTCTTAGGGTTCATATACTTCAGTGATGACACTCCTTACCTTTGCTGTGAGATAAGATCGAAGCTTGAGAAAATGGACTATATTGGTTAGATATTGAGATTCCATTTTGTACTTTTCCTTTTTTTTTTAGTGTGATTCATCTTTTGGCTGGGTGGTTTCTTTTTCAATTTTACCTAACCTTGAGTGGTTTTATTGGAGTGCTGACTACGTGTGATTGGAAGTCATCCTAAAGCACCATGCTTTGGATGGTTTTGTGTTTGGGATTGGGGATTCTTCGGACCTTGATTTGGGTTTGGTTTTCACGACCCCGAAAGTATTGATTGTGACCTCTTTTCCACAATCTGACCATTACATGAATTGGTTTCTTGAAAGATGAGAGAAAGATATAGAAACTAAGTTTATCTATTCGAGTTTTTTACGGTAGAACCCCGATTATTTCCCAGGTCGAGGCTACTGTATCCGATCCGGAGTGATTTGCTAAGTAATTGGGATTAAGGCTTTGTCATTTGGAACCTTGTTTTTGTGAATCAAAGTTACAAAAATTGTTGTTTAAATCGATTGATAAAATTTATAAACATTTTTGAATTCCTACATTATCTTCTAATGCATCTGAATTTTTATCATGACAATTTATGCTTTACTAATTTGAAGAAAGATATTTTTTAAATAGTAGAGTAATCTGACCATGACATTTTTTCTTTTTCACAGTTTCTACATTTGTAATGAGAATGAAACTTTGTGTGATCCCCCCGGAGATCAAATCTTGTCAATTTGGAATATCTTAGTAGTTAGTCTTGTGTGTTTCTTGCTGTTCTACTCCATCAGCAGTAAGATCAAACACAAAGAATGTGTTACGACTACAAGAGGAAGGTGGGTTCGACATACTCTATGATTTGGGGTTTTTGTTTGGTCCAGTTTTGTTACTAGTTTAATTTGCTGATCTGCGTACTTTCTATAACTCAGGCTCGAGGCACCCTACATGTCTGAGAGAGTGGTGAATTGTACAGTTTGTTGGAAACTTTGATTTGTCTATGAATATAGTTTTGGTCACAGAATGGGACTACTCAACATATTTTTTTATGCATTTCCCTTTTAGAATTTCCCAATGTTGTTTTCCTTTTTCTGTAGACCGAATGGATCTAAAGATTTTAAAAATATTATGGATTCATTTAATCGCTATGGCCGCGGTCAGAACCAAGCCACAGCTACAACACCTCCTATGGCCGCGGCCAGAACAAAACCCCGACTATAAACACCCAGTAGAACATCCCCTTTGTAAGTAGCGGTGAGAACAAAACACGACTCTGGAGACCACCTATAATTACATGGCCGAGAACTAAAACCCAGACTATAGCCTATAGACACGATTAGACTTTCCCACGCCTAAAACATTTGTCCATATTCCTATGGCCGCGCCTTGCGGTCCACTTTGTTGGAGTTATATGCTATATTGCATTATTTACCACCTTTAGGCTGGGGTCGATGGCTGTGACCATGAGCTTCAAGCTTCTTGTAGTGAAAATAAAAGGAAAAAAAATTAAGAAAAATATGAGAATGACAAGTGGCAAAGGAGGAAGTGGGGAGGAAGTTTCCCACTTTTGAGACCATTCGGGTATGAGAAGGAAAAGCCAAAAGGAGAAAAAAAAATGAAAGAAAAAGAGAAAATAAAGGGAAAAATCAAAAAGAAAGAAAAAAAAAGAAAAGAAAAGGAAATAAGAAAAAACGAGAAGGAAGTAAGGAGAAAAACGGTAAACCAGTGGCGGAGAGAAAAAAAGAGAAAAAAAGTTTTTTGCTTCTCTCTAAGATCTAAGGAGATTGTATCGACGATTTTTGTCGGAGTAAGAAACAAAGTTCATCTACGCGATGAGAGTTACGCATGGGCACTAAAATCTTGGACTTTCGTCAAACTCCACGAGGTAGGAAATTTTACTACTTTGATTATTTTTAGCCTAAAAGCCATTTAATAGCATGGGCGTTCTTCGGGCAAGCTAACGATTCAAAAAGCTTAAGAGCATATATTAGAACACGGTAAGCAGTTGTTCCTCGTCTCTTTGTCCCTTTTCTCTATGAATTGATGATGTCATAAGAAAACTCTTGTGATTTTGCAAGATGAGATTTTCCACATTCCACAGGCTCAATAGTACTGTAGAGGCAATTTACGAATTTGGGATCCCATGATCACCACTCCCCCTCGCATGTCAGTTATTATCAATCCCGACATTCTTTTTTTAATTTCCATGAATTTTGTTGTAACTTGAAATAGAGTTTGTTAGAACTAGGGATTTGACTGTACTTTTTGTTTAAAGAGTATGTTCTGCTGTAATTGATGCTTAGGGAAAAGAAAATCTGAAAAGAATATGTTAAAGTTTGAAGTTGATTTATGCATTTAACACTTTACGAGTATCATTTCAACACCTATCATTGCTTCTTCGTTCAGTATAATACTGTAATAAATCAGTTCTATCATTCCTCGTTTGTTTGTTCACAGTCTGTTCTTCGTGATGGTTATTGAAATCTGTACTGAGTTCTCATTCTGCCTTTCGGATATGGCGGTGGTTGAGATGATGTGTGCATCTGCCTGGCGATTTAGATACGAGTGATGCCTCTTAATCACATACCGTTTATAGATTGAGTCGCCTATAGATCTGATAATCTCATTTAATTCCCATCATTACTATTAATGTTCAATCACCTTTATAATAATCGATATCACCACTCTATAGTGTTATATTGGTCTATCACGTTTTTGAGTTCCTATGCTACTTCCAAGTTGCTTAAGCCAGTATTTATGTAATCAAATTTGATTCTCTGCTTAACATTTTCAGATATAAGACCATTGTAGCAGTCTGTAGGATTGATCATCCCCTATGTTGTAGATGAAATTTGGATCGGTTCATCAAATTCATAAAACCGACCAATATTGTGTTTGGACACATTGTGATGAATTGAAATCTTTGTGACGATTAGCTAATTTGTGAGAAGCAGATTTATTTTATGCCTTTGATTATGAGAAGAGGCGGTTTGAGAGGCAAGATTGAATTTTGAATAGGACTAAATCTTGCTTTGGAATTTGCCGTGTGTTTATATCTTCTCTCACTAGCATATATTAGAAATCTTATAGGAGTATGCTTTTTGATTATTAATTTATTAAGTCATATAATCATTGAATCAACATAATTAAATAATTTTTTATATTAAATTGTTTTATCAAATGCATTTAGTATTCTTTTTTAAGAGAAATAATTCCATTGATTCCGATTAGCAATATATCAATGAAAAATATAATTAAAATCGTTAAAAATCACAAATAATGAAACATCATCTAGGTTAATAACATAATGAAATGACTTAAAGTTATATATTTGATAGTTGAGTCTACATATTTGATATTACTATTGTGACTGGAATATATTTTATTCTAGTTATGTAACATACTGACAACCATTAATTTGATTTATTATCTGTAATTATATATATTTTACTCGTTCGAATTACTTAAACATAAATAAAAGTTGCACAATGACAATGAAATCAAACCATCGTGTTGAAACGATGACAACCATCTATCATGTCAAAACGATAACAACCATAAACACATGAAGGTGATGACTAAATCAGAAAAATATATATATAAAAACTTATATTTATGTGAAAGAATAATTTTATTGAAAAAAAAATAGGAAAATGGTATAAAGGGATGATTTCATTCATTTTGAAGGATAAAGGTCGTTGGATATCGTCTCCATTTCCACACCTAACTCATTACGTGAAAGCGTAAGATTTTATATTGATGGACATGGGTCACGTTAAAAAGCTAACGATTCAAAAATCTTAAGAGCAAATTCAAAAAGCTCCATGAGGTAGGTAAAAAACCATTCAAAAAGCAAATATTAGAGAAAAATGGACGAGCCCGATAGCATACATGGAGTATACAAAGGCTACAAAAAAAAGAACGAGCCAAAGAAAAGAAAGAAACAAACCAACCCCAACATAGTGACCAAAAGATCCAAAATATCTATTACATTCATGGCTTGCACATTTGAATTGGTTTTTTTTTTTTTTTTAAATACCCCCCTTTGTTACTAGGGTGATTTAAACTCAAGTTCTACACTTTGCCATCATGAAATTTGTAAGTATTAAATCATTGAGTCACGAAACCTATATTACTTAAGTTTGCCCCCACGAATCACTTGTTACTGTGGTATGCCTTAGAGACTTGAATAATCACTTTAATTTGTGTTTCGTACGACCTGCGATGGCAAAGGTGGAACACTATAGGACCTTCGTCTTTATAACTATAATAATAACTCATGGAAACCTGACTAACAATTACACAGGATATATTGCAGTTGGAAGTGGCAAGTGGTAGCAAAGATATCTGTGGTGAACCAGAATGAGAATATCTTTGAAAGGGTACTTCGTTCAAATTATGGATTCTAATTTGTATGTTTTGGATTGTTGATTTGATTGATATTTATTTAGTTTGTATTTATTTAAATTTTTTATCAGTTGGACAACTTATTAGAACATATTTTCTTAAATAAACTCAGATATTTTTTTGGTTATGTTTTCTACATATCAGCCCGATATCATGACTAGAAGGTGATATAAGTTAGTACAATTAATTAAAGTATATTGTTTATATATAATAAGTTGTATTGTAATTGAAATTAAATATGTTAATTAAGAATTTAAAAAAAATTTAATTGAAAGTTAAAATCAACAAGAAAAGCATTGAAAAAATAGGTTATGATAATGTTAAGATAGGTATCATACAAGAATAACACATGACTAGAATGAAGTTTATAGGTTATCAATACCAATATTATGTATAACTCAACTTAATTCATTGATCAATAAGATTTGAACAAATTATATTGTGTTATCTATGTGATTAACAAGTCGTATTCTATCAATTTATTTTTTATATGATTATTGAATGAGTCATATTTTAGTAGAAATTTTTTTAATATTTTTAAAATGATTAAATACTTGGAACAATATAGAGTTTTTATGATATTAGATGTAGTCAAGTAATTTGAATAGGTTAATTTTTTTTTTCTTTTTATGCTTTTATTTTAACATTTGTTTTTAATTATTATGAAAATTTTCGTCCATAAAGCCTAACTCATATGATAGAGCGGTCAACGTTTAAATATGAATGGGAGAGGTCTCGGTTTGTGTCCCAGTGGGGACAGTTTACAACATTAACGGTTTAATTGTTAAAAAAAAATATCCTGAAATTTTTTAAATTTGAATATCCTTGATCAGTAAGCTATCTAAAATTAGAACTCTTAATTAATTCATTTTTTTTCTCTAATAAATATCTTAGCATGTACTCAAAGCTTTATATTTGAAATAAATTATTGAATTTAGAAATGAAGAGGCTAAAATTTTATTTAAATTCATTAATGTATTTATTTAGAATTTCACAATTTTTATATGTTTTTAAATTGCATACTTATCCTGAAAGTCTGAGTTGATATAAGCATGAATTAATATTTGTTTAGCTCTTACATTGGTTCATTTTTAAAGGTGAAGCAACTGGAGAATGTTTTGACTTCATTGTTGCATAAATCACAATATATATATATAAAAGTATTAAATAAAATAAAATAATTCACCTTGGTTCATTAAAAATAAAATAAAAACGAGTTGAGTATAATTTTATAAGTACTAAATCTTGCTCTTGCCTATTGATGAAAAGGTAAGAAAGGGCCACTTCTACATTCTTTTTAACACATTATCAACCCACTAACGAATTTGAAATTTTTAAAATGACAAAAGTTTAACTCAATTAGAGATTGTAATGAGGTAAGTTTTCTCGGTGCAAAATTCGCCTCTTAAAAGATGAGTTTGTGTTTTTTGTAGGTGAGTTTGGATGAGTTTGAGATTTTTTTTAAACTTGGAATGTGTTTATTTAGAGATTGTTTATCTCATTTCGGTTCAATCAGTAAATATTTTAGAAATAAAATTATATATATATATATATATATATATAAAATTAAAATATTTAAGTATTTTCCTTTAAAACAATTTTTTTTTTTTTTAAAAAAGTTAACAACTGAGTTTGAAATCTGTTAAGATGAATTTTCAATAGGAAAGAAGAAAGAACAGGAAGGTTTCTGGAAAAGAATAATCTCTGCCTCTTATTCATTCCTCTTCCCATTTAAATAAACCCAATACGACAGCTATGACTTCTGACTATTTACGAAAAATAACATACCACTAGAAAGATAACCGACCACTTACCTACAACCAACACGAAAAACAACTTCATAAACCGACTAAACAAACTAACACATATTGACCAATTCTGCAGACCAAGTTTGCCACATACGTGACCCACGTAAAGGCACACATCAAGTTCCTCCCCCTAAAGATCCCTTGTCCACGAGGAAGTCGAGATAGACGCGCCTGGCGTAGCGTTTCTACATTAGCATCTTTAATGAGGCACCTCCATTTAATTAAAACTTCTGTCTTTGGATGGTATTTTCCTTTATGAATGATGTGACGGTTCAAAAAGGCCCCTAGTTATGGCATGAAAGTTGAATCATCATAAGTTGGTGGCAAGTCAGGCGAAGCAATGGGAGTGACTCCTAAGTGTTTCCGGAGCAGGCTAACATGAAAGACATTGTGGATGGAAGAACCGGCTGGAAAATCTAAGCGATAGGCGATAGTGCTGACACGAGCCATAATTTGATATGGGCCATAAAAACATGGGGATAGCAGGGGAGGAGAAGCGCCCGGAGAGCCGAAGATTGATGATAAGGTGCGATTTGAGATAAACCCAATCCTTATTGAAAATGTGGCGTCGCGTCGAATGGCGATGGGCGTGACTCTTCATCGATCCTGTGCGCTTTAATGCAAATTAATGGCGTAAAGTCTCGCCAAAATAGATCGGTCCTTAAATAAGAATCCCTTTGCTTGACGCAGGTTGTGTAGTGGTTGACTTCAGTAATACTTTTAAATGTCGGGAATTCAATTAGCAATTCGGTTTGTATCCAGTTGAGATGGTAAATTTAGAACTCATCTGAGCTTTGTAATGCGTTCAAGCTGAAAAAAGAGCCTTCTAGAAAGAACTAATGAAAACTTCGGTCTCGATCGCGACAATAGAAATTAGGATGCCATACTTAGTGCGCCGCGATATGGGAGATAAAAGTCTTAGCGAGGAGAGTTGTGTAAAGGGTGTGAGCCCGATGAAATTGGGCATACTTAGTGAGTTGATCAACGGCGACCATAATGGTGGTAATGCCGGAATTGGGAAGGAGGCAAGCCCTCGATGAAATCCATGAAATGTCGTAGTACCGGGTGGGGACCGGTAAGGGTTGTAGGAGACCTGCAGGTGACATACTATCTGATTTGTTTTGTTGACGCCTCCTGCGACCAAATGTAATTCGCGAAGCAATGTCTCATTTTTAGGCAATGATCACTCTGATGAGCTAGGTTTTATGGAAACAAAATGACCACCTTGTGGGGTAGCATGACGATGATAAGTGTAAGGGATTAATTGGAACCACGGGATTATGGTATACCCTTCCGTACTTAGAAACAGGATGCCATCTAGATGAACAAAATGTGGAAGAAGCGAGATCCATAGAAAGGATCTTGACACATTCTGTTATGCTTAAGCCCGCAAATTTGCTTATGGTTTAGAGATAAAGAGGAAGGCAAGTTCTGCTTTACAAGAAAGAGAATCTACAACTTGGTTTGCAAGTCTTGGCTTGTATTCAATTTTATAGTCGTAGTGATAACTTAGGGAAGCCGGCCAGACGCTGTCTTTGGGGTGGTGATTCGATTAGTCCATAAGATATTTGAGACTCGCTTAGTATCACGAGCTGTAAAGTCACGGCCTAAGCGGATATGGTCGCCAATGTCGCGCCCACGGACTTCACGATTGCCAAACGTCTCCTTTTTCATAAAAGTGGATGAGATAAGCGAACGCCGGATGTTGGCTAAAATAAGCGAAAATCCGGTATCTTCCATTCGCAGCGGCACGATTCCTGTTCGCATGCGTCGCACTCAACAAGGTTCAGTAAAGTGGAAGACCAGGACACAAGAAGCGATGGTGAGGCACCGCTTATGGTTGAGAATCACGTCTTGAGTTGAATCGGTCCACTCAAATGTATCACAAAGTTAACAATTAATGAAGGCGCTGACAATCTTACCAGAGTGTTGGGACCCGAATTTGGTAATAATAGGCAAGCTCAAAAGCCACGTACCTCCTATGTGTAATTAGGATGGGCCATTCTTCTCTTTACTTTGAATTTTAGAAGGATCAGCAAAGACACGTCGGGTGAGATGATGTGCCCAATGTCCACCCAGTGACTCCAAAATGGCATTGCTTCCAGCGCAGCGAGCAGGTGGTTGTGTTAGATGGTGAGGCATTTGGAGATGCGAAAGATGTTCTTCCATGATTTGGAATATATTAATATCATCGAAGAATGTTGAGCAAACTTGCGTAAAATGGTCCCGAAGATGTTGTTCATTAAGCTCTGGAACATTGTCGGAGCGTTAGTGAGGCCAAACGGCATGACAACAAATTTGTAGTGTGTCGCCGTAGGTCGAAATATCATTTGAATATCTTCCTCTGAACTTCAGTTTGATGGTGCTGATCAAGATCAGTTTGAAAAATAATGAGGCCTTCATGGGTTCCATTCGGGGAGCTCGTCGATAACAAGGATTAGGATATTTGTCACTAATGGTCATGGTATTGAGTGCTCTATAATCATCTGAGGCTGCCATCTCCATTTCTTTCTGACTAGGAGGCTGGGAGATGAGAATGGGTTGTTGTTGGGTCGTGATGTCGGCCCGGTTTAGAGCATATCTGTTTCTACATCTCGGATTTTATAGTGAGGTGGCATTAAGGCCTCACGTTAATGGGTAGGGTATTTGATTCCTCTTGAACTCGGATTTGATGGTAGCCTGATCAAAGATCAAGTTTCGAAAAATAATGGGCACTGTAGAGTTCATTCGGGGCTGTCAAATACTTAGGGACTGGATATTTGTCTATTTTTAATAGTCATATTATTGAGTGCTCTATAATGATCTAGGCATACTCTCCATTTCTTCTAGAAAGACTAGAGAGAAGCTGGAGATGAGAATGGGGTACATTTATTTGGGTCGTATCATTGGTTTTAGAAACACATCTCTCCTATGGTGGTGCTACTCTCAGTTTTTATAGTGAGGAGATGGCGAAATCAGGCCTCACGTTAATGGGTGGGAATTATTGAGTGGAAATTATGATTGTAAATTAGCGATTGTGAGAATTGTAAGGGGTTGAAGGCCCAGAGAAAATTGGATAGATTTGTTTAAATTGGGATAGATGTGTTTAAATGGAGGACCAGGTGAAATCATGTTGATTAAAAATGGTTTCCATAACCTCTGGGGCGTGTTTCTGTCTGTAGGACTCAGGAATCATAGTTTTCTCATGCTTTAGTAGGTGGTTGTGTAGTTTGAATGTCATCGTGAGTTGTCGTGAATCTCACGTTTCTATGGGTCCGTGTGTGACCATTGGATTCAGAACCATGGGACACGCTACTCTTTGGAAAAGCGTGAAGTCGGCAACAATTGGACACTATGAAAGACAATAGCCAATCCTTTACATAACCTGCACATTCAATTTCTCTTATTTAGCCCCATTCTGTATATTTTCTCTTGGCGGGAGACGAGGCCGAAGCTTCATATGGTCTGGTGATGAAGTTATGTGTCTTGCCCTGATCAATTAAAATTTGCTATATGAGCTTGGCGTGCCAATAACAGTAATCATCTAGTGGATGGTTAGTGCTGGAAGTGGCATGCGAGGAGATTCAGTGCTGTTCGAGTTCGGTTTTGGGCAATTGGTGATCTCATCTTCTTTTTTGATTGGCATATCATGAGGGTCTGCGATCATAAAGAAGTTAGAGATTAGGTTTCACACGATTACCCGGAGTGTATTTCTCATCGCAGTAGTAGCATAGGCCTTTTTCTCGCCGGTCGCGAGCTTCACAGTTGGAGGCAGTCGAAGGTTGAATTAAGTGTTAAGCCAGCATTAATGGCGTGGACACCAAAGCCGGCCCGCGAGAAGCGACATTTGGGTTGTGATTCTTGTAAAAATCGGCGGAATGATGAGCTCAAATCGCTGGATTGTAGGAGGATTCGTTCTTGATCAAGCTGAGGCTACTCAATGCAGCCACACTTAAGGTTTAGGATGCTTGATTTTGACGTCCAACCCATCATCTTTCAATCCTGCAATGAAATTGCTGCATTGAGAAATCCCTTTGGAAGGCCCATCGATTTGATGATAAAGTTTTAAACGGAATCTAATAAGCGGCTATAGTGGTGGTTTATTGGGCGTGAATTAGCGGCGAGATCCTACGTGATGGTGAAGACGACGGCAGGGTAGCTCTAGTGAGTTTGACGAGGAATGACCCCTTGAACTTGGTTAACCCCAGTGATGCCATTCTGTCTGATACCTCCCAAGTGGAAGGACGCTAATTGTGTTTGATGGTTTGGTGGAATGTTTTTAAAGAATAGCCCCATTACGCCTTGGGCTTGAGCTTGCGAGTGCACTTGCATCAAATGCAAGAAAATTGAGTTTTAGGTGCTGGGTAGAAGTGTCACTATTATTTAGCTCCACGTGGGGATGAGCGAATTCTATGGTTGTATGGGACGCTGAGCCGAGTTCGTGTCACGCGGAAACGCGACTCGACAGTTAGTAAAGTGGCATGGGTTGTCCACGGTGGAATGGATTTCTCCAAACTATACACAAGACGTGATAGGATGTTGTTCACCTTATCTTGGAACTCCACGTTCGTCTTGCCTTGTGTTTCCATGGTAATGAGCCACATAGAGGATAGAATGAAGGTTATAAGGAGAAAGTAATTGGGCTCTGATACCACTTTGTTAAGATGAATTTTTAATAGGCAAGAAGAAAGAACAGGAAGGTTTCTGGAAAAGAACAATCTCTGCCTCTTATTCATTCCTCTTCCCATTTAAATAAACCCATTGCTATGACTAACAACTATTTATTTAATAGGAAAAATAGGACCAGGAAAGATAGCAGACCTTACCTGACCAACACGAAAAACAACTTCATAGCCAGAGCTAAACAAACTAACACATATTGACGATTCTAGACCCAGGTTGCCAAATAAGTGACCCACGTAAAGGCCAGCATCAAATCCATCACTGTTCCACTTGTCACAAAGTGCGTCCTTTATACATCTTTTTCTTCTTATTATATATATATTTTACGACAACGATGCAATACCATTTATTTATTTAAAATTTCGATAAACCACCAGGTGGGACTAATGTGCTAATGTGACTCAACTCTCAATTCCTCTTTTAAGTAGTTTTAAGTTTTAACTAAAGAGAGTCTATAAGAGTCTTCAATAATGGTAGGCAACCAATTATTTATTAAAGGAATGAAGTAAAAAGATAATGTTGGGGCTCTGCTACACGTACCATCATAAGACAGAAAGAAAGTTACTTTTGAATTATTTGGTGGCTCTTCTCATCTATTGTTTTAAAAGTCTCCCACTCCCACGGTCCTACTCATTACTTTTTTTACTAGCAGTTTGATACTTTTACTGACTTTTGAACATTACTTGTTTTCAACAAAACTTAAAGCAAAATGGATATGTTTGGTTCTGATTTTAAAAACTGTTGTTAGAAACAGTTTTTAAAAACAAAGACAACATCATTTTGATGTTCTTTGAAAACTATTATTGTTTTTTGATAAGTAAACACTTTAATTATAATGTAATAAATTATCCCCATGAGACTCAAACTTGGAACCTTTTCCATCCCTATATCTTGTCTTTTTGAAACGTAGAGCGCTCTACCTTATGAGGTTAAGTAATATGGACTAAAAACTATCATTGTTATTTGAATTTAGTATTTTTTTAATGTGTCTTGTATTTTTTTAGAACAAAAAAAAAAAAAAAAACTAGGAACCAAATGTATTCTTCATATTTTTCTTGTTCTCATTATTTTTGGGAACATGAAACAATTTAAAAAAACATGAACCAAACATGTCATATGTTTCCTTCCCACCCTTTAAGATTAAAATGTTCTTTTTCTTTATGTCGTTTGATTTTTCTTATATTCTTTCCATGTTTCTAAAAGAGCAATGATTGTATAATATTAGTGTGACACCTTTAAATCCGGGGTCAGTTTAGCTGATGCCGTCGACTGTATGGAAACCTATGAATATTCGGTGCCTCGATATCACCCCACTCACATATCACCATACTCTCGAGACAGTTCACATATTTAATTCATAACGCACGAAAAACATGATGAGCCTGTCACGGTGTCTTTACGATTGCTACGATTCCCGCTTTTGTTTTTCAAAAAAGGTTTACATGTTTAGTCTGCTCCTTATATATTACATAGCTAACAAAACAAAACAAAAATTCGTGTCCGGCTCTCATCCCATATCATAGGTCCATATGCGGGTCGACCTCCTACAACTGGACTGTGCACACGAAAGGGTGAGGCAAAGCTGAAGTAGTAATGACCTCCTACAAGGGTTACTCCCCACCTAAGTGCTCATCCAGTGATCAAACACACACACATTTAAGTAAAAATATGCGTTCTACTCGAATGTCTACATGGATGAGAATGTGACTCACTTTATCGTGTCAGAGTCCTCACCAGCTCCCTCCACATTACGAAATGCCAAATGTGAAAAACCAACCTTCATTTTGTTCCATCAAATTTTTCAAAACAAAAGCTTTTTGTTTTATAAACCAAAACCATTGGACAGTTTCCAATATCAACCTGCATTTCCCAAGTCATGTGTGTTTATGCATTTGTGGGCCACGGATTTTCGGGTTCACACCGTAGGATGCTGCACACCTTTCTGACACTTTTGACGGGCTTTCACTGCTGGTGATCATGTCTAACCTCAATAAATTTGGGTCTTTCACCTTGGGGAGGGGGGGATCTACCCCAATTTGCTCCGCCGAACACACATTTCTTTTTCATTTTCAAAACCGTTCGACTCATTTTGGATGTTGTCCCATGTTACAAGCCCACCATCGAGCACAAATGTAATTGTGATCGACCATGTACCTCGACATACCATCCGACCCCGAACCTGATATGCAGATCTGCCACCACGTACCTCACATACATGTCATGTGATGTCTAGTATAATGCAATGCAATCATGCCATTGCCTATCCATACCATGCTATACATATAATGATTCTGCTATATGTGCATTGCTTATGCATAATACATGCATCATTAGGACATTTATATCAAAAGCATACAATTCCAGATATCATTTTACTCATGTCAACATATCATGCAAGCATAAACTAACATTCACATTCAACATGTCATTCCATAATCAATTAGTACACTTAGTGCAGCAATCGAATTTTTTAGGAAATATGTGAGCACAAAATCCCATTCACAAGCATATGGTCAGATTCTAGACTTAAATATCTTTCCATAGAATCCAAGAACACCCAAAACGGAGTTCGGACAAAGAAGTTATGGTCGTCCAAAGTTGGAGCTCTCACATAAATAGCCAGCCCTAGCCGGCCATCCCTAGAACCCACTGCCCTTGACATGCATATGGATGGAATCTTGACACCCGATGGTATTTCCATGAAGTCTGAAAGAACACCGAAGCGGAGTTCGGTTGAGTGTAGCCGTCCAAAGTTGGAGGTCTCACACTTGACTGCTCCAGCGAGTCGACCACAGCTGCCAACCACTGTCCAGAGCCAAGTCATCCACTGTCCTCACAGAACTTTGGATAAAATATTATTGACTAAATGGGATTTCCATAGGTCTAGAGCTTACCAAACGGAGTTCGGGACTGAAGGGATTGTAGTGTCAGGTGGGGAGTGTTTATCAGAGCGGCCAGAGCCAACCACCAACATAGGTCTGCTTTGTCCTCCACAGTGTCACAAACTCACTCTCTAGACCCCAACATCATATGGTAAGGATCCCTCAATGGGCACAAGAGAGGCCTCAAAGCCCATTATGGGAGAGGAATGTTCACAGGAACAGTGGAACTAACTGGCAGCTATGTGGAAGGGTTCCACGGAAGACCACTGGAGAAGTCTACAAATCATAGAATCTTTGATGTCTACACATGTGTGGAAGAGTGTGGAAGAATGTGGAAGTATGTGGAAGACTATGGAATGTAGGAGAGTAGTCTAGAATCTTAAATGGCAATCTTGTAAATACGTGTACATGGTAGAACACTCTAGAATTCTCTAGGTTAGTAGAGAACCTTCATAGGTTCTACACACTTCCATTGATGTGCATATAAGGAGGGGGTGGCCTCATTTGCAAACCACTCAACCAACCACCAATTTGAGAGCTTCTCAAAGCTTTGTAAAGAATTCTTTCTTCAATAGAGATTTTCTTTCTTTCAAGTGTTCTCTCAAGCTCTCTTCGCTTCCAAGGCGTGGGTATAAGCCGAGCTTAGCAAGCAAGGCAAGTGGGAGGCTAACTTAGCAACATCCAAGGGGCAAGTTGTCTAAGTGCCGCATGGGAGCTTAGTGAGAAGAGTAAGTCTTTGACAACATGCAGATGGCTGAAATCTTGACTCAATGGGCTTTCCATAGAGTCTAAGAACACCCAAAACGGAGTTCGGACGAAGAAATTATGGTCGTCCAATGTTGGAGGTCTCACATGACTATCCAACCCGATCCGGCCAGCCCTATCCGGAAATCCCCAGTCCCCACTGTCCTCCACAGGAACATGGCTGGAATCTTGAATCAATGGGCTTTCCATAAAGTCCAAGAACACCCGAAACGGAGTTCGGATGAAAAAGTTATGGTCGTCCGAAGTTGAGGCCTCCGCATAAAATGACAGTGCAGGCTCTAGCCGTGCTTAGGTTGAAGCTCCTAGCCGATGTTAAAGTGACTCGTGGTATGAGGCTGACTCCTAGCCTGTAGACCCTATCCGGCTCCACCTAGTAGAGCTTCGACTCTAATAGGTTGGCTGCTAGTCGGTTGACTTACCTGTTAGGCGGCCCTTTCCACTGGGCATTTAGGGTGTGGACCGTAACACAGGCTACGGAGGTCAGATTTGGGAAGTTAAAAGCTTTAACATCAGGATTACATTTTGATGTGGCTACAATTTACGAGGGACTCGCTGCCATTCCCTTGATTTCTCGCGAAGTCAGTTCTAAAAGTCCGGCTAATCGTAAGTCAAACTAGAGTGACTTCCGCGGTTCAAAATGCAACCAAGCATCCTCCCTTAGGGCAAAACATAACCGCACAGCCCTTAGGGTAGAAAGTAACCAAAGTAGGAGAAGATCTACCTTTTGGAGTTTGTGAGAACTCCCCCATTTCAGTCTCTACTTCGAGCTCTGCTTGGCGGGAGCGCTTCTTCTGGCTCCAGAGAGCCCAGTCGGTCAGTCGGCAAGGAAACTTAGAGAGAGGTGGAGACTTCTCTCTCAATTTTCTCTCACTCTTTTCTACTTCTCTCCCTCGCCATATCCCACTTAGTTTGAGGTCTAAGATGGTCAAGTTTGGAAGTACTTGTGCCCATGTCAATCTCAAGCGTTGGCTCCTTGGTTACCCTTATCTACAGCATCCATCTACCTTGGATTTCTCTCCCAGCCATGTGTTGCCACATGTCCTCTTATGGGTCTACTTGAGCTCTTTGTTTGACACCACACATAACATGTGGCACCTGCTGAGCCACTCATCATATGTCAAGTGTCAGTATTGCCGTCGTGCCCTCAGCGTGAAATTCGACATCTCACTTGTCGGCCAAGGGAAGTGTCGACGTGGTAGCTAGATTTCACGAGGCCAGTTTCAACGGTGGTCTGTTTAGTCATCCGATATCTGAAAAAATTCTGGATTTTCTTAGAAATTACCATTTACATTTTGAGAAAATTTGAATTTTCTCGGGTTTTACAATTAGTAGTAAAGTTTTATCTTCAGCCTCTTAGTGCGTGGACATTGGATTTTGGATCTGGTTGGCGATGGGGTACCCAGGTACGCCGTGATTGCAGTTAAGTCATTATTTGTTTATCAGTTAACGATCAATAATAATGATCAAATATTTTCTAATTCAAATTTGTTGGAAGGTTTCTAAATAATTCAATTTTTCATTGGCAAATAAGTCTGTTTTTTATCATATCTTGAAATAGTATAAATAAGTTTAAGAATTAAAGAACATAAATAAATGTTCTTTTTATTGATCTCTTTCAGTGTTTTATCATTAAATGGTGTCTGTGTGTTTGGATGAAGAATATCAGCAACAAACAGTGATTGAGTTGTATTCAGATGAAGTGGGGGATTCAGAGATTGGCGTATAAAGTTGAGCCATAAAGCAAAAATTAGAAATGAAATTAAAAGAAAAAGAATATTTAACCATGTTTAAAAGCTCCTGTCTTTCTTTCAAAAAAATTTTCCAAACAAGCATTTACATTATTTTCATAATAATAATTAAGTAATTTTTTACGTGAGCGTCCGACTCGAGGTCGGTTAATGACAGTCATCAGCGGAATATTAAGTGGGCATCGGATAATCAGAATGTATCATTGATCAATCCGTTCATAGGGACTCATTTTCTTTATATTTTCATACAAAACATACTTCCCCATATTATTATACAGAGTTTGATATACAACTCTTTTACAAACCAGTATATCAAAGCAGATGGTCCCCGATATATTTTCTGAAACATAGTGTTCCAAGGCCCTGACACGGCCCTCTTGAGCCCTCACACGACCTCGAAGGTATTGTCCTCTCGAGGCACTGAAAGAGGATCCCACGGCCAGGGGTGAGCCAAAGCTGATAGATATATCTCCCATAAAGACTCTCCGCGTAAGTGCACATGCAATACCAGGTTTACCCTGATCACACACTGAATGCACACATGTCATGAATCGGATGCAACCACTCATAACCTGATCAAGTGCTCCTTTGATTCCACTCATCATTATGCCAAGTGTGAAAAAATCGTCGTAGAGCATTAAGTCCACGACCACTTTTCCAAAAGAAAATCTTTTGTTTATTTTTCTTTAGACGATCTCAAGATATAGTGTGGACAGTCTCCGATCAGTACTTTGGTCAGCCTCCCAAGAGATGATGGCGTGTGGAGCCAGTCTCCGTCATTACTGGTCAGTCTCAGAAATCGCATTGACAATCTAGATACATACTTTAAATTGGAGTCTAGAAATGCATGGACAATCTCTAATATATCTTTGAATTGATCCTAAAGTATTGTGGACGATCTCAAAAATCATTTGCATTCTTTTGATGTACCCTTGAACCCTGACACGAATTCGATCATTTTCCATCACCTCACACCCATGTCATACGACCTTCCCAAGTACATAAATACAATGCAAGTGTCATTACATGTCATTTCATGCTACATGTACGCTACATGTCACATGCAACATATAAATCACATCACATGTCAAGTGTCATTTAATGCACTTGCAGATATTTTCATTTTTTTTTTTTTATCCCTTATATACATAATTCCACACATTAACATATTATTCAATTCTGATAATAACACACATATGGCAGATTAATACATAAATCCGGTCATACTTGGCCTTGAAAAAATCTAGACTTAGTTAAGAAATTCTAGCTTTTATAAATATCACACAAAAATTCAACAAGTAATTTTCTACTCGGGCCTTATGGCCCCGACATTTTAGATACAATAACCAGGTTAGAAAGCAGTTAGGAAACCAAACGGATCGTTCTCAACAATCATGATCTAGCCCATTGATCAGCCCACGGTTTGGTTGAGCACTTTATCTTATTAAATTCTAGACTCAACGATCTTTCTGTAGAGTCTAAGAACACACAAATCGGAGTTGTTGGGGGGAGAGAAGTTATGGTCGTAGAGTTACTTCATAGATTTGCGAGGTGATTGATCGGGCATACCGTTTTAATTCACTAGACTTGCTCGGTTCCGAGACCCGTGCTCGGCCTTGATGAATCTGGGAGCTCCTATTACTCGATCCATGATCATCCTGACAAAAACATACTACCCACTGATGAATGGTGGCCGAAGTGGGCGAAAATGGTCAGGCTACGGCCCTTAGGCGTGAAATGAACCGGAGTAGGAGGAAACCTACCTCTTGTAACGCAGCCCTCGTCAAATATACGGGCTTTACTTCTTGGTCTGAGAGTTCGATCGTGAACAAGCACCTTGCTCCTCCTGTGCTTTCTCTCTCCCTTTCTTCTCAATCTCTCTCTCTTTTATTTTCCTCTTCTTTTTTTTTCCTTTCTTTTCCTCTCCTTTTTTTTTTCCTTTCTTTTCCTTCTTGTTGCTCCCTACCTATACGAACAGCTCCACACCCCAATATAAATCCTTCTCCATGTGCCATGCATGTTGACACATGGCATGCCATGTGTCACACATGGCTTGCTATGTGTCTTACATGCATAGGACTTTGCCATGCATTGTGACACATGGCTTGCCATGTGTCACCCACATGGCACACCATGTGGCGACGCCCGTTCACGCCAAAAGCGTGAGATTCTCTTATCTCGGAATTCGACGAAATTTTCCTAGGCAAAGCTGAATTTTGCATGTGAACCCATTGATGAAGGTCATTTCACGTAATCAGGGATCAGAAAACTTCAGTTTCAACTTGTAATGTAGCGATAGAGTTCCATGATGTTTGCCACAGTTTTTTTGGAAAAGCTACAATTTATCTGAGTTTACATTCTTCCATAAAAGAATTTCGATCAAGGGTGCATGCCTAATACATACAATCACATGCACATGTATCATTCATTACTACCAAATGATTAAACAACGTATCGTCATCCTTAAATAGGAAAGGATAATTGGCACACATTGTGTACTCACGTTCCCATGTCACCTCCTCCACTCCTCGGTCTTTATACTTTAATACCTTCGCTAGTCTCACCTACAGTCTTGTCAGCAAAACTGCTCTAGATTTGTCCATAATGCGTGTTGGTCCTCCTCGAGAGGTCCCATCTGTATCAGCTGTCGGCTCGCTGATCCACTACATAGGTCGGATCCTAGAGTGTACTTTCGAGCATGGGACATGGAAGCACCTCATGGACACGACAAACTAGGGCAGGTAATGCAGAGTAATGCAAATGTGCCTACCTACCAGGTTTCTCGAAGGGGTCCGATAAATCTCGGTGTGACACCCGCTTGCCAAATCTGACCATTCCCCTCTTAGGCATCACCTTTAGGAAGATATGGTCACCTGCCTCCCAGGCTCTAAAGGTCGTCCTTTGTTTATAGTAACTCTTACCTGCTATTTGAGCCATGAGAAGATGTTTTAAATATCAGTCCACCTTGGTTGGGTATCTGCAGTCAAATTTGGACTGTGGTGGGTTTCCACCTATGTCCCACGGAGGCCCAGAGATCGACACAATCTTCCATACAATGCCTCATAGGGCACCATCTGTCTACTCTCCTCATAACTATTGTTGTAGGCGAACTCTACCAAGGGCAAATGCTCTCGGGGCTACCCCTTGAGATGGGGACATGCTCATAGCATGTCCTCTATTTTACTTATGGTTCTCTCAGGCGACATCCAGTGTGTGGATGAAGCGTGGTCACTCATCATCGACTACGTACGATAGCCCCTCTGGAGAAGCTCTTCCCGAAAGTGAGTTGTAAACTAGGATCTACAATACGTCTGATAGGGGCGGCACTCCATTATGCTTGGACTGTCTCTTATATATATACAACCTCTGAGAATTCCTGCGGTGTGAGGTCGTCGCATGGCTGAAATGTGTCGACTTGGGTAGAAGGTTGGTCTCTTTATCACCCATACTACATCGATGCTTAGATGCAGATCCATGGAAGGTGAGTCCACAAGGTCCGTCGTGACATGTTTCCACTTCCACTCCACTACCGATGGCTAGAGTAGCCGGCCCAGCCTCTAGTGCTCGACAACTTTACTGTTGTACGTGAGACACCATTGATGAAACCCTGATATGTCTCTTGTAAAGCTCGATAATACACTTGTGACAAGATCCATTGTTCATCTTCACTGACACCTAGATACTTTCTGGTAGATAGCGAAGTGGAACTCCATAGGATCTCCTCTCTCAAAGTGATCCCGACTAGGGAATTTTAGCTCGTCCCTACTAGAATTTATGCCACGTGTGGATGGCTGACCCTCGTCACACATTGCTTGAGTTGTACGTCACGATGGACCGCAGGCTCTACATCTGTCCTCGGGACTCAATCACTTCTTTCAGTGGGAAGGGTGCAGCCACGAGCTCCCACTAGCTCCTTGATCCGATCATTATCTTGCGGTCGAATTATCCACGATCTGAGGCATGCCTCCGCGGAGGCTGCACTGCGATACTCCCCGTGACTTCCCGGTAGGCGCCTTCCCGTACTTGCAGGCTTTGCCTTACCAGAGGGTGGTATTGCAAGCGAAGTCATAATCCTCTCAGATACTCATCCATCGCTTTACCTCATGTTGAGGTCCCGATTGTGTAAAGATGTACTTGATTTGTGGTGCACGAAAACACTCGACACAACTCCTTCCATGCAAATAGTGGCGTTAAATATTTAAGGCAAAGACTATGGTCGTCAGCTCCATATCATGTGTGGGGTAATTCTGCTTGTGGTTCTTCAGCTGTCTAGAACCATAAGCCACAACCCTCCCGGACTACATAAAACACATCCCAATCCATCTTTCGAAGCATCGCAGTATACAGTGTACATCGGTCCCCTTTCCCTGATGATCAGAATAGGAGCTAAAGTCAGCCTCCTTTTCAATTCCTAGAATTAACTAGCGGCACATCATCCTCAGAAGCCGACCTTGCAGGTGGCCTCATTAAATGGGTGGCCCCAGTCGGAGAGGCCTCAGTGAACCTCACTTGTAATACCACACGATCTGAAATTAGTATCTCCCAAAATGACTTGGTCTCTCCCAACTAAATAGCTTCCCACTTAACCTTCTACTGGTCCTGAATAACGAAGTGAGCACTACATGCCCCAAAAATCTCACCTTAGTAAGCAAAAACTCGCACTTACTGAACTTTGCATATAATTGATGCTCTTTGAGGGCCTAGAGAACAATCCTCAAATGATCCTCACGCTCCTCCTTTGGCTAGGAGTAGATCAAGATGTTGTCAACAAAGACCACCATGGCCCGATCTGAATGAAATTTGAACACCCTATGCATGGGGTCCGTGGTGTAGTTAGCACATTCATTAATCCAGGCATCCTTTATGAACAAAATGCCCATACACCGCATCTGAGCTTATTTGTCTTAGAGCATATACGCCTCTTTAACCCTCAGGCTGATTGGTGAAGGTCTATCTTGGAAGTAGACTCGGTGCCCCCTCAAGCTGATCAAACGGATCATCAATCCTTGGTAAGGAATGCGATTCTTGATCGTAACCTTTATTGATTGTCGATGGTCGATACACGATCGAAAGTGCTATCCATCTTCTTTGCAAACAACACTGGAGCGCCCTAAGGTGAAGTGCTAGGTCTAATGAACCCTTTGTCCAACAATTCCTGCAGTTGGACCTTGAGTTCTTGCAACTCAACTAGTGCCATCCTATGTGGAGTCATAGAAAGCGGCAATGTGCTAGGATGTAACTCGATGCAGAAGTCTACATCCCTCGGCGGGGGTAATCCCGGTAACTCATCTGGAAAAACATCCTCGTACTAGCAAACTACGCGAGGTAGACTTACATCCTGTCTCACCTCATCCTCTAGGGTAAGGCTTGCTAGCTAACCCTTCAACTGTCCGTGCCACCTAGATTCATACACAATCTAGGGTAAAGTATGTCTTATCTGAAAACCTAACAGACTCCATCGTGTGGCAGGCGGTAACTCTCTACGATGATGACTGAGTGCAGTCGACCAATCCATCAGGGATGACATCAAACTCGGTCATGTCCATGACTCTCAACTCCACTATGAGTATAATTCCAAAGTTAGCGTTGTGGATTCGCAGGGGTGGTACGGAAATTTAGGCATACCCCGTTTTCGTTACGCCGGACTTGCTGGAGTTAAGGACATCATGCTGTTTGATGGTCAGGAACTCCTATACTCGATCCGTGATCGTCCCTACAAAACCGGATTACCATGATGAAATAGTGGTCCCAAAGTGGGGAGAAATCGGTGAAGCCCCTACAAGGCCCCTGGGCATGAAATGTGAGCAGAGATTAGGAGAAACCTACCTCTTGTACAGCCCTCATCGAATATACGGGTTTACTTCTTGGTAACGAGTTCGGTCATTCGGAACAAGCTTCCTTTTCTCAACTACTTTCCTCCTTTCTCTTTTCTTTTCCTCTTTTTTTTTTTCCTTTCTTTCCCTCTTCTTCTTTTTTTTTTCTTCTTCTTCTTTTTTTTTCCTTCCTTTCCTTCTTGCTGCTCCCTGCCTGTACGAATAGCTCCACACCCTAATATAAATCCTTCTCCATGAACCATGCATGTTGACACATGGCCTACCATGTGTATTACATGCATAGGCCTTTTCCATGCAATGTGTCACTCACATGGCTTGCCATGTGTCACTCACATGGATTTCCATGTGTCACCCATATTTCAGTCGTAATGGCCGAAACACCTTTGCCTCGCGTGAAATTAGGCTATCTTAGGGTGTGAAATTAAGCGAGCAACTAAATTTCATGGCAGACAACAATGAGTCATTTCATCATCCAAGATCTAGAAAACTTCCAGGTTTTCAACTTGTATTGTAGTGGCAAGTTCACCGTGTTTGCCCCATTTTTTTAGAAAAGCTCAAATTTACCCGGGTTTTACATTTTCTTCATTTTTTATGAAAAATAATTTTATTGATTCAAACTAGTAATACATAGATTGAAACATGAATAAAAATTCGCTAAAAAGCATATATGATGAACCAACACCAATGTTAATAGCATAATAAATCGGTTCAAAGTCTACAACTGTGATAATATTATAGTGACTGGAATACCTATGACTCCAGTTATTGTCTCTATTTGATGGAATAACTTTTTCTTGTCTGAATTGCTCACACGCAAATAAAACGTCGTAATAAGATGATGAAAAACAAAATATCAAGACGACACAAAATCAAACGCCGCAATAAAACCACGAGATAAGGAAAACAAAATAAACACAAATCTATATGAAATAGCTACTTTTTTTAAGAAATAAATTGATAGAAGGGGTGTAGATGAGTGATTTCAGGCCAAGAATGACCAATAATCACCCTTTCTTGTTTAAGAAAGATGAGTAATTTGAAGACAAAGCTGAGAGAAAAGAAGGTTGTAGTTTTTTTAAATTCAATAAATTTTTTAAGAAGTACTATATGTCAAATGATCAGCTTCTTATTTTATATTGTAATATTCCTCATGATAAAAATGGTAAAGGCCAAAAAAAAAAAGTGCAAAAAAACGACAAGTTAAAGGCAGCGAAATAAAAAAAGGTATAAGGTAACCCTAAATATCGTAAAAGCCAAAAAGTGAAAAATAAAAGTAAAATGTAGGAGGGTAAATGAAGTTTCAAAAATGAGGTTAATGATTGAGATGGGGTCTTCCTACATTAATGGTGAAATTTACATTATTCCTTCCTGCAAATTTCTTGGTTCCTTCCTCTCAACTACTAATTTTACGATTCCTTTCTCACTGGCCATTAAATATCAGAATATCCACCTTTATAATTTTCTTCAGCTTAAAGACTTCTGCAACACCTTAATTTCCTAGAGACATAATTATTTGGTGTCGATAGCTTTACGACATAAGCAGCGGGGAAATATCTCTTCTGATTCCTTCTTTTCCAACTATGGATGGACTTATGACGTGTTCATGAGTTTTAAAGGGAAGACACACACTTAAAATTTCCGTCACCTCACATATCACGAGGTTAATTTGAAGAGGGCGTCAAACTTCGGAGAGGCAGGCTCGGGAGGGGAGAAGAGATTCAGGCAGGAAGCTTCTTAAAGCTATTGAAGAATCGACATCTTCCATTGTTGTTTTCTCCAAAACTTATGCTGATTCAAGGTGGTGTTTAGATGAGCTTGCAAGGATTATGGATCGTAGACAACAATCTAGGAAAATGGTATTCCCGATATTCTACCACGTGGATCCATCGGATGTTCGTAAACAAACCGAAGCTTTGGAGAAGCATTCATCACGTATGAAGAAAATTGGAAGAACAAGGTAGAGAGGGTGGAAGAGGCCATTTCAGTGGCAATATTTAGGATGGCATTTAAGTATTAAGGGGTAGTTCCATCTTAACTTCTTTTCAGCTTTTATTAATTATTAATTATTATTATTATTATTATTAAAGTTTTGAATCATTAATTTTTTCACCTGGACTCGTGTCTGGCTTTGAGTTGCGTTTTCTTTGGAATTTGGCAGCTCTGAGAATTGAAATTTCAATGCGTCGTATCCAGGGACAACATCTCGAGTTTACCCGTGAGGGTGTGATACCCACTTAAATCTAAGTCTAAAAGCACCCATTACTCTGTAGAGATCCACCACTGAGAAGTGCGGAAAAATACTACAAGTAACTTATTAGGCAGAGTCATAATTTTGCAAAATATTCCATGATTAGCAAGGCGGTGTTTAACTTTTAGCATGACTAAATGGATTGTTGCTAAGCATAGAGGTAAAACATATCTTAATTCTCTTTTTAAATCATCTCCTAGACCAAGCCTTTTAGAATTGTGTATTCAATTGAGAGCCAATTTAGTTATCCTTTGTGTAAAGAGGAATTTTTTTTTTCTCAATGATGTTGAGGCAGGTTTCGTTCTATGGCATATTCCTTCCAGTGGAACAGTTGAAAATGAAATCAATCTGTTATGAGGGCAAGCTATTGCAATGACTTTTCACATGTTATCCTAAGCTTTTTACCTTGCATTCATATTCATGTGCCTTAGTCGAGATTCTTCTTTGCCTTAGGTAATTAGTTTTAAAATAGATGCTCTATTATAACTTATCAATAACTTGAAATGACTTCCAAGCATCTTTGTCTATTGTTACCACTTTCTTCAAAAGAGACATTACTTCCATCCATATATAACACAATAAATGGTGGTGACAGGTTTATGAGTTCTTTTCACCAGGTTATAAAATATTCTTCTCCAACTTCTGTTGGAGCTGAGTGCATTGATCCTGACTGCTACTGGATAGAGCAACAGTACTACTCTCCCTCTATTTTTTCTAGCTTGTTGATTTTTTGGACACTCTAAACTATATTCTCAGCCTATTAACCAGCATTAGGCATATAAAGTGATGAATTTTGGTTGAATTGCTTTGAAGTTTTAAACCATGATGTTTTCTCATTTTTGATGATGTTGTTGAACTAGTGACTAGAGGGTGGTATTATTTTGGCCTGTATTACGATTCTTTGGTTTCCATGCACCTGAGTGGCACATGGTGGGCGCGAGGAGATACATTTGGACCTTCTGGTGAATCATTGCTTGATGCTTGAAGAAATTCCAGAACTTCCATCATGATTAAGAGCCATAAAAGCACATGGTTGTCCATGCCTCGAAACGTTATTGAGTGATCCAACACGTCTACTATGGGCTTCTCTCCTGAACAACATCAAATTGAAATTGTAAAGGAATTTACATATATATGGTCTCATTCTCTAGTAGTGGTGTTAAGGTAAGGATTGTATTTTCTTGTTTACTTAACTCAAAAAGTTTTACAACTGACATTGCATTTTAGAGAACAAAAAAACAAAAATTCTTCTTCTTTCACATAATACTTTCTTCACACCTGTGATGATTGGTCTAAATTGATCCCTGCCCACCACTCATCTATGATTGGGATAATTAGAGAGATTTACACAGCTACTTTTATGTTAATCTTAGATGCAACGGAGACCGCTGAGGTTTCCTGCCCAACAATGTTCACATTATTATTCCAGAAGCAAAGGGGATCAGAGGCAACCCTGTGAGAGTAAGGGATGAAGCATAGGTTTCTCAGAGAACTGGTATGAAGACGACAATTTCTTGGGATCTGCTTTATTCTCCCATTTTCTTCCACTTGATGGTGATGATGATAATAACAATGATAATGATGATGATCAATTCAATACAACGTATCCTCGTTGTATTTATGAATTGAGCACATCACATGGGGATCAATCTAAACTGATATTTGGATTATCATGGTATATCAATTGTAGAACTCACTAGTTCATGATTCATATATATAGAAGGTGCAAATAATGTCTACTACAAAGGTACACTTGATCTCAAAGACCGATGCATTATAAGTTCCCAACCACATATTAACCGAGATTTATCCAACAGAACCACTTCAAGGCTCATGAGTAATCACAGATGCTGATAAAACCTTCAAAGTGAAAGATGACACACTTTATATGCCCAAGCTCAAGCCCTAAACAAGAAAAGACATAATCACCCAAATGTAAGACGCACTAAATCGTGAAAATATCAAGACATGTTCACTTCTTCTCACCGTAGTCCATTAAGGTGCATTTTATTCTCAAGCTTTGATCATGCTTATTTGAAAATAACGGAATATTCGAATTCTACAAGTACATAATTGAAAAGCCATGATGAGTCAAAAGCTAATCACACTGTGAGGTCCCTGAAAACTCGCATTTCCACAAGATAAAAGTACTTGGTCAAAACTTGAATTTTTTCTAGACTTGATGATAAACTATTCTGACCATGGAACCATCTCGAAATCTAGTAGCTGCTTCCATTTAGTCTCGCTAACTCCATAGATAAATTTACTTCACGCTTTCTTGCCAATCGAGAGGGACGAGGACTCTGCACGCTTTGGGTGGCCAAGAGGCGCCATGTGTCAAGCTATGGGAGAGTCAAACATTGAGCTCGCTCACATGACACACTAAGATCATGCCATTAGAGGAAATCTCATGGTTGGATAAGATGATATGTGCAATCCCTCTCATCCAACAGGAATTTGACATGTGGCAAATTTGAGAGGACTTTTTTCTTGTCCCAATCTTGACCAAATGGATTGTATGAGGAAGAGAGAGGGGAAAAACAGAACAACCTAGCAGGAGGAGAGGGGACTTAGAGAGATAGCTCACCTTTCTCTCTAGAATTCCACGATCTGACCGGCAACCCCAGACTAGAAGAAGCTGCCCCCACCAGAAAAGGACTACTGTGGTACGCTGAAAGTTTCACAAACCCAAAGGTAGGGTTTTTCTCTCCTACTTGCTTTACTTTTTGTTTATGTCGTAAGTATTGGGATTTGTTGAGGCCTGAGGCCTGTTTCTGCCCCAAGATTTAGGACCACCTAAGAAACTTAGAGGGTTTGGACAATCCATGGACTGTTTGAGTGATTTGTGTGGTGCTGGCCAAGCAAGGAGCTTAATAACGTGGCTGAGTGATCTCAGCGCCTCCAAGGTGAATCGCTCTACTGTGCCTTTAGCCCATGAGCTTAATCTATGTTATTATAAATTGAATAACATGATATATGAATTTACCTGCTAATATATACATATATTATATTAGCATGCAAGAATGTTTTTTTTTTTGTACATTGTACTGCACTTAGGTGGGGAGCAATCCATAGGGAAATTCCACTACTGGGCATTAGCTCACCCCATCGGGACCCCCTTTTCAAAATCAAGATTTACTAGATGGGACATCCGGAGCCTTAGAGGCGAAGAAACGGCCAAGATGGCCTTATCTTGTGTTTTGTAAAAATTCTGGGCAAGAGACCCAGTTTTGTGTAAATTGTAATCAAAAACAATTGAAAATAAATTCCCTTTTGTATAAAACTATATTTGGGTCAGAGTGGATGCGGGCCCTACCGGGTTGTTTTACATGGCATTCATGACATGAGACACGTAGATTTCCGCGGGTTGACGGGTAGTCAACTGACACCCTGGTTTGGGGCGCCTTGGCTAAATTAATGTGTATTATATAAAGTCAAGGGTGATGCCTGACATCAAGCACAAGTTTGAGATCCTGAGAAAATAACTTTGTGCGAGCCAGAAAAAAAAATTGCATAGATCCTAAATAGATTCTATAAAATATATATTTATGCATTTATTTCATTTTTAATTTTGTAGGTATGATATAAGCTTGTAAATATCCGAATAGTCATTACAACTTATCTTTTTCAACACAAACTCGATTGGCAATAATTTGTCAAAACTTACCAAGGCATACCAAAAATGTCTTATTCCTTATTTTTGTTATTTTTTCATCCTATTTGCTTCCAACACATCAAACTTTTCTTTTAGGGTCTTTTTTCTAACATAAGTTGTCACAAAAACACTCCCAAATATATTAATCTATTAATTATTGCTTACTTAGGGTAGCAAATTACTGAATTGGTCTTGTTAACGATAATTACTACTCAAAAGGGTAAATCACGTCAAAACATGTTTAAATGATGCTATTTTTTAATTGTAATCAAAGTAATTTTATAGCTGAAATTATAGTAAATAATTTTAGGTGTGGCATATCTTCTATTTCATTTCATCTCTATCAAATGTTTAGATGTTTAAACTTCAATTAAGTAGTTAAAAATTTATAAATGACTGCTCCTTGATGATTTAAATCATATTTTATTTAATTAATTCTTTGTTTGATAAAAATGTATTTTATTTTAATATAATATATTCTTATTAAATAATCTTGTTCAGGGATCCTTGCCTGCACTATCATATTATCATGTTAAAGATAAACTTTAAAGGTATGCTTACTTCCCGTTTTTGGTTGGCGTTGCTAAATATTTATTAATTAGAATTAACGAAAAACATCTAGACAAATTTTTAAAACGATTTACCTTGAAGGATATCCTTATGTTTGACGGACAAGATGATGTTTCTTGGAATGGGGATTATGACAACGTTTGAAGAACAAGACTAGACCCTAGAAGAGGCCCTAATGCATAGCATCAAGGGGAGAGATTTAATTTCCTTCATTTGAATCTGCCTTTAATATAGTATTGTATGGAAAAACCTTTCACCTTAGTTTTTGAGTTTATAAAAAAAAAAAAAAAAAAGAACTAATGAAGATGAAGAATGCCAATAAGAAATAATTCCCTGCGTCTTCTTTCGAAATTTGAGTGCATATAATTATGTGAACATTTCTTAGAACTTTCTGGTAGCTTTCCATCAAAGATCTTGTTATTGAGTGGGGAAATGAGAAAATCAAAGTCCAAAAAAAAAAAAAAAGACCTTGACTCCTAATAGAAGAAAAGTAAAAGAAAAATAGATGGAAAATTCTTGAAAACTCCTAGCAAATTTTCATCAAAAGCAATATTGTCATTGATTTGAGAAAATGGAAAAGTAAAACCATGAAAGGACTTCGACCCCTAATAACAAATAACAAAAGGAAAGTAAAAGCAAAATGAGCGACCATTTGCTGGCATCAAAGTCTAACTCACCTTTTCTTTTGAGTAAAGAAAGTGCCTCAAACATTGTCTCACTACAAGAAAAATCGGAATTAGAGACGGACACTTATCCGTCTCTAAATAGAAACGGATTAGAGACAGATTGCATACAAATTAATTAGAGACGGAATTTTCATCTCTAAATAGAAACGGAATGATTTCCGTCTTAGATTTGAGACATATTTTATTCCGTCTCTGATTAGAGACGGATTTTATTCCGTCTCTGATTAGAGACGGAAATTCCGTCTCTGATTAGAGACGGAAATTCCGTCTCTAAATAGAGATGGAATGATTTCCGTCTCTGAAAATCCGTCTTTGATTTGAGACTGAATTTGAGACGGAATAAAATCCGTCTTTCATGAGATTCGAATGAATTCGGGCTCCTTCAAACGTAGATAATTCAGACGAAATTTCCGTCTCTGACATTGACTCCTTGTAAAAAAAAAAAAAAAAAAAAGAGTATGAGACTAAAAAATTCAAAATCTCTTTTGTCCCTTAAAGCAATCAGGTTTTATCCTAATATTTGCTTTATTTTAGAAAATATTCCATTTTGTCCATCTATCTTTCTTACCCTATAATACATCTATGTATTTTTTCATTTTTTATAAGTAATGTTTGTAAAAACATAAAATGAATAAAAAGAAATAAATAAATTTTTCAAATAGAGTCTAGAATCACCTGACGCCCCAAAACCTCCGGGGTCCGCTGACCACCAACCCGCTGACATTTTAGAATGCCAGCATCCACATTTTCACGGCACCTTACAGTCCCTTTGTACGGGGAGCTCTACCCAAATACAAAACTAGTATAAACCTGCATTCACCTGTCCCAATCAACAATATATGCAATATATATATCCAATACGGCCACTTGGGCCCATCAACTGTACTCAACACAATATATCCAAACTATATCCAATAGTTTCAAGAGTTAATATTTTTACTCTTAAACAATACATATATTAAGATTAGAGAAATTCTAATACATGTACAAAGTCATCAAAGCCACAATCCGGCTTTTCTTCTAAACTCTGCCTCTAGGACGAGCCATCTCCTCGCACGCTCCCTGTACCTGTGAAAAGGGGGATCCCACGACGGGGTGAGCTAAAGCTCAATAGGAGAATCGCCCTAAGTGGGCTACTCACCACCTAAGTGCAGTGCAATGCTCCAAAGTAAACACACATTCAAGCAAATGCATGATCCTACTTGAATGTCTACATGACCAACTCAGATCCTGAGTCCTCACCGACTCTCTCTCACACTCCCGCCCTAAGCCTCGTATGAGAATACAGTTTTACTGGGGCGGACAACCCTCCGATGTATATATCAATCAGTCGCCCGACGATCGATATATAAATTGCTTCCTGACTACCCTCCGATGAATATATATCAACCGGGCCGCTCCGACTCCTGATACGGCTTAGCTTGGACTACCCTCCGATAATTTATATTTTAGACTACCCTCCGAACCATTTTTCTCTAGACTCATCTCATGCACTAACTCCTATAATCCTAGGATGTTCAAGTGCATATGGAATGCATGTATGCTACTTCCAATACAGTCTAATCACATGCAAATATATATAACACAAATATATTCACATAAAAATTAAATCACACAAACATGTTATGTAATTTATCATTTCAAACACCAAAATTAACTCACTCAAGCAATGTTCAAACACAAGCAATCTCGATTCGACTACTTAACCAAACACACGCATTTTCCCAAAAAATACATTTTTGGCATTATCTCCTAGGAACAAGAAACCCTAGGGTTTACTGCTCCAACACTCAACAAAACATCTGGGCTCATGCTATGAACCCGCATTTCACACCCACTTCCGCCTCACCCACCACATGATTAACACCCAAAGCAAACTAATTTACACCATTTTCAGTCATGGAGCAGCCACCCGGCTGATCCATTTGCTTCCAAATTTTACATTAATTCAATCCCGTTTAGATCGATCAAACTACCCTAATGGCCCTAATCACCAAACATTAAACACTAAAAATGGGAATAAATCCAGTAGGGAGAAAAATCCTTACCTCGAGGAGTTTGAAGAAACTCACTAAAACCTATCCACGCGCAGCCTGCTCCGCATAGATCGCTTTCCCCTTCCCGCACTCAAAAGCCGCCGACTCCGCTAGATCTCAAAGAAATCTAGAGAGAAGATGGCATTATCTCTAAAAAAATCGCCATGTTCCCGCTCTCGACCTTTCTCCCCTGCCATATTCCCTGAATTTTTCTCCTTTTAGTCATTTTGAGAAGATGAACTGTAGCCATATTTTGTTTTATTAACATTTAAAATTTTAAATGACCACTATGTCCCTTCTTTTCCCAAATTTGTCATTCTAAGACTATCTCTTCCGGGCCCATTTTCATCATTTCTCTACTCCTACCACTTATGGCACATGAGTACATGCTATTTGTGCCTTTCGTCGCACTTAAAATCGATTTATTTAAGACCGAAACGATGCCTTGAAAACGTGCCGACCGATCGTCTGTAGAAGAAATTGCGAATTTTACGTATAGCTAAATTTCTCGCGAGACGATTCCAACGGTGCAACTGTTTCATTATCTGAGATCTAGAGAATTAATTACGGACTTTTAACCGTAATTATAACTTTGTAATCAAAATTACGATTTTGCCCTTATTCCATAATTTGGAATTTCTCGGGTCTTACAATCACAACATATACTAGTTAGTTCAGTCTAAAAACATACCCTAATAACAATATATTATAAAAGGGTCCAAAATTTTCCCCACATCATATCCAAGGAAAAAAAACTCTTGCAAATATGCACAAATAAATAAATTAGTCCTTTTAGTTTTAAAAAATTAATTAATTAAGCTTTCTTAATTCAAAAACCAATACTTTGGTTTTTTGTCTACTATTGTTGACTATGAATAATTTAAAAAAAATTTCATTTTTAACAAATGTCAAATTTTTGCTCCATCAATCTTTTATATATATATATATATATATATATATATATATATATATATATATATATATATATATATATATATAATTTTTTATAAAAAAATGTTTGGGAAAAAAATAAAATGAATAAAAAGAACGGAATAATTAGTTTTTGAAATAGAAATGATTAATTAATTTACTCAAATACGAACTTTATCGCTTTTTTTTCAGAAAAAAATAAAATAGAGAAAAAAGAAGCTTTAAGAAAGCGGACATATATTAAACATAATTAGAAATAGCAATTGAGGTAGTTAAATGATTAATTAGTGAATTGTAACTAATTTTTGACAAAACAAATGTATTTTGAAATAGTTAAATAAAAAATAAAGACTCTTTATGCTCCCGCCCTTCAATAATGACTCAAAATCCTATTATTGTTGAAAAGAATAATGAGAGGGTGATAGAAATAACATGACACACCTTTCTCATGAATGCTAAAAATGGTTTGTGAAATCTACTCTTAAAATTATAGAATTCTAAACTTGATATTGAGTAAATTATAAGTTAAGCATTTAAGTTTTGAAAAACAAATAAATAAATTCCTTATATTTCAAAAATTAATTAATTAGTTCCTATATTTTTAAATATACTTGTAATTTAGTCCATTTTGATATTTTTTTTATTTTTTTTTATTTTTTTATTTAGAACTAGTGAAAGAAAAAGAAATAAGTAAAAATAGAAAGATTATATAAAGGTGCCAAGATATTTTTGAAATAAAATAATATTAAATTAAGTATGATAAAATATTGGCATCACTAGTTTTTAAATAGAGAAAACTAATTCATTCATTTTCCTAAATTAGAGGGACTAATTTTTAATTTATTTCTTGATATCTCATTAAATTTTTTTCCTAACCAAAAATGAAAATTTTTGTTGTGAAGATACAATAATATATATTTTTTCAATATCACTATTTATTAGACAAAAATAATCATTTTTCATTTTTCAATATCAAGAAACTATTTTTCATTATTATTGGAAATAATCTTATTTATAGATAATTTAATTGATGTAAGTTTGAAAATAAGATAATTAAAGTTTTAATTTATAGATTGACAAATATAATATTAAATTTCACAGAATTTTTCTCTTTTAAGTTAGCTTTGCCATGTAAACACTACAAGAAAAAATCGAATTATGCATTTGATACGGCTTATAATCCGTTTAAAAACGAATTCGGACATATTAGGAGACGGAATTTTCGCCTTAAACATCTAATTGTGTCTCGTTCTTCAATTCCTCGTTTCTAATTAGAGATCTTTTCGAAATATTCCGGCTCTAATCAAAAGACGTGATCGAGACGCAAATTATTCCGGGTTTTCAAATCGTAGATGTAATAGACTGCTCTTTCAAATCGTAGACGAATAGAATCTCGCCTCTAACATGATAAGATATTAGGACACTTGCGGGCTCTCGAGCCATGCATGAGGATTCTGACTTCTTACGTACTATCCTAAATGAGCACTATACATGATCAGGCTTGAGGATACGAAAAGTAATGTTAACAATAATTCGCTAAATTAGGGTTATCCGGAACCGATCGCAGCCGCCATCGCTAATGGCGGTGGGGTTTGAGCGCCGCCATGGCGCACAGTTTTGTTTCGATCCCAATGGACGCGGGTGAGTCGCAGACTTATGGTGCGGTGGCTGATGTTGGTCAGGTGACGCCCTATCCCAGGTCCCGCTGACAACCCGTCAACTCATGGACACATGCGGAATATCGTGCTCCGATATCACGCTTATTTGTTCCCATATGCGGAGACCCATTTCGCCAGATAATTTTCTTGCACAACCAATTTGTAATAATATTTTTACAAGAGCTCTATGTACAACCTTTACACTTTATATGCCAAAATACATTAAAACTAGATTTGCTCTTAACATATTTTACAAAAATTATTCTCAAGGTCACAACCTGACCTTCTCTTTCGATACACTCACTACCAAGGAACGTCGTCTTCTCGTGTACCTTGGTGTGCTGGGTCCCACGACCTGGGTGAGCAAAGCCCAGTAGTGATAACATCCCACAATGATTACTCCCACCTAAGTACATGCACGAAACACCACCACACATTATAAATTATGCAAGTTCCTACTCAAATGTCTATATGTCATGGATGAGAAAGTGACCCACCCATTCCCATGTCTCGAGCCCTCACTGACTCCCTCACGCATGCCTAAGCCAAATGTGAGCAAAACATCATTTTCAAAACAAAACTTGTTGTTCTCGAAAATACACTACCGAGTTTCGGTAAAAATATGGAACTACCCTCCGAGGCTTAATGTGTCGAGAACTTCCCTAAATACTATGGTCCTCATCCCCAAATGATCCGGGCTGACCATCTCCCAACCCCATTCTCCGGAAAATCATCATGTGAAATTCCTTTCACAACCATGTTCGTTTTCATTTTAATTCATGTCATGCACTCACACCTATTACTCTAGGTTCCCCAGTGCATATGAAATGCAATATGTCATTTCACCATAATTCATGTTAATATATTATGCATGCATATATTAACGGAGTTTATACACAATCAACATGTTATTCATTAACACATAACAATAACATAAATTAGCTCACACTAAGCAATGCACAAACCAACACCCATCTGAACCCGCCCAACGATCACACCAACAACACACAATTTTCATGTTACTCAAACAAGCCACGATGCACACAACAAGGTCACCATCTTAACCCATTCAACCGGGTACCTCACGGCCCTTTCACAAACATGAACCATTTTGGTTCCAATCATCATACAACCTCAATAACCAGAAAACCTAGAAACTTTTAGTTCCCAGTTCAAACCCCAACCCACCACAATCTTAGACTGTGTGAAACCGGTTATAGAAATCCTCTATCCTTCAGTCCCAAGTTTTTGGAACTAAACCATATGGCCTCTCATGGCCTCCCATAGAAAGCCCTACCATACCCAATACAGTATCCTACAACATGTCATGCAATGGTCATGTTATATCCCGACTATACACATCGACACAACTAAGCAACTAAATGCTTGGTACAAAACACAGAATTCAGAGTCACAGATCACCAGAACGTCCTCACAGGAAAATGGTTGATCTTGACTCAATGGTCTTTCCAATAGAAAGTCAAAGAACACCCTAAACGGAGTTCGGACGAAGAAGTTATGACCTCCGAAGTCGGAGGTCATACGTAGTCAACCTTTAACCTAATCTAAATTTCGACCGACCTGGCCGAGCTTGGTCTAACACCTTGGTATGACACCTAATATCCTCCTCAGGCATATGAATGGATTCTTGACTCAATGGTCTTTCTATAGAGTCCAAGATCATCCAAAACGAAGTTCGGACGAAGGAGTTATGACCTTCCGAAGTTGGAGGTCATACGTAGTCAAACCCGCACGAGCCTGGGCTGCAACCGGCTGCGCTGACCTGACCTGGATGAGCTTGGTCTGACACCCACTGTCCTCCTCAGTCATATGAATGGATTATTGACTCAATGGTCTTTCCATAGAGTCAAAGAACACCTGAAACGGAGTTCTGGCTGTGCCAGGTTACACCTTCCAAGTTTGAGGTCATACATAGTCAATCCTCGAATCGCGCAGCTGACTCCGACCGGATGAGCTCGGTCTAATACCTCTGTCTGACACCTACTATCCTCTTCAGGCATATTAATGGATTCTTGACTCAATGGCCTTCCAGAGTCCACAATCACCTGAAACCCGAGTTCGACGAAGGAGCACCGGGGCTGAAGGTCATACGTGAGTCAATCCCGCCGAAATGGGCCCCGAATCGCCGGCCGAAATGACCCGCTGAGCTTACCTCTAGCTGCTAACCTCTACAGCCTGACCTCTAGTTGAGCTGACCTCTAGCTGCTGACCTCTAGCAGCTGACCTCTACAGCCTGACCTCTGGCTGAGCTAACCTCTAGCTGCTGACCTCTACAACCTAACCTCTACAGCCTGACCTCTACGGGCTGACCTCTCGCCCATTAGACTGTTCAGAGTAAAAAGACCATAACTTGGTCTAAAGAGGTCCGATTGAGAAATTCAAAAGCCTATCATCAAGTTCACTGATGTGGCTACAATTTACCAGAAGGGAATACTGCCAAATTTCCTTTCTTTCTCACCCAAAAACCAGTTCTAAGGTCTGGTTAATGCGTACTATCACAATATCGCAGCTTCCTATGGTTCAAAACGCAACCAAAACATTCCCTTAGTAAGTAATACAACCACCACACAAACCCTTAGGGTAGCAGAAAGTAAACAAAGTAGGAGAAGACCTACCTCCTGAGTCATCGAAACTCCCTAATCCTGGCCTCTATGCGAAGCCCCTTGCCGTGAGGGATGAACTCTTCCTCTTGCTCCGCTTAGAAACCGCCTATCCGGGATCACTGAAATTTAGAGAAGGTGGAGTCTCTCTAAACTCTCTTCAAATCCTGGCTTCGCCTTTCCTTCTCCTCCCAACCGGTCGGGAGAAGATAGGTCAAGTGAGATGTCCTCTCACTCTGCCACTGGTCCACCCTAAGTTTCGGCCCTTTGACACCCTTATCACCTTATCCATCTACCTCGATTTCTCCAATCATGTGTTGCCACATGTCCATGTGGGTCCCACACTTGAGCTCAAGTTGACTGATTCAGCACCTGACACGTGGCACACTGTTAGCCACTCAAAATGCGCCAAGTGTCCCCCACTAAGCTGGTTGCCTCGAAAAACGTACAAATTTCAACTGTCTCGAAATTCGACGAAATTCAACGTGGTAGCTAGATTTCGTGAGGCGATTCCAACGGTGAAGTTCGTTTCGTCATCCGAGATCTAGAAAAATTCCGGATTTTGACCGAAATTACCATTTTGTCATTTTCCAGAAAATTAGATTTTCTCGAGGTTTCACAGGTTGTCCATGGCGGCACAGCTTGTTTGGACCCCAATCTATGTCTCTTCTTCTTCTTCCTCTTCCTCATTCCCCATGTTTACTCCCATCAATTTTCTCAATCTCTCTGCATCATCGGCATGAGGTTAATCGCTGCTCGTTTTCCGGCATTCTATGCCCTAAATCAGAAATTACTGTCGTGGGTCCGTTGATTCACTAAAGATTTCAAATTTCCGCTGCTTTTGTTCATGGTTTCTCCTAGAAGCTACCACAAAGTTGTGAGACTAGTAACAAGGGGGTTTAAGGTAAATACGAGAACTTTTCAATTTTTTTTTCATGTTTTTTCCAATTTTCTTTACCTTTTCCTCCTTGAAAAATAATTAGGGTTTAGCCTTAGTAACAAAATGTGACATTTAGTAGATCGGGGCTTTTTTTTTGTTAATTAGTTTCCCGAAGTGGAGATCACCTCATTTCCTTTAAGTGTCCTCATCCCGATTTCACTTTATACACAATGTCGCTCTTAAACCCGATGGGTCATTCAAATGATACTCTTGGAAAAAATTTTCGAGACATGATATTGAATGACATAAATGATTTGACTTACCTTATAGATTATCAATTGATTTTTAGATGAAATAATAGACACCATCTTATAATTAGTCTCAAATTAGGATTACAGGTTGTATTAGTTTATTTCATTATTTAAAAACTTTTAATCCATTATCAAGTAAATGCATTATTAACAAGCCTAATTTGTTTTCTCTGTGTTACTTGAAAAGTCTATATCTTAGCTTCAGCATACTTGTATACAATTATTTCCGTCAATAATTGGGTGCCTAGAATGCATATAAGGTTTGAGGGACATTAGATGTTCATACCACATGTAGAATGCATATATTTCTTTTTACACTCTTGTTTTTGTCTAAGGGATATCGAAAGTCAAAGTGGAGTATTGTCCATATTATGCATGACTTTTGGTAATTAATACACCAGGGAGAAAAATCTCAATAAGCAGCTAATTGTTAATCTTGTAATTCTTCTGGATGCTTTTAGAAAGCAATATTTTTTGGAGATATTCTCAAGTTCTTGAAAAAAGACATTGATTTTTGTTTTCCTTCCTCAAAAGCATCCTTAGATACTTTGTCATGCCAACTGTTAATGGGAATTTTAGAGAAAAACTATCAAGGAAGGATAAAAAGAATGGAAAAGATACTATTTTTGGAACTATCGACCTGTCCGACGACCACATGTCCCAAGATACTACTACCATAAGATCTAGTTTTCAGCCAAGCTTGCCTTGCTAAGACTTATTGAAATACTAAATTGTTAGGAAAAGAATGTTGTTTGACTCCATTCCAGTATCGATAAAAACCACCGCTACAAGATTTTAAATTAAACACCTTTCTAGTCTATACTCACAACCATATATCATTTGCAAGAGTCCTGCTTTACTTCCAAGTTACCCAATTAGTGCCACCGTAAACTAAGGCCCGCATATTGATCTTCTAACTAGTTGTGTCCTAGCCCAGTTAGTTCCATTAAGCAGAGAGCTTACCTTAGAACACTTTTAACAAATTTACAAAGTTGATATTCCATTGCAAATGATGCAGCTTAATGGGCTTCATTGATTCTTATTGATATACAATGACACTTCCTAGATCAAGTTCTAAAGGCAAATCAATGGACTATGGCTTCTTGCATATATTTGTTCTGGAATGACTATCCAGCCTAACTCGTTTCATTCCAATAGCACACAAAATTAGTCTGAATTATTATCTTTCCTTTGTATGTTAGATTTGTCAGGATTATTTACTCAAGGAAAACACCATTCTTTCTGTAATAAAGAATTGTCTTATAAAGAGTCAAATCGTGTTATGGAGGTCGGCCATCTTTAATTACTTGATCGTTGATTTGAGCTATGATTGTATGATTTTTGCTTTTTGTAGATGATGATTCGTTAAAGGAAGTGTGAGGGTCCTGCAAATGTGTTTTTCTTTTCCCGATAGTAATAATTAATCGCGCCTCCCGATGCTCTAAGCTGGGTCTATGCGATTTTTGTATAAAGTCTTTTTTTTACAGATGATATGGTATTTCCTTGTGAGGTCGCGGCAATCTCCAAGTCGTCCAAAGTCAAGCAATCCGTGGGTTCCACCGTATTGTTCACTCCAACATGCTCACATGAGGCATCGGGTATGCTTTGTATTTTATGCCTTTCTTGATTTTTTTGTCTCAAGAACATAATGATTATGTATGTATACTTGAAATCATCTATATTTCTTATGTTTACGGAGAGCGATCTTCATGTGATTCTATAGGAGCACTATCTTTTTCTTTGCTTTTAACGCCCAACCAAAGGACTCGGGCCGCCCCAAAATACTCATCGCAGACATTTCTCCTCCAATTGTAATAATTTGCTTGTACTCCAATGTGATAATACTTAGGTTCCATAAGTGTACTAATTAATCGTAATTATGAGTCAACAATTTCTTATAATTTCTTTAATATTAAATGCTTTTGATTAATTATAGATAAAAAACTTTAGTTTTGCGATTTGTGCATTTCATTACTTTTTTATTAAAATAAAATAAAGTTTAATGATGGTAATTTCTATGCTTATAATGTGATTAACAAGAAAGTAATTTTCATCACAGGTTGCTACCCCATGAAGAATGCTCATAGAAAGCCACCAAGATTTTTAAGGAGCGATTTCACAAGGACGAATATACTTGGAAGAATGTTCCTGAGGACACTAAGAATTTGTAGTTTGATTAGTAGTTAGTATATTTTATTTAGTACATTTGACATTAATATTACTATTTTGTTATCTACTTGTACTATTGATTTTATAATTAATGAAAAATATAGTGGTTCAACTTATTTAATTACATCTATTAATTTAATTCTTAAATCTAGAACTTTATGATTACATATAATTGAAATTTTCAGTCACAATAGGTTCAATTAGTAATAAAAGCGCTAAAACACCTTGCAGTCGAAATTAGCTCTAGCATGTCTCTAATTAGATTAAGGCGGAAAAATTCGTCTACGATCCGTCTCTGAGTAGAGTGATTTGATTCCTTCTCTAGCGAGAGAGCCAGTTTGATTTCGTCTCTAATCAGAGAGGAAATAATTCCGTCTCTGATCAGAGACGGAATCAAATCCTTCTCTAATTAGAGACGGAATTCTATTTCGTCTCTAATTTGAGATAGAATAATTCCGTCTCTAATTTGAGACAGAATAATTCCGTCTCTGATCTGTCTTTGATTAGAGACGGAATATTTTCTTCTCTAATTAGAGACGGAATTGAGACGGACACAATTAGATACCAGCGTTTTAAAGACCGAAAATTCCGTCTCTAATCCGTCCGGAATTCCGTTTCCAGACGGATTAAAGACCGAATTGTCCGTCTCTAATTCCGATTTTTTTTGTAGTGTCTTGACACCTCCTCACAACAAACGTCAAACATTGTCTTGACTCCTCACAATAAAGGTAATATACCCATTATTGGAAAGACTAGCAAAAATTTCCAATTTCAAATTTTTAATTTTTTTTAAGTCTAATACCCACCTAGCGGGTTAGTTCCATCTTTACCCTCGATAATGGTAGACAACCAATTATTCCAGTGAGGGAATGATGAAAAAGATAATGTAGGTGCTTTGCTACAAGTACAATCATAAGAAAAACAAAACAAAGTTGCTTTTGAATTATTTGGTGACTCTTTTCTTCTATTGTTTTAAAAGTCTCTCACTCCCACCGTCCTACTCATTACTTTTTGACCAACCCTTTGATACTCTTACTAACTTTTGATATTCAAGAAAACTTAAAGCAAATGTTACCTTTGATTTGTTTCCTTTTTTTTAAAACACAAATAACACATTTTAGTGTTTATTGAAAACTGTTATTGTTTTTTATAAATAAACACTTTAGTTATAATGTAGTAAATTGTTCTTACTATGACTCAAATCTGGGACTCCTCTCCTCCTTATTTCCTATCTTTTTGAAACGTTGAATATTCTACCACATGAGTTAGACATGATGAAATGAAAACTGTTATTGTTATTTGAATTTAGTGTTTTTTTTATTTTCTTTTGTGGTTTCAGAACAAAAAAAACATTGGAAATCAAACGCGTTCTCCATGTTTTCCTTTTTCTCCTTATTTTTGAGAACAACAAATAGTTTTAAAAAACATGAATTAAACATGCCATATGCCTCCTTCCCACCCTTTTAGATTAAAATGTTCTTGTTCTTTTTCTTTATGTCATGTGATTTTTCTAATATTCTTTCCATGTTTACAAAAGAGTAATGATTGTATAATATTGGTACCAAAGTCTTATCTTTCCATGATTATGGATTAGGGAGTTTCTATGAATAATCAAAAAATACTTTGAAATTTTAGTCATTTTGATTTAAACTCTCCAACTACCACTTGGAGTTTCTATGAATATTCAAGAATACTTTGAAATTTTAGTGATTTTGATTTAAACTCTCCAACTACCACTTGTAAACATATGTTATATGATTAATAGGAGTTTTAATTATTTTATTTACAACTATATTTTTCAAAAAAATAATATAAAATATTTTTTAAGGGAATTAATTAAAAACATAACAGCAATAAGATGCAAAAATTATGTACCTTAAAAGGAATTTTATCCTAGTTAAATTTGGCAACTAAGATTTGATACGTATGTTTATTTGTTATACTTGAGTTGTTATCTTATACATTTTTTTTGCCTTTAACACACAACAATCAAGGCTAAATTGCATAGAGCTAATGAGGAATAATTGAGAAAGGAAAAAGGACATTCTGACGACCAACATCTTCAATTTTTCAATAAGGCCTGGAGAAGTCACTCAGATACCCCAAAAGACTTTTGCTTTTTAGTTTTCATTCTTATTTTCCCTTCCAAATTGTGATGTAATTTTAGAATTCATTTGATATGTATTGGTTAGTGTAAGTCCATTAACCAATAATGAAGAAATTATCAGTAGACAATGATTATGAATTCAATTTCATCTATGAAAGTTAATGATAAATATAAATATCAAAACAAGAAAATGAATATATTTTCTTGAAATTTTTTCGATAATATTCAGCTTCCGTAGTGTTTTGAAGTGAATAATGGAATGAAACACGCTCCTAGCGTTTGGGGAGCCCATATGAATGAATGCTAAGGCGAAAGGCAATAGTGTGAATGCAAGAAAAGGAAAAAGGTTCTTTTGCTTCCTCCAATTTTCATCGTCCCTTCCTCAACTGCTAATTTTACGATTCCTTTCTCACTGACCATTAATATTAGAATCATCTTTTTTTTTCTTCTCGAGTTTAACAGACAGTTTAACAAACCGTCATGGGCATTCCGTCCATGACCCTTTTTCCAAAACAAAATCTTTTTGTTTTATTTTTTATTGGACAGTCTATGAGATATAGTATGGTGATCTTTGTCGATACTTTGAGTCGGCCTCAGAAGTGCGTGGACAATCTCGATACGATATTTTGGTCGATCACGAAATGCGCGTGAACAATCTACGATATGTACTTTGGTCAGATGTTCGAAGTAATGTGACGATCTCGAGAAGATCATTTGCATTTTGATGTACCATCGAACCCCAAACACAAGGTCGATCATTTCCATGCACTCACACCCATGTCATGCGATGCCCTATGCATAAATGCAATGCAAGTGTCATTGCATGTCATTTCATGCTACATGTACGCTATGTGTCACATGTAACATATAAATCACACATTACATGTCAAGTGTAATTTAATGCATATAATTATTTTCATTTTTATCCCACAAATATCACATAATTTCACACATTAACATATTATTCAATTTACAGTAATAACACACCTTAGCCATTCTCGTCCATAAATCCGGCCATACTTAGCCTTGGAAAAATCTAGACTTAATCCAAAAATTACAACTTTTATAAATATCACACAAAAATTCAACAAGCAATTTCCTGCTCGGGCCATACGTAGCCCCAAGAATTTCAAATACAACCCAGTTCCGAAAATAGAAGTTCCGGAAACCAGAACAGACCGTTCCTCAATTGTCCATGATCCAGCCCACTGCTCAGCCCATGGTTTGACTGATCACTTCATCTTATTAAATTCTAGACTCAACAAGCTTTCCGTAGAGTCCAAGAACTCACAAATTGGTGTTCAGACAGCAATGTTATGGTCGTTCGAAGTTGGCGTTGCCGATTAGCAAGGGTGGTGCGGAAATGCGAGCATACCCCCGTTTTCCATTCTGTCCAGATTTGCTCAGTTCCAGGATGTCATGCTTGGCCTCGATGGTCCTAGGAACTCATATACTCGGTCCATGATTGTCCCACTACCAAAAACAGACTACATAATGAAATAATTTTCCTCGAAGTGGGGCAAAATTGTTAGGCCCCTACACAACCCCTAGGCGTGAAATGAACTTGAGTAGGAGGAAACCTACCTCTTGTAGCGCAGTTATGGGTTCTTTGTCTTCCGGGTATGCTCACTGCGTGACACTGCTTTGTTTTCCTCTTTCATTTCCCTCTCTTCCTTTACTTTTTTTCTCTCTTTTCTTCCACCAGTCCATTTTTATAGACTGGACCAATCTGCATGGCATGCATGCATGTCATGCACATGGCATGCATGCATCGAGCCATGTGTCACCCACATGGCATGCATGCATCATGCCATGTGTCACCCACCAATTTGGGTTCCTTTTTGCCCTAAAATTTGTGAAAATTTAACCATCCCGGAATTTAACAAAATTCGTCTTGGTAACTAGATTTCGTGAGACAAATCCAATAGTATTGTCCATTTCATTATCCGAGATCTAAAAAATTTCTAGGTTTTCAACCTGTATTGTAACGGTGATTTACTGTTTTGCCATTTTTTGAGAAAATTCAATTTTTCTCGGGTTTTACAAATGGATTCCCATTTTCAAAAACTAAGTTTGGGATTAAGCATGGAGTCAAATGATGTTCGCATGGTTGGGATATGTGGAATTGGTGGAATAAGCAAGACAACTATCTCTAGATATTTATATAATCAAATTTCTTGGGGATTCGAATGTAGTAGCTTTCTTGAAAAAGTTAGTGAGGTTGACAAAAATAAAGGCCTAGTTCATTTACAAAATCAACTTCTTAATGATATGCTAGATGGAGGAAATCAAAAAGATAAGCGATGTTTTTCGAAGGCAGGTATGATGAAAATAGTCTTCGCTTTCGAAAGGCTCTTATTGTTTTTGATGATATTGATGATATGGACTTATCAAAGTGTTTAGTTGGAAATCATGATTGGTATGGTAAAGGAAGTAGAATCGTCATCACAACTAGAGATAAGGATTTGTTAACTATTCTTAAAGTTGATTATCTATATGAGGTTGAAGAACTAAATTCCAATGAAGCACTAAAGCTCTTTAGCCAATATGCCTTTCGGTCAAATCTTCTAAAGGAGGATTTTGAAAGCCTCTTTGATACATTATTGTCAATGTCTTCCATTAGCTTTGAAAGTTTCGGGCTCTCTTCTATGTGACAAGACAATTAGTGAATGGGAAAGTGAATTGCATAAATTGGAAAAAGAACCTAAAGAAAAAGTGCTTAAAATAAGCTTTGATGGATTAGATGATACACAAAAGGTGGTATTCCTTGATATTGCTTGCTTTTTTAACGGCGAAGATAGAGAATTTGTGTCAAAAATATTGGACGGTTGCAAGTTGTATGGTGAAATTAACATAAGAGTACTATGGGAGAGATGTCTTATAACTATTTCACAAGATAGATTATATATGCATGATTTTATTCAGAAAATGGGCTTGAAAATTGTTCAAGAACAATATCTCGAGGAACCTAGCAAATGGAGTAGACTATGGAATCCAAGTGATATCTATTCTGCATTTATAAGTAAAAAGGTGAGGATCAAATTAAATTCAATTACTTTCTTCAGCTTTTAAGGGAGATAAAGGGTTTCATATATATTTTCTGTAAATTTTAGGATTTTTAGTTTCTCTTTTCCCTAATTCTTTGTTCTTGTTTTCTTGTAGGGGATGAAAAATGTTGAAACTATATCTTTGGGGTTATCTAGATCAAAAGAAAAATGGTTCACCGAAGTAGTGTTTGCTAAGAAGAAGAAACGTAGGTTGCTCAAAGTCTATTACAATGATCATCATAGATTTGGGAAACTGCAAAAGCTTGAAGAGTCTTCCAAGTAGCATGTATGAATTGAAGTCCCTTCGAGAGGGTTTTGGGGTGGGTGAAATGGCGGCTATAACAGAGGTGCCATCATCAATTGGACATCTAAAAGATCTTCGGTTCTTGCGTAGCCTGCAATTTTCCTTAGGACTAGATATAAGTGGTTGCAATCTGAAGGAAGGAGCAGTCCCCAGTGATTTATGGTGCTTGTCGCAATTACGATATTTGAATATGAGTAAAAACCATATTCGTAGTATACCTATAGGCATCACTCAACTTTCTAAGCTGGACAGCCTTTTCATGAATCATTGCCCCATCCTTAAAGAAATCCTAGAGCTTCCCTCAAGTCTAAAAGAAATACAAGCACCCGGTTGTCCACGCCTCAAAGCTTTATCATGTGGTTGTCTACTTTGGTCTTCTCTCCTCAACTCCTTCAAATTATATATGGAGGTGAATTCTACATTTGATCCTTAAATTTTAAATTTTCTTTTTGACATTTATGCACTTGGAATTACATTTTTTTACCCTTAAAATTTACATATGTATCAAGGCCAACATGAGATTAATTTACATGTTGTTGCTACTACTTTTATTTATGCAGAATCTTAGATGCAAAAAAAAAGGATACATGGCCTTCAAGAGTATTCATGCTGATCTTCCAGGAGGCAGGACCAGAATACCAAAGTGGGTAATGTATCAGAGTGAGGGATGTGAAGTAAGAATAGATCTCCTAGAGAAATGGTATAATGATGACAACTTCTTGGTGTAGTCTCCGAAATTCTCAAAGTCAATGGATTGTCGGGGCATTCACCAGTGGGCTGCAACCTGCAAAACAAATAAGAAGATGACGGTGGTGTTCGTCGTCTAGATGTAAAGTTAACTTTTTGGAAGGCGAGAGTCGAGCAATGATTATCTCAATCAAAATCAAATGCTTATCATTTAGTGTGATTCTTTTCTCTTTTATGGAGGAGAAGAGGATCCACCTTTCCATGGAAGTGGACGATTTCTTCCATAAAAGGTCGGGAAGTGGCTCTCATTTCGGGAAGGATGACTTGTTCTTTTTATGCTTGCTTTCCCGAGCAGACGACCCCATTGGGAGTGCCTTCCTATTCCGTTGGAGGCAGGGTGACTAATTCTTGGGAGAACATATACTTATATCATGAAGAGCCGGTTGGCAGTTTTGTTTGGTGAAGTCGTCGATCGGGAAAGGAAGCATTCGGGTGAAAAGGCATCCGGGCACCAAGGCGCATCAGGAAAGGAGGCGTTCGGGATAAGGCGTCAGGCACAGCGAAGAGGCCACCGGTGTTCTGGGCCGGTAGCTTTGGGGCTGGTCCCATCGGAGCCCTTGGTGGAGCCGATTGACCCCTAGAGGCAGAGCCAGGGCCATAGTTTATGCAGCAGGATTTGCTGTTCTTCCATTTCGTTCCTCCTCTTGATGATACGACAAAATGGTATCTTTTTCCTTACTATGAATTTAGCATATCCAAAGGCGATCAATTTAAACCGGTGAATGGCTATTGCTACGATGATAACAGTTTCGAAGCATCGGCCGTGTCCTTTTTCCCTCAATTTGGCATTCCGAATGAGTATTGATCCAAAAGGTGGAAATACTTCAAGGCTTAGATTCAGGGAAATCCTGGAATAAAAAGTTGTGGGTTACATCTTATATACACCCAAGCCCAGCAGAAGAGAACTCACAGTTGCACCATAAAAGATCAAGATAACAAGGTACGACTTCTCTTTTTTTCTTTTCAAATATATATATGGTCGGTTATATATTTGGGAGAACATGAAGTAGTCTAAACATTAGGACTTTAGAGACAGAGAGAAAAAAAAAGTATAAACACTAGATAGATTTTATAAAATATATATATTTTCGTTTTATTCATAATTTTATTTAATTTTTATAGAATCATTACCCTTATTCGAATTTTAATATATATATTTTACAATTAATTTTAATTATGTTTAGTGGTAGGATATCTTGGGTTAGATTAAATGTAACATTTTTAAATTTAATTAACTATTGATTTATCGCCAATAAGACTTAGATCAAGTGGTTAAAGAGTTGAGGCAAGTATAGAGAGGGGAGGGTTTCATGGTTTGAGTTCCAATGGGGACAAATTTGTAAAGAACAAAATATTATGATGTAATGTAAAGTGAATAGATGTAAAAAAAATTTACTATTTACTCATCTGCGAATAGCTACATAATTATTTAAACTATTTTCTATTTTCATAAAATCAATTTTTGTTTAATACTTAATATTTTATTGGGATAAGGTGCATAAATGCCTTTGACTTATAGTCATATGTTCAATTTAGCCCTTGAATTTTTTTTTTGGTCCACAAGTACCCGACGTTTATTGTCATAACTCATTCATGACCCTGTCATCACATAATTGCAAAGATGGACAAGCAAGTGTTAAAACGCCGTTAAGATGGAGCACCACGTGGATAGCTCCCGTTGGTCCATCTGTTCAAGTCATTGATGGCAGGGTCATGAATATGCTACATCACTAAAGTTGGGGGTCCTGTGGATCGAAAAAACTCAGGGGCTATATTGGACCTACAGCTATAAGTCCGAGGCATTTATGCACCTTATCCTATAGTTTATTAAATTGTTTTTTAATGGTAGGTTGTTTTATCAACAAATTTATTTTTATTTTAAATTTTCTTTTCTAAAATGTTGATTGAATTTTTAAAAATCTTTACCTATTTTTGTTGTGTAATGTGATACAATATAATATTTTTCTTTCACTGCTAATATTAATAGTTATTTATTTTATTAATGAATTTTATGTACGTTTAATATCCCCTCATAAAATAACCTTTGAAAGATGTAACATATGTACTTCTCATTTTATACTTACATTTTTTTTATTTAATCACTACAATCGATAAGAAATTCTTATGCAGAGAACCCAAGTCAAAGTAGACAAAGACATATCTAGTTTCCAACTTCACAAAGCTTTGGTTGGTCCCAATAAGGTATGCTTTCACTGTTTTTGGTCAATTGAAGGTTAAAATATTTAATAGAATTAGTGGAAACAAAAACATCTCGATAACTTTTAAAATGATCACATACTTCAAAGAATATGGAGTTGGACATGGTGGTAGAGATGGCTAAATCATTTTAAGAGGTTTTTTTTTTTAATGTTCTTCAATTTATTTGCTTTTAATTATGCCAAAAAATTTTAGAATCTGGAGACCTCCAATCCTTGAGCCAAGTTTAAACCCATTTTTCTCCTTTTTTTTCTTTTTTCCTTTTTATAAATTTTGTGTGCATAACTAGGACCTTATATTTGAAATGAATTATTGAATTTTTTTTTTTTTAAATATTGTATTCAACCTAACTAACCATTGCATAGGATCTATTGTAGTTGGAAGTGGTAAGAGGTAGAAGACATATCTTTGGTCAACTAAAATGAGAATATCATTGAAAGGGCTCCTCTTTCAAATTATGGATTCTAATTTGTATCTTTTAAAGCATGAACAATTTAGATTATTGATTTGATTGATATGTATTTAATTTGTATTTCTTCAAATTTTTATCTATAGGACAAGTTACTATAACATATTTTCTTAAATATTATGTTCTCTACATATCTACTTGATCTCATGACCCAAAATTGATATGAATTTGTTAAGTGTAATTAACTACGTTTTATATAGTAAGTTAAATCGTAATTGAAATTAAATATGTTAATTAAGAATTTTAAAAAAATATTAATTGAAAGTTAAAAACAACAAGAAAAGCTTTTCGAAAATAGGTTATGATAATGTTAAGATAGGTCTCATACAAGAATAACACACTAGAATGATGTTGATAGGTTATCCATACCAATATTATGTATAATTCAGCTTAATCCATTGATTAAAAGATTTGAAACAATTATATTGTGTTATATATGTGATGAACAAGTTTTGTTATATCAATTTATTTTCATATGATTATTGAATGAGTCATATTTTAGTAGAATTTTTTTTAAATATTTTAAAATGATTAAATACTTGGAACAATATAGAGTTGTTATGATATTAGATGTAGTCAAGTAATTTTAATAGGTTTTTTTTTCCTTTTTATGCTTTTATTTTAAATTTTGTTTTTAATTATTCGTAATTTTTCATCCATCAAGCCTAACCCATGGTAGAGCATTCAACGTTTAAATATGGAGGGGAGGAGTCCCGATTTGTGTCTTAGTGGGACAATTTATTACATTGTAACTAAAGTGTTTAGTTGTTAAAAAAAATTATCTTGAAATTTTTGAAATTTTAATATCCTTGATCAGTTGATAAGCGTAACTAAAATTATACGCGCTTATGTCCGCAAGTGCATGCGTCGCCTCGAGTAATATAATGAAAGTATAGGTATCGTCCCACGAGGATTAGGTTACTAATTACCTAAATTAGAATAGTCTTAACTTTATTTGGATAACGCAAATGTGAAAAGGAAATGAAAAATAGACTAAACTAAAAAAGTCCTAAATCTATGCTCCTAACATTGCAAAGAGTAAATGTAATTACAAGAAAGCCTAAGGTTTTGATTTCATCTAATAAATTCCTATGGTGAGGCTTGACTTGTTCCCAAAGATGCTCAAATCATATATTAATGGCGGATTTCACCTAAGCACATGTTATTCAAACCATCATAACCAAGGATGCATTAAGCATTAGAAGCCCAATAAGCAACATGTAACCCACTTATATCTATATTCAATAGTGAAACACAACATTCCATTCATGGTCTAACCTAATTATTGTTTCTCAACCTCAAATTAGGTCACAAATCATGTTAATGGTGATCAATCATCAACAAGCATGAGCAATTGAATAGAACATTCAATATATAAGAAAATCCAAACATCAAAGATTACAAATCAAATCTAAACATCATAGTTTATTGTTTAGACTACATAAAACCCTAAAAAAATGAGATTAGCTCATGGAGGGGTGATGAGTATCTTAAATACTCATTTTATCCCCATGTTTTGTATAGGTTTTAGAAGTTTTATGAGATGAATAAGAGTCTTAGTGCTCTATTTTCTCAATTTTGTGATTAGGCCAACCATTGAGTAGAAATTAGCGAAATCGAAAAAAAAAAAAAGCAAAGTCATCATGCAGCTGCAGCAAACATGCGAACTTATCGTCTATATGATATCCTTCCATGGCTTTCTCATTGGCATGGGCACATTTTAGACTCCAAGGGCTTTTCCTAGACACCAAGATCTCGTGATTCAGAGTCTATATAATCAAGATACGACATTAAGAAGTGCAGGATGCAAAAATAAAAGAAGCTATTGGTGAGTTGGAAAACAACTCACGTTGTAGCATGGATGGTCATGCTCCAGCGTGGTTTGGTTGCTTCTCTTTCAGTAGGTCCTTATTTCTCCACATCGTAGTGCAGATCCACCATGCTACACCGTGGATGTCGGGGCCCAAAAAAAAATTCCTTAAGCCCATCTCCTCTCCTCTCTTGGTTTTGGATTTAAAAGAACAAATTTAAGGCATTTGAAGGAGAGAGTTCGGGAGGTGCTCTTAGGGGCAAAGGAGATCTTTTGGGTGGAAACACCCAAAGGCAAATATCTCTTGGGGAGATCGATTTTTGGCCTTGAAGAAGAAAGAGATTTGAAGAGAAGAAATGGGTTTCATCTACACTCTTCTCCTATTTTCTTGCTTTGTCTTATTTTCTATGGTTGTATTTCTCCCCTCCATGAGCTAATCTCATTTTCTATGGTTTTGATGTAGTTGGAAAATTTCAATCCATTCCACTCAAGGCAAATCTCCATGAGAAGAAAGGCTAATGTTCAATTTCAGTCCATTCCACTCAAGAGCTTGGAAGAGATAATGACTCCAAAGGCCATTTCTCATACTCAATCCGACGTTAAGATAAAACAACATCCAAATATGAAGGAAATGAGTATAGAAGAGTTAATGGCCCAACACATGAAGGAGAAACAACAAAGGAGTTTCCCTAGCATTCTTGAGGTGAAGCCGGAAAAAGATGTTTAGAACAAAGAGACTATCACCTTGATGAATGGTGGAGATATTAAGGAGCTTACGAGAGAAGTGGTTGATGCAAATGAATTGAAAGAGTTAGTTGTGAGAGAAGATACGTCAACTTCTCCAGAACCACATGAGATGAAAGAAGAAGTTGTAGAGACTATTCCGGAGATGACTCTATGGGGTGAGGTGCATAAGGAGTTGAAAATTGATAAAATGACCCCCATTTCCAAGGTGGATGAGTGCATCTTTCAGTTGAACAAGGAATTGATAGCAACCATTGTGAAGAAAAATTAAAAAAGAAAAATGATCGTGGAAGACTATGTGATCAAATTTCTAATTGAGCACAACTACCAATTCTTAGGAATGGATGGAGGAGGGACTCTTCATTCTTTCTGTAGTTCAATGAGTCAAGCTAGACTCTAGAAAAATGTAGCAACTTCTTGGGAGGCAACCCAATCTTAGTAATGTTTTCTTTCCCTTTTTCAGTTCTTAGTTAGTCTTGATTTCATTTTTAGTTCATTTTTCTAGTTTGATCTTGCTTTGTTGTGTTTTAGTTGTTATTTTCAGGCTTTTGGAAGTCCTAAAGTTGGTTCTAAGGCAAGAGAAATTGGATTATCTAACTTGATCATTTTAGGGGAGTCCCCTATTTCCTCCCTATTTTTCATGCTCTACTTCATTGAGGAAATGCTTTGTTCAAGTTTGGGGGAACAAATTGTGGTAGAATTAGCTTTGGATTTCCTTAGTGTCTTAAGTTATACATGTTTGTTTATCTTTTCTTTCTTTTGTGCATTTTATGTCTCTTATGAGTTGGATTTTCTATGCTTGCTATTTGAAGGATACTTGAAATTTTTGAACTTCAAAGTTATGAGCCATCATTTGGAATACTTGAGTATTTGCTTGATTTAATGCATGATTAGTTATGGGTGACTTAGTTTGTCCACCCCCCTTATTTTCAAGAAGCCAATTCTTATGGGAACTTATATGCACACACACTAGATCTCATTTATATACCTTGGTTCCAGCCTCCCTTTATAAAATTGAATTTACCTTGAGAGGTTTTAACTTTTTTAGTGATGGGACACCTAAATAAAGAGGGTCAATGAGCCCCACAGTTGCAAAAACAAAACAAAAATGAAAAGGAAAGAAAAATATAGAAATAAGTGAGTTGATCCAATCGAAATCTTGGGCCCATTTTGAAGGGCCTTTTAAAGTCTAACCCCCAGAGCCACCTGGCCGAGAGTTGTTAACTTCACTGCTTGCTACATGGGACAAAGGATGGGTCATACTCACAAGTAGGTGCTTCAATTTTCTATTTGAGTGTTTGGATTGAAGTTTGAGGGGAACTTAATGCCCAATGCCCTTAACCAACTGGTGGGAGTCACCAATGGATCCCCGCTACAAGGACACTTTCCTAGAACTCCATAGCATTGCATCCTACTTTAGGCTTTGTGTTTGAATAAAAAGGTGTGTTCTTATCCTTTTCTAGTTAACTTCTTTCAAAAGAGTGACTTGAGTTTGAGTTTGGGGGTGTTTAAACCTTGTTCTATATTTGAGATCTAAGCTAAAAATCTTCATTAAGTTCCCTTAGGAAAGGTAATTGATAATTTGGGGGGTAGTTTACTATTTTTACCACGTTATTCTATGCCTTGTCCTTTAAAGATGTCAAATGCTTTTGGGATCCCCATTTTGGTTACTTTGTTACTATAGAACTCTTTCATTGTGTCCTTTTGAATCGTTATATAGCACCTTATTCATCTCATTATGTCATTTGTGTTAAGTTTGTTGTGTTTGTTGTGTTTTGTGTTTCTCTTTTGCTTGAGGACAAGCAAGGATTTAAGTTTGGGGTGTGATGAGTATCTTAAATACTCATTTTATCCCCATGTTTTGCATAGATTTTAGTAGTTTTATGAGATAAATAAGTGTCCTAATACTCTATTTTCTCAATTTTGTGATTAGGCCAACCATTGAGGAGAAATGAGCAAAATCGAAGAAAAAACAGAAAAGTTATCATGCAGTTGCAGCAACCATGCAATCTGATAGTCTTCATGATGTCCTTCCATGGATCTCTCATTGGCATGGGCACATTCTAGACTTGGAGGGCTTTCCGTAGACACCAAGATTGGTCAATTCGGATTCTGAATGATCAAGATACAACATTTGGAAGTGGAGGATGCAAAAATCGAAGAAGCTACTGGAGAGTTAGAAAACCACTCATGCTAAGGCGTGAGTGGCATCATGCTATAGTGTGAGTCTACTCACGTTGTAACGTGAATGGCTTCACGCTATGGCGTGAGTCCACTCATGCCATGGCATAAGTGTTCTCACGCTGTAGCGTGGATGCTCATGTTATAGCGTGAGCCACTGTGAGTCCACTCATGCTATGGCATAAGTGTTCTCACGTTGTAGCATGGATGCTCATGTTGAAGCGTGCGCCACTCACGCTGTAGCGTGCGCCACTCACGCTGAAGCGTGCGCCACTCACGCTGAAGCATGCGCCACTCACGCTGAAGCGTGCGCCACTCACACTTCAGGGTGGATTCTCACGCTTCAACGTGGATGCTCAAGCTTCATGTAATGCCCCCATCCCCTGCCTGAGTAGATGAGGGGACGCCACACGAGACAGGGACTTGTTCCTACATTAATCCAATTGATAGTTTCTAGAATTAATAGAATCTAGGAGCAAAAAAAATAGGACTATGCGAACCGACCTTCACCAAGGCGAAGTAACCTTCGCCGAGGTGAGGTAGAGACTAGGCAATTTATGGGCTTCGGGTTCACCTAGGCGAACTAACCTTCGCCTAGTCGAGCACTCCTTCGTCTAGGCAAAGAAGCATCAAGCTAGAACATAAATGGGGCCTTTTTGCCCTTTCTCACATAACACTTTCCAACCAAAACCAAACCACTTCAAAACAAAACTACAAAATTTACTTAAACCAACCAAAAAACACCTTTATAATGAGAGTTAGGGTTTTCCCTAACCCAAACATAGACAAAGAGGGAGTTAGGTTAATTACCTGACAAGAATTACATACCTTGATCTTCTTGAAATCTCCACCTAGCTTCCTTTTCTTCCTTTCTTTTTACTTGAACTAGGCTAGATCCTTGAACAAATGGATAACAAGCAAACCAAAGTTGGCTTCTTCTTCCTCAACCGTATGCCCTAGCCTCCTTAGCCAAAATGAGATATTTTTTCTTCTCTTAGAAGACAAGTGTTTGTCTTAAGGTGGATTTGAGTAAAGTTTTCCCTTTGCATCTTAGTCCCTCTTCTTTATATCATTTGCAAATCAACTTATCATTATTCCACAACAACATATAATCTTCTTAATTTATGTCTCTTAAGTCCTTAATTTGCAAATTACCATTTTAACATTTTTCACACTTAAATTTCCGAAAAATACAATTTTGACTTTTTTTATACCACTAAACTGTAATAAACTACTATGGTATAATTTGGGGTGTTACACTTCAACGTTGTTTGACTGCTTCTCTTCTAGTAGCTCCTCATTTCTCTACACCGCAGCAAATCCACCATGCTATAGCGTGGATGCTAGGGCCCAAAAAAATTGTTGAAGCCCATCTCCTCTCCTTTCTTGGTTTTGGCTTAGGGGAAAATGAGAAGATCCTTTGGATGGAAACACCTAAAGGCAAATCTCTCTTGGGGAGATCGGTTCTTAGCCTCAAAGAAGAAGAAGAATAAGGAGATTTTAAGAGAAGAAATAGGTTTCATCTACACTCTTCTCCTATTTTCTTGCCTTTTCTCATTTCCTATGGTTGTACTTCTCCTCTCCATGAGCAAATCTCATTTTCTAGGGTTTTCATGTAGTCTAAACAATGAACTATGGTGATTAGCTTTGATTTGTAATCTTTGATGCTTGGATTTTCTTGTATATTGAATGTTCTATATAATTGCTAATGCTTGTTGATGATAGATCACCATGAACATGATTTGTGACTTAATCTGAGGTTGAGAAACAATAATTAGGTTAGACCATTAATGAAATATCATGTTTCACCGTAGAATAGAGATATTTGTGGGTTGCATGTGGCTAGTTGGATTTCAATTACTTAATGTATCCTTGGTTATGATGGTTTAAGTTAGAGATACAGTATAACCTTTTCCGAGGGTAGATTGTTATTGCTTGAGAAAGAATAGCATATGCTTAGGTGAAATCCACCATTAATATATGATTTAGGCATCATTGGGACCAGATTGAATCTCACTATAGGAATTTGTTAGATGAAATCAAAACCCTAGCTAGGCTTTCTTGTAACTACATTTACTCTTTTCATATTAGAGACTTTAGTTTAGTTTGTTTTCTATTTCAACTTCTCACATTTGTGTTATTCAAATAAAGTTAGGACTATTCTAATTTTGGTAGTTCGTAACCTAATCCTCATGGGAACAATACTCTTACTTTTCACACTATATTACTTGAGGCGACGCGTGCACTTGCGCATATTGGCGTATACATTTTATATAGCACATTTTGAGCCTCTCAAGGGGAGAAATACAACCATAGAAAATGAGCAAAAGTAGGAAAAGAAGAATAAATAAACTAGCTTTGGATTGAAGCCATTATTCTCTTCCAATCTTTCTCTCCTTCTTCTTCAATATCTTCTTCCCCAAGAGAGTATTTGCCCTAAGGTGTTTCCACCCAAGGGAACCTCTCTTTTTGCCTCCAAGAGAACCCCCTAAAAAGCCCCAAAATTTGTTCTTTTAAAGCCAAAAACACTAAGAGAGCAGGGGATGGGCTTTAGCAAATTTTTAGGCCCCAACATCCACGATGTAGTGTGACAGATCGACGCTGTAGCGTGACAGAACGATGCTACAGCATGACAGATCGATGCTACGGCGTGGAGAGGGGTGAAGACATTGATTTTGTGTAAACCAAATCACGCCGCAATGTGAGTCCTCACGTTGTAGCGTGAAGGCACTCACACCTCAACATGAGAATTCCACGATGTGACTTGAATTTCACTCTTTTTTTTTATGATTTTCTAAGAAACCGATCAACCTCTTGAGCAACCGGTCGACTGGTTGATCTTTTTGTTGAACTTTCTGTTTTGCACTCCAACCTTCCTAAGGCCGTAACTTCTTCATCCGGACTCCAAATTGAGCAATCTTGGTCTCATTGGAAATATAAGAGAGTTTAAAATATGGATATGGCCAAAAAGAACACTTTAGAGCTAATGGTAAAGACTGAATCAACAAAGTATGTAACTGGTCAGATTTTGAGCACTCTTCTCTTCTTCCTTCTTCTAAAAGCCATAACTTGATCATTGAAGTCCAAATTGAGTGAATGAGGGATCTTCGGAAAGATTAAGAAGTCTAATATCCATCCATACAAAAAATGGAGCCATGGAAGGTCATTATATAGCTGAAAATATTGGAATACATTAGCTGCTGCTGCATGTGGAATTTGCTATTTTTTTACTTTTCGCTTCATATTGCCCTAATGCCTCGGATTTGTTCCTAATTGCAAATAGGAATGAAAATGGTGTTAAACCACTTATTAATATCATAAAAACTATGAAATACTAACCAAAATATGGGGATAAAATGAGTATAAAATATACTCATCATCAGTAAGCTATCTAAAATTAGAACTCTTCATTAATTCATTTTCTTCTCTAATAAATATCTTAGCACATACTCAAAGCTTTATATTTGAAATAAATTACTGAATTTAGAAATGAAAGAGGCTAAAAATTTTATTTAAAGGGGCAATTGATAAGACTAATCCATAGTTTGGGGGTCCCGTATTATATTGGTCCATGACCAGAAGTGACTGACTTAGTAGGTTAAAAATGTCATGTGTCACTATTTGATTTGCCCCCGAATTTTTTTTTTTTTTTAATTCAATTTGATCCCACCCCTTTCTCTTTCCTCTATCGTCACATGTCACCATCTAATCAACCCCCAAATTTTTAATTTTTTTTTTTTAAATTGAGTTTTATCATATTCTCTTTCTCTCCTTCCCTATTTCTAATACTCCTAGCGCTGTTGTTTTCGGTGAACACAGCAAAGCACTGAATTGAAACCGGATTCGCCCTCAAACCTCCTACAACTTACTTCATGTCCCAGTCAAACACTGGCAAGAAACCGCCGGTAAAAAGTCTTGTCGAAATTTTGTCATTTGCCTTTCCTTCCTTGCATTACAATTTTTTTGTTTACTTCCCCTTTAGTACAGTTAATGCTGAAAAAAGCGGATAAATTATCTTGTTTCTAAATAAAGATAGATTAGACCAGATTATTGACAATTGTTTCTATGGCTAGATAACGGGTTTTTACATTTTTTTTTTTTTTAAATTTCTTTACCCAAACTAGTAATGTCTAATAGACGATCCTCTGTTTTGTAGGGAGTGAGAAGAGGAGTAGGCAACCATGTCAAAACCATTAACATGACGCTTTCAAAGACACAGTTTCATTGTAATGACGATGAGGATAAGTCAGCCAGCCAACCGAGAAACCCATCAATAAATATAGAGACTTCTCCTGCTCCCAACTAAACATATGCCATTGTGTTAGCTACACCCCCCAAAAGGGTGAGACAAACCACTTCAACGCAGATGCCTATCCTAGATGCTGATGGAGAGTCAGGATCAAAGAAAGTTGTTTGGGATGACTTAAAAACCCTCTTTCCATATGTGATGAATGGAAGATAGGTTCTATTTATTAGAGAATATTTAGGGTTACCTTTATTGGCTCGATACTTTTACTTATTTTCCCTTGTATTGGTATATTTATGTACCTTAACCCTCTCAATAATATTCAAGTCTCTTTCATAATATGGTATCAGAGCCATAAGCTTAACAGCAAACCCTAGCTGCCACCGTTGCCGCTGCTAATGATCTACCTCCTTCGTTAGCCCTTATTATCTGCAATGGCCGACATCTCTACTTCCACCACTGCTGTTGTGCCCTCTCATACCCCCACAATCCTAATTGGAACTAACACGCCTCAGAACTTAATCGTTCTCAATGTTAGTGCTCAGGCACCGCTCAAACTCATAGCCACAAATTACTCTACATGGCGACTACAATTCACATCTCTCTTATTTTGTTATGACTTACTTCGGTTCGTCGATGGCTCGAAGTTGTCCTTCGGCGACGATCACTCTACTCGATGCTACTTCTCCCTCCCTAAATCCGGATTATACTCTATGACTTCAATAGGATCAATTACTTCTTAATGAAATTATTGAATCCGTCTCTCCCACGCTCGTGTAGTTTCTCTCCACCTCCGTCACATCTTGGGCTGCGTGGACCACCCTCGAGAAGACATATGCCTCTCTTTCCCGTAGACGAATCATGGTCTATCGCCAAAATCTTTCCAATCCTTAAAAAGGTAATCAAACCATTACAGAATACATGGAAGATGTCAAACACAACATTGACTCTCTTGCTCTCATGAATGTCCCCATTGACTTTGATGAGCTCTCTATCCGTGTCTTGAATGAACTCGGCCCGGCCTACTCGAACTTATCTCATGCTCTCCAAGTTCAGGAGACTCTAGTTACGTTCGAGGAATACCTCCTAAATTACGAGGCCCAACTCTGACATTTGGTTCCTCTGGCTCCGTCTGCCTCTATTCTGGTGACTGCCTTAGTTACTTTACCTGGTTCCTTGTCCCCTCATCAGTCGAACAATCATGGCGGTCGCAACCATAATCGGTCTCAATAATCCTAGACACCACTTGATGTCCCCCAGCAATTTGGGCAGAGTCAATATCTTAGGCATGCTCCTCCCGTGTCTCCAGGGCACCTGGCTCCACCGCCATAGTTCGGGCATAGTCACTACCTCGAGCATTGTTAGCTTTGTGGTATAACTGAGCACTCTGCTCAGCAATGTAGTCATCTACTCACCTCGGCACTCTGTACCTCTCTGGATTGAGTTGTTGATTAGGGTGCCTCTCACCATGTGACTACTTATCTTGTTGCCCTGGCCCTTCATGCGTCGTACACCGCCTCTGACAGTGTGATTATTGGTGATGGCTCAGGTTTATCGATTGCCGACATTGGCTCCTTCTCCCTTACCTCTCTCCCTACACCTTTACTTTTCTTTGATGTCCTACATGTGCCTGCCATGTCCAAGAATCTTATTTCGGTCTCGGCTCTTTATGTCGATAACCCTATTAATGTCCTATTCTTTGACTCTTTCTTTTAGGTGCAAAATCATCACATAGGGGTCACCTTGGTTTGCGGGTAGCGTAGAGATGTCTATTATCGGCCGAGGTCAGTCTCCCTTAAGTCTTCAGCCCTAGCTCTGTCTTCCTCATCCTTGTCCTCCCTTGCCACTATCTCTATGTGGCACAATCGTCTCGATCATCCATCCTTGCCAATTTTTCGTAAATTTCTTAGTTTTTTAAGTATTTATTTTCCCGAAGAGCATTTATGTTTCTTCTCTTGTACCTCTTGTAATATTAATAAAAGCCACAAGTTACCTTTTTCTAAATCAAGCATCACCTCTTCCTCTCCACTTGATGTTATATTTTCTAATGTGTGGACCTCACCCATTTCCTCTTCTGATGGTTTTCATTACTACGTTATTTTTGTTGACCATTTCATAAAGGATATATAGTTTTACCCGAATGTTCATTCCACCTTTGTTGCCTTCAAGCAACTTGTTGCAAATTATTTCACCACCACCATTAAAACAATTTACATCGATAATGGGGATGAATTCCTACCTCTTTAGTCCTTCCTTAAGACCCATGGTAAACCCATTTCACTACACCTCCCCACACACCTGAACATAATGGGTATTCTAAATGCTGGTATTGACATATTATCGAAATGGGTCTCCCTCTCCTGCATTAGGCCTCCATTCGTCTAACCTTCTGTCCTTATGCTTTTTCTATGGTTGTTTATTTAATCAATCGAATGCCCAAAGTCGTTCTCTCTCTTGATTCCTCGTTTGAAAAGTTATTCAAAAAAGTTCTTGACCACTTCGTATCTTCGATTGTTTATGTTTTCCTTGGTTGTGTCCCTACTCTTCCCACAAACTCGACCCCAAATCTAGTCCATGTGTCTTTCTCGACTACTCTTTTACTCAGAGTGCCTTTCTCTGTTTTGACCCCACTCTCAAAAAAATCTTTGTGTCCCATCATGTCCCCACTCCCAGCTACCCCACATCGCTAGGAATAGACCTGAGGGCTCACTCTCACAACCATCACGTTCACCTCCGGGCAGCCTTCCAACACCATTGAGCACTTCCCTATCACCAAGCCTGACCTCCTGTTGATCAACATCCCCCCGACCTGTACCACCAAGATCAACAGACCTCCTGATTCCCTCCCCATCACCCCGGCCGACCTCCCTTAGCCTACCTTCGACCTCACCCCCACACTTTTCATGCAATAGTCTCCCTCTGCTGGCTGTTGGGTCGAAGCACCCTCCCCTCCTCACTAGCCATACTCGACCTCTTACTCCCCCTCCCCCATGCAAGCCCCATTCTAAAGTGTCATCATCCATTGACCCTAGATTTGGCCTCGCCGCCATTATTTCCGCTATCTTTGAACCATACACTGTGCTAGAGCTCTCACATGTGCCCGAAGTCCTAAGTGGATGAGAGGACGCCACACGGGACAAGGACTTCTAACCTTATTATCCGACATTGGTCGACCCATTTAAAAAATATATTCATAAATTCATGATGACATAACCTTATAATACTACCACCGTAGTGGTGTTTAAATTATCCTTTACATATATTAGACTCCCACTTACTTGTACTTACACGAGTCCCTGTAAAACCCCAACCTGATTGAATGTTATAATAGTAGTTTTTGAACTGATTGAGGTCAAGCCAGTAAAACGAGGTAGATTAGAATTTAGAATGCTCGGACGTCATTTTGGCATGAAGTGGATTCGAGAAATTGTAACCAGGAATGCCTGAATAATGATTTTTCTTATTATGTCAGAATGGAGGGTTTGCAAAGGAATTTGTAAGAAATTTCAGTTCCTATGACTTTGAGCGATAGTTAGAAGAGGGCGGAGATTTAAGTGAATAGTGATTCAGGACGAGGTCGGGGCTGCGTTGGAATTTTTAGAAATTGGGCCGAAAATACGAAATGTCAGGAAATATATCATAAGGAGCCCTTGAAACTGAAATAAAGTGGCAGTCCGTTTGGATAGTTTCGAAGGTGATCCGAGGCGTGGTCGGGTATGTCGTTATTATCCGGTTCAGGTTACAATGATTTTAAAATCGGAATTACAGGCAGATTTAGGCCTAGAATCCAATGTGAAGGATTTAATTAAAATATTTCATGGTCGATTAAAGTTTAGGCGACCATAGAATATTTTGACATTTAATGTTATAAAAGTAGTATAAGGTGGCGAAAAATACGCTATAAGGGATATATTTTCTTGTGAGAGCCAATTAAACCTTTCTTAATGACTAAGTTATGAATAAAATAATAGGTTAATGGATTTGAGATTAAGTAGAATGGACCAATAGGCCTTTGGTTCCAGGAAATTTTGGCAAGTGGGAAAGGGCAATTTTGTCAAGTGTGACAAAATCTAGAATTTAAAAGTTAGGGTTGGCTCAAGGAGGAGAGCCCGTAGGAGAGAAGGAGAGGAAGAAAGAGAAAGAAAGGAGAGAAAGGAGAAGCAAGAAGAGAAAAGGGAAGAGCGAGTGAGATGTGATTTTCTCCTCATTCAAGCTTTCAAGTGATCTTCCAAGTAGTAATCGAGAGAGGAGTAAAGAAACTCAAGAAACAGTAAGTTTTCATGGTGGGAAAGTTAGGGTTTGATGTTTTCCATGTTTAATGTTTTAAATTCTGGTATAGATGTTAAATTGATGAGTATTTAAGGTTTAATGGTGCTGGTGCATATCAATTGAGAAAGCCATGGTTTTAGGTTGGGGTTTGACAAAATCAAGTGAGTAGGGTTAGGGTTTGATAGTGAATTGTGTGTGTTATGTTGAAATGGGTATAATCATCAGATTTAAGTGTCTAGTGTGAAAGAAAAATGGAAGAAACACATTTTGGTCAATTTTGAGCAGCAGTCTCGGTACAAAATGTCACGCCTGTTTTGACCAGTTTTGGTATTTTGGCCATAACTTGCTCAATTTTGATCCGATTTGAGTGATTTAAGTGGCTACGTAAAATAGACTTGAAGGAGAACAAAACTGAAGTAGAATGTATCGCCAAATTTTGATCCTAAGTGGCCTAAATATTCACTCAAAGTAGGACCATGTGCAAGCCAAATTCTGGTTCAGTTTTTGAACATAGATTAGCCCGGTTATTTGGACGTAAGTGAGTTTGATTGCTCGGGTGGGTGATTCAATTGGGAATAGAACCCACTTGCGCACCTTAGCTTTTAAATGGTATGGACATAGTGTCCAAATATGAATTCAAGACCTCGAAAAAATAGAGTAATACAAACTGTCACTAGAAAAATCCGTAAAATGACTAGTTGGCATGAAAAATGCCATAACTTTAGTTTGGATGATCCGATTGGATTGATTCCAATTCCTAAGTAAAATAGATTCCTAGAGGAATAAGAATATAGGAATGAGTGTTTATGGTGGATTAAATGGAAATTATGGTTAATGTGTAATTGTGATTTTCTTGGAAAAGGTGAAAAGGACTATCGGACGGGAACGGGAACTCAACGGGAAGCAAGCGGGATTGAGCGGTGAACTGTGAGTGAAAATGATATTTTGAAAATTGAGTTTTTAAAAGTGAATGGTTTTAATGTTAAACTGAAAGTTTAATGTAAATGTTTATGTAAATGTTAAGGCATATGGAAATGTTTTATCTTGCATTGTTTTATCTTGCATCAATGCATATATTTATATGTGTATTAAATATGTATGCATATGTTAAAGTATTATGAAAGTTTTAAACTGTGTAAAGAATGCATATGTGTTTTAAATGATAAAGTAAAGGATTTAAATGTATTTATAAATGTATTTTGAAGAAATGTTTTACTGATGGTTACCCTAAAACCCCATATGGCGTATGGCCATTATCAGTAGAGTACCTTGTAAGCGTGTAGGTTGGGGGTAAAGTTATAGGTTACTAAGCGGGGCTGGAATTAGGTGTCTAGAGTAATATCCTTACACGTGATAAGGTGCTATGACTGGAACCCTGTATGCAAGCGTGAGATTCTCAGCAGCCCGTAGTGGTTATAGTGGAATGTGATTGTCCCTGCTTGCGTCGGTACCCAGGCTGACCGTGTGTTTATTCACACTGGGTTCGTCGAGAAAGAAAGAAAGAAGAAGGAAATAAAAGAAAGTTTGAGCATAATTATTTAAGGCATAAATTGATTTTAATACTATAAGTATTTATTATAAAGAAAGAAAGAAAGTTTGAGGCATAAATGATTAAGGTATAAACTGATTTTAATTGTAATAGTATGTATTAATTTGATATATACTGAAAATGTTATTTTAATGAAAATGTACACTCACTGGGCTCCTTTAGCTCATTCTTTTCCCTATGTTTCAAAAACATTTTCAGGACCCGAGATAGGTGCACAGGTAGGCGTCCCAGGTGCGTGGTCGAGCCATCGGAGACGACACTGTGATTTCATTGTATATATAATTTTCCATACGTATATGTTGAATATTTTTTGTTACGGATATATGTATATGTATAAAGTTGAAAAGGAACTACGTGGGCTTTGATCCTCAGTGGATGAGGTACGTAGGCGGTCGGCAAGTCAGAGCTCAAGCCCCAAAATCTTTGATAAAAATGTGCATGGAATTTAAGAGGGTTTGAATGTTTTGATGATTTGAAGTAAACAAATGTATATGTATGTATATTGTGTTGATTGGGTTGTAGACGAGAAGTCCTAATATGGAAGTATAAATTGAAGTTTATAAGTGTTTTTAAATGCTTTTATATCGGGTTTTTGTAAATTTGGGAAAGTCAGAAAAAGCAGAGAAACTACGGCCAATTTTAAAGAAAAATCAAGTGTTTGAAAAACAAAAAGAAAAAAAAAAATTTATCCTTACGCTTCCGCATTATTTTCTAAAGATATATTTAAAAGGTGTAAGGGTTCGCTCCATGGATTTTATTTGTGATTTTAAGGAAAAGTTTCTGCCTCCATTGGAGTGCAGAATCCCTCGGGTTCATGAGGTTAATCGGTCGGGATCCTTCAACGTGGTATGAGCCCGCGGTTTTGAAAATGTTACCAAAGATTTAAATTTGATTTCATGTTGTTTTAATGTTTTATTTTAAAAATGCATAAATTATTTGTGTGATTTAAAATCATATATGCATTACATGACATATTAAAATGTTGCATTCACATAAAATGCGTCGTCGAGGCCGACCCCCACCAGGAGAGCTCTGACGGTAGTACCACCACCCAGGAATATGTTGATGAATGCCTTATGTTCCCTCCGCCTGGTCTGGTGACCTACCTGACGAGACCGCCACCACCTCACGAGTGGGATAGGAGGACATACCTTTAAACCGGTGGCTCGGCTTTTAGCCTTTGGCGTTCTGGCCCGACTTTCCCAGAGGCTAGGTAGCTTCTATAGAGAGGGGCGAAGGTAGGGAGCACGGAACTATGATGGATTGGGAGACCGGAAGGAAGCTTCGTCATGGTTAGGAAAATGAGCGGGTCTACCGGGTGATGCAATGCGGATGGGCGGATGGATTTACTTTTACGCCTTTCTCCTGCAGGTGAGCATTGGAGTGGTGGAGGCGGTTGAGAGGAGATGCCCGAGAGGGTGTCTTGGGCACGGGTTTAGGAAGAGTTCTGAGACAAGTTTGTTCGCCGATACCGAGATGTAAAGGCTGAGGAGTTCTTTAGGCTGGAGCAGGGGACACTCTCTGTGACAGATTATGAGAGGAGTTTTTCTGAGCTCGTCAGACATGTCCCATTTATCAGGGATGACGAAGTTTCGAAGACCAAGAGATTTGCTGTAGGTCTTCGTCCAGAGATTAGGACCATAGTAGCGTCGACAGCCCACACACAGTACGGCCAGGTGGTTGAGGCTGCAGTTAGGGTTGAGAGGAGCATGGGGTTGAAATCCCAGGCTACGACCAGTCAAGGACAGAAACGGAGTGGGTCGACGTGGGTTCAAGGAGTTCGGTCGCGGTTCAAGAGGGGAGGAAAGGCCACGGTGGACCCGGTGGCGGCGGCCCGGTCGAGCGCGGTCTAGCGGGGTTCGGTGAGGCCACCCAGACGGTAGCTCCAGGGTCAAGCGGTGTGCTAAGTGTGGGAAGACCCATTATGGTGAGTGCGAATGGGGACGGACGATTGCTAAGTGTGGACAGCTAGGGACGCCGCGGAGAGTGCCCGCAAATAGTTTACGGCGGAGTGGATCGGAGTGGGACGAGACGGGACGGAGGCAGGTTCGGTCTTTGGTAGAGGTCGGGGTCGAGTCGAGAGAGGGGCTCAGGCGGAGGCCCCACTACATTTACTAGATGCGGAGGACCGGCGGGTGAGGTCGGCCATTCGAGCTGACGGGCGACCTCGAACCTGAGCTAGAAATTGTTTGCGATCCTCGGCGGGAGCGGATGTAGCGCGGAAGTCGTAGCCAGGTACTATCGAGTTTTGGTGATGCTTATGTCTTGATAGTCAGGTGCTACTCACTCGTTTATTTACAACGAAATTTATTGCACGTGAACATAGAATTTGCACGAAGCCCCGCCGTTGTAGTATGGTAGTCTCCTTACTCTGGGAGATTCACTTATAGCGAATCGGTATACATGGGTTGTAGAGTGATTATTGAGGGCCATGGTTTATGGCCAATTGGTATTGATGGACATCGGGACCGATGTGATACTAGGGATGGGTAGTTTGTCTGAGCATCCACGCCACCGTAAGTTGTTTCGGGAAAGAAGTTAAGTTACGTAGGCCAGGAAACCCGAGAGATTACTTTTTGTGGGGTAAGAAGATGTTGTCCTCGAGTATGATGTCTGTGATGATGGCTGGGAAGATGCTCCGAAAATCATATCCGGGGTATCTAGCCTATGCAGTTGAGGTGAGAGATGATGATATGAGATTGGAAGACATTCCGGTAGTCAGAGAATTTCCGGATGTGTTTCCAGATGATCTTCCAGGACTACCCCCAGATAGAGAGATTGATTTTCAGATCGAGTTAGCCCCTAGGACATAACCGATTCGGGCGCCATAGGATGGCCCCTGCAGTGAAAGAACTTAAGGTGCAGATGGAAGAAATGGTCAACAAGCGGTTCGTCAGATCGAGCACATCTCCTTGGGGAGCACCGGTTTTATTTGTGAAGAAGAAGGATGGGAGCATGCGATTATGTATTGAAGAAGGTAACAATACGTAATCAGTATCCTCTTCCGAGGATTGATGATCTCTTTGATCAGTTACAGGGAGCTAAGGTATTCTCCAAGATTGATTTGAGGTCAGGCTATCATCGGTTGAGAGTTCATGATGAGGATGTTCCCAAGACGGCATTGAGCACGAATGCGGGCATTTTGAGTTTCTAGTCATGCCATTTGGACTTACGAATGCCCCCGGCTAGCTTTTTATGGATCATGAGCGAGGATTTTCGGGTGCTTCTTCGTCAGTTTGTGATCGTGTTTTATTGACGATATCTTGATCTATTCGGGCGATGGAAAAACATCTGAGCATGGGATAGTGCGCGAGCATTGCGGGAACATCGGTTATATGCTAAACTCGATGAGTGTCGGTTTTGGCTTCGACGGTGTAAGCTATTTTTGGGACACATAGTTTTGCGCGGAGGGTCTCAATGGATCCGCGAGGAAGGTCGGCTATGCTGAATTGGAAGCCTCCTACGAGTACGAGGATAAGGAGTTTTACGGGTTTGGCGGGGAGTATTGCAGTAAGTTCGTTGAGGGATTCTCGAGATGGCGCACCCTTTGACTAGGCGGAATGAGGAACGTTTTATGGTCGAAGGCTTGTCGGAAGAGTTTCGATGAATTGAAAGGAGGTGACCTCGGCTCGGTACTTACACTTCCATCAGGGCAGGATGGCTTTGCAGTGTATTGTGATGCCTCTAGGCAAGGCCTAGGTTGTGTGTTAGTGCAGAATGACAAGGTGATTGCATATGCTTCTAGGCAATTGAAGAAGCATGGAGCAGTCATCCTGGCCCTTGAGCTAGCAGCCGTAGTATTTGCCTTGCGGATATGGAGGCATTACTTATATGGAGTGCCACATGGGATTTTACGGATCATAGAGCTTCACGGTATACATTTCTGAGAAAGGCCCCGAACATGAGGCAGAGGAGATGGATCAGCGGTAAGGATTATGAATGTACCGATGAATATCATCCTGGAAAGCGACGTGTGAGATGCTCTTGTGAAGACCCATAGGTTCCCTATCGCGAGGCGTGCATCTTCGCGACTCCTTAGAATTGAGGTCCTTGGGTGTGAAGCTAGGCCTTGATTCGAACGCTGTGGCTTTCCATGTGCGTCTGTATTGATAGGCAGAGTTAGGAAGCTTGATTCGGGATCCACGGATAGTGAAGTTGAAGGTGAAGTAGAGTGCAGACGAGGAGGATTTGTCGATGAGAGAGGATGATGCCGTGGTCATGGGACGAGAGGTTGTGTGGTCTTAGGTGAGGTAAGGAGAGAGATTATGGAGAAGCGTTCTCGGCTTATGCTATGCATCCGGGAAGCACAAAAGTGTATCATACCTAAAAGGAACCTCTTGGTGGAAAGCAAGGTATGAAGAGGGATATTGCGGAGTTCGTCTCGGATGTCTCACATGTCGGCGAATTGAAAGCCGAACATCGAAGCACAGGGCACTACCCAGTCCTCAGTCCTCGGTGGAAATGGGAGAGAATCACTATGGATTTTGTGGTAGGACTTCCACGTTGCCGGATGGCCATGATACGATATGGGTGATTGTGATGAATTTTGTGAAATCGGCCCATTTCTATACGGGAATAGTGATTCATTGGATAGTGGCCCCGATTAACGTTAGAGATTATCGGGGCGCATGGTACGCGGTTCCATTGTTTGAACAGAGATCCAGGTTTACCTCCGCGGTTTTTTGGCCTAGTTTACGGAATGCCCTTGGCACTAAATTTGCATTTAGTGCGGCACACATCCCGCAGACCGGATGGCGATCTGAGAGGACTATCACGGACTTTAGAGGATATGCTTAGGGCATGTGCAGGTTTAGAGGGGCGGACACCCATCTACCCCACGATGGGTTCGCATACATGCAGTTATCGAGACCCGGTATTGGTATGGCCCCTTATGAGGCTCTGTATGGACGGAAATGTCGAACTCCGGTCTGTTGGGGCCAATTAGGTGAAAGGAAATTAGTAGGTCAGGAAATTGTTCAAGTGACTTGTGATAAGATCAAAGGATTATAAGGATGAAACGAAAATTGCACAAGACCGACAAAAAGTTATACGGACAATGTAGTAGGGACCTAGGACCGAGGTAGGGATATGGTATTTTGAGGATTTCCCCATGGAAGAGCGTGCTAAGATTTGGGAAACGTGGAAAATTGGTCGCGATATATTAGGCGAATACGGGATTGTTGAGAGGATTGGGAAGGTGGCATATCGATTGGGTTGCCATCTGACCTCGTCGCATTCCACGATGTTTCCATGTTTCTGTCGCCAGCAGTACATACCGGACCCTTCACATGTATTGTGAGCAACCGGTGGAAATCTGGGAGGAATTTGACTATCTGAAGAGGAACCGGTGCGGATCGCCGATAGTCGAGAGGCAGGATTAACGCAACAAGACTGACCTATTTGGTGAAGGTATTGTGGAGGTCATACGGTGAAGCTATGGGCATGAGGAGGCAGATGAGAGGCATTATTCCATCTCTTGATCACGTCGAATGTTTTAATTTCGAGGACGAAATTTTTATAAGGAGGGTGATTGTAAAACCCCGACTTGATTGAATGTTATAATAGTAGTTTTTAGTGATTAAATTAAATGATAGAAGCGGGTAGATTAAATTTAGAATCTTAGGACGTCATTTGGACATGAAGTGGGAATACAGAAAATTGAATGCTACTGAGAATAATGATTTTTCTTATTATGTCAGAGATGGAGTTTGCAAAGGAATTTGTAAGAAATTTCGGTTCCTATGACTTTTGAGCGATGGTTAGAGAGAATAGGAGATTTAAGTGAATAGTGATTTCATTTGAAGAATCGGGACTGCGTTGAAATTTTTCGGAGGTGGGCGAAAAATACGAAAATGTCAGAATATATCATAAAGACTATGGCGAAATAAAGTGAAGCTTGGAGTCGTTTGGATAGTTTCGATTGATCGAGCGTAATTCGGATATTAATACGCTATTGACCGGATTTCCGATTTTAATGATTTTAAATCCGATTTCGATGATTTCAGAGCCTGTAAATCACTGTGAAGGATTTAATTAGAATAGTTCATGGTCAATTTGAAGTTTAGACGACCATAGAATATTTTGACATTTAATCGATTATAAAAGCGTATAAGGTAGTGGCGAGAAAAAAATGCGCTATAAGGGATATATTTTCTTGTGAGAGCCAATTAAAACCTTTCTTAATGACTAAGTTATGAATAAAATAATAGGTTAATGGATTTGTGATTCATTAGAATGGACCAATGAGCTTCTTCGTTCAAGGAAATTTTCGCGCTGAAAGTAATTTTGTCAAGTGTGAAGCAAAATCTAAATTTAAGGATTAAGTCAAGCCTAAAAGGAGGAGAACCCAGAGTAGAAAGGAGAGGAAGAAAAAGAGAGAAAAGAAAGGGAGAGAGAAAGGAGAAGCAAGAAGAAAAAGGGAAGCGGCAAATGTATGAGATGTGATTTTTCCTCATTCAAGCTTTCAAGTGATCTTCAAGTGGTAATCGAGAGAGAGCCAAAGAAATCATGAACACAAGTTTTCATGGTGGAAAGTTAGGTTTGATGTTTTCCATGTTTACGTTTTAAATTCTGCATAGATGTTAAATTGATGGTATTTAAGGTTTAATGGTGTCAATTTAATATCAATTGAGAAAGCCATGGTTTAGGTTAGGTTTCACAAAATCAAGTGAGTAAGGGTTAGGGTTTTGATAGTGAATCGTGTGTGTTATGTTGAAATGTATAATGCATCATCAGATTTAAGTAATAGGTGTAAAAGAAAATGGAAGAGAAACACATTTTGGTCAATTTGGGCAGTAGTCCCGGCACAGAAATGCTGTCCTGTTTTCTGTTTTGACCAGCTTTGGTATTTTGGCCATAACTTGCTCAATTTTGATCCGATTCAGTTGATTTATGGCTACGTAAAATAGACTTGAAGGGAGAACAAACTAGTTTAGAATGTAATGCCAAATTTTGATCCTAAGTGGCCTAAATATTCACTAAAGTAGGACCATGTGCAAGCCAAATTCTGGTTCAGTTTTTGGAACATAGATTAGCCCGTTATTTGACGTAGGAAGTGAGTTTCTAGGCGGTTCGAATCGGGTGATTCCAATTGGAATAGAAACCCTTTAGCACCTTAGCTTAAATGAGTATATGATATAGTGTCAAAATATGAATTCAAGACTCGGAAAAAATGAGTAATACAACTGTCACTAGAAAAATCGGTAAATGACTAGTTGGCATGAAAATGCTATAACTTTAGTTTGATGATCCGATTGATTGATTCCACCCTAAGTAAAATAGGATTCCTAGAGGAATAAGAGAATATAGGAATGAGTGTTATGGTGGATTAAATGGAAATTATGGTTAATGTGTAATTGTGATTTTCTTGGAAAAGGTGAAAAGGATCATTTGATGGAACGGAACTCAACGGAAGCAAGCGGATTGAGCGTAGGAATCAGAGGAAATGATATTTTGAGAATTTAGTTTTTAAAAGTGAATGGTTTTAATGTTAAACTGAAAGCTTTAATGTAAATTTTTATGTAAATGTTAAGGCATATGGAAATGTTTTTATCTTGCATTGTTTTATCTTGCATCAATGCACATATTTATATGTGTATTAAATTATGTATGCATATGTGTTAAAGTATTATGAAAGTTTTAAACTCGTAAAGAATGCATATGTGTTTTAAAATGATAAAGTAAAGGATTTAAATGTATTTATAAATGTATTTGAAGAAATGTTTTAACATGGTTACCTCTTAAACCCCATATGATCATATGACTGAGCACGTCGAGGTACCTTGCTGCAAGGATTTCTAGAGGGTAAAGCAGGTTACTAACTGGAGTGAGGGAATTAGGTGTCTAGAGTAATATCCTTACGTGATAAGGTGCTATGACTGAACCCATGCAAAGCGTGAGTCTACAGCCGTAGTGGTTATGACTGAATGTGATTGTCCCTCACCGCCGCATTCTAAACTGCTCGTGTGTTTATTCCCCTGGGTTCCATCAGAAAGAAAGAAAGAAGGAAATAAAAGAAAGTTTGAGGCATAATTATTTAAGGCATAAATTGATTTTAATACTATAAGTATTTATTATAAAGAAAGAAAGAAAGTTTGAGGCATAAATGATTAAGGTATAAACTGATTTTAATTGTAATAGTAGTATGTATTAATTTGATATATACCGAAATGTTATTTTAATGAAAATGTACACTCACCTGGCTCCTTTAGCTCATTCTTTCCTATGTTTCAAAAAACATTTTCAGGACTCCGAGATAGGTGCATTGCAGAGCGCCCCTAAGTGTGTTGAGCTGAGCCATCAAGGAGACGACACTGTGATTTCATTGCTATATAATTTTCCATATCAGAGTATGTTGAATATTTTGTTAATGATATATGTATATGGTTAAAGTTGAAAAGGAACTACGTGGGCTTTGATCCTCGCGGATGAGGTACGTAGGCGGTCGGTTTAAGTCCCATTGCCTAAAAACGCTTGATAAAATGTGCATGGAATTTAAGAGGTTTGAATGTTTTGATGATTTGAAGCAACAAAATGTATATGTATGTATATTGTGTTGATTGGGTTGTGACTAGAAGTCCTAATATGGAAGTATAAATTGAAGTTTATAAGTGCTTTTAAAATGCTTTTATCAGGTTTTGTAAATTTGGGAAAGTCCAAAACAGAGGAAAACTTCCGCCACTTTTCTCGAAAAATCCAAGTGTTTGAAAAACAAAAAGAAAAAAAAATTTATCACTTCGCTCGCATTATTTTCTAAAGATATGTTAAAGATCAGAAGGGGTTCAAGCCCATGGATTTTATTTGGCTAGCTTTAAGGAAAAGTTTCTATATCCATTGGAGTGCCAGAGGTCCCCGTTCATGAGAAGACCCGGCCCTGATCTTCGCCTCCCACTATTACAAAATATTAAATTTATATTTCAAAAATAAATTCATGGACCTACATCAGAAAGACTCTCTGCCGTGGTCGGGCCTCGGGAAAATGTCGGATGTCTTTAACAACCTCTCGCACTCACACGGATGAAACACCTGCAAGTGTTTATAGCTTAGTGGGAAAACAGATAACATAAATGACCACATGCAGTGGTCCTCAATTACAGTATACTTATAACATAATTAATATATTAGAATATTCCTATCTCTCGTAGGAGTTCATTACAGAGATCTTGTAGCAGAAGGTACTCGTAGGTACACTATAGAACAAAACTGAGATATGCCTTAGCATCAAAACTGATTACTTTTGTTTTCACATAATTATTTCCATATATCATCTTATTCAAATACACAACATATAAGTATTTGCCTGCCTAGACCGGTAACAATGAATGAGAGGAACACAGCACAATAGATACCCAAAGGTACAGTACAGTACTAAACAGAGGTGCCGAAGCACAAACAGAGACGTGCCTACCCATGTAATAGAAGTGTCGTAGCACTAAGCAGAAGTGTCGTAGCACTGAACAGAGAGTGTTGAAGCACTAACGTAACAAAAGTGTCGTAGCACTATGCATGAGTGTTGTAGCATAGAACAGAGAGTGCCTATTCATTCACTATTCGGTCTTAGGCATGCATACAATTATATGTATTACTAAGCTTATTGTATTGTTTTTAATCACATTCTTGTATTTATTTAACGCACACAAATAAGGGCAAGAAAACAAAGTCTACCCAGAAACAGGATTGTCGAGGCGAAGCGAAATAACTTGTATGTAGGTACAGACCCTTTCATTCACTTGTTAGGTTCCTACATTAATCCAATTGATGGTTTCCAGAATTAATAGAAGAAAGGAACAAAAATAGGACTTCAAGTTTGCCTAAGCTAAGACCTTCGCTGAGGCAAAGCAACATTCGCCGAGGCGAGGCAAAGACTGGGAATTTTGGGGCTTCGGGTTTGCCTAGGCGAGCACTCCTTCGCCTAGGCGAAGAAGCATTAGGTTGGAACATAAATGAGGCATTTTTTCCCTTTTTCATTGGAAAACTTCCTTCAAAAACAAACCATAAAACTGGCTTAAACCAACCAAAAATACCTTTATAATGAGAGTTAGGCTTTGCCTAACCCAAACATAGACAAAGAAAGAGTTAGGATAGTTTCCTAACAACAAATGGGAGAGTTCGTTATAAGAATTCCATACATCAAATGAGAGATTTCCATACCTTGACCTTAATGAAATCTCAATCAAGCTTCCTTTCTTCTTACTTGTACAAGGATAGATCTCCAAAAGATGGAGAGAAATCACCAAAAATTTCTCTTCTTCCTCAAACCCGTATACCCTAGCTCTCCCAAAACCAAAAGCTAGCAAAATGGGAAAATTCCCTCTGTAATGTTATCATTTTTATCTCATTTGGCTTAATTTTTACCCCTTGCATTTTAGTCCTTCTTCTTTATCCCATTTGCAAATCAACTTATCATATTTCTACTTTAACATATAATCATCTTAACTTATGTCTCTTAAGTCCTTAATTTACAAATTACCATTTTACCCTTATTCACCCTTAGCACTTAAATTTCCGAAAAATACAATTTTGACTTTTATTATACCACTAAACTATAATAAACTACTAGGGTATAATTTGAGGTGTTACATCTCCAAGATCCGAAGTGGGTTCAGGCCATGCAGGACGAGTATGATGGTCTCATCCGGAACAACACTCGGTCTCTCTTTCCCCCGAGCCTAAGGCAGAACATAGTGGGCAACAAATGGGTTTTTTTACATCAAACAAAATCCCGATGGCTCTATTCCTCAATATAAAGCTCGACTTTTTGCTAAAGGCTTTCACCAATAACTGAGTATTGATTTTCATAAGACTTTCAATTCCATGATAAATCCCATCACCGTCCATACTATGCTCAACATTGCACTCCATCGCTAGTGGGGTCTTCACCAACTTGATGCTAATAACGCCTTTCTCAATGAGCATCTCACTGAGGAGGTCTATATGGCATAGCTGCATGGTATGCACAATGCCGAGTATCCCCATCATGTATGTCATTTACACAAGGCTATTTATGAGCTCAAACAAGCTCTCCGAGCTTGGTACCAGGAGCTACGCACTTTCTTGCTCTTTCTTGACTTTGTTACATCCTATGCAGACTTGTCTCTCTTTGTTTATTCCCACGGCATTACACTTATTTACTTCTTGGTCTATGTTGATGATTTGATTATTACAGCTAGTGACCCCTCACTTGTTGAAACTATTATTCAACAACTTGACTCTAAATTCTCCACCAAGGATCTTAGGCCACTAGTGTCTTACTTCTGTGGAGTTGAGGTTCTGGCTACCTCCTCGGGCCTTCTACTATCTCAATGAAAGTATGTCATTGATCTTTTGAGCAAACATAACATGCTCGGCTCCAAACTTGTCTCCACATCGCTTTTCGTAGGTTCTTCCCTGACTACTAATGATGGTATTGCATCAGTCAATGCCACCATGTATCGTTAGGTGATTGGTGGCCTCCAACATCTCCAGATGACTCGGGCGGATATTTCCTTTTCCATGAACAAACTCTCCTAGTTTATGTACGCGTCGTTCGAACACCATTGGGGAGTGGTCAAACATCTGCTTCATTATCTTAATGGCATAAGATTCCTTGGTATCCAGCTTCTTGCAGACACTCCTCAGACATTGCACAGTTTCTCTAATGCGGATTGGGCTGGTAACCCAGATGATTGTACCTCCACAGGTGCTTTTCTCATATTCCTTAGTGCTAATCCAATCTCCTAGAGTTTTACAAAGCAACACATTGTTGCTCGATCTTCCACTGAGGTCGAGTATCGTGCCATTGTCGTTGTTGCTGCAGAACTACAATGGGTGAAGTCGCTACTATTGGAACTTCTTATCCTAGTGCAATCCCCGCCTACTCCGTTCTCGTACAATCTTGGTGCTACTTACCTCTCTACTAATCCTGTTTTTCATTCTCGCATGAAACACCTTGCAATTGATTATAATTTCGTTCGTGATCTGGTTCAGTCGTATGAGTTGCGTGTTACTCATGTCTCTACTGGTGACCAGCTTGTTGTTTCCCTCACCAAATCTCTCTCTCGGCCTCGCCTGCTTTCCCTATGTAACACTATAAGAAATAAGGCCAATAGCCGTGATCACCGACCCTAGCTAAATGTAGTAAATAATGCAACTATATGCTATAGCTGCAAATTAAATAAATTGTGGCAAGGCATGGCCAAAAGTACCGGGGATAAATGTTTTAGGCGCAAAAAAGTCTAAATGTGTGGCTACAATGTTCAATAGAAAAATATAGGTTATAATCGTGGTTTGGTTCGACCGCGCTATAGGGCTCAGAGTCGCGCTTAGTTCCTCGACCACTCAAGAATACGGTGGTCTCTATGGCCGCAGCTTTGTTATGACCGTGAGCCATGTGGGTTCTCAGAGTCGCAGCTGGGTTCTGGCCGCACCATGTGGCACCGCTTTAGTCAGTGGTCAAGTGCAAGCCGCAGCCTGTGGTGCCTCAAACGTGACAAAGTGCTTCCACTCGCCACAAGGTCAAATACCCTGAAGCTATATCTTTATACATGCTATAAATATTTTAAAATATTTTGGGATATTATTTTAAAATAAATAGAATTACGCAAATTGAAATTTTCAAATCTTTTTTTCCAAGACTTGGTAATTACAATTCATGTTATACTAATTTAATTTGAGTGCATAATACATTATAATTGTCAAAAAAATCCTTTTAGTGAAACATAAATATTCAACTTGATAGATTGGGTGTTATGTTAATGAGATATCATTAAAATAATAATTTCCTTGATATTTTACTAAATAAACATTTAAATGAATAATTCATTAAAAGGGAATACCCTAAGTAATGGGTTCATATATGCTGATATAGTTACACAAAAATATAAATATATGTTAGCTCTACATGAGGTAGAGGCGGAAACCAAGGCTCTCAAAATGAGTCAAAGACTAGAAACTCTTCCGAAGAGTCTGATCCGGCTCACCCCGCAAAATTTCACCGTAAGAAAAGAAAAATCTCAAAAAAGCATTTAGACATGAAGGTAATATGAAGGACAAAAAAAAAGGTTGGTTATGATGATCATACCCGGTTGTTTCATGATGATACCGTTTGAGTCCGTGCGGTCCCGTCCAATAATATTTCTGGGAAACAAATGGAAATTAATTAAACACTGACAATGAACAAGAAAACTACCCTTGTGACGTCCCAAATTTCGGGGGTCATTTTTTTTTTTTTCATACAAGAGTTTGATGTACAACTCTTTTACATACCAAAATATATAAAACTATATTGTTCTAATATATTTTACAAAAATATTTTTCAAGGCCACAACCTCGCCTTCTTCGTACTTACGACCTTTAGGGAGCGCCATCTTCTCGTGTACCTGAAAGGGGGATCCCACGACGGGGTGAGCAAAGCCCAGTAGTGATAATCTCCTACAAGGGCTACTCTCCACCTAAGTGCACATGTAATGGCAACCAAACACATTCAAGAAAATTCATGATCCTAATCGAATGTCTACATGCCCCGTCAATGCCCCGAGTCCTCACCGACTCTCTCACACATGCAATTTTCCAAGTATGAAGACTTATTTTCAAAACAAAGATATTTGTTTTATATTTTAAATCCTTTGGACATCCTCCGAAACCCTGGGACATACTCCGACCATGGGAAATCTCCGAATCTGGACATCCTCCGAATCATGAACATACTCCGAATCTTAGACAATTCCCACTGAAACTTTTATTTTAACACTGGACATTCTCTGATTTCTTTAAAACTGTAACACCCCGAAATATACCTTAGCAGTTTTCGGCATGTTTAGGGTATTTTGTAGGCATAATTTGAATTTTTTGTAATTTAAATGCGAAACATGGAAATTTAGAAACCCGGAAAATTTTACAAGACACAAGGACAAAATTGTAATTTGTTAAAAAGGGACATAAAAGTCATAAGTTAATAAGATTAGAGGCCAAAGTGGAATTAACATATATTGTAGTGCAAATAATTGAGTGATTGAGGACCTATGTGCAATAAATAGAAAGATTAAGTATAAAAAGAGAGTGAAATCAAAAATATCTCATTTTTGGTTTGGTCTCCAAAGGAGAGCAAACCGTGAAAGAGGGGAGAAGAGAGAAAGGAAGAGAAGAAGGAAGAGGAAGAAGAAGAACAGGAAGAAGAGCAAAAAGGTAAGGATTTCTATGATTTTTGGTATGGAACTTGAATGGTTCTTTGGATTTTTGGATGGAATCATTTGTATTTTGGGCTTTGATAGGGATTTCTATGGGTTCCAAACCTAGGGTTTGGTATGGAAAGTAAGGAATTTGTATGGATTTTGTATGGAAAGTAAGGATCATATGATTTTGTATGGATTTCTAAGGATTTCTATGGTTATCAAACCTAACCCTAGCTTTGTTAAAGATAGGTTGGTAAAAAAAACCCTAGCTTGGTTAATAAAAGCATGGAATCCCCCTTAATTCTATGTTTTTGTATAGAATGGTGGACTTTGGTATGGATTCTTGGAATTTTACCTAGGGTTTGGGTATGTGAAGTTCTAAACCACCATTACAAGATGAATAAGGGAGTGGCTTGGCGTGCATTGAGTATTGAGTCAAGCCTGGGTGGAAATATATGGAAAATGGGAGAAAAGCCACCAGCATTTTCGAGGTTTGGCACCGGTATTCAAAACAGTGTGGTACCGTACCACATGTGTTCGATTTGACCGATACCCAGATCGAAAAGTCTGCACTTGACCCAATGTTCTATTTTGACCAGTACGTGTTTTTAGCCATAACGTGGTCATTTCTTATCCGAATTGAGTGATTCAAGTTACTGGGTAAACTAAACTTCAAGGAGAACAAATATTCCTGAAATAGGTATCTTCAAATTCTGACCCCATTTGTCCCAGAAAGTCACTCAAAGTGGGGCTATGTTCAAGCCAATTTCTGGTTCTATTTTGAACATAGAGTAAAGCCCTCGGGTTGCTAGACATATATTGAGCTTGCATCTTATCGTAATCTCAATGAGAAGAACCCTTAGCACCCAAATTTTCCAAATGAGTACAAAGAACCAGTGTCATGTATGGAGTTAAGACCCTGAAAATGATTATTTCAAACTGTCCCTAGTGTAATATGGGCAAACTGACTGGCCAGCATGAAAATGCCATAACTGAGTTTCTGGGATCATTCAATTGAATGAGTCCAATTTCTAAGTAAAGTAGATTCATAGAGGAACAAGAATACATGAATGATGTGTGAATACATAGGTGTCATACTGTATAAGTATATGAAATGCCATATGTAATGTGCATGAAACAGGAAAAAATATAGGAAATGCAATATGTATAGATGTGTTCATGAAACATGAATATGATATGAAACATGAAAACGAACTGAAACATGAACATGAACATGAAAGGCAATATGTCATGAACACATAATGTGGCTAAGAATGCCCCTATTATAAGATAGTAAGTTACTGAACTCATATAATTATAGGACTACCTAAGACTAGATATTGAAGGACATGGCACTCGTTACGCGGCAGCACGTATGTTTCTGCATTTCCCTCCGATTAGTGCGACAACACTCTCCGACCGTGCTTCGACACACAGTACTTCCTAAGACTTTGATTAGTACTTCTGAGACTTCAATTAGTACTTCTGGCACTCGGATTAGTGCGACGGCACTCTCTGGCCAGTGCTTCAAGACTCCCGCCAGGCTACTAAGACCTCAAGATCAGACAGACCTTCTCGTACTCGACAGAGTCAGAAAACCCACTCATTTCTTATGATTGGTCTGGGTAGTCAAACAGTAATATGATAAGGGACTGAATAAGAATAAGAATAAAGAAGTGTACATTGTTCTGATCAGAATGTACCTACGGGTACCTCTATATAAGTATAAGTTCTGTAGTACCTACGAGTACCTCTATATCTAATTAATTTCTGTAGTACCTACGAGTACTTCTTTATAAGGATAGTTTGAGTACCTACTGCACCGCATAAGCCCTGATAAGGATAAACCCAAGAGGTACCTATGGCACCTCCATATGAGTATAGTTAGTAAGTACCCACTCGGTACTTTTAAATAAATATAAGCACAAGTACGTGTCTTTCGAGATTCAATAAGCAAGACTTACTGCTACTCCGTATAAGAATAGTTCGCAATACCGCATAATGCCATTTAATACAAGTATAAGTTCAAGAAGACTCACGGGCACTTCCACAAGTATAAGCTCCTCGGTAGAACTCCCACTGAGATCCCAGATAAGAATAAGTCCTGGCTATAAGTTTAAGTATAAGCCCCGTAAATTCTACTTTGCCAGATCCGAACAAGTATAAGATAGATGTATACCAAGACGTGTATAAGTACCAGATAGGTATAAGCTTTGTAACCCTAAGGAGATCCAATCAAGTATAAGATAGATAGAAGTATGAGTATGTGGATAAGTACCGCAGGCATATGTGATAAGCTCCGCACCGCATGGCCATGAATCAGATAAGTACGTGTCCCACGAGAGGGTATAAATACGTGTCCTACGGAGATCCTAATAAGAATAAGTCCGCTATATGTAAGATCCGGTGTGCAAGCATAAGTTTGCTAT